>JANFCV010000049.1:1032500-1632500 GCA_024500475.1 Phthorimaea operculella
AAATATACAATTCTTACTCGTTTAAAGGTATTAGATTCTTGTTTGTAGGCTTAGAGTATATATAAGCAAGCTATAGAGTGCGCATTAGGCCCCGCGGCGTACTGTCGAAAGCGTAAGCAGTTGCTCCCTAGATACAGACGTCAAATATATGAGAAGTTATAGATGTTCAGTAGTGCTGTCACTGGCGTTTTGCTACTGACAGACAGAGAGGTGGCGCCCAGACTACTGACGTCAGTTCTAACTAAGGCGGTAAGAATCTTCTAAGGCGCACTCTACCGGGAGTAAAAAGCCGAAAGATGGTCAAGGTACTCATGAAACTGAACAACTTTCTCCGTGGACCAAGAAGGGTCGAAAAATGAAAAAATAAATTTGGACCTTTTTTTTCATTTTTCAACCGATGTTCCATGGGGAAAGTTGTTCAGTTTGACCTCCTTTCGGCTTGTTATACCCTTTCTGTTACTCCCTGTATAGCTTGCTTATATATACTCTTAAGTTTGTAGGTAATGTACAGGGGGCTTCGATATCCGACCGATACGTTTGCATTCCAGCATAGTCTAATAAAACATGGTCTTTCCTTCCCAGAGAAACACAAGACAACGTCACTTAGTATTGCCACTTTATTTCAATAAAATACGTTATGGGGTAAATTGAATCTCAGAACAATGGGTTAAAATATTTCTTAATAATTTTATAATTTAGATTTACGTGTGTATTAACTTGAACTTTACAACAACACTTCAATTGTACTTATTAGTTAACAGTATCATAAATGATTTACAAAAAACATCATAAGAGTGGGTAATTCTGGTAACCCACAAGCATGATGACGTAGTCTTGTGTTGGTCACGTGGTTCACGAGTCTCGGAAAGAAATACCAGGCGGAGTATCTTATTATACCATGCATTCCAGTTTGATGTTCGACGTGCGCACGCGGTCGTGGCGCGAGCTGCCCCTGCGCCTCGCCGACTTCGGCGTGCTGCACCGCAACGAGCTGTCGGGCGCGCTCACCGGCCTCACGCGCGTCCGCAGGTTAAGATAAGATAATTCTTTATTCAATAAACTTAATTACTAATAGGTACACTGATATGAAATAGTTATGAGGCTTGACCATTTCCTAAACTAAGTATTAGAATTCCTGTATCTTAGGTAAATGGATAACTAGCCACCATAACTATTGTTTTATAATGAAAACTACTATACTATACAATGTAAATAAACTTAAATAAACTATACAATATAATATTTCAATCTAAAACTAATTACATACTAGTACAAAAATTTAAAGCGTGCAATTATTGTATGAACATGACCTAGTTAACATTACAGAACGTGTTGCATTTAGGTATAGCATATCTTCGGACGCAACAAAATTGAATAGGTACTGTTCAGAATTCTTGCTTACTTTACAAATTCACACAACTTAAAACTATGTCAAATATCTATAAATAGAAAAAATATGATTATGTCCAGGTTCCAGCAGGACGACGCGCACATATTCTGCGCGCCGCAGCACATCGAGCAGGAGATGGTACGTATACAAGCTATAGTCAACTCTAGCTGCACTGCGCTCACCGGCCTCACGCAGGTTCCAGCAGGACGACGCGCACATATTCTGCGCGCCGCAGCACATCGAGCAGGAGATGGTATGTATACAAGCTATAGTCAATATAAAAATATATCCTGTCAACATTGGCACAAAGTAAGTATTGGCAGCCAATCGCAGCCAGCCAAGGAGACAAATCAGTCAACCAGAGACGACGCAGCCAGCCAAGGAGACAACCCAGTCAACCAGAGACGACGCAGCCAGCCAAGGAGACAACCCAGTCAACCAGAGACGACGCAGCCAGCCAAGGAGACAACCCAGTCAACCAGAGACGACGCAGCCAGCCAAGGAGACAACCCAGTCAACCAGAGACGACGCAGCCAGCCAAGGAGACAACCCAGTCAACCAGAGACGATGCAGCCAGCCAAGAAGACAACCCAGTCAACCAGAGACGACGCAGCCAGCCAAGGAGACAACCCAGTCAACCAGAGACGACGCAGCCAGCCAAGGAGACAACCCAGTCAACCAGAGACGACGCAGCCAGCCAAGAAGACAACCCAGTCAACCAGAGACGACGCAGCCAGCCAAGGAGACAACCCAGTCAACCAGAGACGACGCAGCCAGCCAAGGAGACAACCCAGTCAACCAGAGACGACGCAGCCAGCCAAGGAGACAACCCAGTCAACCAGAGACGACGCAGCCAGCCAAGAAGACAACCCAGTCAACCAGAGACGACGCAGCCAGCCAAGGAGACAACCCAGTCAACCAGAGACGACGCAGCCAGCCAAGGAGACAACCCAGTCAACCAGAGACGACGCAGCCAGCCAAGGAGACAACCCAGTCAACCAGAGACGACGCAGCCAGCCAAGGAGACAACCCAGTCAACCAGAGACGACGCAGCCAGCCAAGGAGACAACCCAGTCAACCAGAGACGACGCAGCCAGCCAAGGAGACAACCCAGTCAACCAGAGACGACGCAGCCAGCCAAGGAGACAACCCAGTCAACCAGAGACGACGCAGCCAGCCAAGGAGACAACCCAGTCAACCAGAGACGACGCAGCCAGCCAAGAAGACAACCCAGTCAACCAGAGACGACGCAGCCAGCCAAGGAGACAACCCAGTCAACCAGAGACGACGCAGCCAACCAGAGAGAGGACGCAGGCAGCTAAAGAGACAACAAACCCAGTCCGGTGGACGAAGAAGCCAGCCAAGGAGGCAACGCAGCCAACAAGCTATAACTGCACTGCGCTTACCGGGCGCAACGTGGCTCACTTGACTCGCAATACTTGTAATATTAGACCGCGCGCACACTGCGGCAACTTTAGCCGGCGACGACTTATCGAAAGTTCCTTTCACACTGAAAGAGGAAAAAAAATTGTGAAAGACAAAAAAGTCGCGTGAATACACGCGATCTTAGTGTACCGCAGTATGGCTCGCATAGCTCAAAGTAAGGCGAGGAACACACGCAACGTCGGTTTGTGCGTCGTTCATTCGATTCTCCACCCTACCTGCATATGAAAACGGTTTGTGTCAAACGGCATCGCACAACGCTGCGTTGTCTGTCAAATCGTTTGACATAAACCGTATTCGTATAAAAATAAGGTGGAAAATCGAACAAACGACGCACAAACCGACGTTGCGTGTGTTCCTCGCGTAAACACAATGATTCAGTATGTCCGTGCACGACTTAATGGTAGCCACATGTCATATATTGTCTTCGCTTTCGAATGCCATCAGATGGCTCGCGGACACTACATGGGTAGTCAATAAAATGCGAAACTAGGTTGATTCAAATAATTTTCTAAAATTAATACTAATCTTATTCAATGTGATTCAAAAATCATTTTTAAAAGATCTTATTTTGACGCCATTGTTACAATAATAGTGACGTCATAAATACGGTAGATTTATACAAAGTATAGCTTAATTGACTGGTATGCAAGTAGCGAATTATTGTTGACAGGTTGAAACTAAATTATTTTTAAAATAAAACTTGTAATGGATTTAAGTCTTAATTTTTTTTTTCAATTTTTACGTTTCGTATCTCTTACTCGATTCTTCTGATGCGATGTGTATTATTATGTCAATTAATTGTTGATGGCAGGTAGTAAAACAAATGGTTGTTGTTGACAGGTCGGGTGCCTAGAGTTCCTGGAGCGCGTGTACTCCACGTTCGGCTTCACGTTCCAGCTGAAGCTCTCCACCAGGCCGGAGAAGTACTTGGGGGATCTGGAGAAGTGGAATCAGGCTGAAAAGGTACATACAATTCACGATGTAAAAAGTCAACTGCAAATATTTTAAGGGGCGAACCAGCCCATGAAACTGAAAAACTTCTAAGGAACATAGGTGTAAATATGAAAAAAATAGACTGTGTATCACCATAGTGACAGGTTGTCAGCAATATACAGGATGGACCATAGAGTGACGTCAATAAAAAGAAATTCGTTTCCTCACATCTTGGGGTATTTTCAAATATACCCCAAGATGTGAGGAATATGGTCCACCCTGTATTTCAACTCTCATATCTATTAGTTGTTTCTTACGACACCCAAATAGAGTTGTTATTATTCTAAGTCGGCACTACTCGGCAAATGCGGTTACAAATCTAACCATAAAGTAAATACCGGGTGTAAGGGACGCAGTATTAAAAACTCTGCAGGCGTGTTCAGGCCATGAAACTGAACAACTTTTACCATAGGCCAAACTAGAGGACTTGCAACCCTATACGCAAGAGCGTTAGTTCACGAGAAAAAAATAGATGGCTCTAGTAGTAGCATTTGTAAACAAAATTCGACTTTTGAAATTGAGCCGCCATGTATGGTATGTATCTATGTAAGTATGTATGTGGACAAGAAAATTCTTTTTCACGGGCTACAGCCCAAACGGATAGTTGGATTTCGACATATGAGGTATCGTTAGATTCTTCTCAGTAGCGCGAGTGACACTGGCTATATTAAAAAATTATAGATTCAAGATGGCGGATTTTTACAACAAAATACTACTTTAAAATTACCGCAGTCGGGTTTTTGTTTTTTAAACACAGCTACTTGTTTCTATCCTCAGGCGCTAGAAGATTCACTGAACAAATTCGGCAAACCGTGGCAACTGAACCCGGGCGACGGCGCTTTCTACGGACCCAAAATAGACATCACCATACAAGATGCCCTGAGGAGGTCACACCAGTGCGCCACCATACAACTAGACTTCCAGCTGCCAGAGAGATTCAACCTTAACTATGTCAGGTATGTCAGAGATTATGTCAAGATCGACATCACCATACAAGATGCCCTGAGGAATAATATAATGAGGATAACTATGATATGTTGTTGCAGTGAATCTGGCGAGAAGAAGCGGCCGGTGATCATCCACCGCGCGATCCTGGGCTCGGTGGAGCGCATGATCGCCATCCTCAGCGAGTCCTACGCCGGCAAGTGGCCCTTCTGGCTGTCACCCAGACAGGTACATTTGTAGTGACCAATAACAAAGGGTCCATATATTTCCCTTTCAGAAATTTACAAGCCCATACTCTCACGGTCAATCGAGTTTTATTTAGTACAGTGCTCCGGCCTATCTCTGGTAAAATATCAACCTGCGCCACCTGTAGCGATCTCTGGGAGCTACAACACGTCAATCAAGCGGTTCACAAGCAAGCGACACGCAACAGTAGTTCTCAAAAACCCGCGAGATGGCGCCACTTGACAGAAACAGCCAGAACATGGGCCTAAAACGCGGTATCGAAGTGTTCACCGCGCACCGCATGTAATACACATACAACTTCCAAACCTGTGTAAGTGGACCGGTCGATCACACACATGACACCTCTATCTCTTGCGGGGTAGATGCAGGTTAAGTGGAGCGCATGATCGCCGTCCTCAGACAGGTCCATACACATGTCACGTCTGTATCCCTTGCGGGGTAGATGCAGGCTCAGTGGCAAGTGGCCCTTCTGGCTGTCCCCCACACAGGTAGGCGCAAGCTTCATAGAGTACACGGAAGTGATCGTCTGCCGTCATCTGTGTCGGCGCGTCTCATGTGTGTAGCTTTGCCACTTGTTCATATATTTTTTATCAAATCAAATAATTTATTCGTAACTGTAGGTTATACAAAAAGATCTTTAAAAACTAGTTGGTATCGCTACAGTTTACGTTTTAGGCGTACGAATTATTTTTTGAGGTGATACCTTCTTAGTAAAATATTGCAAAAATTTTACTGCAAAGAAATACAAAATTGGTAGTAAGAAAGACCTATGCTAATTAATTATTAGCAAGCTTAAAAATTTATGAAAAGTGTAACAATAATTATAAATACTATTATTAACATTACAAAAGGCTATCATCGCTTAAATATTCGTTTATACAATAATAAAAAATTAACTGAAATATGCGGATCAGAGTGCTTCAAAAGTTTTTAAGTTTTCTGGCAGTTTATTGTACAGTTTAGACAAATCAACCTCTGGACACGACATTTTACCCCTTACCCCTCTAGCTTTGAACTTTGGTAAATATCAAAGTAAACAGACCGCAACCGTCTCCATAAAAAGGTCATATTCTTTAACACATTTCAACCAGTAGTTGTAGTACCAAAATTAGCCGGTTTTTATCAGTCAGTCAGTTGTGAGGGAACGTTATGTACCTCGCCATCTTATACAGGTAGAGTCGGACGCCCTGAAGGCGTTGGGTAGCGTCAGACAACCTGAAAGGACGGATCCTGTAGAATCTTTAGTTTTTCGTTCATTCCACTCACTATTCGAAATAGCGCCCTCCTCGCCTTGAATATCTTACTTTATTACCTCCTTGTTACCAGGGTATAATAAGTTAATACACATGTAAATCTAAATTATAAAATTATTAAGAAATATTTTAACTCATTTTTCTGAGATTGAATTTACCCCATAACGTATTTTATTGAAATGAAGTAGCAATACTAGTGACGTAGGCAAGTGTTTCTCTGGGAATGTAAGACCATGTTTTATTTGACTATGCTTGTAATGAAGCTACTAATATATGTATTTTATTTATTTCAGGTGCGCGTTGTGCCCGTCGGTCCCTCGTTTGACGATTATGCTGAACAGGTACTTTTTTCCCTCTAAACCTGACGACTAAAATGAACCCATTTTTGGAGAAAATAGAAAAAAACAATATTCTGTATGAAATAGTATATGATTTGATAAATTATAGGTACACAGGGAGTAAACATAGAGGTTATAATAAGCCAAAAAGAAGTCTAGGTGGCCCATGGTTATGTTTTCTGGTCAGGAGGGACGTATTGATCATATTTCAACACACATTCCACGTAAAAAGTTGTTCAGTTTCATGAGTTCTTATAGTACCGTCATTCGAATAAGCAATATTTGACAGCTGTCAAAATCATGTTAGTGCTTGACATAAGGTCTATTTTTCTTCGTTGACATGTTTCCTAGTATGGGTTTGACAGCTGTCAAATATGGCCTATTCGAATGACGGTATTATAGACCTCCTTTCGGCTTTTTGTTACTCCCTGTATATGCCCTATGTACAGACGTGCATACATACAGGGTTATTTTTTAGTCAGTGCGCAAACTTTGCAGGATGTTTCTACTCGTGATTCTGAACTACTTTTACTATGGGGCCACCTGCAAAACCTAAAAAAAATTTTTGGTTGTTCCATACATTTTTGCCGAGTAGGTATGAATTTTTCTATGGAACATCCAGTAAAAAATAACCCAGTATAACATAACACATGTGTTTCCAGGTGAACAAGCAGTTGTTCGAAGCTGGTTTCATGTCTGAAGTAGACACGGACGCGGGCGACACACTCAACAAGAAAGTGAGGAACGCACAACTCGCGCAGTTCAACTACATACTCGGTGAGCAGAACATTTCACCTTAAAAATCAAAAGAGTAGGCACACCGCGTGACCGCGACACAACAACACTACAAGTATTGCGAGTGAAGCGAGCTCGACATTTCTTGTAATAAACCAAAAGAAAAAGACTATACTGTTATAAGGTGTTCCAAAGGAAATACATTAAATTGGAGACGTTGTGTAGACCATCGCACCGAATAATTTTCATTATGGGGCCAAGTTATGAAAACCCCTCGTTTAGAAGTAATTAGCAACTTAAGTTTGTTAAATTTAATTGAGTCCCACATTATGAAAGAAGCTTTATTGATCATGACCTTTATTTATGTCATGTTGCCGTCTTGGAAAAACTTTTGAAACTACCGCCACAACTGTTGCCAAGGCAATGGTTTTGGCGGTAATTTAGTTGCCAAGGCAACAGTTGTGGCGTAGACCAAGGTCAAATGTCATGTTCGTCAAAAACTGACACAACTGACACTACAGACTCTATAGTGCGTTTCATTTTATAGTTCCTCTGGCGTCATGTTGGCAGCATTGGAAATTTGTATGTAATATTATTGCCGCCTTAATATTTACATACAAATTTCCAATGCTGCCAACATGACGCCAGAGGAACTAAAAGATGAAACGCACTTTACTTGGTTCTTTGATTGGCCCTTTGTCTTTGCGTCTCTATGGATGCTCTAAGTCAAAATAAGTTTTTAGTTTGAGGCGGCAATAAAATAAAATAACACTAAGGAAAGAGATCTTTTGTCTTAAGTTTTCGTTTAAATTTAAAACATAGACAACTATGCTCCAAACTTTTTCGAA
The DNA here is from genome assembly GCA_024500475.1 of Phthorimaea operculella. Classification (NCBI taxonomy): domain Eukaryota; kingdom Metazoa; phylum Arthropoda; class Insecta; order Lepidoptera; family Gelechiidae; genus Phthorimaea; species Phthorimaea operculella. Next base: position 1,040,695 of record JANFCV010000049.1, read on the forward strand.
GATTCAAATCCAACAAGTTAAAAATGCAAGGTTGCAATCTTGGATAAGGGGTAATACATAATGGTTGTAGTAAATGTAGGCATTTATTTTGTATGAAAATTTTAACTTTTTAATTGTTAAGAATTCAAACTTGGTGCCATAATGGAAATTGTTCAGTACAATGGTCTACACAACGTCTCCAATTTAATGTATTTCCTTTGGAACACCTTGTATGTATACGGCGCCACAGCAGTACCAGGAGTATTATGAGCGAAACAAAATCGACAATTTTTCGTTAGAAAACAGGAGTGTATAAATTGTAAAAAAGTTAATACTCGTCCATTTTGTTTCAGTGGTCGGCGATCGCGAGAAGAATTCCGGCACAGTAAACGTGCGCACGCGCGACAACAAAGTCCACGGCGAGATGTCAGTACCAGCGCTTATAGACAAACTCAACCAACTCGTCCGGGACAAGACGCTTTCTGATGACAGCGAACTGCTCAAACTTTAAGAGCATTCTTAATAAGGTGTAAAAAATACTGCAAATATTCCAGCCCTTGAAATAAATGCAGTTTATTTTTACATGCTGTATTTATAAGCAAGCTATATACAGGGTGTTAGGGACGGTGTACCGAAAACTTTGCAGGCATGATCAGACCATCAAACTGAACAACTTTTACTATGGAGCCAATGGTGGGAAACGAAAAAAAAATTCCGACCTCCCATACAAAATTCACGATCAGCTGACTGACTTTGTATGGGAGATCGGAAAAATTTTTTCGTTTCCCACCATTGGCTCCATAGTAAAAGTTGTTCAGTTTGATGGTCTGATCATGCCTGCAAAGTTTTCGTTACACCGTCCCTAACACCCCGTATATTAATTTTTTCCCCAAGCAACATAGGTCGAAATACGAAAAACATTTTTGGACCTCCCATACAAACTTGCCGATCAGCTGATTTCAGTTACTAAGGGAGAATCAAAATTTTTTTGCGTAGTTTGACCTATGTTCCTTGGGGAAAGTTGTTCCTTATTACTAGCCGGTTCTGAGTTCTGTCCATCAGTATCGGAACGACAGTGTCAACACTATTGAAAGTCTATATTTCTCCTTTTGACGTAAGCATCTATAGAACATTTCTTACGCTGGGCAATCCCGACATTCTATAGCTTGCTTATGTAAGTATACTCTAAGGCTCAAAGCTTAAATGAATCCTACAGTCGGATCTCTTTTAAAACCCCATTTTTACAGCAGTCAAATCCATGCTAACATTTCTTCTTAGGGAGACACCGAGTCAAAGACCCGTTATATTCTTTTGAAACCGCTGAATACAAGTAGTATGCCATGAAATATGGCAGAAAGATATTAACTTTGTTGTTCTTTTAGTACGGATTTGACAGCTGTAGAAACGGGCTTTAAAGCGACGTGACGATAGCTTAGCTTAAAGAATTTCTGATATTTTAATTTAAGGCTAAGACGATACCTGAGTCTACTACAAAGAATTAGGTGTTGAACACCAAACTGAACATTCTGACGATTAGATGACTATTTCCGAAGAAAGCTTGTACATTTAGTTCGTCAAATTCATTGAGCGAATTATACCTACTAAAACCCCAAACAAATCAAATGTCTAGCACGAAAGATAGCTGTACATTGTTTAGCCCAACCAAGCCATTAGACGACTGTGGCCGAAGAAATCTCATATATTTCGCTCGTCGAGTTGGCTTGGTCGGTTCCCAAATGCACGGCTTTCTGTTTCACTGCGTCTACGAACGGCCTTAAAGATTTTCAGGTATTGTTTGAAAGTAGGGTACGAAGTTATATTTTGTTTTTGCTTGTAGTAATTTATTTTAGTTATAATTTGCAACTTTTAAACATTTATGTATTGGCATTTACATGTTCCATTCGGACTTATGGATGATATTTTATTTATAAGTTCTATTTTAAGGAAATTTTAGTTTGGCAAATAAAGAAACTGATTTTAGTTATAAGGAATATTTAGTTTTATTTATTCTATCTCTATCCGCCGTAGACATACAGACATTTTTCGCTCGAACTTTTTGTGATATAAGATTCATAAAGATTTTTTTCAAGAAAATCAACTCCTGCGCTGCGCGACGCTACACTTGAATTGCAGCGCTGCACTGCGCGCGCGTCCTTTTCTTCTTTGTAGTAGAAGTATAATCGAAGCAACATACAGTCCAGCAAAAAAAAGTAGAAATTAAATAAAATAAAACTAAAAAAAATTCATACTAAATTGTTGCCATTCATAGTCTCATATATTTCGCTCGCTTGCCATTAATTTTGAAATTTCATACAAAGTGGCGCCCTCATTTTTTGTCTAATCTTTTTTGCTGGACTGTACTTGTTTTTACAATATAATCGCCAAATCGTGAGAGCTATTTTGCGAAAAAGCCGCGCAGTGTTGCTCTGCTGCTGCTAATAGGGCGGTTTGCTTCATACAACTCAGTACAAAGATTCCATATTCCAATGTTACTAAAAATTACAATTCGCGAATTAGACAAGACGTGCAGAGACGATTAATTTGGCGGCGACAAGCGGACGAATAATATTTTAAGCCAAGTAAGGAAGGATCATATCAAAGAAATAAACTGATTTTAAATAAATAAATAGATTTATTTCCAATCATCATTATTATTTTATCATATACACTGTAAAGCTTGCAATTTATATAATATTTATATTTTGCGTCAATGGAAAACATATTCTAATTCTAACATATAAAGCTTGGTTTTGTGACAAATCTGCAGTACATTATTATACTTACAATATGTTGATTTAAATGCGTGGTATAGAATGAGGCCAGGTTTATTAGTATCTTTAAAGAAAGCCGTAAAAAATATTTAAATAAGTGTAATCCACGCATTTAAATGAAATCCCGCGTGATAATCAATTTCTCATTTTATGGTGTCAATGTATAAATAATTATATCTATTAGTCTCTTGTTGTATCTTTCAGACAACAAGGTTTAAAATTAACTATCCAAATAACTCATGCTTATTGACTAGTAAGAAATACTTCGAGAACTAAGTACATAGTGTCATTGGACTAGCGCCATGTGGCAGATTCCTTTTTTTTGTAAAGTTCTTAAAAAAAAAGGAATCTGTTTATTCTAACGCTATGTTGGCATTTTGGTGGAATATTAGCTTTTATAATTAGAATCTAATGTATTGTTTTTAGGCGCTAGTTTCGTGGCACTACTTCTACTTTATTAAAGCGATCCACGGATAAAAACCTTCATTTAGTTATTTCTAAGCCATACAATACGAATCTATTGTTTCAGTGCAGCATATGTTATGTCGCTGGGCTTATGTAGTCGATTACATAAAACTACAAAAGACAATATCTACAGAGAAGAATCTCAATTAAAATAAAATCTCTTTGGCGGAGAAAAGGTGTAGTGTGTCTGCCTGCTACACAAAGGTCCCGGGTTCGATATCCAGTCAGAGCTGTTATTTCTTATACCTTAACCTTATCAGTCACAAAAGTTCACTGCTGGACACGGGCGTATCGGGGGGTGTTGCGTTGCTATACTCACCTCGCTTGGCAGGCGGATTGGCGAGCGCAAATGGATTTGGGGATAATGGCAGGAAGACTATGATGACATGTATGTTCTCTGTAGCAGCGGTAAGACCAAATTTCTCGCTGGAGGCTAACTGGTGGCCTCAGCAAGGGGGACGGTGCTTTCTTCACTGCCACCACTGCTGCCGACCTCGGGGGTAACTTCAGAACGACACTCGAAGTTTTTGCACAAGTACAGAGCCTGAAACAAATAACATTATATATTTTTCACCTCTCCAGCTTGATAAAAACAGGTTTCTCACATAAAAATTGTGTGGAAAAGTCATTTTTGCTCACTGTACGTTCTTTCACTCCCTGATCCTCACACATTCTTTTTACGTACCCGAGCCAGCAGCGAAGCCGGTGGGCTTTAGTAGTAGGTATAGGTACTCTAGGTAGCTAGGAGTGCCGTATGGTGCCGGCTTACAATAGCATCAGCCCATAGGTATATTTCCCGTAGGTAACGACGGAGGCATTTCAGAGTTGAGAGTTGTCGCAATTTTAGGCGACAGGTTGACTGTCACCATGGTGATACAGTTAAAACTTTGCTGGCAAATGTGTTAGGTACCTTAGTTTTTTTATTATCATATACATGTTTAATAATGCTGTTTGTTTCTCAATGATTAATAAAATAAAATACAGTCTTCCGAATGACTCTTGAACTTTAGTCAGGCATGGTGAATAATAAATACCTAGCTGTTTTACAGCCGTTTACACTCTGCCTACCCCGCAAGGGATATAAACGTGATATCATGTATGTATGTATAGGTACTTACGGTATGAGCGAGAGAGCCAGCCGATGGTGGTCCTTCATGGTAGTAGGTAGGTATAGGTACTAGACATTCGATACAGCATTATTAGTTGTAGAAACATTCGGTGTAATAAATGCACGTTTGATGTGGCGGGCTGTCGATGTAGCAGCAGCTTTCCATGTGGCGGCCTTTAGATGTGGCGACCTTCGGTGTGGCGACATTCCATGTAACCATCTTCGACATTATAATCTAGACCCATAGGTAGGTAGGTACTCACAGTGTGAGCGTGAGAGACAGCCTATAGCGGCGCCGGCGAGCACGTCCCACCAGTGATGCCGGTGGTCCGTCATGGTAGTACAGTAGGTAGGCCATATTTGACAGCTTTCAGAATCATATTAATGCAATGGGATAAGGTCTATTTTTCGTTGTTGACGTGTCTTCTAGTATGGGTTTGATAGCTTTTAAATATGGCCAATTCGAATTCGAACGCCCGTACTTTAGGTAGGTATTAGTCAGGCCTGTGTCACTCCGCGTGTAGTTACTAAAAACATACCTCCAGGCGCCGGCCACTGCGCAAGGGCGAATTTAGTAGGCTGCCACAAGCGAAAGAAGACACGCGCGCGCTATTTGTTCGACCGCGTTCAACTTTCTCGACATTTTTTTGCAAGATGGAATGGATGCACGAAAAAAAGCAAAAAAATACTGTACTGTATTTAATTGTTTAAATACGGATCATGATCGGAATTTAACTTTTTTTTGCTTGCCTAAAGACGCTGACATGTAGGTAAAATCTACTTTGAAATTAATTCAAACTACAAACCCTTTCTTTTTTTTTGTTGAACAAAGTACTATTACCCTAATATACTAGTAACAAGACCCTAAAAGTATTTAATGTAAAATAAAAAGACATTTTAGTTGTTTCATTCGTGTAGCAATTCATTTACGAACTTAAACTACATGAACATAACGTACTCGGCGCTGCCTGCTGCGCTTTGCCCGCCAAAAGTAGGAGTAAACGCTCGTGCTGTGCGCTAGATGGCGTAAGAAATTTCTCGAAGTAAGCAACCCTAGTCCGTTGCTTTTTCAATACGTATAACGAAGTCTAACTTATTATGAACCGTAGTCCAATGAATTAAGGCCCATATTCCCTCGAAACAAATTTGAAGGTATTTAAATGAACACGTGCTCGACTGGAACGCGAGCTAAATTAAACCATATTGTCTATCAGATTGAGTACATATTTCTTTGAAAACCATTGCGAAGAAAAGCTTCTGTAACGCTAGTTACTAGTTATTATTCTGTGGTATAGTATAGGTAATCACTGTATGGGTGCCATCACAAAGTAAGTATTGGCTAGCGCAATCCAGAGAGTCGGCTTCGAGCAAGCGCGGCTAAACTCACTCAGACATCCACACGCGTCGTTTACGCGCTCTGTGGAACCGTGTCGAACCGGTAATGGTTGAGTGTGAACGGCACGTTCGGTGCGGGCGGACGGAAACATGGCGAGTAAATAAAAATATTTTTGTGATGTGTTTGGGTGTACCTAATAAGTTAATAACTTTTCAGTTTCCCACGTGAACTATTTTATTTGATAAATAAATACCTAGATACTTTTTTTCAACACTAGAAATGGACGGATTTCTTTTTAAAAATCTTATTTTTCACTCGTACGTACGTAGAAGTAGGTAGGTTGCGCTTTAGTTTGATTTGGTAGGTTAAGTGGGATTAGGTAGGTACCTACCTACAGTAGATAGATACCTACCTAGTCAGCATTTAAGGTGAAGCGATGAGTACCGAAATACCGATAGCAAAAGGTCCAGGTTATTTCACCTATGGTAGTCCAAATGGACTATAACGATTCTGGATATTTTTTCACTTTGTCGTCACGGCAGCTGGTGGCCTTCGAAACTATGGTAGGTAAGTATACTTCGAAACTAAGGTAAGCGCATGGTTTTACCATAATTTTCAAATAGGCAGGAACCTACCAACCTACCTACCTACCGTTTCCAGAGCGCATCGCCCGCCCGCCAATACATTGGTAGGTACGTAATCTGTGTGCGCCTGACTAGTGACGGCACGTTTGACTTTCATGATGGCTTGACTCCCTATTAAAAAATACCTACCTTCCAACCATAGGTACCTAACCTATTAAAGTTCGTGACGGCAAGATAGGTAGGTATTTTTTTAGGCCTTTCTTTGAGATAGACACTTGTTTTCCGTGGGAAACACCGACGAACGATGTGAGGAACCCTTTCAGTGTCGTGTCAGTCATCCATCACCGCCGGTGGGTCCTCTACCTACCTACTTACTTACCTACCTGCCTACCTATGGGTCGCTTCGCTCACCACCTAGTCTCGTGACCCAAACCCATTGCAAACTACCGATTTATTTCCTATTAGAAATATGACTTTCTACTCAGGTACCTACTTCCATATGGTAAAAAATATACCTAATTCATACCTACTTACAAACGATGAAAACAGTAATAAAATATAGTAATGTAACTATGTATAGGTAAGTACCTTCATTTAAAAAATCAGAAAGTAAAAGTAGCAACCCTAGAGAGTAGGCATAAGTGAACGAAAGAAGGGGCGAGCTGTCCTTCTGTAAATTCTCTATTTTGTGGTGCCATTAACTACAATTATATCAATGGCAAACTCACGTGCACGGGAGTTTACTGCCAATATCGGCTACAATAGCCACCGAGCGCATCAGCGCCGACTTGATCAGGAGCACAAAGTAAGTATTGGCTGGCGCAATCCAGAGAGTCGGCTTCGAGCAAACGCGGCTAAACTCACTCAGACATCCACACGCGTCGTTTACGCGCTCTGTGGAACCGTGTCGAACCGGCTAGTGGTTGAGTGAGAACGGCGCGTTCGGTGCGGGCGGACGGAATGGCGAGTAAAGAAAAATATTTTTGTGATGTGTTTGGGTGTAATAACATCACAGAAAATTGTGCATTGTCATTTTAATGATAAATAAATACCTAGATACCTACTTCAAAACATTACAAATGGAAGGATTTCTGTTTTAAACATCTTATTTTTCGTTCGTAAAATGTACTTTAGCGGTTTAGATACGTAGAAGTAGGTAGGTTGCGCATTAGTTTGATTTGGTAGGTTAAATGGGTATAGGTAGGTACCTACCCACAGTAGATAGATACCTTCCTGACGTCAGCATTTGAGGTGAAGCGATGAGTACCGAAATACCGATAGCAAAAGGTCCAGGTTATGTCATCTTCATTTCCGATCATCAGGTAGGTACCTACCTACCAATGGTAGTCCAAATGATAGTCCAAATGGACTATTACGAACCTGGATATTTTTTCATTTTTTCGTCGCGGCAGCTGGTGACCTTCGAAACTATAATAGGTAAGTAGGTAAACTTCGAAACTAAGGTAGGTACCTACTTACCTACCTACCAATTTACAGCTACAGATACAGCTGCCATGCCCGAATTTTTCCGGGCGCGTCCCCGCGTCTGTCATGTCCTCATGTTCATGTCATGATAGGTAGGTACTTACCAACCTACCTACCTACCGTTCCCAGCTCCCAATACATTGGTAGGTAGGTAATCTGTGTGTGACTGACTAGTGACGGTACGTTTGACTTTCATGATGGCTTGACTCCTTGTTCAAAAATACCTACCTTCCAACCATAGGTACCTAACCTATTAAAGTTCGTGACGGCAAGATAGGTATTTTTTAGGCCTTTCTTTTAGAGATACAGTTGTTTTTCGTGGGAAACACCGACGAACGACGTGAGAAACCCTTTGTCGTGTCGGTCATCGCCGCCGGCCGGTCCTCTACCTAGCTACTACCTACTTACCTACCTGCCTACCTATGGGCCGCTTCGCTCACCACCTAGTCTCGTGACCCAAACCCATTGCCTATCTACCTATTTAGGTGGGGACCTACTTATTTCCTATTAGAAATATGACTTTTTACTCAGGCAGGTACCTACTTCCATAATATGGTAAAAAACATTTCATATCGGTCAGGTAATTTAGGAGTTTATCAATTGCATATACGTGGTTTATACTAACAAACGTTATGTAACTTCATTAAAAAAGTCCGAAAGTAAAAGTAGCAACCCTAAAAAGTAGGCATAAGTGATCGAAAGAAGGGGCGAGCTGGCCTTCTGTAAATTCTCTATTTTGTGTCAGGAGTAGAAGTGGTCGCCATGGCCGAAACCGGCCGGAGAGATCGTCAATGTTGCCAGTTCGGGATTTGTTGTTTATCTGTGCAAGTTGTTGTAGTAGGGTCCAGATGGCCCGATGACTTGAAGAGAGCGGCTGTGGCGTGCCCTGGGGAAAGCCTATGTCCAGCAATGGACTGCTATGGGTTGATGTGATAGGTACTCACTGTGTGAACGAGGGAGAGGCAGCCTATAGCGGCGCCGGCGAGTACGTCCCACCAGTGATGCCGGTGGTCCAACATCCGAGACACGCAGCACCACAGCGCGCACGCACCGACCGCAGCCTGGGCGTATACACGCGCGCGGGCGTGCGGCGGCGCGCGCATATGCAGATAGTACTGGAGACGAAAATAAATAAAAAATTTAAACAAAAAGACAACATAATACGTTTGTATGAAAAGACCGAAATAACATTCATCAGTCGGGTATGCTTTCCAATCCAATCAATTAGTATCCTTTTCAAAACTATCTTGGTATGTAGCCATGCCACATGTTAGTGGCCAAGATATACCTGACTTAATTCGCAGGCAAGGATAAAACCGCGGTAGCCCAGGGGCATCGGCAATACAAATGCAAGTTGCAGGTTCAAATCCTAACTGCGGTGGAAAATTTTGTTTTACCACAGGAAGTTTGGTACTACACATTTTCCAAAAAATTATACCACGGGAAGTGTTTTAAAATTTGGTATTCAATGCTTTAAGTACTTTCTTATGATACTTACAATAGTAAACAAGCCGGCATAGATGGCAAGAGAGGTGTGTCCGGACGGGAAACTCCTATCCGAGTCCCAGGTTCGTCTCTGCTCCCCTGTACATGTGTAGCTTGATACAAATTCTGAACTGAAAACAAATTTAGCGTTATTAGGCGCGTCCGCACCAAGCGAGGCAGCTCGCCTGCTCATTGCCTCGCGCGGCAAACAGCCAAGATGCTCGTACTCGGCGAACGCTCGCAGATCGAGGCAAAATCTACCTGCCTCATAAGTTTGCCTATTGATTTATTTAGACGTCCAAATTGGGCCGAACTTGGCTCGTCTGCGCACGAGAGTGTGCGCGCCTATTTAGGACTTTAGCAGGAATAATCGTGTCATTAAAATTTTTTCATAGGAGTGTAATGATATGCCGAACATGCGGTTAAAAAAATAGTCAATATGTATATTTTTTTACGTCAAGTTTTCGTTGGTAATAATAATAGGGCTACCTAAGGGGCTACCTTATTTCATTAAATCAATAAATATAATAAATCAATCAGAATAAAATAGTTACAGAAATAATGCTGATAAGTCTTTTTACCTTTCACAAGTAGTAGCCTCATTCGGCTTGCATGTATCAAAGAAGTGTGGTCTCGGAGACCCAACTAGGTGCTTCAAAACATGCACAAAACATAAGTTGACCAGGAATCCAAAGATGTACTCCTTGTGCCACCGCCAAGCTCTTCTGTTCGGCCTGGTTTTGTCTTCATTGTGATATATCCTCTCTACTAATAACATCTGAAAACAATAAGATAAAATAATTAAATAAATGATTTGCCACACAAAAAATAAAGAATTAAATTACAAAAAAAGGACTAATTTATGCTCTTTCTACTAAGACTTTGTAGGTACTGTATAACTTGCGCAGATAAAGAATGGATCCCAAATAAACAAATTTTTTTGACATCTTGCATGAGCAAATGAATGAAATATGAATTTCAAATTATAATTATGACAAGAGAGAGGCAAACAACAATGTTGCCAATTCGCGATCTTTTCTTTAAGTGCAAGTTATTTTTCATATTATGAAGAAAAGTTTCTAATAAAAGTTGTCCAGTTTTGTAAGTAGGACATGCCCTTAAAATCATCATCATCATCATCATAACAGCCACAATAAAGTCCACTGCTGAACATGGGCCTCCCCCTTAAAATATTTGTAATTAATTAAATGTAATTATAAATAACAAGAACAAGTGGGCTCATAAGTCAACAAAATGGAAGGGCCCACTAGGGAAAAGAAAAGTTGGCAGACCCACAAAACGATGGGCCGATGACATCACGGCGATGGCTGGACAGGATTGGATGAACCTAGCGCAAGATAGGGAAAAATGGAAAAGTATGGAGGAGGCTTTTACCCGAGGGGATCCACCAAAGAAAAGAAAAGAGATTAAAAAGTAATTATAATACATCGTAACAAAAGATATATAATGTTTAATTTGTATAATTGTAAATCTTATTTGTATGCATGTTATTTATTTAGTGTGGAAATAAAAAGCTTTTATTATAATTATAAATAACACAATTTCCTTATTGGATTGTACCTGCTGTAACATCCTTGTATTGTCCTTTTTATTAGCCTAGCCTAGTGTAATGGAGTAAAAGAGAAGCGATTTACTCACAACTGCTAACGGTAGTAGTATGCACATGGCGAACAGCCACTTCAAAGTGATAGTGTCTCCATCAAACTTGTGAGATAGAGCCGGGTCGTTGCAGTGGAAACCGTACCGACCACCCGGTACTAGCTTCAGCTCCATTAAAACAAATATAAGCAACACTGGAAAGAAAAATTATTGAATTGTTGTTTATCCATTATCCAATTGCTTTGCAGGGGTCAGATTTTCTGCAGTCATGACATACTTCTTCTTCTTTTCGTGTGGGACACCGAGTCATACTCAGGGCCAATTATTAAGTAATAAATGCCACCCCCTACAGTTAGCCACATTTTTTCTGCAATATACCCAGCTGACGGGATTTTATTATGTGTAAAATTTTGCTTAGAACTAGTTAATGTAAAGTAAATGGGTTGTTTCACACGTTAAATATGATCAACAACAACTTTTATTAAAAGTCAATATACTAAACATTGGGACACTTCAGGCTCATAATAATAATACTAAACTTGATAAAAAAATATTAAAAATACAGTGGAAATTAATTGTTTATTACATAAAACATACCAACATGTTCCCTACTAAATGAATACATTTTTTATTGTTTTTCTATGGTTTTACTTACCTCTGTGAAACCGGTTGGTTTTGGACCACAAGAGTTTCACACCGTTTACGAAATTATCCATGTTTTTGTTTCTATATACTGCTATGCTACACTGGTAACATACATAGGTAGGTACCTACTAAAAGCTGTTACCTCATGTTTGAGTCTTATAATAGGCACACTGATTTAATTAACTTCTAAGTCAGCATGATTCAACTTTTTAGCACAGTTTGAATGGCAGTATAACATAGTCAAACCCAAACCACAGTATAACTAGCGTCCCAAACATAGGCAAATGGTGCAAAAAATAATCTTATCAACAAAGTTATCAATGGATAAACATTTTGTGAGATTAATTATGATTATGTACAGATTTATGCAAGCAGATAATCTAGTACACATTTAACGTATAGTCAGGCATATAACAAGAATATATTCCTATTAATTTTGTTATATCTTATCGACTTTTTTAGTAATTACTGCATTTTTTTGCAACAACATTCAACACCGAACCACCGAACACAAAGTGTGTGTGTTCAAAAACTCCTGCTTTTGAGTTTTTTTTGTTGGTCCTGTCAATCACCAGCCGTGAACTGTCAAACTCCAGTGTTGCCAAATAGCAGATTTTAGCCAAGGCAAGCAAGCATTGTCGTCCGAAAAACGCACTACTCTCGGAGGAGCGGTGTGTTTAATTAAGCCTTTATTTTAAAAAATAATGCACTGCTGCCGCGTGGATGCTGCTATGCTACTGCTGCTGCTGCTGCTGCTGCGTGACTGCCATGTGGCTCAAGTCTGGTCATGTGCATGATCGCTTTCTAAAAAATATGATATGATAACGCTGGATTTGACCGCTACCGTAACATAGTAGCTTCTATTATACAGGGTGTAAGGGACGGTGTAACCACAAAGTAAGTATTGGCTATTTTGTGGTGTAACGAAGACTTTGCAGGCGTGCTCAGTCAGATCATGAAATTGAACAACTTTTATTATGGAGCCAATAGTGAGAAACGAAAAAAAATTTTTTTTCGTTTCCCACCATTGGCTCCATAGTGTAAGTTGTTCAGTTTCATGGTCTGAACACGCCTGCAAAGTTTTCTTTACACCGCCCCTTACACCCTGTATTTAGTAGCAAAGGCTATGGCAATTGGAAACATTTGATATCAAGGGCCCCGTGGCGACGCCCTGGTTGGCCACTTTGTAGTTGCGCTACTGTGTGGGTGCCCTCCGATAAACGGGGCCTCGAGATCTCAAGGACAATCAAATAGCAAATACGGTTCACAGAAAAAAGGGATAAAAAAACATAAGCGGGAGGGAGAAATCATGAACGACTGGTGGACTGGTGTATGTAAGAGTCTAAGTGCGAGTGAGAAAGCATGACTACCGTAATATAAATCATCAGGTACCTAATAAGGTGGGTAGAGGTAATTAATTATCTAACGACTTGAAAAAGAAATGCGAAAGTTTATCCTCTCGAAAAAATACAGGGTGTTAGGCAGAACGTTGGACATACGAAAAAGAGTGTTTCTAATCATGATTCTGAACAACTTTTACTATGAGGCCACATGCGAATTAGCATAAAAAATTTTAGGTGTTCCATACATCTTTGCCGACTAGGTATGAATTTTTCTATGGAAAATTCAAATTTTTTTTTGCGAATTCGCAGATAGCGCCATAGTAAAAGTTGTTCAGAATCACGAGTATTAACACCCTTTTCCGTATGTTCAACGTTCTGCCGAACACCCTATATACTGTAAGTAGAAGACGCTATCTAGATATTTAATTGATTATGAAATGATTCAATTAAAATGACCACTTTATAAATGCGTGGCCATGTTTTCGATATCCTGCCGGAATATTGCTGGCAGTGTATCTTATTATACCATGGTTGTAAGCTGTATCTTATTATACCATAACCAAATACATACAGCCCCTTTAGGCGCAAGCTCCACAGAGTAGACGTGAGACGGAAGATGGCATCTATCAAACAGGTGATCGTCGAGCACGTGAGACGTGCGACATCGCGACGCTTGAAACCGTTTCCATATAAATAGTATGAAATAGAAGAAACAAAGCTATACACGTGAGACGCGTGTCGCATCGATAACGACTGACGATCAACTGACGATCGCTTATCTGACAGAAGTCATGTTGCGCGTCGTCGCGTCGATCGTCTATTCTGTGGAGCTTGCGCCTCATAAACCATCGTGGGTGGGCAACGGTAAAAATCTTAAAAGTGTTGGTCAACCGCGTTTATCTTGATTCTTGCCTAATTTACAATGTTAACCAATGGAGATGATAAAAAGACTGGTTGGGGTGGGATTAGTTAATGAAAGGTTTGTGATAAGATAACGATAAGACTTTATGGGGTTTCGCAATCATGTTTTTTTACAGTTTGATCAAAGTGACGCGACCGAGACACGACGGTATAACCTGATTCAATAAAGAAAGGGATTATAAATGGCGGCCGAAGGGATATTTTCTCACTCGCACTAAGGGACAGTTTTCAGGCTGGATCGGTCGAATCCGGGCCGGCTTGAAAACTAAACATTTGCGAGGATGGCGGTTGCGGGCGCGATAAATGATAGACGTGTTGTCTTTTAGGCTTCGAGCAACGCATCTTCCGTCCCGTTCCGCTTTTAGGTGTCGTTTATTAGACTGTCGATGACAGCAAAATGCATACCTACCTACATAGTGAAGGAGGTGCGTACGCACTACAGTTTTGGTACCGTTGCCCAATAGGTACATACAAGCTAATCCCGTGGTTATTTGTAAAAGATGGACCGGTTTGGATAACCCGGGAGAGCCGAGGTTTGTTTGGGCTTCCGTTCATCATGTTTGTATATTTGTACATCTAATTTTTGTGTTGCAGGTAAAGTTAGGAACAGGGTATCTAACGCGACGGCTATCGGCGCAGATAAGGAACATTAACCCGAATTGGCAACATTATTGTTTACCTCTCTATCATACCTATTGCAGGTGGCCCAAGTAGTGACGTCCAAAGACAAAATATAAATACCTTATACTAATAGGTATCCAAATCGGTTATCTATTGTTTGACCTAAAGTTGATTGTCCTAACAACTTAAGCCCTAACTATCCATTGTCCTAATGCTCTAACATCGTAATTTTGATGCTCCTGATAATTAATTTGAGATATATTGTTTATCCGCGCCAGTTACAACAGTTTGTCACACGACTGTCTTCAAGAGCTGTCGCGGTCGACGATAGCTGTTGCGAGCGAACTGTCGCAGGAGGTGCGTTCCGCTCGTATGTTGGCAGTGTCGCTGGTCTTTTGGAGCCCTTAATAAACATCCGCTTTGCTGGAGCGCTACACTGAAGACTGGGGCGCTCTGGCGCGCGCTAGCCAATAGGTACAGTCCAGCAAAAAAGAGTAGACAAAAAACAAGTAGATGTGTTAAAAAACAAAAAACCCGACTGCGGTAATTTTAAAGTAGTATTTTGCTGTAAAAATCCGCTATCTTGAATCTATAATTTTTTTAATATACCTAGCCAGTGTCACTCGCGCTGCTGCGACGAATCTAACGACACCTCATATGTCAAAATCCAACTATCCGTTTGGGCTGTAGCATGTGAAAAAGAATTTTATATATTATACATACATACATACTCTCGAAAAACATAACCCTCCTTCTGAGGCAGTCGGGTAATGAGGGCGCCACTTTGTATGAAATTTCAAAATTAAATCGCAACATTGACAATGAATGGTATCAACAATTTAGTATGAAAAATTTTTAGTTCCATTTTATTTAATTTCTACTCTTTTTGCTGGACTGTAGGTAGGTGGGTACTAACTTTGTGACTGGGCTCCAAATCTGCTAATTTTATGCTATTGTAATGTCAGCGACACTCAACTGTCATTCTATTGCCACTGTGATTTTGGATTTTACATAGGCACTGAAAACGGTTAGCCGAATACGAAACTACCAAAACCATCCAATCAACTGACATGCCATCGACACCCAACTGAAACGATTTTTATTTAGCAGCAGGGTAGATACCTAGGTAACTTTCTGAAAGCGCCCTTTTACAGCCACTTCAACCTGGCAGTTAAAAGCGTAAAAAAAGTCAAACAATGGATTAAACTGTGAAGCGTGTCTGTTTGTTTACACTTGGTGCGCGGGCGCATGTGAAGCCGCCTCCCCAGGCTAGGTGCTGCCTATATCACTTTAAAAAAAACCGGCCAAGAGCGTGTCAAACACGCCCACAAATAGGGTTTCGTAGTCAACGTTTAAATATCAGGTTGTACAAAATATCAGCGTTACAAAGTTAATTTTGTTGCTGGTTTGTTTGCAGCTGTATAGGAACCAATCGCAAAAAGAAAATCTTTTATTTTTCTGAAGTCTGTATTGGTACAGTATCCGTTATAGATTGTAAACTGTATTTCATATTTTTTACTAATTTATTGCGTTTATACTTTAGAAGATACAGCTGGAACAAATTATGGGTCAAAAATATCCCTTTCAAAAGCAAATATCTCGAGACAGAAACATATACTTAAGTGACTTTGTTTCAAGGAAACCTCCCTTAGTTTTTAAAGACCTATTCAACGATACCCTATTCAATATTACAGGAGAAAATATTATTTTTTTGCTTCCCTTTCACTTGTATGGGAGGGGGGTCCAAAAAACATTTGAAATATTTTTCTTTAAACCCTAAAAATCATGATTCGATGAACAGTCGATATTCTACTGAATCATACTTTTGAAAAAAATATGCATGGACGTTAAACTATACCTACAGACTCAGATGTCTTTTATTTTCCTATACCAACCGAAATGCGGGTGATGAAGCCGGCATCATTTCATTTCGTCATCACTAAATAGAAATTCCATACAATTAAGATACAATATCTAATACGCTACGCCACAATTTAATAAAGATAACCCATAATAAGGTGCATTATCGAAGCATTAGCATATTCAGTATTCTATTACCGTGTCTATATTATACACGACATCTTCCATTTGGAAGATGAGAAAGGTACAATCGTGCACAAAACTCTTAGGCGAGAAACTCACGTAGGTAATGTCCACTCTACAAGCTTGTGGTGTCCGCTTGTGCGTTATTTTTGCGCTGCGTTAGAACAACACGTATCACGACCTCATTTCCATACAAATACGGTTTATTTCAAACGGTTTGACAGACGCATCCATTGTATGATGCGCAGCGCTAGCGGATGTGTCTGTCAAACGTTTGACATAAACCGTATATTTGTTTGACAATACGACTGTAAAAAACTAGCCAAGTCTCGACGGAGTTGCTTGTATTCCTTAGACAAAGTTATGCCAAGTCTAAGGTTTCTTGATGCTATTTCTTTATAGTCAATAAAAGCATACCCATGTGATGAGAATCCTATGGCAATTAGGTATTTGCCAATAAAGAGATGCTCATGTCAAGCTATGTCCAGCAGGGGCCTGTGGTGGTGGTTCTTCTTCTTCTTCTTCTTTTCGTGTGGGACACCGAGTCGTTCAACGACCCGATGAACCCTGGTGTCAGAGTTTTTCAACCGCCTACTACAAGTAGCAGGCCTCTGACATGGCTGTGTAACGACCGCCATCATAGACAGCAACCGGGACCGACGGCTTAACGTGCCCATCCGAAGCACGGAACCATCTTAGACTGTAGGCGAAATATTGAAAAGTCGTCTCCTTCTTGAATTCTGTGCCACCCTCTTATAAATGGCTAAGACTGGTATCGATAGATTCCTTGTGCTCTACAGAACTTGGATATGCCTGTCTTAGTTGAAGAAAATGGTGCGTTTGACATCTGTGACGTCACAAAGATGGCGGCCGACCGTTTTATGTTTTTGTAAATATCTCATGTTTTAAGGCATCGATTTAAATATTTGATATGTCATATAAAAGGTATTATTATTATCTACAATCACTTCTTTGATACCTACTACCTAAGTGTAGGGGTTGTAAAAATATTTATAAAAGTATGTGCTTTTTCTTGTCACAGTTGCACTTTATTAGAAAATATGGCCACTATAACTTAATTATGAGATGCTTTACCTGATACATTATTATTTCAAATAAAAGCTTGTTTCATTACCTTTCCAAAAATATATGTAACACTGTTGTACGAAATCAAATAAACGATTTATGACTATTACAGTGAATAAAGTGCCTGCTCCGCGAATGATTAAAAACACGGTTGAGCGTTTTATGATTTTGATAATATCTCAAGTTTTAAGGCATCGGTTTCAATGTTTGATATGTCATATTATAGGTATTTATATTGTCTACAATCGCTTTTTGATACCTACTACCTAAGTGTAGGGGTTGAAAAAATATTTATAAAACTATGTGTTGTTTCTCGTCACAGTTACGCTTTATTAGAAAATATGGCCACTATGACTCAATTGTGAGATACTTTATCTGATACAATATTAAGTCTGTTTCATTACCTTTTCAAAAATATAAATAACATTGTTGTACAATATGAAATACACGATGTATGACTATTAGAGTAAACCAAGTGCCTGCTCCGCGTATGGTTAAAAACGCGGTTGAGCTGTTTATGATTTTGTTAATATCTCAAGTTTTAAGAAATCGATTTCAATGTTTGTTATTGGTAAGATAGAAAGTCGTTCAACATTTTTAGGGATTCGTAGACTACTACGTTTGTCTTGTTAGGTATTTCGTTAAGTCTGTCTGTCTATCTGTCTGTTTGTATGGCCCGCATTCATAACTTTGTCAGTTTTATACCTATCAACATCAAAATTGCTGTGAAGATAGATCGTATTGTCCCGAATTTAGAAATTTTATCAAAAATCAAATTAAATGTTTTTTGGACCCCCTACCATACGTGTGAGGGGGGTGCAATATTTTTTTGCCTTAAATATTGAGTAGGGTATCATTGAACAGGTCTTTTTAAACTAAGGGAATTATAATTAAAAGAAAACTCAATAAAATGTTTCTGTCTTGAGATATTTGCTTTGAAAAGGTACATTAGACGTACCTTTTCAAAGATAAGATATTTGTTCCAGCTTACTGCTAAAGTAGATATTAACACTAAAAATTTGAAAAAAATATGGAATATAGTTCTCAACCCGAAGTCACCATGAAAACTATAACAGATCCTGCCTGTACTACTCAAGTATAAAGAAAAATTTAAGTTTTTCAATATGCGGTTGGTAACCATACCTACAGCTGTAAACAAACCAGCAACAGAGTTAATTTTGTAACGCTGAAAAACCTGTTACACTTTGACTATGATACCCTATTTGTGAACGTGTCTGACACACTCTTGGCCGGTTATTTTATAGGAATTTACGCCCATGTATCTTTATTTACTTTTGTAACTTTAGTAAAGTATTAAACAAATAAAAAAACAAACATTTACTTCTTTCAATATTTCATAAACCACTAAACTTAAGCAGTAGGTATGTAAAAAGTAATTGTAGACAATATAAATACCTTTAATATGACATATCAAACATTGAAATCCATATCTTAAAAAGCGAGATATTAACAAAAACGTAAAACACTGGGCCGCACTTTAATCATTCGCGGTGCAGGCACTTGATTCCTTGTATGTAATAGTCATAAATCGTTTGTTTGGTTTCCTACAACAGTGTTGCATATATTTTTGAAAAGGTAATGATACAGGCTTTTATGTTAAATAATATTGTATCACGCAAAGTATCTAATAATTTAGTTATAGTAGCCACATTTCCTAATATAGTGCAACTGTGACAAAAAAATCACATGCTTTTGTAAATATTTTTACAATCACAACACTTAGGTAGAAGGTATCCACGAAGCAATTGTAGACAATATAAATACCTTTTATATGACATATCAAACATTGAAATGCATATCTTAAAAAGCGAGATATTAACAAAAATGTAAGACACTCGACCGCATTTTAATCATTCGCGGCGCAGGCACTTGATTCATTGTAATAGGCAAAAATCGTTTGTTTGGTTTCCTACAGTAATGTTGCATATGTTTTTGAAAAGGTAATGATATAGGTTTTTATTTTAAATAATAATGTATCACGCAAAGTATCTCATAATTGAGGTATAGTGGCCACATTTCCTAATAAAGTGCAACTGTGTCAAAAAAACACATACTTTTGTAAATATTTTTAGAACCACAACACTTAGGCAGAAGGTATCCAAGAAATAATTGTAGACAATATAAATACCTTTTATATGACATATCAAACACTAAAATCGACGTCCTAAAACTTGAGATATTGACAAAATCATAAAACGCTTAGCGGCCATCTTTGTGACGTCACAGATGTCAAACGCACCATTTTCTCTAACTAAGACAGGCATATCCGAGTTCTGTAGAGCACAAGGAATCCAATGATACCAGTCTTAGCCATTTATAGAAGAGTGGCACAGAAAATCTCAAACTGCTCAATCGCCTCCAGACTATCTTACTTGCGGACAATCAGGTGGTTCAGCCTGCAATGTCCTAACCAGACTGGGAACAAATTCACAAAGTGATAAATATCAACTTTGTGAGTGACCCCACCGGGAATTGAACCCGGAACCTTTGCGTGGCAGGCAGGCATACTAACCACTGCGCCACATCGGTGGTGGTGGTTGATGCAGCAAGTCATTTCACTGTAACATTTTTCAATTTACCTGTACCCTGCCAAAGTAAATAGAATTTCCCAACATACAGAATGCATATAGAATAGGTACTCATATAAGATACCTATAAATATTATCATAAAATTGCCTAACACATCAACATAACTAAGTGTAAGTATAAAATAAATAGTATTGGATCAGGTTTAACAAATAACACAAAAGATTCGATTCTCGCGAAAGCATTACTTAGGTAGTAATTTCTGACACTTTTTCAAATGATTAGACAGGTAAAAAGAAGGCAGATAGTCGCTTGAAATCTCTATGCCTTGTTGACTGGTTGACGACCTATCACAATATAACATTTAATAATTTATATTTTTATATTTACATAGAAATATAGATAGAAATTTAAAAGTTTAGTTAGGAAAAGTAGTGTGTACCTACCTATCTTAGACCACGGGGATGAAGGGTTTTCAAGTCATTTAGTAAAACGGCTGAACAGAGAGAATACTTTCCAAACTGACTGGGAACAAATTCACAAAGTGATAATTATTATCAACTTTGTGAGTGACCCACCGAGAATTGAATCCGGAACCTTCTGCGTTGCATGTAGTCGCACTACCACTGTGCCACATCGGCTGTCAAATGACACTAAGTATGGGTTAGGTACTGGCCCTAAGTAGGTACTTATTAGGTAAGAAAGTGTCAGTCAGAATCGAGTCCATCGCGACATTTTTGTATTACGTTGATATCCGTTGCTAATTAACTGCTTTACTTTGCCTGCGTACCCATTGAGCAATGGTTAGATATGGTAATTGTATTGGTTAACTTGTGGTGTTATAGGATAGGTAGGTTTGTTACGGTTCGTTCTCGCTTGTAAAATGAAATGAATTTTGTTATTTTCAGTAAGTTACGTCTTTACATTAGCTGTGAGCGTGTGTGTGTGTATAGGTACATAAGCTTACATTTTAGGTACTGTAAGATGCTGAACAGTACAAGAAACCTACTCGTAACACATAATGTGATAGATAACAGTACCTAGCCAAGCCTAAACCTAAACCTACCGGGAAGTTATGGCACGCATTATGTACCTATGTATCAGAGGCCAGCAGTAGGTGCTTTAAATTCACCCTAAAGTTCTTTGCCCTTGTGACTTCAATAAGACAAGGAAACGTGACCTACCTTGTTGACAGGTAGTAGGTACCTATTTCGTGTCGAGCTGCCATAACCACACCATAACAGTAGATCATGCTTATCAGATTCACAAAATTAGGTAGTTCACAGAGGGATCACTCGACCCCATTTAGGATTTTCGCGATTGTCACTTGTTACATAGCCAGGGTTGCTAGATTCAATACGAGGACGAAATACCTACAGCTCTAAATCTGATACAAGAACGTCATAATATTAATGCAAGAAATATGAAGTTCGTGACAACGATCTTCTTAGTTAACTACCTTTGAGTATCTCTGAGATTCCAGTAAATCTCAGTAAGTGTCAAAATCGTCGCGAGTAGGTACCTACTAAGTGAGCCATCTGTACCTAAAGGCGCCACTTTTTTTAAAATTAGGTAAGCCTTCCTGTTTATGGTAAACGACAGTTATTTATTCCCAAAACAGTTATTGGAAAGGTGTAGGTAGCAACAGTTAGTTCCCAAACCGCTTATTAGGTTGAAAATGTGTAACCACTTACTTACAAGATCTTGACAAGATTGCCGTCTTTATTGCACCTCTCTATAGCTTATAGCTACCGACTACTGTAAGTAGGTATATATTACTTTATTTGCTTAAAATTCTCAAGATATTGGTTTAACCTGAAAACTAACTAATCTCCAGCACAACAAGAGAATAAAGTTTTTCTGATACTCCTTTGAAAAACCTGTAACTTGGTCCCTGATGCGATGGCGATTACCTACCAAATAGCACTAATTAGGGAAACAGCTTGCGGGGCGCCTTTATATAAGGTCCTATTAAATTCACTGCAAATATTTTAGGGGCAGATCAAATAAAATATAAGCATGTACTAGGCAATTTTTTTCAAAAATCTACACGCTAGTTTTCGAGAAAATTGCATTTAACTTAAAAAAAAAACAAAACGAAAAAAGTGCACACTGTTTGTCCTAGAAACACACCATCACACCACTAAACGAATTTTGAAAATGAAGTTTGTTTGAAAATGAAAAAAAGAAATCTGGCGTGTCGTTTTTTTTTTAAATGCCTTAGATGTTTTTCTTATACATATTTACGCATGCCCTTAAAATATTTGCAGTGAATTTAATAGGACCTTATAGATGGCTCACTCAGTAGGTAGGTACCTACTAGCATAGCACCTATTGGCTAGTACCTACATTGTATACAGGGTGGACCATAGAGTGACGTTAATAAAAATAAATTAGATTCCCCACATCTTGAGGTATTCGAAAATACCACATGTATGTTCCGCGATTATTTTTAGTTTCCGAGTTATTCAACTTTTAAAATTGTATGGGAAAATCTCGACTGACAGTAATTTTTCCTTTCTTTTTTTTACTTCCGTATAAGGGCTTTTCGCACGGTTGATTTCATAGCACAATTTTTATGATTTTTACTTTTTAGCGTACAAAAAAAGAAAAAATGTCTGCCATTCGAGTTTTCCCATATAACTTTAAAAGTAGAATAACTCGGAAACTAAAAATAATCGCGGAACATACATGGGGTATTTTCGAATACCTACCCCAAGATGTGAGGAAGGAATCTAATTTCTTTTTATTGACATCACTTTATGGTCCACCCTGTATATAGGATGCAATTTTATTAGTGGCGGATCCGTTAAGGGTGTGTTCTGTCAATGAAACTGAACAACATTCCCCATGGAACATAGGTCGAAATACGAAGAAAAATTTTGGTCTTCCCATACTAACTGTGTTGGCCGGCCGGGTCAATTTGTATGGGAGGGCCAATTTTTTTTTTTCATATTTCCACCTATGTTCCTTGGAGAAAGTTGTTCAGTTCCATTGACAGATCACACCCTTAACGGATCCGCCACTAGAGTTGTGGAACTAAGAAGATACGAACCCCATATTTCTGGGTTTTTTGAATCGTAAATGATGTTCTTCTAACAGATTTTGACGTTTTGATAATCTTAAAAAGAAATCCTTTGAGATTTTTGACAGTACCTAACAACCCTGGCTCTGTAACAGGTGACAATCGCGAATATCCTAAATACCTACCTAGGGTCGAGTGATCCTTCTGTGAACTCTCTATTTATCGGTATAAAGTTAACTGCACTGCACTCAAACAAAATTTTTAGAATCAATGTACCTAAGATACAAGTGAATATTTTTTGTATTCACTTAGTTTAGGTTAATTAATAATTTTAAGCACCACTATACTTTATATCTGTTAATCTACTAATTGTATGTACTATTTTATTATGAAATAAATTATCTTTATCTTATCTTATCTATCTAATTATCTTTATCTTTTATTTTGTGCAAATAGTCTATAATCTCACCCACCATCACGCAATAATTTCTTCCATAAACATAAGGTAAAACAGCGGAAATGCAAGAGCAATGCAATTAATACTAATTATCAGAATTCACCGCACAATCGTCTAATTTTTACCCGACTGCCTCAGAAGGAGGGTTATGTTTTTCGAGAGTATGTATGTTATATTGTATGTATGTTTATAAGTATGTATGTGTGTGGACAAGAAAATTCTTTTTCACGGGCTTACAGCCCAAACGTATAGTTGGATTTTGACATATGAGGTGTCGTTAGATTCGTCTCAGCAGTGCGAGTGACACTGGCTATAGGTATTAAAAAATTATAGATTCCAGATGGCGGATTTCTACAGCAAAATACTACTTTAAAATTACCGCAGTCGGGTTTTTTATTTTCAAACACATCTACTTGTTTCATACAATGCACGTTGTGAAACCTATTGCTGTTTATATTAAAGTGCCTAATTATCTATACATACAGGGTGTTAGGAAAAGTAGGTAGGTACATACTGCGTTTCTTTTAACTACGAGTATTAGGTACGTGGCGGGGATCACCTACGAATTATCCTTATTCTTATAAAAATACAGTTTTATAGACGCATCGCGTTATTATTCTGTGGTTATTAGGTATGTGTAAAGCCCCATTGTTGTAGCATTAATTCAAAATTATAGCATTATTGTTATCATGCCGGTATCTTTGGCTAGGATATTATTCGTAAATGGTAAAAGGCGTATCGACTCACGATCACGACAGGATAGAATGTGGTCGTCGTAGCGAGTCGGTCGTGACGGTAAAGTCCTTTATTTTGATACTATTTTGTTTAGGTAAATGGCGCTTTTAGCTTGGGGCCAATTGTCGGCAATGTTCTTTATTTTGATTCTATTTTACTTAAATGGCGATTTTATTTTAGCTTATACTCGAAATACTCGGCCGGTGCGGTGGGTAGGTACATTTTGCATGGGTAGTCCAATTTCTTTTTACATTCGTATCTACTTAGGTACTATACTTACCTATATCCCTTGGGGAAAGTTCATGTTTCATGGAGAGGTCAGCCGCTTAGGTACCTACTTACATTTTATTTCACCTTATACAAGGTGATACAGAATTAAACTTTTTTTTTATTTAACCATAGACAGCAACCGGGCGGGATCGACAGCTCAACGTGCTCTCCACCCACGGAACCATCTTGCTTTTCGAAAAATCAGGTGGATCAGCCTGCAATGTCCTAACCAGACTGGGAACAAATTCACTAAGTGATAATTAAGTATGAACTTTTTGATCCACCGGCAATCAGACCCGGTACCTTCTGCGTTGCAGGCAGTTGCACTGCGCCACATCGGCTATCTCGGCATTACGTGGTCGATATTGGTGGATCATTTATTACAACTGTGGGATTGTATTTCTATTTTCACATAGGACACAGCAGGCAGAACCATCTGTGCCCTATGCAACGAAACTACAGGCTACAATTCTACAGGTAAAATTCGATGTACATTGCGTAGTTGGTTAGCAATTATTATCCCATTATTAAACCGGCTACGCAATGTACATCGAATTTCGCCTGTAGAATTGTAGCCTGTAGTTTAGTAACATCGGGCACTGATTGCCCGCAAATGGCTTCTTGCTTCAGAGAGCGCGTTGTATTAATTTAAAACCATTCTCCTTCGATTGATAATCCGTTCTCACCTCTCAACATACTATAACATGTAACAATCATTATTAATTTCAATCTATATTCCTACTTCGTGTGCCAGCAATCCAGCATACATTAAACTCCAATAACAAAACGAATTGTAATGGGTTTCCCATAACAAAGAAGCATGTGTTTTTAATTTAAAAACAATGCCAAGGGCTAGTTCGTCCCTTCATCATAGATTCACAAAAAAGAAAGTATACAGAAGGGTCACTCGACCCTATTTAGGATTTTTGCGATTATCACTTGTTACATTTAGGTAGGTATATAGTAGGGTTACGACTGCCAAAAAATCTTAAAGTAGGTACCTATAAGAATATCAAAACAGCAAAATCTGATATGATTCAATTTTAATCCAAGAAATATAATGTTCGTGGCTACCCAGAAAGCATATTAAGTAGGTATTCAGTTGACCAATCTTTGGATGATGAGGATCAACAATGATTTTTAATTATTATTATTTTACATGTACTTACATTTTATCAATATGTATGACCAATTATGTCGTACTAGCTATTTAGATATGACATTAATTTATTATTTCTTATGATTATGATGATCATTGATTTACTTTTAAGTAAAATTGTATTTTTATTAATGAAATGTAATGAAATTGTATTTTGACGGTGTATGTTTAATACTAAATAAATGATATGATATGATATGATACCATTTTCTTAGTTACCTCGTGTTCTCCTGAGATTCCAGTTATTTCCAACTGTTTAAGTCTTTAAGCGTCAAAATCGTCGCTAGTACTGAGTGAGCCGTCTGTAAAGGCGCCTGCGTGCCGTCCCCATAATTTGTGACAGAATAGACAAATTGCATCCTACTAATCGAAATCCCATAACTGTTTAAGTAAGGGCGATAACCTTCCCGCATATCGAGTAAGTATACAGGGTGGCCCATGCGGGACGTCTAACTAAAGACAAAATACAGGGTGTTAGGAAAAGTAATACGTTAATTTGAACCACGAGTTTTGTAGGTGTAACAAAGTATCTTAAACATCATGTGAAAAAAAGAAAAATATAACAATTTACAAAAACATTTTAATTAAATTCTTGTATTTTTTAACATACTTACTTTATTATACCTTTAGAACGCATGGTGTGAAGAAATGTAGTAATTTTTTTAACACCCTGTATAGGTAATTATCTTGTACCTACTGAGAGGTATCTGAATCCTCATTTTTTCATACAACTTCAAAAGATGAACTGCAGTAACTTGGAAACTAATACACAAAAATCGCGGAACAAAGGTACCTATACATTGGGTGATTTGGATATATCCCTCAGTAAATGGGTAGTAAATGTCACTCCTTGGGCCACCCTGTATACTCGGCTGCGCCTCGTGTGATAAACCTAATTATCTACATGCAGTTGAAATCTAAACTCTACTAAAACTATGAAAAATAATTAAACTGCAAGCAAACTGCAAACAGCAAGGACCACCCTCCCTGAGTGAGGCCCACCAACTGAACGACTTTTTTTTTTACGAAATATTAAAATGAATGGCTCATAAATACCTAAAGTCATCATAAAAACTGTACAACTTTTAAACAGCTGTTTTAGGTACCTACATGAGACCTTTTCTTTGCCAGATATTAAAAAAACTAGTGCTTAGTAAAATCATCGGTAGATGGCGCCAGATGGTTCTATTAGGGTGAGAATCCACCAGAGCTGTGCGAGTAAAATGTGTCGTACGAGGATGCGTAGCTGTGCTGTGGAAATGTGTAGGGGTTTCCACCAGAGCTGTGCGAGTAAAATGTGTCGTACGAGGATGCGTAGCGGAGCTGTCAAAATGCGCATTAAAGTGCGGAGCGAGGATGCGTTGCGAAGCTTTCAACATCAGCTGTCTATTGACTGGCAGGGAATCTTCGCAAACCTCGCAACATATTCCTCGCAGCACATTTCTCGCAACGCATTCCTCGCAACGCATTCCTCGCAACACGTTTCTCGCTTGTTTTGTATGTAGAATGGCCTCGCTTCGCTAAACCCGATTCCACCAGAGCTGAGCTGAGCGAGGATAGGAAAATGAAGTGATTCTATTGGTGGATTTTTTCCTCGCACACCGCTTAGCTACCTCGCACAGCTCTGGTGGATTCTCACCCTTATGCACGCAAATGCTTTCAAGGTCTATTACAAAACTAGTAATGGTGTTCTAGTAATGGTGTGGTCCATGATATATAACCTAACTACTAAAACGTCTTCCTTGCGATTTGACTTTCATGCATGAACGTTGTCAAAAAAGGCTAGTTCAGCGCCATCTATTTATACTATTCTTATATTTTGAAAGTTCTTTTCACAACTGCCTTCAAGATTAATGAACAGAGTGTAGATAAAGTTTTTTCCATAGTTACACAAAGTAAGTATTGGCTAGCGATAGTAAGTACAATAGGTATTCATCTATTTTTCTTGTTAATTTGTAGTGACAATTTGTGTGAGAAAATCTAAAAAAGAAAACCTTTAACATTGTGGAAACAAAGTGGAAAAAATTAACACATAATGTGTGAAAATCAATCACCACACACATAATTGTTTAACCCTTTGACTGCCACAGTCATCCACACACACACATCATGGTCATTCATGACATCAAGACATTCAAATGACAAATTGCAAAATTCCTAGGCCCCGTTTCTTTTAATCTTATCTATTGTAATCTGTCACCTGTCTTACTATTGCCACGGTTGCCACTGGCATTTCCAATACTGTTGTTAGCAAAATCCCTTAGTGCACTTTCGCAACCAAAGTTTCGTAACTAGCTACGAAAAGACACTTTTTATTCACTGTTTCGTAACTGGATACGAAACTGCCAAATCGGCTACTGCAGCTTAGAAGAGATTTTGTTTGGGCCTTTTTGCTAGGCTGGCTAGATAGGGAGAATCACAGGGGAGAATGGTTACAGGTGAAATTAAGCTTCAATGTGACAGCATGTGACAGCGTCATGCCATTCACTATTCACGGCGACATGACGCGCGGGTAAATAGTTCTCCTAAAACTTTTCTTTCTGGTAGCCTCACTGACAGCGAACTATCTTTCTATAGTCCGGCAAGTTCGTGCGCGACCCTCCCTAGGGGTGACAGACGTTGGGAGGGGAGATGTCAGCGGGTAGCGGGACGGGAGGTGTAGCGGGGAAGGGAAACGCGCGTATCCGCGCCGCACGTCATATTAAAATGACGTGCTTACTCGCCCCCTCACCGTCTGTACCCCGCAGGAAGGTCGCGCACGAACCTGTCGGACTATAGTAAATAAAACAAAACGACCATTTTACAAATCATTTATTTATTTATTTTAAAAACTAAGCACATTCACGCGCTCCTTAACCTAAATACATACCTATAAATATTTACAAATTTAAGATTGTAATCTAAAAATTGGTTATCTAAATGCAAAGGAATGTCAATTGTAACCCATAAATAAAAAGTAACTAAAATACAATCTCAGTGGATATGTGGAATTCTCGTGGTTCTTGTTAGAATATAATAAATAAATAGGTGGGTTCAGTTTACAGGAGAAATTAAACTTCGGGTGCTGTAGGTACGCAGCGTAGTGCGCCGTCAATTTGACAGCGTCGTGCCAATCCACGACGTGCTGCGTGGCGTGGATTTTCTGGTATCTCATACAAGCCCATATGGCCAGTCATTTTGACAGCAGTACGATGCGCGGCGTGCCCCGTCTTTAAAGGCACCTTATTTATTCAGTTAAAAATAAAATTAATTAATTTAAGACTAGACAGGTACTGTACAGTAAATACTGTCATCGGCATTCATAATAAAAATTACGACTTTTTACAATATGGCCTAATTTTTCTATTTGTAGACACAAGCTAAATAGCTATAAATAACACAGAGTAAGTTGAATATTTAATTAAAAACTTAAATTGTATTCAAGATAAGAGAGCAATCCCTAGAGACAACTTTTCATTCTGAATAATGCATGTAGCGCTAAATTATATGCCCATACTATTATATTTTTTCAAAAAATGAAATGGGAAATAATGAGCATTAACAGAATTTTTTATTTTTATATAATTATGTTCTTGAAAAAATTAAAAATTATGGCATGGGGCATGCCTATAGTCGCATATTAATAAAAAACGAGAATTATATAGTTTTTCTCAAACATGCTAGGAAATATGACAATTTCTTTCAAGAAAACAATCCGGAAAGTTTGACATTGTCTGTGATTTTGTAATTTCTGAACGATTTCTTTTTTACACACCAGCAATGGATTCCAATACAACTTTTCTGGCGCGATATCGAAATCGTTCAGAAATTACAAAATAAAAAAAGAATAACTCCTAATCCACATCTTGACTTAGTAATCAGTAAAACAACTTTTTATATCAAATTACTATAAAATAAATTAAAATCTTTATAATTTCCTAGCATTTTTTTGAGAAAAGCACTATGTAAGCCTCGGGGAAAATGACTTTGCCAGACTCGTATTTTTAAAGTCCTCGCCTGCGGCTCGGACTTCAAACTCTACTCGTCAGTCAAAGTCTTATTTCCCGTCCTCGTCAACAACCTACTATTCAATGTATTATTCGGAAAGAAAACAGGGAAATACATTTGTATGAAAAGGCAGAAAACAATATTTACCATGTGTTTACTTTGGAGTAAAAAGTAATTAAAAGATATAACTATAATATAATTGTGTCTAAAAATCATAGAACAATTTGAAAATACAAATAAGTAGAGATGTCCAGTTGTTATTTTGCTAAAACTACAGCATTAATTATTTACATATTTCACTGGTTTCATTATTATTTAAAAAATGAAGAGTAAAATATCAGTAAGCACCACCCGTAAGCAGTACGATTCTATCTCTATTTACCTACTAAAGGTAACATGTATGCATTTGAACAAAATATCACTTAAATCAGCTTAAATCACATAGGTGCTACAGTACGGATGTTCAAATAGGCCATATTTGACAGATGTTAAAATCATGTGGGGCATTCCACGAAATAGTCAACTTTTGTCCGTACGTGACGTGTATGGGAGCTCCCACTTATGCTTAAGATACAAAGTTACAGAATCTAATGCCCTTTAATTACTTTCAATGCCGTATTTAAAATACCCATGTGTCTCACACGGAAATATTAGAAATCAGAGCGTCACGTACAGACATTTTCGTGGAATGCCCCTTGTTAATCTTAAAATAATATAATAAAAAGGGTCACAGCTAGAAAAACTGGGGTCTAATTATCATATCTTATATTATGTATGAGTTTGACAGCTGTCAAATATGGCCTATTCGAACGGCCCTACTTTAATGCGACTTAATGGCTTACAAAATAAAACTATGAAATGAAAATGATAACCAGGCATGTTAACCAAACAAAATTGATATTTAATTTTCATTATTACATTACAGAATGAAACAAGCCATTGAATATCACATGACATGGTTTCAGGCAACTATTTGTACCATTTTTTATCTGTTTTGTAACAACTTACGAGTATAAAGAAGTTGTTTTTTTTTCTACTTGCATGTTCTTCACCTTTACACTGCAACAGTCACAAAAATCTAAAAATAATACCTATCATTCAATCGTTAGCTGTCATTTCTAGTGGCTATAAATGAATGCTACTACCACGATAAATGATTTTGGCGCTTCAAAGGTTAAAAACACTTTTCAACAAAATACTACAAATATTAAATTGCAACTAAGCACACACATGTGCCTACTATTTATATTATTCATTGTCATTAATGCTTATTTAATTACGTACGTACGTACCTACAGAATACTACCCTAATTTTGCTTTGAAAGAGCTGTCTCATCCACATTATAATTTAAAACACAATATGTCAAGTTATTTATCAAAACCTACTGTTTGCTAACATGGTATGTCACTTTACCGATCGAATACCAAATTTTTAAAACACCTTACCGTGTTAGGTATACAATTATTGGAAAACTTGCAATATTAATTCTGCAACTATCCCGGTAGATGGAGCCCTGCCAGGATGGATGTATAGAACCGCGGTAACCCAATTGGTACAAATGTCGAAGGTAGCAGGTTCAAATCCTGCTTGCGGTGTAAATTGTAAGGTTTCCAAAAATTATTTACCGCTTGTTTGTTATATTGACCCCATTTAGCTAACGGTAATTTCTGTTAACGAACATAAGTTATTGTAACTAACGTTATCATTCTGATCAGAAGCTTCACCGTTAACTTTAACAATATTTTCTAAAACCACATTCAAATTAACTTAGTATCCTGGTTGCTTCCACCATCAATCTTACTGAATATTCTGGTGTCTGCCACCATCAATCAATCTCTATTCTGGTTTCTGCCAAAAAAAAAAAACACTCAGTCAGTATCTAGGTGTCTACCACCATCAAACTCACTCATTATCCTGGTTTCTGCCACTCAAATTCACTCACTATCCAGTCACTGAAGTGTCAAGTTTTCCCTCACAGTAGGCTCCCAGCCTACACCTCCTGGGGCTAGGGGTGCAGCGTGTGACCCCTGCTGGACAGCAGGTGCCGCACCGACTGCTGCTGGTTGCTGGAGCTGGATAAGTCACTCGTGCTGGCCACCTCCGGCTGGGAGAAGTTCTTGCGGAGCACGAGCACCTGGAAGAAAAATAAAATAGTTGTGACATTTGTGCAAACGTGCAAGAAAAGCAGAAGGCGAACTTTTCTGTTCCGAGGCGATAACTGCCAAAACGAAAAATCATAGTTTATTTGGATTCGCTTTGTAAATGGTAGGGTGGCGTTGGTCGGTCACCCTCGTCAGAATGCAGACTGATTGCTTGTGAATCTATGGCGGATGTCAGGGGGTAATGCCAGTAGACAGAATAGAGGGTTCCAAGTGGTATCGGGAAAACGGTTACCCGCCTTGCCGTGGCTAGGGAACCGACTGGTTTACCTGGATAGGTTTGAAAGTTGTATTTATGCGGTGCGGGGTAGACACTTCGATAACGCGTTTCAGGGCCCGTAGTTCTGGCTGGTTCTGTCACATGGCGTCATCTTGCGGGGTGATGAGAATTTCTGTTGCGGCTTGCTTGTTTGTGAACTAGTAGTGTAACTTCGTATTGTAGCTTCCAGAAGTCGCTACGATTGCTTGCGAATCTTACCGTGTACAACGCAGTGAGTACCCCGAAGCAGGCTCCGACGAGCACGTCCCACCAGTGGTGGCGGTGGTCAGTGACCCTCGTCAGGCTGCAGACAGCAGCGTACACCAGGCACAGCACCTGCAGCAGCGGCACCAACAGCACTGAGCGGTTGCGCCAGCTGAACACACGCCGTTGGAGATACCACTGCGAATAAGGTGAAGTAATTAAGTAAAAACACTTTCATTATTTGCCTGCCCTTATCCCAAATCAGTTGTTAGAGCACAAAATCATGTAGCAAAAGCGAGGAACAGACCGCAGTAGACGGGGAGAGACGCGTAGACGTAAAGCAGCATATGCAGTCAACAGGACCGACTCCTGCCGAATTTTTAATCTCTTGATGCTTGGCTCAAAGCGACATCGACTAGAAGCACGCGTAGATGTTTTTAAACTTACAGCGAGGAACAGAAGACGGAAAACGACGCCTGCCTCGACCAACTCTTGCCAACTACAATTCTCTTGATGCTCATCTCGAAGCGACTACTAGTAGAAGTTGTTGCACTTACAGCGAGGAACAGGCCGCAGTAGACGGAGAGAGACGCGTGCGCATGCGGGAAGCTGCGGGTCGAGTCGATCTGACCGACCGTTTTGAAGTGATATCTAGTAGAAGTTGTTGCACTTACAGCGAGGAACAGGCCGCAGTAGACGGAGAGCGACGCGTGCGCATGCGGGAAGCTGCGGGTCGAGTCGATCTAACCGACCGTTTCGAAGCGACATCTAGTAGAAGCTTGTCAAACTTACAGCGAGGAACAGGCCGCAGTAGACGGATAGAGACGCGTGCGCAGACGGAAAGCTGCGCCAGTGGCGTATACAGGGGGGGGGGGGGGGTCGCAGGGGTCATGACCCCCCCCACTCGCCAAGAATTCTACTACTACTACTACTATAACTGATATAACATCATCCAACAAGCTGGTCCGACAGTTACTACCATCATTTCTAATGTAAAATGTCGAGCTCGCTACGCTCGCAATACTTGTAGTGGTGATATAGGACGGTGAGTCCCCTCGCACGCATTTTTAACGCGAAATGTCGAGCTCACTTCGCTCGCAATTCTTGTTCTGGTGATGTTGAACGGTGTGTCCCCTCGCACGCATTTTTAGCGCGAAATGTCGAGCTCGCTTCGCTCGCAATACTTATAGTAGTGTTATGGGACGTTGTGTCTCCTTGCACGCATTTTTTGCGTGAAATGTCCAGCTCGCTCCGCTCGCTAAACTTGTAATGGTGATATAGATCGGTGTCTCCTCGCACGCATTTTTTGCGCGAAATTTCGAGCTCGCTTCGCTCGCAATACCTTGTAATGGTGATGTAGGACGGCGTGTCTCCTCTCATACCTCTTTAACGTGAAAAGTCGATCTCGCTTGGCTCGTAATACGTAGTATTAATGTAGTGCAATGTGGCTTCTCTCGTTTTTGTCAACTTGAAGTGTTAGACTTACTTTGCTCGTAATGCATATTCTGCCTGAGTAGTGCAGTTTAGCGAAAGTAGTCTATGACATGTGCTGTGAGTGACCCCCCCCACGATCGGAAGCTGTATACGCCACTGAGCTGCGCGTCGAGTCGTTCTGACCGACCGTTTCGAAGCGACATCTAGTAGAAGTTGTTGCACTTACAGCGAGGAACAGGCCGCAGTAGACGGAGAGCGACACGTGCGCATGCGGGAAGCTGCGCGTCGAGTCGATCTGACCAACCCTTGCCAAATGTTCAATATTTTGACGCTCATCTCGAAGCGACATCTATTAGAAGTTGTAGCACTTACAGCGAGGAACAGGCCGCAGTAGACGGAGAGAGACGCGTGCGCATGCGGGAAGCTGCGCGTCAAGGCGATCTGACCGACCGTTTCGAAGCGATATCTAGTAGAAGCTTGTCAAACTTACAGCGAGGAACAGGCCGCAGTAGACGGAGAGCGACGCGTGCGCAAACGGGAAGCTGCGCGTCAAGTTGATCTGACCGACCCTTGCCAAATCAATCTATTGATGCTCGTCTCGAAGCGACATTTAGTGGAAGTTGTTGCACTTACAGCGAGGAACAAGCCGCAGTAGACGGAGAGCGACGCGTGCGCATGCGGGAAGCTGCGCGTCAAGTCGATCTGACCGACCGTTTCGAAGCGATATCTAGTAGAAGTTGTTGCACTTACAGCGAGGAACAGGCCGCAGTAGACGGAGAGAGACGCGTGCGCATGCGGGAAGCTGCGCGTCGAGTCGATCTAACCGACCGTTTCGAAGCGACATCTAGTAGAAGTTGTTGCACTTACAGCGAGGAACAGGCCCCAGTAGACGGAGAGAGACGCGTGCGCATGCGGGAAGCTGCGCGTCAAGTCGATC
Organism: Phthorimaea operculella; assembly: GCA_024500475.1. Lineage (NCBI taxonomy): Eukaryota > Metazoa > Arthropoda > Insecta > Lepidoptera > Gelechiidae > Phthorimaea > Phthorimaea operculella. Next base: position 1,075,361 of record JANFCV010000049.1, read on the forward strand.
TGACCGACCCTTGCCAAATCAATCTATTGATGCTCGTTGCGAAGTGACATCTAGTAGAAGTTGTTGCACTTACAGCGAGGAACAGGCCGCAGTAGACGGAGAGCGACGCGTGAGCAGACGGGAAGCTGCGCGTCGAGTCGATCTGGAGGTACCGCGACGTTGTCGTCGACGTGCACGTGTAGCTGGTGATGTATTCCGACCTGGGGAAGGGAATATTGAAATGAAATGTGCAGTTTTTTGAACACAAATTTTTTAAACACGTCCCATGTTAGATAGGTATACTGGAAAACTTGCAAAATTTTCTGCCGCAAGGCAGGATTTGAACCTGAGATCTTCGGCATCTGTACTGAAGATGCCACTACCAACTGGGCTCCCGCGGCTCCATCTCAGCCTGCGAAATAGTGCATCTTGGCGACTAACTTGTGGCTAAAATCAAACGTCTCTCCGAGTGAAGGTATAACATACCATATCTGATGCAGATTCGTGGTCCGTACGGACGCAGTTTCAAACTCCAACTGTCGTAAGGTCACTTCGAATTCGAAGTTCGAATCGAAAGCGAAACAGTTGCCTACCTAAGTTGCTATGTTTCTGGAGAGTGTATACTTTTAAAGATTTTGCTGAGTGGACACCTTTTTGTTACCTATGTATTTATTGTATTTATGTTCTAAGTTTATTGTGTTTGGAATATTTGGTAACAAATAATCATTTTTTTTAACAAATAAACGAGATGGACAGACGATCTGGTCAAGTCCACGGGGAAATGCTGGATGCCGGCCGCTTCTAATCGGGCAAGGTGGAAATATTTAGGGGCGGCCTATGTCCAGCAGTGGACGTCCTATGGTTGATATGATGATGAAACATTTTTCTTTCTTTCTTTCAAATATACTTTCCGCGTTTCGTTCTTCCTTTACTAGTTTAGCGTAAGAACTTAAATAAAGTATAACTTACCCATTACAGGTTTTAGCTCTATCTGGTTGGCAAAGATCGAAGAACGTGGGCCGTGGCGAGCCAATGACGCACTTCACCACCTCGAGGATGGTCAGGTTGATGACGGCGCTGTAGATGTAGTCCCGGTAGATCAGACCAGCGACCTTCCCGCTGGTGCAGAGCTTGTTCTTCTTCAGGGTGTATTCGTCGTCTCGGTGGAGGAGAGCTTCCACAGTCCAGATCTGGGTAAGAAAATAACGATAACGATAGAAGCCTCCATTTACTAACCCATTTGACAATAGTCTGAGGAGCTTCTTATTCAATAATATTCATTTCATGGTAAGAGATGATGCTACATAGTCATCATCTTTCTACCCTTATCCCACATAGTTGGGATCGGCGGCGCAACAAATTATCTTAGAATATAACACTGAATATAAAAGCATGTAGCAAAAGGATTTGGTTATGTTTTATGATGACTGGCCGCCTGCCTGACGTCAACTCTCTTTGGGAATGCTGTTGTAGATGGTATCACCGCCACCTTGCGGTTAACCAGAGTCGACAGATATTCAGCCAAGATCAAAAACTCTACATATCGCCTTTATGAAAAGTGGACTAGCGCTGGCAGTATTCTTTCGCTATTACACGGAAAATCGGCATCAAATTCATAATGTAGGTAGTCTTATCTAAGGCATGTAACAATAGGTGGCAGCTCTTATCTTAGGAGACATCAGTACATCAAAGCTCAACTTACAATGATGATTGGGACGATGATAGTGATGGCGGCGACGAGCGAGATAGAGAAGCTGTCGCCTACGTGAGGGAAGGAGAGGGCTGGGTCGTTGCAGATGAAGCCACTCCGCCGGCTCGGCAATGCGCCCACCTCTAGCAGGATGCATACTGCCGCCACTGTGGACAAGGAAACTTTATTAGATAAGCATTTCATATCCCTTCGGAGCAAAATGTGCAAAATGCAAAATGAACACAACACGCAAAGTGAGCAAATCGCAAAAGAGTACAACACGCAAAAATAACAATTAAATTAACGTTGGTTTGAAAATGCGATTCGTTGAGACAAGTGCAGCTTCGTATGAGGTGTCTCGACTGAAACTTTGTAATATTATATTAAGTAGCTCCCGGTACCGCTTGCACCATCGATAGGCACAAAGTGCAAATATCTCTCTCATCTCATCATCATTTATTTAATTAACTTTAGGTACAGCTACTTTATCTTAGCACTTAGTGAAATCAATCGTCCATAAAGAATTTATTATTTTATGATATAACTGTAGACTGTAGGTATATGCATGACGGGAATTTTTCAACTTCATCATTTATTTATAATAATAACATTGAATGCATGGGAATTATTCGATCTCATAATTTCTAATAATAATATTGAAATAAAATGCCCAGTATTATACACACTTTATATTTCCGATAAATTAATACACAAAAAATGTTTAATGTAGTTTTGTTACGCTGTTCACTGGTGCTTCCTTATAGTGGTTGCTCGTACGTCTTTGACTTTGACTTGTCCCGACTGCACTGCCTCCAAGATGGCTAGGTGCAGCTTGGTCATCTGGTTCGTGACTGCGAACTCGCACTGGCTCAACAAATTCTGCGCATTCAGCCTCTTCGCAATCATCTCTATACACTTCTGTTCGAGGCCAGGCATCATGTAGTAGGAAGCCAGCAGCAGCAACTCTTGGAAGCCATTGTCCGGCATCTTTCGGAGGTACAAATAAGACTTGAAATGTTCCAAAGTCTGTTTCGAAATGCCAGGAATGCTGACGTGGCCAGTTTTGTTTTCCTTCCAGTCACCACAGAGCATGGTCTTTAACACGTCGCTGGAAGCAGCCAGGACTGCTTTGTGTACGGAAACTGATCCACCATCGCCGCATAACTCGAAGTCTGTCAAAGATGTGTCATCATACAGAGAATTGAAGATTCCTGTAGTATCTTCCGTGTCTACTTCCATTGAAACGTCCAAATAGTAGGAGCAGTTCCAGCTTTTGAACTCCTGAATCATCTGCCACCCGCCGTATTTGCTTGAGAAGGTTTTATTTTCTATGCCAAGCTCTTTGCTGGAGAATTTGAGGATGATCTTCATTGCGTCAGTTTTGTAGGCTTTCCCGGTTTTGACGAAGAGCGTGTAGCTGTATTCGTACTGGTTGGTTCTGTTGTTGAATTTCTTCATGACGTCGATGCGCATTTGAAGTAAGACGCTGTTGAGGATGTACTCTGGGCTGTAGAAGATGGTCAACTCGTTGGTCTTCAGGTTGGTGGTGGTGACTTCGAGCTTGGCGTCGAGACAGGCGCCTTGCTGGTCGATGTCAGTGACCTTGATTAGCTTGTCTCCACTCATCATTGCCTTTTTTCAGCGTACCCTGGGTGATACCTGCGTCCGGCAGTGGACTGCTGTTGGCTGATGAGTTGATGACTCACTCCAAACTCTTGCGTCGTAGAATCTTTCTCTTCTTTCAAAGTAGTATTAATTAGCATCTGTGTCGTAACAATACATTAAAACGGTAAAGATTACAATATAAAATAATACCTAGCTAAAAATAAAATACTTAAAAAAGTTCTTTACATTATTAACACAGAAAGAAAATCAGGAAATGTAGAACATTTACAGAAAATAAATGAATATGACACCTTGTCAGAAGGTCATCAATTCCGTTTTTTTTATAAAGTAACCAGAAGAAATAGCTATGAGAAATAGTTTATACTCATACTCATTTACTTATTATTTTGTATGAGTAATATGCGTAATATGCAACGTAATATGCAAATAGGTATGCATGCAAGTAAGAAGAACAAAAGTTGGGTATTCAAAACCAAATTCAAAACGGAATGCATTATATTCTAAAAAAGAAAACTCCGAGAGTAGGTATTAAAAACTTTGCAGGTGTAGAGAGTAAATTTTAGAATCCATAAAATACCCTAAGACAAAGACTTCATTTCATAATGATTGGAGGAACACTGGTCTACTTATGAAGATATGAATATTTTATTAGGAAATCAAAGCAACTTATCTGTTTCCACTGTCCTAGTTGTGGTTGCAATATAGTCTCGATTCCACATTACCAACATTACAGTCAAATAGGTATCTTTTACCTACTAACAGCACTGCCACTATCATTTGAATAAGAACAAGGATATTAAATGATCGCTACTTAAATTTTCTATGATTTTTCGCGTAATGTACCTACCTACAGTCCAGCAAAAAAGAGTACAAATTAAATAAAATGGAACTAAACATTTTTCATATTAAATTGTTGCCATTCATAGTCAATGTTGCAATTTCGAAATTTCATACAAAGTGGCGCCCTCATTTTTTGTCTAATCTTTTTTGCTGGACTGTAACATCACTGATGGAATATAGACATAGTAGGAAAAAAAAGCGAAGAAATCGACTAACTATTACTATTTCTTTCTAAACCTATGTATCGATAAGGTGACAGCGCTATTTTTAGATTAAGATATTACACGGTTAGGTGGAATCGAGACTAGGTAATAAGTTTGTGTGTGGTATTGCGGTGGGTGCAGGTGATACCCAGCACGTAGGTACCTAATTGCATAGATACAACTTGCACAATCATTCCGTGACTAATATAGCATTGTCTTACGCACTAAGAATTTTCCCCTACAGTATTTGCTGGTGAACCGCAGGATTTAAAATAAAGTGAGCAGCAGTGGCAAAGGGTGACATTTTATATTCATATTTTATAAATTGCATAGGTACCTAATATCACGAAGGTACGCCGGAGCAAAAAAAGAACTAAATAGATTGGTGTTAGATTAAAGTAGATTTGTAAACTTCTGAAAGGTAAGCCGATGGGAATCGGCATATACCTGCGGGGTGTAAGGGACAGCTCTCCAAATACAGAAAGGGTGCAATCAGACCATGAAACTTGACAACTTCCTATAGGAAAAAATTTCAGAAGACGATCTCTCGTTCAAAGTTACGATCAGCTAACTGCAATTACTATGGGAAGCAAAAAAAAAATTGAAGTCTCCTGAAATTTTTTCTTATGGCAAGTTAAGCAGTTTCATAGTTTGAATGCACCCTATCAGTATTCGGAGAGCTGTCCCTTATACCCTGTATGGATCTTTCGCCACTGGGAGCCTTCGAGCAACGCATCTTCCGTCCAGTTCCGGATAGTAGTCCAGCGTTCCTCCAAGCTTGGAGCAGATGTAATCAATTCATATTATACAGTGTGTTGTCGAGACGTAAATTAAGCTACTTTTCTTAGTAGGTAACTTTTTCGAATTGGGTAGGGAAAAGGACCTCTTAAAGTTAATTGTGGGAAGGACAATATTCTGAATTTATTTAAGCTACTTTTCTTAGTAACTTCATACATATAGAAATGTTAAGAAATAGTTATTTGAAATGTTATATCATATAGAAATGTTAAGAAATAGTTATTTGTTCAACAAGAAAGCAAAGTTGATTTTTGCTGCGAGTGCTAATTTTGAAACCCGATGTAGCGAAGGATACTAAAATTGAATCACGAGCGTAGCGAGTGATTCAAAAGTAGTATCCTGAGCTCAATGAGGGATTCAAAAGCACGAGTTGTAAATGGGTTTGCTTTCGTGTGGTACACACAACTTTTCACCTCTACCAGTAAGAAAATGTGGATATGTTTTTCTCCAGTCCACTGCATATTTCCAGATTCTGCTTTTACGGACGTTTAGTACCTTCAATGAGATTCCTTATTTCAGCTATGAATAAATTTGTACCGGCGGGATTTCGGAAATATCGACAATAAACACTGACCCAGACAAAAACATGCATAACCTCAAAACAAAATTGTAAAAAATTCAATATCTCTGCAAAGGAATGACCTACGACCAAAATTATCACATAGATGCCGTTACAAATCGCAAACCTTTATTTGTACCGCATTTATATGCCTTGGAAACACCATATACGTGAATAAAAGACAATCAACACTTCTACAGCATGTCGTTGTCTGGCCATTGTATATCTCCGTAAATATAGCGGTACAAATCTTCTGTAAGAAATCCCAGTAACAAAACAAGCGGTTCATAACAAAGCTACAACCAAAAAAGCCGTATCTTCTTTAATTAGCGAGTAAACAACCTGTTAAATTTACAAGGCAATCTGATGTACATGACCACAGCTGCACCATGATGTCCCAGTTATTGTATGTGGTACAATAACTGGGACGTTGGTAGGTAGTTATGTGGATTCTGATTCTGATTTGCATTTCATACGAAGGGACTATTTTTAATTTTCTGAAAAGAAGAATATATATCGCAGTACGATGGTAGAATCAGGCAAAGACCTAGGTTTTGGCCAAAAGCCGGCATATAGCAAAATCGTAGACAACCTTCGGCCATCGTCCTAAGCTGATCCAGGTTTTGGCCAAAACCTTGGATTATGGCCGAAATCCTAGATTCGTTTAGTATTATGTTTTTTTTTGCATTTCGAGGGAACTACTTTGTCTTCGAGTGGTACACCAAGTCGCCGAACGACCCGATGGACGCTGGTATCAATGTTTTTCACCCGCCTACTGCAAGTAGCAGGCCACTGACATGGTTGTGTAACGACCGCCGTCTAAGTGATCATAGAAAGCAATCGGAACCGACGGCTTACCGTGCCCGTGTGGTTTTGCCATCACCATCATGAAAACCTGATTCTGCCATCGTACTGCGACATATATTCTTCTTTTCAGAAAATTAAAAATAGGCCCTTCGTATGTAATGCAAATCAGAATCAGAATCCATATAACTACCTACTACCAACGTCCCAGTTATTGTACCACATACAATAACTGGGACATCATGGTGCAGCTGTGGTCATGTACATCAGATTGCCTTGTAAATTCAACAGGTTGTTTACTCGCTAATTAAAGAAGATACGGCTTTTTTTGGTTGTAGCTTTGTTATGAACCGCTTGTTTTGTTACTGGGATTTCTTACAGAAGATTTGTACCGCTATATTTACGGAGATATACAATGGCCAGACAACGACATGCTGTAGAAGTGTTGATTGTCTTTTATTCACGTATCTGGTGTTTCCAAGGCATATAAATGCGGTACAAATAAAGGTTTGCGATTTGTAACGGCATCTATGTGATAATTTTGGTCGTAGGTCATTCCTTTGCAGAGATATTGAATTTTCTACAATTTTGTTTTGAGGTTATGCATGTTTTTGTCTGGGTCAGTGTTTATTGTCGATATTTCCGAAATCCCGCCGGTACAAATTTATTCATAGCTGAAATAAGGAATCTCATTGAAGGTACTAAACGTCCGTAAAAGCAGAATCTGGAAATATGCAGTGGACTGGAGAAAAACATATCCACAAGAAAATTATGTTTTTAAGGTTTTGTTCTTTATGGCTAGGCAAAGGGTGTGACTATACTGCCTAGAATTTAGTCTATAAATAATCCCGCCAAACAAATTTTCATAGATGCGTTCAGAAATTTTACAAAATGTCAATATTTAGAAGTTTTCGTTCTGAAATCGCCGCCTTTATTACGACTAGTTTTTGAAATCTTTAGTGAAAAATAAGATGTTCGAAATTCAAATTACTTTTCTCCACTACTTTTCTCAACAAGTTGAGAAATGTGATTTGAATTTCGAACGATGGTTAAAGACGACCTTTGCCGACTAAATTTTCGCAGCCAAATAGTTCTTTTCAAGCTGGTGAGGTGAAAAAAATATATTAAATCTTTTTTGGACCCCCTCCCATACAAGTGAAAGGGGGGCAAAAAAAATTTTTATTTTCTGTAATATTGAGTAGGGTATCGTTGAATAGGTCTTTTAAAACTAAGGAGAGATTTCTTTGAAACAAAGTCACTAAAATGTTTCTGTCACGAGATATTTGCTTTTAAAAAGGGCGTTTTTGACCCATAATTTGTTCCAGCTGTAACTTCTAAAGTATAAACGCTAAAAATTTGAAATAAATATAGAATATAGCTTACAATCTGAAGTTACAATGAAAACTATAACGGATATTGTACCCTTGAAGGTTTCAGAAAAAATTGAGTTTTTCTATTTGCGGTTGGTCATCATACTGCTGCTAATAAACCAGCAACAAAATTAAGTTTATAATACTGAAAAACCTGATATTTAAACGTTGACTACGAAACCCTATTTGTGGGCGTGTCTGACACGCTCTTGGCCGGTTTTTTTATATACAATGGTACGGCACCCTTCGTGCGCGAGTTCGACTCGCACTTGACCGATATTTTTGATTTTTTTCCTTGCAACCGAGAGCCAAACAAAGCCCTAAGTAGGTATAATAATTATAAATAATACTCGCTGGTCGTAATCTAATAACGATATCTGGGTCTCTAATGTGATATAACACGACCATAATATCATCTTATTTCTGACCTTTGCATTAATATACCATTTCGCCCACGATATGGAAAGTAACAATTTAATCCCAAATTGATTTACCTACATAAAGGTTATATTATTAATCTCATAAATGTTAATGATGATGATGCGATAATAGCTTCATTATGCTACGGCTATTTAGAACACGCATAAAGTACGGCCGTTCGAAAAGGCCATATTTGACAACTGTCATACCCATGCCAGAAGACATGTCAAAATAGAAAAGTAGACCTTACATCATAGCACTAACATGATTTTGACAGCTATCAAGCCCTTACTATAGGGTTGTGTTATGCTTATAGCTCACTACGTTTTGATGTGGTTGTGTGTGTGTGGTTATATAGGATATCCCTATGTGCTTTGAACTTTGAAGTTTGAATCCCTCATTGAGCTCAGGATACTACTTTTGAATCACTCGCTACGCTCGTGATTCAATTTTAGTATCCTTCGCTACCTCGGGTTTCAAAATTAGCACTCGCAGCAAAAATCAACTTTGCTTTCTTGTTGAACAAATAACTATTTCTTAACATTTCTATATTTGGGTCAACACGATCTATCTTCTCACCAAATTTCATGTCGATAGCTCTAAAACTGACGAAGATATGAGGGCGCGGCATACAGACAGACAGACAGACAGACAGACAGACAGACAGACATGACGAAACTATAAGGGTTTCTAGTAGACTACGAAACCCTAAAAAGGTATAGAAATCATGATTTTTTGTATGAGAACCCCTCATAATTCTTTATTTTAATCAAGTTTTTGTCTTACATTTAGCGCGTCTAACATTTTTGTGGTAAGACCCTATGTCTTAAGTGTTTAAACCAATTAGGTAATCTTAACCAAGCATCCAATCTCTATTAGTAGATTTAACTATTCTATTAGTAGAATAAATTAATGCTAACCGTTGATTAATAATTAAACCAGAGTGTATTAGATGATTTCCCTTAGATTTACATAAGGGAAAACAGATTTCCACACCAAGTTACCTACTTTAAATAGTTGATTGGAATGTAATACAAGTGGGTGGAGATTAAATACCACAATTTTAAAACAGTTTTATCTACATACACTTTGTTCAAAATATGTAATCGTATTGCAAATCCAAAGGTAGGTTAGTTGCATAATGACAGGCGCGGTCACAGCCCTCAGTTTCAGGGGGGGTCGTGGCGGCTGAAATACCTTAGAATCACTTTTTTTTTATCCACACTTTAGATTTATAGAAAAATTTGACAATGGTCAATGCCTGAGAAACAAGTCCGTTGAATCTCATGAAAATACATTATCACAACAGCAAACGTATTGCGAGCGAAGCGAGCCCGACTTTTCACTGTAAAAATTGGTATAGTAGAAGCAACAGTGAGGGAGACCGAGAGGCGAAACATCAATGCAAAACGTGCTGCGAGCGAAGCGAGCCCGACTTTTCACTGTAAAAATTGGTATAGTAGTAGCAATAGTGAGGGAGAGCAAGTGCAGTGGTGGAACACAAACGCAAATGTGATGAGGTGCGAACGAAGCGAGCCCGACTTTTCACGGTAAAACTGGTATACTCTAAGCAACACTGAGTGAGAGAGAGACCTGTCATACCGACGCCAAACGCATTGCGAGCGAAGCGAGCCCCACATTTCACGGTAAAAATTGGTATAGAAGAAGCGGGCCGTGCCTTAGGTGGCCTTATGGCAAATCCGCCACTGGATTTCAGGGGGGGTCATGACCCCTATGACCCCCCCCCTGTGACCGCGCCTGCATAATGAACTGCTTTAAAATCATTCGTTTTCAGTTGTCAAATCAATGATAAGTCACAGAATACTAATAGTACAAGTACAGAAGACGCACTCCGCCATTGCAATTCAACAATTATAAATCTTTACCTACGCGCGATAATAAAGTACAATTTCCCTCGCGCCGGCTTTGGATACCTACTTTTATAGTAGTTAAGAAAACCATAAATCGTCTAGGTTGGTACCTACGTAAGTTTTTTCGAATGAAAAATGAGTTTTCAACTGTCCCAATAAGTATAGGTAGTACAAGAGTATAAAAGACAAATTGTAGTAGGTAAGATGCTCAATAGGTATGTGATCCGAATAACCGTTTGACCCCAATTCGCATAGAACGCTTGTGTTTGGGTACTAAACTGCACAAGTGTGCCAGTAGCCCAGTGGCATCCACGTTCAGATGCAGAACCATTTTAGTACTGCAGTTGTTACTTTAGTCGATCTGCAGAATTGGGACACACGGGTACAAATAACAGCTGGCTGATCAAGCGATCTTTTTACCCGACTGCCTCATAAGGAGGGTTATGTTTTTCGAGAGTATGTATGTATGTATGTGGACAAGAAAATTCTTTTTCTCGGGCTACAGCCCGAACGGATAGTTGGATTTTGACATATAAGATGTCGTTAGATTTGTCTCAGCAGCGCGAGTGACATTGGCTATATTAAAAACTAGCGCCCCCGCCCAGCGGTTTCACCCGCTACTACTTACCGGTTTTCCCGTTGAAATTGGATTTTGATTCGATTCGATTACTCCGTTTAGCAGAATAGACTCATCATGACCATGTGCCAGCAAAAGCGTCCCGTCATGCTGAACAACTTTTACTTTGAAGCCATTACTGTATCTCTTATAGTTTAGATAGGATGCTAGGAGTCTGCATGCATCAAGTACTCCAGACCCTCAATGAACATGTGTGAGCAAAAGCGGCACAGCGGCACACCCACCGTGCTGAACAACTTTTACTTTGAAGCCACCGTACTACCGTATCTCTTATATTTGAGATGGGATGCTGGTGGTCTGCATCAGGTATTCCAGATCCTCGACGACCATGTGCCAGCAAAAGCGTCCCGTCATGCTGAACTACTTTTACTTTAAAGCCATTACTGTATCTCTTATAGTTTAGATGGGATGCTGGTAGTCTGCATCAGGAACTCCAGATCCTCGATGACCATGTGCCAACAGAAGCGTCCCGTCATGCCGAACAACTTTTACTTTGAAGCCATTAACGTATCTCTTATAGTTTAGATGGGATGCTGGTGGTCTTCATCAAGTACTCCAGATCCTCAAGGTCCAAAGTAAGTAGTTCATGTCTGTCTTTAATATGCTAGCAATATCAGTGCCCAATTTCACGAAGATTGGTAAAGCGGTTTGGCTGCTTTGGGTAATATCCGCTATATTTCCCGCTTCTCCTGCTGCTAACGGTTTTCCCATGGGAATGAGGAATTTTCCCGTGGTAAAAAGTGGTGGTAGTCGTGGTGGTCCTAAGGTTACTCAGGAATGTTGTACCTTTGTAATGGTGAAAGAATTTTGAAAATCTGTCCAGTAGTTTCGGAGTTTATCGATTACATACAAACAAACAAATCTTTCCTCTTTATTATAGAGGTATTAGTGTAGATGTAGAAGTGTAGATTTATAGATTCAAGAAGATGGCGGATTTTTACAACAAAATACTACTTTAAAATTACCGCGGTCGGGTTTTTGTTTTATAACACATCTACATATATTTAATATTTATATTTTATTGGTATGCCTTAAAACGAAACTAGGTGCAAGCAAACTCTGCGCTTTATTTGCATGCGATTTGCGTGACTGAAAATTTTGAACATAAAGGACCCCGCACGATTTGTTCGACAAGGGCCGTCCGGTCAAATTGGCTGAAATTTTGGGGAAAGGTAGTAAGTAATGCTCTTACCAAAATGTAAAAACATCTGCGAGCGGAAATGACCAGTTTTTGAGATATAGCTAGTTTAATGTTGAAGTCACTAAACATACTTTGATGTAAAAACGTTACTGATTAAGGCAAATGTCATGTTCTTACTCATTTTTTACGTTCATCTGTATAAAACCAACCCACGAGGTAATTATTTCAATTGGAAAAGTGTCTGTTTCGGGTATATTACACATAATATATCAGCAAAGCAAGCAAGATTGCCTAAGCTATACGAGATACAGCAATGGCTCCAAAGCAAAAGTTGTTTAGCATGATAGGCCGCTTCTGCTGGCACATGGACACCAGGAGTCTGAAGTAGACCACCAGGACCCTATCTAGACCATAAAATATACAGAAATGCCTCTATAGCAAAAGCTGTTCAGCATGATGGATCGCTTCTGCTAACAGACTGACGTCGAGGTTCTGGAGTACCTGATGTAGACCACCAGGATCTCATCTTAACTATAAGAGATACGGAAATGCTTTCATACCAAAAGTTTAGGTTTACACTTTGGCTAATTCAACTGGGTGAAAATCACAGCTGGCTCCTTATTCAACCATAAATCTAATTCTTAGTTGGGCATTTCATTGAATTGAATGAACTGTAGAACGTTGTGTTCTGTGTATTTAAACAGCGCTTTTAACTAGTTGGCCGCAACATATTCATAACTAGAACTGTTACTTACACGCGTTCCTGTAGGAATAAGATCATTGCACGTTCTACACCAGGATCTCCAGACTCTCGATATCAAAGTACCAGCAAAAACGGCTTAACATGTTGAACAACTTTTGCTATAAAAGCATTTCCGTATCTTTTTATAGTTAAGATGAGGTCCTGGTGGTCTACATCAGGTACTCCAGAACCTCGACGTCAGCCTGTTAGCAGAAGCGGTCTATCGTGCTATAAAGATTTTGCTATAGAGGCATTTCTGTATATTTTATGGTCTGGATGGGGTCCTGGTGGTCTACTGCAGACTCCTGGTGTCCATGTGCCAGCAGAAGCGGCTTATCATGCTAAACAACTTTTGCTTTGGAGCCATTGCTGTATCTCGTATAGCTTAGGCGATCTAGCTTGCTTTGCTGATATATTATGTGTAATATACCCGAAACAGACACTTTTCCAATTGAAATAATTACCTCGTGGGTTGGTTTTATACAGATGAACGTAAAAAATAAGTCAGAACATGACATTTGCCTTAATAAGTTACGTTTTTACATCAAAGTATGTTTAGTGACTTCAATATTAAAATAGCTATATCTCAAAAACTGGTCATTTCCGCTCGCAGATGTTTTTACATTTTGTTTAGAGCATTACTTACTACCTTTCCCCAAAATTTCAGCCAATTTGACCGGACGGCCCTTGTCGAACAAATCGTGCGGGGTCCTTTATCCGCTGTATTAGACCATTTTCTCGGCAAATAATTATCTGAATCTGTAAGACGCTGCGGGATATTTACTCGTACGTTTTCATCTGGAAATAGGCGATTACCGAATGACAGACTCTACGTGTTCCGACGGAAATGCATTAAACTGGACAAGTTGTTTAGGTCATCGTACTGAACCATTTTCTCTATGGAACCTACCTATGCTGAAAAATTTAAAAAAAAAGGCAACCCACAAAAATTCACGATCAGCTGACTGACTTTAGTATGGCAAGTCGATTTTTTTTCTAGTTTTTCAGCATAATGAAAATTGATCAGTAGGTATACTCGATTTTTATAACTGTGCGCATTGAGTTGTTATAGTCTGATTTTTATTCAGATGGACTCAACTGACAGCTAAGAATGACCTATTGTTTTTTAAATGTTGCAATCATTTGTCTAGTGTTGTGGTTTGACTCATTCATTTGATTCTTTGAACTTTAGTGACATGATTCCTCGATGTATTTGTTTTCGTTAATAAATAGCTTAATAAATACTTGCGTATTTATTACGCATCTTTATTTTACGTAAAAGAGTTTACATTACGCGTATAGTTTATATTTATACGCATAATTTATTTCTTATTTTATGAAAATAAAATTATAAAATTAAATTGTTTGTTACTACTTGTAAATTTGTTTCAACTATCTTATTCAAGGTAAAGGTTGCCTGGAAGAGATCTCTGCAACTGCAAGCGATAAGGCTGCCTTTGCTTATTTCTAGCTGTAAGTTTTCTGTATTGTTGTTTTAATCATTTGTGGTGTATGTTCTATCTATCTAAAAACATCTGGTTGATTTGAATTTTTCTCCAGTCAAAGTCTGAGTTACGACCAAAGTTACTACATGGCTGCGTTCTCCTTAGGTGTAAGGAGGTCTGATGTCAAGTCATTATCGATTTTTCCGTAAGAAGAAGTTTATAAATTAGATTTTATTTTAAAAACTAGCTTTCCGCCCACGGTTTCACTCGCGGTATTATCTGTTTGATCTAATAAAAATGATTTAAATACATTGCATTTAAAATCCAAAATTTTGAAACAGATTGCATCAAAGATCACGAACGGTGGAGTTCGACTACTTGACAATAGATGGCGTCACTACTTGAGGGATAGAAAAAGCCCTTATAACTTTAAAAATACACCCTTTAAGTTAAAACGGGAACTTTCTTGTTTGAGGGGAGATAAAGGGCTATGCACTATATAAGTCCCTTAATCGTACCGGAAATCCTTTTAAAGTTTTATCGGCAAGTACATTTTTATCAACTTAGGTTTATTATATTATAATGATTAGATTAAGTTTATAAATTAGATTTTAAATTATGAAATGTTAGGGGCTGTATCAAGGGTGATGTACAAGACTGTGGCAACTATCGAGGAATAAAGCTCATGTCACATACGTTAAAAGTATGGGATAAGGTGATAGAAAGACGATTGCGAGTGGAATGTGAAATTACTTAAAACCAGTTCTGGTTTATGCCGGGCCGGGAACAACGGATGCCATTTTTGCACTTCGCCAATTGTGCAAAAATACAGAAGTGCCCAAAAGAACTTGCTGCTTACCAAAAAAATGCTGTCGATGAGCTCGCTGCAGCTTACGGTGTCACCATTTTAAGACTGCCCCCTTACCACTGCGAACTGAATCCCATAGAGTTAGTATGGGCACAGGTAAAGGGGCATGTCGCGAGAAATAATAAAAGTTTTAAAATGGCCGACTTGAAACAGTTATTCAGTGAAGGGCTGCAATTGGTGACACCAGAACGGTGGTCGAGCTGTAATGATCATGTTATAAAGGAAGAGACCAAAATGATGCAGCTCGACCACCTAATTGATAACGTGACAGAAACTTTTATTATTAATGTCACAGATTCGGATTCCGATACCGATTCTTCAGAAATAAATGGTAATTAAGATAATTTATTGCTTTTTTTTACTTTTTCGTACATTTTCCACCAGATTTTCAAAAATCTGTAGGTAGGTCAGATAGAAGACTGTAACGTTTACCTATAAGGTAAACAATCTTTACAAGTTACTATGCTAGTGAACCTGGTGAATAAATAAATTCAAATCCTCTGACAATAACGACAAAAACGTAATTTGGTCGGTCGTCAGACAGGAAATAAATATGAAGTTAGTTTGTTTGTTTTTACAAAATAGTAAGTTTGTCTTTTAGAACAATTAATTAATGAAAATTGAAATTAACTAAATTTATTTTCAAAAAGATTCAATCACAATCTTTGAATCACATAACTTAATCATTTGGATACAACACTATTTTTTTACCATTTTTAAATACAATAACGTGGCAACCCACCAAATGTCAGTTTAGTCCATCTGAATAAAAATCAGACTATAAAATATGTATGGGATCTGACAGTTGAACTGTCAAATCGTATGGGATTTTTGACAGCTCCATGCGCACAGTTATAAAAATCGAGTTATATAGTATAGGTACGTAAGTCCTACCACAGCTAATTTAATAAACTAACGTTTAGTCCTACGGAAATTGGAAGTCGTTGTCAACTTGTCAAACGTACTCGATGGCTATAAAATGGCTGATAGGCAGATGACGGGCATAAACAAGGTTTGAGACTTGCTGTTCCTACAGTAACGCTCAGGCTGGGCTGGGTTAGACGGTTAGGACTTCGTATAACACCGTTGTTTGAAAATCTATCTAGGCAGCCGTTTCTTCCGGCAGCAAAATATATTTTTGTTGTGTATTACTTTGCAGAACTTTGCCCCGCATACGAAATAGTAGGTTGTTGACGAGGACGGGAAATAAGACTTTGACTGACGAGTAGAGTTTGAAGTCCGAGCCGCAGGCGAGGACTTTAAAAATACGAGTCTGGCAAAGTCATTTTCCCCGAGGCTTACATAGAGCTTTTCTCAAAAAAATGCTAGGAAATTATAAAGATTTTAATTTATTTTATAGTAATTTGATATAAAAAGTTGTTTTACTGATTACTAAGTCAAGATGTGGATTAGGAGTTATTCTTTTTTTATTTTGTAATTTCTGAACGATTTCGATATCGCGCCAGAAAAGTTGTATTGGAATTCATTGCTGGTGTGTAAAAAAAGAAATCGTTCAGAAATTACAAAATCACAGACAATGTCAAACTTTCTGGATTGTTTTCTTGAAAGAAATTGTCATGTCATATTTCCTAGCATGTTTGAGAAAATCATTTTTTTATATATTTTAACATTCAAACAAAAGTTTTCTTAATTAAAAAACGTACCTAAATACCTACTGCGCTTCCAACAAACGCCAACCAACCAACCAAAAAACTTATTTTTAACCAACTGTCTCAGAAGGAGGGTTATGTTTTTCGAGAGTAACGTCGTCTCAGTGCTTATTTTAGCCCGAGCGGCGACTGGTCTAATCCATACCTCACAAAAGAATAGAATAATTTAGCTATGTACGGGTAGAGGAGCTCGAGTACTTCGGATTGGTCGTGGTCTGCCGCGGCGCAGCTTGGCACGTTTGGCGGAATAGCTAAAAGTTTGCCCTCTGAAAAAAGTTAAAAATATCTCATCGAAGAATAGAATGAGACATGGCTGTAGCGATAGGAGCAGTTTAGTAAAGCTTATAAATCTTGGTCTGCCTTCTGCTATCTTGGCACGTTTGGCGGAGTAGCTAAAAGTATCTCTTAAAAAAGTAAAAAATATCTCATCGAAGAATAGAATGAAAATATATCGTACCGATAGCTTGCTTGAGTCTGCCTACATATATACTGGTCTGCCTGGCCACAGCCTGGCAGTTTTCCCGGTCCGACCACTTTTACTTTTTTTAGTAAAAATTTTATCTCTTCGAATAAAAGAATAAAAATATGTCGTACCGATAGCTTGCTTAAGTCTGCCTAGAAAAATACTGGTCTGCCTGACCACAGCCTGGCAGTTTTCCAGATACGACCACTTTTACTTTTTTTTGAGAAATTTTTATTTCTTCGAATAACAGAATGAAACTAAGTTGTAATAATAGTTTATTTAAAGCTGAACACATATCCCTTGGTCTGCCTGAGCTCAGTCCGGTAGTTTCTCCGATGCGATCACTTTTCACTCTCAGTAAATTTAAATTTTAAAGGACCCTGACTTTGTTTATTAGGGAGTGGGCCCCGTCAATGTCCAGATGAAGAAAATGTTTTCCCAAGTATTGTATTTTTGAAATAATTACTACGAATACATCTGAAGTTGTAGATTCTTGAAATTAACATACTTATTCTTCATCTAGACATTGAGAGATTACAGCTCTGTAAATCTCACTTCTATACACCGACAAATTTTCATTTTATTGACGGGGCCCACTCCCTAATAAACAAAGTCAGGGTCCTTTAAAATTTAAATTTACTGAGAGTGAAAAGTGATCGCATCGGAGAAACTACCGGACTGAGCTCAGGCAGACCAAGGGATATGTGTTCAGCTTTAAATAAACTATTATTACAACTTAGTTTCATTCTGTTATTCGAAGAAATAAAAATTTCTCAAAAAAAAGTAAAAGTGGTCGTATCTGGAAAACTGCCAGGCTGTGGTCAGGCAGACCAGTATTTTTCTAGGCAGACTTAAGCAAGCTATCGGTACGACATATTTTTATTCTTTTATTCGAAGAGATAAAATTTTTACTAAAAAAAGTAAAAGTGGTCGGACCGGGAAAACTGCCAGGCTGTGGCCAGGCAGACCAGTATATATGTAGGCAGACTCAAGCAAGCTATCGGTACGATATATTTTCATTCTATTCTTCGATGAGATATTTTTTACTTTTTTAAGAGATACTTTTAGCTACTCCGCCAAACGTGCCAAGATAGCAGAAGGCAGACCAAGATTTATAAGCTTTACTAAACTGCTCCTATCGCTACAGCCATGTCTCATTCTATTCTTCGATGAGATATTTTTAACTTTTTTCAGAGGGCAAACTTTTAGCTATTCCGCCAAACGTGCCAAGCTGCGCCGCGGCAGACCACGACCAATCCGAAGTACTCGAGCTCCTCTACCCGTACATAGCTAAATTATTCTATTCTTTTGTGAGGTATGGATTAGACCAGTCGCCGCTCGGGCTATTTGTTCTATCGACCATCCCGCGATTCTCGCGTCTTGCCAGTTTCTTTGGATTATAGTAAACCAATCATTGTTATTTTGGGAGGTTGACCAAACATGCACTAATTTAGGAATATCTTCTTCGTGCCTGTTTGATCCATCTGCAAAAATCAACAGCGATTTTTTAAATATAATGAAAATAAACTCGCTAGGTGCGAGGTTTTTTTTTACTGCTGGACTCTACATTAATCGGTCCCGGGACCGCTAATAACTACACCTGACTATTTGGTGGGGAGCGAGGGCTCACCCGAATGTATTTGGGTGGTTGTTCAAACAACCAGCCCAATCACGCCCTTGGGGCGAGACTGGGCTTACGAGTTGTTCTGGGAAGAACGAATCGGACTATGTCTACCGGGTATATGTCGGTAGTTGCCAAAGAAGGGCACAAAATGAGGGACCTAGCACAAATGAGGGACCTTAGGTGCGAGGATTGCTGGATGGTCGATAGAACAAATAAGCAATGAGCGACATACATACTCGTACATACATTGTACATACATACATTGTATGTATGTACGAGTATGTATGTATGTGGAAAAGAGAATTCTTTTTCACGGGCTACATCCCGAACGGATAGTTGGATTTTGACATATGAGGTGTCGTTCGATTCGTCTCAGCAGCGCGAGCGACATTGGCTATATTAAAAATTTATTGATCCAAGATGGCGGATTTTTACAGCAAAATACTACTTCAAAATTACCGCAAATTACCGCTTCAAATTTTGTTTTTTATTTCTTGCATTACCTTAACATATCTATAGGTATCGAAACAGCACCTATAATAAGTACCTACCACTGAATGCAGATCTAGATAGCCCCTTAGCCCCAATAGACCACACGCAGCTCATAATAACACTGTGTATGTTCACTAGCCATAAACTTAGCTAATTGCTAGAACGAAACGAGCACAAGCTTATTGCGTATCATTTTCACTATTTTGAACCCTATTCTCAAACTGTTAAGTATGTAAACAAAGTCTGTTCCTAAAGTGGTTTTTACACAAATTTTATTTGCGTTTACTTTGGAGCAATTTGAACTTTATTCGTTTGTGTGTAATTGTGAAGAAAATGCGGTCATAGAAGTGCATAGTGTTAATTCAATCAAATCTTGCCTCGTATAAAAACGTTTAGCATAGGTAGTCAGCAGGAAGCAATAGATACTATCTGATTCATAGAAGAAGAGGACCTGAAATGGCAACATTATTGTTGACATCTTGCTCAAATGTCATATTTAAGTAGATAGGTATCAAGAAAAGGACGAAATCAATAATGTTGCCATTCCGGGTCCCTTTCTTCTGTGAATCAGGCTATAATCAGAATGATGAATATACAGAGTGTAAGAGACAGCTCTCCGAATATTGATAGAATGCGTTTAGGCCATGAACCTAAACAACTTTCCATACGAAAATATTTCAGTAGTCTTTTTGACTTCCCGTAATAAACTTATGGGACATTACACAGGCTACATAAAAATAAATCAGTAAGCTGATCGTGATTTTGTATACCTTACTAGGGGAGGTCAAGATTATTTTTACTTCTCCTGTAGGTAATATCCCACCAAAAACATAAATGTGAAAATTGGTAGCCAAGTTCAATGTTCTGCCGAAAAAGTATTGATATGAACATGGTCGCCAAGTTCAGTAAACATTCCTGAAATTAATTTCTTTATAAGGTCGCTTATGATTCTTTACTAAAATAAAACAAACACCTTAAAATCTAGAGCACCTCACAGTTTGACTGGGCTAGTTTTCACAATTTCCTAATTGTTTAATATGTTGTTTATTATCTACTCTAATCAATATTTGAAGTCCTCTTAAAAACTAGCCAAGCAAAACTGTGAGGTGCTCTAGATTTTAAGGTGTTTGTTTTATTTTAGTAAAGAATCTTAAGCGACCTTATAAAGAAATTAATTTTAGGAATGTTTACTGAACTTGGCGACCATGTTCATATCAATACTTTTTCGGCAGAACATTGAACTTGGCTACCAATTTTCACATTTATGTTTTTGGTGGGATATCATTACTTTTTGTTAGTGCTAAAGACGATACAAAGACTTTTAAAACATTTGACTTTTCTGCGGTTCTGTTAATTTTCTTGGGCTTTTGACACACTTGAACGCATTGCCCATTCATTATCACTAACATTTTTTATTGCGTTTTCTGCTTATTGTTAAACTTTCTAAATCAGGGCGGTAAAGAGTTCGCAGGCGATTGTTCTCTATTATAGAAGTCTCTTGCGCTTTAATTTGGATTTTAACATCCTGCATACATCCACTTTTAACACCCTGTATATAGCCACTTTTTACACCCTGTATATAGCCACTTTTAACACCCTGTATACATTCACTATTAACACCTTGTATACATCCATGATACTTTTAACACCCTGTATACATACATGTTACTCTAAACACCCTGTATACATCCACATTTAACATCCTGTACACATCCACTTTTGGCACCCTGCATACATCCACTTTTAACACCCTGTATACATCCATGATACTTTTAACACCCTGTATACATCCACTTTTAACACCCTGTACACATCCACTTTTAGCACCCTGTATAGATCCACTTTTAACATCATGTATACATCCACTTTTAACACCCTGTATATATCCACTCTTAACACCCTGTACACATCCACTTTCAACACCCTACACACATTTTGAACACCGTGTATACCCATGATATTTTAAACACCCTGTATACATCAACTAATAACACCCTATATACATCCACTCTAGAACTAACCTGCTGAGTAGCTCTACTCTACGTTATTATGTACAGTTCATCAAAATAAATATTCATTCAAATCTTACTCGGTCGGTACTAAAGACCAATTTACCTTTGCCGCTGCGAAAATAAAATCCTATACATTGTATATGGGAGTTTCAGAAGTTTAGCTGCAAATATAAGTTTGTAATCACCCTGAAATCACAAATTCGTAATTTTTTTTTGTGATAAAAGTGAAAAATTATAGATTTTTGATTTTTTCCTGTGTATTCACATAGTTATCTAGGTGTGTGCGAAATTTTAAGTCTCTAGGTCATCTAGAAGTGGGTTAGGTTTTTGATCTATATATATGTCAGTGAATGATAAAAATGCCGATTTTTGATCGTCAATATTTTCATAACCGTTCAACCTATGTTTATGAAATTTTGAATACTAGGTCATCTCGGAGGTCTGAACACGTATACTAAATTTGGTGTGCCTATCTTTAATAGATTTAGAGTTATGAGGGGGTAAAAAGTGGCTCTAAATGGTTCGTGTAAATATACACACGGCCCGGTCCGCCAGTTCTTTGCTTGAACTTGGCTGGACACGCTGCCGCGTGTCTTGATTACCTATTTTCTTATTAGGTATATGGTCCTTGCTTATAGGAAGTTGTTCAGTTTTATTCATGGTCTAAATGTATCTGCCCTATCCGTAGGTATTCGGAGAGTTGGCCGTTTGAATTAGTCATATTATTTGACAGCTGTAAAATCCATACTAGAAGACACATCAACAAAGAAAAATAGACGTCATGTCATCATAGCATTAACATGATTTTGAGACGTGTCAAATACGACCTATTCCTATTCGAACTACCGTACTAAATTCAAGTAGTTAAAAGTAGAAAATGAAGTTACGTTTCAAAGCAAACCAGGCCAGGAAATTAATCTTTTTCATACCTAAGCTATAGGTAGGTAGGTACCTATCTTACATCACCGTATCATTAGAAGTGCTATATATTAGGTATATCATTTCAAAGAAATTAATGTTTTTCATATGTAAGCTATATCTTACATCACAGTATCATTAGAAGTGCCATATCTTATATTATTTCAATTTCAATGAACTCAGGTAATAACACGTTTTGCTTGGTACGGAAATTACAAGTGAAGATATGGGATTCGATTCTATAGAACCGACTAAAACATCTAAAATTAGGTACGACTAGGAGACTAAGGAACGCAGGACTTCAAGGGGTTTCATAATTACTGTGCATCACATCTTGTCTGTATTTACCACATTCCGGATACGTAAATACCGTATTATCTGAAAGCAACAGTGATAGTTTATAATTTTGAGAATTGATTTGTGTATCGCCATTGTAGGCATCAGGCTGATAACCTGTCACTTGGTGCTAGGTACACATTCTTCCGAATTACTCTCAAACTTTTGTCAGACGTGGTGTAAATGGCCGTTTTTACAGCCGTTGAAACTCGTTCAATCTCAAAGGCATCCTAAATCGATACTAACCTACCCTGAAGCTATTATATGGCACGTACCTATTTAAATTATCACCCTGTATAAATGTATGTAATTTGTAATTTTGTCCATGCACAGTGAATTGAGTCCATTGAAAGTGCGGGTCTAACGTAGTCACGTTTACCCCGAGGGGTTTACGCGGGCACCCAGTTATTTTGTATTTTGATGTTGGGACATATTGTGGTTAAATATACCTACTATCAATGTGACAGCCGATGTGGCGCAGTGGTTAGTATGACTGCCTGCCACGCAGAAGGTTCCGGGTTCAATTCCCGGTGGGGTCACTCACAAAGTTGATATTTATCACTTTGTGGATTTGTTTGGATTGCAGGCTGAACCACCTGATTGTCCGCAAGTAAGATGGTTCCGTGCTTCGGATGGGCACGTTAAGCCGTCGGTCCCGGTTGCTGTCTATGATGGTGGTCGTTACACAACCATGTCAGAGGCCTGCTACTTGCAGTAGGCGGTTGAAAAACTCTGACACCAGGGTTCATCGGGTCGTTGAACGACTCGGTGTCCCACACGAAGAGAGAGAACTATCAATAGTAAGTATTATAATTACTATGGATTTAAGGGATCAATTTATTCTAGTTATTTTGAATAAATGTACGGAGACCCAGATGAAGTTGATCCCTTAGATATGGGTAAATTGAGGCGTACTGAAAAGCTGACCGTTCTTAGTCTATTCTAAGAAACAAAAAATCAAGCGTCTAGTAGGTACCTATTGTGGAAAATCAATGATCTACAAAATTGGGAGGGTGACAAACATAATAAAATACCATGAAAATAGAACCTGATTAATAGAAGAAAGGGACCCGAACTGGCTACATTATTGTTTGCGTATTTTTCATATTACATGACATAATTTTAGCTAGGATGTCAACAATAATGTTGCCATTTCGGGTCTATGAATCAGGTTGATGATGATGATGATTATCATGATGAAAATGTACAAAAAATACTTGGTACCATACCATACCATAACAGCTACAACAGTCCACTGCTGGACATGGGCCTCCCCCTATCGGGGGGTATTGCTATACTATCACGCTTGGCAGGCGGATTGGCGAGCGCAGTGCATGATGTTGCATTGGCAGGGAACGCTGCTGCCCATTCCCTGGATAAGTAGGTATCCCTAGTCGCTTTTTACGACACCCACGGGTAGAATTAGGGTGATGCTATTCTAAGCCGGCAAGGTACATAGAACATAAATAGGCAGAAGGTACTTTCTAAATAAACGGTTTTGTTTCTTATTTAAGTTTCTAACGACCACATAAAAATATTAAACGACTTGGCATATTGGCATTATGTGATAAGGAATACGTTTACCTACGTTAAATATAATAAAATCTACTATAAGGTTAACTATTTAACTACCTGAACAACAGGAAAGGAAACACTTGTAAGTAACTCTAACGATTACTGGCGTCGATTCAGCTGGTCACTTTCTTAGCAAATTCTTTTCAATACAAAAAAGAAAAGAGGTAAAAAGCGGCCAAAAGCGTGTCAGACACGCTCACAAATAGGGTTTCGTAGTCAACGTTTAAATATCAGGTCTTTCAGCGTTACATAGTTAATTATGTTGCTGGTTTGTTTGCAGCTGTATGGTTAATCTTTAATCTTAAAATCGTTATAGTTTTCATGGTAGCTCTATATTGAAAACTATATTCCATATTTTTTTCAAATGTTTTGCATGCATACTTTAGAAGTTACAGCTGGAACAAATTATAACTCAAAATATCCCCTTTTAAAAGCAAATATCTCGAAACAGAAAATTTTTAGAGACTTTGTTTCAAAGAAACCACCTCCCCTTACTTTTAAAAGACCTATTCAACAATTCCCTACACAATATTACAATACATTTTTTGTCCCTCTTTCACATGACGTATGGGTTGGGAAGGGGGTCCAAAAAACAATATTTTATTCTCAACATTTCTAAATTTGGGCAACATGATCTATCTTCAAACCAAATTTGATGTCGATAGCTCCAAAACTGACGAAGTTATAAGGGCGCGGCATACAGACAGACAGACAGACAGACTTGACAAAATGATAAGGGTTTCTAGTAGACTACGAAACCCTAATAAAAAGAGGGTCTTAGACTTGTTTGAAGAGAGGTTTTTTTAAAATGAAACATAGCTAGATCGTTTTACGGCTCCCGAAGTAATTTTGTGAAAATCTTTGGAGCCGTTTCCGATATCCGATATATTATACTTTATGTACCTACCTACTTATGTGTAACAGTCACAGGTTTTTGATAACAGGTTCAATCAAAAACCTGAAATAAATTATATTTAAGTACACCATATTCATGATAAAGTTCAAAAATAAAACCTTGCTTAGTTTCTTTAAAAAATTATATGCTGTTGCTGTACTGTACCTACGTACCGTATTTTATACCGTATTTACGTACAGTATTTTCGATTAATTCTCTCGATTCTAAGGTAATGAATGACATTGTCAGAGCGGCACTCTCTAAGCGAATGGACTATAAGAAAGTGCTTATTTTTTGGAGGTAATTTTGTACGCGAGAATCGACACCTTTATCTAAACGATTCGATCTAGTCGCCAGCTAGGAGAGTCCATAAATGGAAACCTAATGGTGTTTATGATGGCAAATAATATGTACGAGTATAAATTTATGGTTAAGTCAAACATAGGCAGATAAAACAGGATTTCAACAGCTTTCTTTGCTTATTATTATTGTATTAATCATCATGTACCTGCTTTTACCCTAAATCAGTAGGAGTCGTGGTACCACCGTTGTCCAAGTACCACCGCCACCATGCGGTTGACCAGTCGACAGATAGGTATTCAGCAGAGGTCAAAAACTCTACGTTACCTTTTACGAAACACCCTGAGTGGACTAGGGGTGGCAGCATTGGTGGCAGTATCGCCAGCCGCATTACTTGGGGTGGCAGTATTCTTAGTCACACACACCACACAGCATCCATTTATGTACTAATTAATAAGTGATATTATTAACTTTTTAAATTGCATTATCTCATTTCTAACCGTTGCGTGAATGCAGGCAGGGAATGAGTAGCAGCTTGCCCTGTGACTTAATATTTTAATGTGTTGTTTCAAATCTATCTTCTTAGGAGAAAATTACATAAAACATGATAAATTATTCGGAATATTGCTGTTACTAACCATGAGACAGGTATAAATTTACCACCTCATATACTTACTTACAGCCATAGAGCCTTATCATACTAGCGGTTTGGAGCGGATGCGGAACCGAACGAGTGCGCAGGTTTGTGCGGACGCGCGGCGGATGCGCAGCGGAAACTTTTCAATTTATTTTGATTTTTGTAAAATACTTACTTAACTAGGTTTCTAGGTAAGTAAGTAAAGTTTCTATAGGACGTGGTTTTGGTTACTTTTGGTTAAGTAGAAATACAATGCATATCTACTTGAAAGGTTTCCAATTTAGGCCGTGTCGAATTGCAGTGCATGTTACATTTTTTTATGGTTGGTAAGAAAAAGTGGCTACAGTTAGTAGCGTTCTGCGATACGCAGCGCTAGCGGATGCGTCTGTCAAACCGTTTGACATAAACCGTATTTGTATGAAAATAAGGTGAAAATAATAATCATTCACTCATAACGCATAAACGCATGCGTTACGCAGCGCTTAAATAGCGCAGCAACGGATATAAGATACGTGTG
Source organism: Phthorimaea operculella (assembly GCA_024500475.1). Classification (NCBI taxonomy): domain Eukaryota; kingdom Metazoa; phylum Arthropoda; class Insecta; order Lepidoptera; family Gelechiidae; genus Phthorimaea; species Phthorimaea operculella. The sequence continues at coordinate 1,101,793 of JANFCV010000049.1, forward strand.
ATTTCCGCATTATAACAACCATTACAAAAAAACATGGCTGAAGAAAAAAAACCGGCCAAGAGCGTGTCAGACACGCCCACAAACAGGGTTTCGTAGTCAACGTTGAAATATCAGGTTTTTCAGCATTACAAACTTAATTTTGTTGCTGGTTTGTTAGCAGCAGTATGATGACCAACCGCAAATAGAAAAACTCATTTTTTTCTGAAACCTTTAAGGGTACAATATCCGTAATAGTTTTCATTATAACTTCAGATTGTAAGCTATATTCCATATTTATTTCAAATTTTTAGCGTTTATACTTTTGAAGTTACAGCTGGAACAAATTATGAGTCAAAAACGCCCTTTTTAAAAGCAAATATCTCGTGACAGAAACATTTTAGTGACTTTTTTCAAAGAAACCTCACCTTAATTTTAAAAGACCTATTCAACGATACCCTACTCAATATTACAGAAGAAAAAATTTTTTTTTGCCCCCCTTTCACTTGTATGGGAGGGGGTCCAAAAAACATTTAATATAATTTTTTCTTAACATTTTTATATTTGGGTCAACACGATCTATCTTCTCACCAAATTTCATGTCGATAGCTTTAAAACTGACGAAGATATGAGGGCGCGGCATACAGACAGACAGACAGACAGACAGACAGACTTGACGAAACTATAAGGGTTTCTAGTAGACTACGAAACCCTAAAAAGCATTAAAAAGAAGTTTACTGTGTGTGTGAGTATGTGTGTTATTTGGATTCGTCTATTAATTTATCCACTCCCTCATTGACAGTCAGGCGCTACCATCACATCACCATATCTTTAGGTGTCAGGGGACCATTGCGAACCTAGGTTACTAACATTATACTAGGTAGGTACTATCGCCAGCGCTTAAAGCTACCAATTTAAGGGATAAACTTATACTAGTTGTACAAAAAAGAGAAGTTGGACCTATAAGAGGACCCACTCGAACAATGCCTGTTTTTCGCCTTTTCATACGAACGTATTCCCCTGTTTTCTTTCCGAATAATACATAGTATAGAGATGGAACAATATAATTATTTTTTAACTACCTACATTTAAGCCTATAAAGGCATGCCCCCTATTTTTTATTTTAACTTTTTAAAATAAAAATAATGCTGACACGGAGAAATAGTTCTTAATTTAACAAGAAAAAAGAATTGCTGATAGGTATTTTCTTCTCGTGATTATTTTTTGCGAAACAAAAAATAGGCCATGCCTTAAATAGGCCTTAATGAAATAACTCTATACATTATTAGGTACGAGAACATGGGGATACCTACGTTTCTATGAAAACTTGGCTTTAGGGATTCTTTTTAAATAAGTAGGTCGATGTGATGCCGATAGTACCTCCACTTTCCCGAGCCGGGTTTTGGATTCTAGCAAAGAATACTAATATTCTAGTGTGGACTGTTAAATGTGAAGTGCACAATACCTACCAATACTGTTTGTTAGTTTGACAATTGTTCAAACTTTTTGGGCGTAGGTATTCTTGACGTGAAACTGAACTTTGAAATCTCTCTCATATAATAGGTAAATACTGCCACCCCTAGTCTAGGTTCCGTGTGGTAGCGGCTAAGAATAGGTACCTACTGCCACCCCTAGTCAGGGTGTTTCGTAAAAGGCGACGTAGAGTTTTTGACCTCGGCTGATATCAGCTGTCTAATATGGTTATGTATGTGATACCAGCTATCTATTATGGCTTGACGTTAGGTAGGTGACCAGTCGTAACAAAATATAGCCAAAACTTTTTGCTACATGATTTTGTTTTCTAACAAAACATGTTGCGCCGACCCCACCCAACTACCTACATGGGATAACGGCAGGAAGAAGATACATTTTACTGCTCGTCTCAAGCCATTTTGAATGGATGGGAAAGAAAATATTTATTTTTAGGTACGGCAAGTTACGAAAGGTTCTGCTACTTCATTCTAGATGGCGCAACATGACGATATCGTTATCTTATCACTTAGAATTCATAATATTTGGAAACAAGAATTTAAACTCTGGTGTAGCGGATAGTACCCTTGCCTGCTACGCCGAGGGTCGTGGGTTCGATCCCTACTGAATAATAATGAAATAATTTATCAATGTCGTAAATTAAAATCTCAGCACGGACAGACTATTGAACCTCTATAACTTCTCAGACATTTGACGTCTGTATCTATGGAGCAACTGTTTACGCTTGGCAGTACGGCGTGGGGCCTTACGCGCACTCTATAGCTTGGTTATATAAGGTCCTATTAAATTCACTGCAAATATTTTAGGGGCAGATCAAATAAAATATAAGCATGTACTAGGCAAATTTTTAAAGAAATTTACGCGCTAGTTTTCGAGAAAACTGCATTTAACAAAAAAAATGAAACGAAAGAAGTGCACCATGTTTGTCCTAGAAACACACACTTCGATGAATTTAAATTTACGCGCCAAAAAAAGGTGCTGTGATTGGTTGGTTGTTAGTGTGAGTGCCGTGTAAGTGAATCCTGTCTACGTGGCGGTACGTCAGTCGGGTCAGTCAAAGGCTGTTCACATAATTAATTAAAAAGTTTGTTTGAAAATGAAAAAAAAAACTATGCGTAGATTTTTTTTTAAATGCCTTAGATGTTTTTATTATACCTACATATTTACGCATGCCCTTAAAATATTTGCAGTGAATTTTATAGGACCTTATATACCTATACTCTAAGGTTTGCATAGATATTGTAAATGGCATCATATAAAACTCAATTTGTCAGCAGATTAAGCAAGTATTTAACGGCCTTGTTTAAACATGTCTTAAGGCCTGTTAAAAAGTGCATTAGTGATAATGGCCCTTAAAAACTAAATGACGGCATCACGGCATGGTGAAAGCTTAATTGAAGGGCAAACACTCCAGATAAAGGTTAGATGTTTTTAAACAAACGTCTGGCAATACTGACATCTAACGAGGCCCTTAACGAGCCCTTCAAAGGTGTTAAATTGTTATGTAAGTAAGTAGGTGGAAACCTTCAATCTACCTTTGACTCAATCTACTTTGTAATTAATTGAAACTTTCTTGAAGTAAAGCCAACAAAAAACATAGGCAGTTATCGATAAAGCTGGTTCAAATAAGAATGGGACCCGAAATGGCAACATTATTGTTTGCGTCTTTTTCATATTACATGACATTTCACACATTTGCAAGATGTCATCAATAATGTTGCCATTTCGGATCCTCTTTTTTTGTGAACCGGTTTATATACAGGGTGTCAACCGGTCAACAGAGCCAACCGGTTTTCGCAAAGAAAAACTTTTGAATTTTTAGGAGAGCCTTCATCGAATTACTGAACCAAGCTGTAATAAGTTGACCCCTTAAATGGGAGCTTAACGTACTGCAAATACCCTACCTGCTTCTATCGGCATATTTATCTCAAAGTTTGTCGCTTTTATATCAATAAAGAAAAAATAACGTCTTTGACATTGACATTGTCAACCTGCTTATCAGCAACGCCGACACCATTGACATAAGTGCGATAAGTGTGTAACGACCCTAATGTCAAAAGATAGAATAGAAAGAATTACTTGTTTATGTTTGAAGAAGAATAAAACATTGTGAGCGTTATAGCCCGGTCAATATCGACATCAAACATTGCAAACGCGCATGTAACTACGATTTTGTTATATATTGTTAGGTCCCTTGAGAGTAGTTAACACCCAAGTTTGCAACACTGGAAACCCTGTGCTGCCAATGTCAACGTCAAATCAAAATTTGTTCAGAAGTTTTTGCGCTTGTATCTCATGAACCGTGATAGCTAGAGAGTTGAAATTTTTACAGGTGATGTATGTCTATTGCTGCTATAACAACAAATACTAAAAACCAGAATACAATCAATATTAAGGGGGGCTGCCATACAAGAAACGTGATTTTTGCTCGTTTTTGTGGATAATGTTTCAAAGGCTGTTTCTCGTGAACCGTGATAGTTAGATGGTTGAAATTTTCACAGATGATGTATGTCTATTACCACTATTACAACAAATACCAAAACTAGTCAAGTGCGAGTCGGGCAACAGATATGATATTTCTGTCATTTTTATAAATGATGGTACGGAATCCTTTGTGCGCGAGTACGACTCGCACTTGGCCAGTTTTTTGTATTTGTTGTTATAGCGGCAATAAACATACATCATCTGTGAAAATTAAAAGATCTAACTGTCACGGTTCATGAGAAACAGCCTCAAACACTATTTACAAAACCAACAAAAACACGTTTCTTGTATGGGAGCCCTTACTATTTATTGTATTCTGGTTTTAGTATTTTTGTAATAGCGGCAACAGAAATACATCACCTGTGAAAATGTCAACTCTCTTGCTATCACGGTTCATGAGATACACGCGAAAAAACTACTGAACGGATTTTGATATGCATAATCTGCGAAAATTTCAACTCTGTAGCTATCACGATTCATGAGATACAGCCTGGTGACAGACGGATGGACGAACAGACAGCGAAGTCTTAGTAATTTGGTCCCGTTTTTTACCCTATTGGGTACGGAACCCTAAAAACTGGCTTAGTGCAAGTCGGACAACATAATATGATTTTTTGAAAAAAAAAATGTAACAAGAGCTGTTACATCGGAAATTCTGTAATTTCACAGCTTTCTTAGCACTGCGGAAGAATTGCCCATCTTTGACTTGCTGTATCTTTGCAACCAAGAGACATAGTGTGCTCAGGTTTCCCTGAAATTGTAGCAAATTTAGTTATCTTCAATAAAGTTCTATGAAACGTACTTGAAAAAATCTTCGTTATGGTAGATTTTTATAATAAACTGAAATATGGGCCAAAATTTCGCAGTTTATTGAGCACCGTGGAGGCAGCACAAGGTTTTCAGTGTTGCAAACTTATAATGATTAAATATAATGATTTCTCAGAGTGAAACTGATATGATATCGTTCGTTAAAATTCTTCATAATTCATGTCTACAATTTGAATGTGCACTGAAAGAGCTAATTTGCACTCACGAAGTATAATATGTCTGGTATTTTAGATACGTTTGAGGTGAATTAACTAGAGATGAATATAGTAGAGTCACAAATCAGGGAGACGGTGCGCAGGGCGCCTTTACAGATGGCTCACTCAGTACTATACTAGCGATGATTTAGACACTTACTGACACTTATTGGAATGGAATTTCAAAGAAACTAAAAAGATACAAATAGTAGCTACAGGTGCACTGCTAGCATTAATATTTTAGTAGATATTGATGGTGTGTCATCTTATCTGAGTATGCCATCTTGAGCACAATTCCCCTACTTAACTACTTTGTGATTATTCGGTGCCATCCTATTCGTATCAGTAACAAGTAGATGTGTTAAAAAAAAAACCAACTGCGGTCATTTTAAAGTAGTATTTTGCTGTAAAAATCCGCCATTTATATTTTTTTAATATAAACGCTGAGACGAATCTAACGACACCTCATATGTCAAAATCCATCTATCCGTTTGGGCTGTAGCCCGTGATAAATAACTTTCTTGTCCGCATACATACATACATACTGTCGAAAAAAACATAACCCTCCTTCTGAGGCAGTCGGGTAAAAACAAAAATTCGCGATGAATTGAGAACCTTCTCTTTTGTTTTTCGTCGGTTAATTAAAATTCTAAATTGGATCCGATGTATCAGATGCATGAAATAAAAGTAGCCATGTTTACAAAGTTGACACATTCTTTCTAAGTAAGCATGAGCGTGCGATGTCTGATGTTTTGTCAACAGCTCCGTTTGGAGGTAGTATCGTGTGACTGGACCACACACCTTGACTACGTGGCGTAGGGTTCGATTCTGACGATAATTTCATGTTTTTGGATGCCGTACCTACCCTAAGTACCCACACCGAAGAATTCCGTTCCGTCAGTTTTCTTCACCGAAATACTTTGGGCCGAAATTCGGCGACGCAATTTCGGCGACGTAATTTCAGCGACGGAATTTCGGCTGAAGTGTAAAATCCGTACCTAATGCAAACAACATTGCTGGCGTAATTGCGCCGACTTCCGTCGCGTAATTTCGGTCGCTGTCTGTCGAGGCACAACAGAACCCTATTACTGAGACTTCGCTGTCTGTCTGTTACTAGGATGTATCTCGTAAACCATGATAGCTACAGAGTTAAAATTTTCACAGATCATCATCATCTTCCTGCCCTTATCCCAATTACTTGGGGTCGGCGCAACCTGTTTCGTTGCACAAAAAATCGTGTTGCTTTTGCAACACAATCCTTTTGGATTTGGCTGAATTTTACAGATGACGTACCCAATTCTGTTGCCGCTCTAAGAACGAATGCAAAAAAATTTAAAATAGAGTTTTCTCATACAAAAACCATGATTTTATGCTTGATTTTAGATATGATGTTTCGGTGGCTGTATCTAATGATAGTATAAATAGTAATAGTTAGACGAAAGGGTCGCGATGTCGCAAGTCTCCGACAATCACTTTGACAGATGCCATATCACGAGTCACGACGTCTCTTCTGTGAAGCTTGCGTCTAAGCTATCATTAAACATTGACAGCGTTTCGAAGGGCACATTTTGTTTGGCTTGAGCTGGGTCTATGTTTATTTCGTGTTGACATCACCATCTTGTGTCGTGACACTTCGTGACAGGTCGGCACGCCTGTCACTGTTATGTCAACAAACGACGCAGGTATCATGTGTCCTGACCACCCACTTCGAGATTAGATGAGCATGACCACAGGAACCGTATTTGGTCACTTGGTCTGTGCAGACGGGCTGCATGGTGACTGCACAACGCAGCTGCGAACCATTACACGAGCAATTTTTTTTATAGAATTATATCTCGGAAACAGCTCCAACGTTTTTCATAATATTTTTGTATTTAGGTGGTTTCGGGAGCGATAATTCGATCATCATCATCTCAAATCATTTGGCGGTAATAATCCCGTTTTAAACAATAATTTAAGTGTTGTGAACAACCGTGAAAACCTAAAAACATTATACTCAAATCATTTTCCCACCCTTATCCCAAATCAGTTGTGGCTGGCGCAACATGCACACCCGCGCACAAAATCATGAAGCAAAAAGATTTGGCAATGTTTTATTACCGGCCACCGCCTACCTAGCGTCAGTCAACCCTCCTTGGGTATGCTATTGTGTTGCCACTATGCGGTTGACCATAGTCGACAGATATTCAGCCGAGGTTAAAAACTGTACGTCGCCTTTTGCCAAACACCCTGAGTGGACTAAGGGTGGCAGTAGGTACCTATTCTTAGCCGCTACCAGCCTACCACACGGAACCGTAGACTAGGGGTGGCAGTATTTTTTATATGAGAGAGATTTCAAAGTTCAGTTTCACGTCAAGAATACGCCAAAAGGTTTGCACAATCGTCAAACAAACAAACAGTTTTGGTAGGTATTGTGCACTTCACATTTAACAGTCCACACTAGAATATTAGTATTCTTTGCTAGAATCCAAAACCCGGCTCCCGGAAAGTAGAGGTACTATCGGCAGCACATCAACCTACTTATTTAAGAGGAATCCCTAAAGCCAAGTTTTCAGGGGTGGTAGTATTTTTAGCCACTACCACACGGATATATTTTATTATCCAAAATTCACTATAGGTTCAATTAAAACAAAATTCTTCTTGTCTAGGCACTCTGCGGTCGTGTTACTTGCCGTCGATCTGTATAATAGCTACACTAATTTATTTTTTACATAAAACACTATTGTTTTATTTTATCTGTGTCCTGCGACCGAAATGGGTCCGAAGGATAACGTTACAATGCTATCGTTTACTTGAAGGTGGGCTGGGAGAAAGCGCGCTTGTTTCATGACAAATTGACAAGTCACAAAAAATACAGAAAGAAAAGCACCCAAGCAAAAAAAGCACCGCATACTTAAGATACCTACCCTTAAAATACCGCAGCAGTGACTACAAGACCGCAGTGACATTGGCGCCGTCAAATTTTGACGGCGTCGTTGTTGCGACGCTCGGTTAATAAGCGTACCCTTAGGCGTCAGCTCCACAGAGAAGACGAGTGTCGTGATGCGTGGGATGACATCTGTCAGACGAGCGATCGTCGGCCGTCGCGTTACCTACCAGCCGCACTTTTAGTTCATCTGGGCCCCGAGTCCGCTAAATGAAAATCGTTTCAGTCGAGTCTCGATGGCATCTCAGTTGGATGGTTTCGGCTATTTCGTAGTCTGCTAACAGTTTTTAGTATGGAAAATCACAGTGGCAGTAGAATGACAGTTGAGTCTCGCTGGCATTACAATGGCTAAAAATTAGCAGACTTGGGGCCCTGGCCGGAGGGCGTCCAACGAAGTTACTCTATGGTCCAACGCTACCCAACCCAGGCGTGACCCTCCACTCGAGAAACCGCTGACTACACCGTCCAACGTCCATCCATTGAGATTATATGCATTCATACATACCTTCAATTATTATCACACCTATATCAACTGTAATAAACGGCCATTTACACTACGTCTGAAAAAACTTGGAGTCATTCAGAAGAGTGCGTATCACCATAGAGACAGTTTGTGAGTCTGTCGCCTAAAATTGCAATACACATCATCTCTCAATCTTACGACACCCACGGGAAAGATGTGGGGTGATTCTATTCTAAGCCGGCACCACACGGCATATGAGTTGAGGTTTTACGAAGGTGAGAAACCATCCGGGTCTACAATTTTTGGCAAACTTGCAAAATTTTCCACCGCAGGCAGGATTTGAACCTGCAACCTTCGGCATCTGTACTGCCGATTACGCCACTACCAACTGGGCTACCGCGGTTCTAATCGAGTCAGTATAATTAATTATCTTGTCCACCAAAGCGGAAAATTTTGCAAGTTTTCCAAATATTGTAGGTATAACTAACACGAGAAGTGCTTCAAAAAAATTTGGTGTTCCGGGACTACTTTGGCTTGGCAAGATTTATGGTTTATTTATATAAGGTCCTATTAAATTCACTGCAAATATTTTAGGGGCAGATCAAATAAAATATAAGCATGTACTAGGCAAATTTTTAAAGAAATCTACACGCTAGTTTTCGAGAAAATTGCATTTAACTAAAAAAACACAACACGAAAAAAGTGCACCCTGTTTGTCCTAGAAACTCACACATCGATGAATTTAAATTACGCGCCAAAAAAGGTGCTGTGTGATTGGTTGGTTGTCAGTGTGCGTGCCGTGTAAGTGAATCCTGTCTACGTGGCGGAACGTCAGTTGGGTCAGTCAAAGGATGTGCACATAATTAATTAAAAAGTTTGTTTGAAAATGAAAAAAAAAAACTAGCCTGTAGATTTTACTTAAAATGCCTTAGATGTTTTTCTTATACATATTTACGCATGCCCTTAAAATATTTGCAGTGAATTTAATAGGACCTTATATTAAAGTTGTGTTATATTATCTGAGAGATATACAGCTGCTATTTAAGCTTAACAAATGATGTGATAATGAATATAAAACTGTCGTGTGAAGCGGGTTATAGTAAATTATTAGAAGAAAGTGATAAAGGCTTTTTATAACCCTTTACAGGTAGCCGCAGCATAGGTTCTAAAAGTAAAAGCAGTTTTTAGCGTCTTTATAAATACATCTTGCATAGATTCTACAGGTACCTATACAAGGGTACCTACCTAGGTATATTGCGAAACTATCGGTGGTGCCGACTTAGAATAGCATCACCCCATATCTTTTTCGTGGGCGTCGTAAGGAACGACTATGGAATTTGAGAGTCGATGTGTAGATATTGCAATTTTAGGCGATAGCCTGACAACTCCAGCCTGTCACTAAGGTGATAGATAGGTACTCAGTCTTCTGAGTGACTCTCAAACTATTTTCAGACGTGGTGGTAAGTGGTCGATTTGTACAGCCATTTGCGCTGTGCCTACTCCGCAAGGGATATAGGCGTGAAATAAAAGGGTTTATCGCGTCGTTCGTCAACTCGATGTCCCACACGATAGAAGAACTGGTTGTGATCTAATAACATCCTCTTGAGACGGTTGTCACGTTTCACTGAACTGTGTGTATTATTTCGTAAGAACGCCGTCGTGGGACGGGAATGTTGCGTCGGTCTCTTGAGAAAAGATCTACGCATTACATCAGACAGGTAGCGAGCAGAAAAACTTTCTTGATAGTTTGATACAGATGTCACAAAATAGAGAGTTTACAAAAGGTTCACTCGACACTTTTTAGGATGTTCGCGATCTTCTTCTTTTCGTGTGGGACACCGAGTCGTTGAACGACCCGATGAACCCTGGTGTCAGAGTTTTTCAACCGCCTACTGCAAGTAGCAGGCCTCTGACATGGTTGTGTAACGACCGCCATCATGGACAGCAACCGGGACCGACGCGACGGCTTAACGTGCCCATCCGAAGCACGGAACCATCTTACTTGCGGACAATCAGGTGGTTCAGCCTGCAATGTCCTAACCAGACTGGGAACGAATTCACAAAGTGATAAATATCAACTTTGTGAGTGACCCCACCGGGAATTGAACCCGGAACCTTTGCAAGGCAGGCAGGCATACTAACCACTGCGCCACATCGGCTGTTTTTCTTTGCATAAAAAAAAATGTCCGCGATTGTCACTTGTTACATAGCCCGGGCTGATACTGCCAAAAACCTCAAAGTAGGTATTAGAATATCAAAACAGCAAAATCTGATACAAGAACATCATTACGATTCTGAGTCGAGCCAATTTTAATCCAAGAAAGATGACGTTCGTGGCAACCATCTTCTTAGTTAGAGTTCCTCTGAGACACCGGTTAAAGCTGAGTGAGCTATCTGTAAAGGCGAGCCACCGTTTCCCTAATTTGTGCCGATGTGGCGACGCAGAAGGTTCCGGGTTCGATTCTCGGTGGGTTACCCACAAAGTTGATGTTTGTCACTTGGTGAATTTGTTCCCAGTCTGGTTAGGTTAGGACATTGCAAGTTGACTGAAGTCTTACGTCTCGTCTGTGGAGCTAGTACCTTACACTTTTGAAAGGTGCCAGAGAACTGGCATGGCCACATGATTGTGTATGTACCTAATATTTATGTACAAACTAGGTACCTACCTTGTCTACCGTTTTTATCTACTATTTTAGATAGCGATAGAATGTTTATTGAAGTAAGTATTATAATTATGAATCACCTTTTCTTATTATGAATCCTTCGCTGCATGACTTCAAAAGAATTGGAACCAAGCCGATGTTCCGAAGAAACCGCAAGATCTCGCGGTTTGTCAAAGTACCTACCTACAGCTTCATCTTACCGTAATGAGATCAAAGTCGTGCGCAAACGCAGGTGACGTTCAATGATATTATATGTTACTAGTGACGTTTCTATTTGACTATTCACAGAGTTTGAAACACATCGCATTATAAAATCACACTGTTCATTCAAACTTTTTACTCGTTTTAGGGGTTAGCATGTTAAAAGATGGGATTTTAGTTCTTTCAAAGTTTCATACACACGTTTTACCCTTTTATTTGCGTTTTAGGGGTTAGCATGTTAAAAGATGGGATTTTAGTTCTTTCAAAAGTTTCATACACACGTTTTACCCTTTTATTTGCGTTTTAGGAGTTAGCATGTTAAAAGATGGGATTTTAGTTCTTTCAGAAGTTTCATACACACGTTTTACCCTTTTATTTGCGTTTTAGGGGTTAAATAGCAAAAACCCCTGAAACACAATATAGGTACTTATTCAATTAATTATTTGGTTTAATCCTAAAAACATTCGATGTCGTAGTGGTATGGCCTGCACTGCAGTGGACTGTTTTGGTGATGGATAATGTTGAGGATAAACAAGGGATAAACTCACCTAGCTAGCAGTAGTATGGACAGGTCAATGAGCGAGCAGGTGCTACCTAAGCTCTCTAGTTGAGTGCCATGTCCAGCAGTGGACTGTTTTGATTTTACTGATCTTCTTATTTCCGAGTGGGACACCTTGTCGACCAACGACCCGATAAACCCTGGTGTCAGAGAGTAGCATAGCAGACTTCTGACGTGGTTGTAACGCCCGCCGTCTAAGTAATCTTATCATAGACAGCAACCGGGAGCGACGGCTTATACAGTCCGAAGCACGAAACTATCTTGCTTTTCGGACTATCAGGTGGTTCGGCTTGCAATGTCTTAACCAGAAGTGATCAATATCAATTTTGAAATTGACCCAACGAATATCAAACTCGGGACCTTCTGAGTCGCAGGTAGGCGCACTACCACTGCGCCACGTCTGTCGTTTTGCTGATGAAGTTGAGGATAAACTCACCTAGCAGCAGTATGGGCAGGTCGATGAGCAGATGCCACCAGAAGCCGTGCCTCGCCTGCATCTCTTGCGTCGGACCAGCCTCGGACACCGTCTGGAACAATAGAAATAAACATTAGGTAGATAATTATAGCAACAAGCAGAATACGCGATTGCGGTAATTACAAAGTTATACCTATTTTTTTATAAAAATCCTCCATAGATAATTGAATTTATGAGTTTTAATATTGTCAGTTGCTGAGACGAATCTAACGACAGCTCATATGTCAAAATCTAACTATCCGTTTGGGCTGTAGCCCGTGAAAAAGAATTTTCTTTTCCACATAGATACAAACATACATACTCTCGAAAAACATAACCCTCCTTCTGGGGCAGTCGAGTAAAAACTGATTAGGTAGATAATTATCGCAACAAACAGAAAACACGACTGCGATAATTTCAAAGTTGTATTTTGCGATAAAAAACATCCATATTGAATTTATGAATTTCAAATAGCCAGTGCTTGTCCCAGTTGTTCCATCAATGGTACTGTCCAATGGTACAACTGGTCCAGCGGGGCCAATCGCGCTGGCTGAGACGAATCTGACGACAGCTCACATGTTAAACGCACGTAACTAGGGGATGGAAACCGGGATTCCGGAATATCGTAAAACCGGAACATCAGACCGATTTTACCGATGTTTCAACTCTGGTTTTCAGTGAAAAAAAAAAACGCTAAAATCGGTTTAAGTAAAAACAGTAGTTCTATTTTTTATTATTATTTTTAGGGAAAATCTTTGAAAATGATACCTACACTTAACTACCAGTCGAGATACACAACACTTATGTTATTCGGGCGGGGATGAATCCGACGTTAAAACACGAGATTGAATGTTTATTATCTGTGGATTTCATGATGTTAATAATTTTTTCTCCAATTTGCTCGGAAATAGCTTCATTACTTTAAAAAAAGAATACGTCAATGGGTTCATTTATGTTGTCAAGGCGCAGAGGACTGTAATAGAAATTGCCGGACTAGGCCGGTAATAAAAGGGTTCTTAAACTTCACACTTTCGTGATTAGGTGTTTTATGGAACACAATTTGTTTGAAGTTTGAAGGCTGAATGTGAATTTCCCGCGCATTCTTTATGAAACGGAACGTAAGCAAAACCAGCGCCAACGCTTTGCGAACTTTAAGAGTTACAAAGTGTCAATTTCATCACGATTTAACTATTTGTTTCCTTGCAAATTGGAGAAAAGCACTATACAAACCTCGGCCGAAATAACAATTTCTGGTCTCGTTTACTTTAGAAGGCCTCGACTTCGTCTCGGCCTTCCAATGCCACTCGACCAGAAATTGCTATATAAGTACTCGGCCTGTGACGTAATGTACTATTTAATTATCCTCTCGGCTTTAATACATAATGTAAGTGAATTTAAGGACTAATGTAACCAATAATACTACATATTACAAAAAATATCTATTTTTATGCGTAGAACTCAGATTAAGCGAATTAGTACAAAACTTAAAAAAAAAACCGATACATGGAAGCAATATACAGTCCAGCAAAAAAGAGTAGAAATTAAATAAAATGGAACTAAAAAAAATTCATACTAAATTGTTGCCATTCATAGTCAATGTTGCCATTTAATTTTGAAATTTCATACAAAGTGGCGCCCTCATTTTCTGTCTACTCTTTTTTGCTGGACTGTACCTATGGCTGAAACTCTATCTTTTTAAGTGATGAGTGATAAGTGATCATTTTTAGGGTTTCGTAGTCTACTAGAAACCCTTATCATTTCGTCAAGTCTGTCTGTCTGTCTGTCTGTATGCCGCGCCCTCATAACTTGGTCAAATCAAAAGTGTAAAGATAGATCGTGCGTGTTGACCCAAATTTAGATATGTAAAAAAAAATGAATTATCTAAATATTTTTTGGACCCTCCCATACAATGTGAAAGGGGGGTAAAAACAATTTTTTTTGCTTGCATTATTAAGTAGGATATCGTTGAATAGGCATTCTATAAAACTAAGGAGAGGTTTCTTTGAAACATAGTCTCTAAAATGTTTCTGTTTCGACATATTTGCTTTTCAAAGGTAATTTTTGAGCCATAATTTGTTCCAACTGTAACTTCTAAAGTATTTTTACTAAAATATTGAAAAGAAATGTGAAACATAGTTCTCAACCCGAAGTTTCATTGAAAACTATAACGGATACTGTACCAATGGTAACCATACAGCTGCAAACAAACCAGCTATAAAATTTACTTTGTAACGCTGAAAGCGCTGACTAAGCCGTGTGGTGCCGGCAGAGTAGAATAGCACCACCCCCTCTCTTCCCGTGGGTGTCGTAAGAGGCGACCGAGGGATAAACCCGACTCAAACAGCCAGGGCCAACCGTATGGTGGCGGTTAAACCACCACAAAACAAGGAAGGGTTGACGTCTGGTAGGCGGCCGGTCGTAAAATTCAGCCAAATCCTTTTGCAACACGATTTTGTGTTCAACGAAACGTGTTGCGCCGACCCCAAGTAATTGGGATAAGGGCAGGAAGATGATGATGCTGAAAACACTGACTACAAAACCCTATTTTAGGGCGTGTCTGACACGCTCTTGGCCGGTTTTTTAAATTTTTCAGGCGCTAACTCCATAGGTGAGACGTAAGACGTGAGACGTGCGGCATCACGACGCTTGAAACCGAAATAGAAGAGACGCCGTCTGCACACGTGCGATCACTTGTCTGACAGATGTCATCTTACGTTTCGCGTCACATGTCTCACAGTAGTACCTAAGGTTTGAAATCGATACACAAGTAACACACAGGTATATGAAACGCAGAAGTTCAATGAATTTGGCACATGTTAAAACTATGACGAATTTTGGCGACAAACCATTTAAATGTCTATAGAAACACAACAAACTATTTCCTTAACATTTCCATACATACATGTTACTTTTACTATCTGTTACTAATGTAGTTGGATACGGCACGACAAGTAGTAAAACGGCAGTATATAAGTAATAAACCTAGTTAACATCCATAGTTAGTCCGGTTTGACAACAGCATAGGCTACTGTAAGTGGGAGATAAAGAGCGCACGGTTCAGGAAAGGCCAAGACAGATTTTTGTTATGACTTAAAGCCACAATTTGTCCAGGGCTACGTTATTTATTCATTATCATCATCATATCGCTGAACATAGCCTTCCCTCATATATTATTTGGACCTAAATAAGTCAAGCGCATCATCTATATTTTAATTTCAATTAGATAGCCCTGGACGGACAGTTCCTCATTGGCATGTTTCAAGACTAGTTACCTAATCAACTTGGTGCTTCACCCATTTGCTCATACTGATGATGACAGTGACAAACTTTACGAGGCACAACTCATACGATCGCCGCAGACGGCACAAAAAATACGAAATACGTAGTTGAATTTACAACGCTATATCTCTGAAAATACTTGACCGATTTTGATTAAAATAAAATTTAACGTAAATAAAAACACTATACATTTGAATGTGATACTTGTTTTGATATTTTGTGTCATCCATTGTAATAACAATCCAGTAGACGTGATGCACTTGCAGTTGCTTCAAATTGTGGTGTATTCCTATCTTTTGGTTGGTTAGGTCAGTAATGTCAATATTCGGTGATAAGAGCCTATCTAAACGACCCCATTTGGTAGATTTTAAGCTCCTTTGTTGAACTGTCGAATTTGAAATCGTTATCTATGGAAATAAAATAGAGTCATACATTATTTGAATCCACAATTCAGCTTTACTATTGCCAGAAACTACTATTAAATGAATAACACTACTAAAATATTAATTTACTTACTTATTTGATATTGTCTGTGTTTATTTTCTAATGGATAGTATAAAGAAATCTGGCTGGACACCCAAATACCTATGGTTATTTGGGAATTCCAACGCCCGAGTTCTAGTCAGAATTCAGATCTGGCCATAGTATGAGCAAAAGCACATTGAAAAGAAAAAAAATATGCGTGCCTAGGTAAAAATCTGTATGTCATTGCAGAGAAATTGGCGTTTTTTTTACGAGTAGGTACCTACGAAAAGTAAGTCTACTGAAGATTTAACAGTGCAATAAAACTGTCGGTAGGTAGCAGTGGAATGGTGGATGAGGTGCAATAATGCTACTCTTCTATTTAGCCTGGTGTAAATACCTACCGGCGCAGCAAAATACACTTAAAACCTTTATTTTACCATCACGCATTTAACTTTTGCGGGGTAAGCACAGCGCAAACGGCCGATAAAAGCGGGTGTTAAATCCTCGCACGTAAAAGACAAATAGGTCTTGGAGAGTCAATTTAGAAAACGGTGGGACAGTTAACTAACCTAATTCTTATATTTCGACCCATGTTCCAAGGGGAAAGTTGTTCAGTTTCATGAGTACCTTGACCTCCTTTTGGCTTGTGATACCCTTTCCGTTACTCCCAGTATACTCTGTCGTCGTAATACTTAGATACCACGCGACTTCGCGACCAGCGTAACTTGGCCACCCGCTTAGGCTGGTCATGACACCACGATAGCGGATGGACTGTATCTTGTATATAGCATATCTGCTAGCAACTGCATTCTGTGCATGATGTGTGCGTAGGCGCATACGGGTGCAGGTGACACGAATAACCCGTCTTAAGGTGAACGTACAAATGTAAGATACGCACGCGCCATACCTACACGCCGCTTTTCCGGTGGTATGCTGATGGCGAATATACTTATCAACTTTTTTATCCGGGTATTTGGACGATTCTGTGTCCCACACGGAGAGAGAGAAGGAGAGAGAATCCGGATTTTAGAAAATTGTTAATTAAAGGATACGATTCTGGCAGATTTTAATCTAGTCATGTGGCTTAGTTATGGTTGAATCTGCCAGAATGTGATCATTTTACTATTAAAACTGCTGAAACCCGGAAATAAAAATAGTGCTGCTAATTTAATGGTCACACAACCAGCATTCCGGCGCGTGTGGCTCTGACATATGTACGTTCACCTTTAATTGCCACTGCATTGTGATATTGACACCTTAATGTTCTATACATCGCATAAATACATACGCTTCTAATTACGTGGATGGAGGTAGGTGCCTAATTAATTATGGCGAGGAATTTCAAAGTTATTACATATGCAACGCATAAATATCCCATGCGGGGTAGGCAGAGCGTAAACGGCTGTAAAAAATGGACATTTACCCCACGTTTTACAGAAGTTCGAGCAGAAGACTAGGTATGTATCACCATAGTGACAGGTTGACCATCTGTCGCCTAAAATTGCAATTCAGCACTGACCAAGATAAGTGATCCGATTATTTTATCTATTGATGATAATGAAAATGTTAATTAGATTATTTTATTCTTTATCTACACTTCATACATAATGTTCCTATTACAAATTCGAAAGCAAATGTATAAGCAACTGCTTTACAGCCATTCAGCCTTTAAAAAAAATTTCGATATCATAAAGTAAAATGTCGATGTCATAAAGTACTTTTTTCTGACTTTATGATATCGACATTTAGCAGTAAGATAATAAAAAAAAAAACAAATGTCACGACACAATCAAAGAATGGGACGACACTTGAAATTATGAGGACTTATTTATTATTAAATCTTTGCTTCAAATCATTTTCCGAATTAAAATTTACCGTAAATTAAATAATGAGAAAATTGAAAAATTCATTAGCGATCGCCGGGACCCGGGACTGTGGATTGCCGTTCCACCGCTCTAACAACTGAGCTACGGGCGCCTAGCGGACCCTAGTGAATCTTTCAACCTCTTGATACTCGTCTCGAAGCAACGATTAAGCGACATCTAGTAGTAGTTATTACAACTAAAATACTACCCGGCGGTCGCTAATGAATTTTTCAATTTTCTCTTATTATAAGGCAATTGCATAAACTACTATTTTAGCGCGTCCAAATAGGTAAATTTACTTGTAATTTTTGTTCATTCCGTAACACGTCATATAAAATCAGGAAAAAGTTGTGTGTGGTCGACAGTACCTACCTGCAAACAAACTTACCTACGCGCCTTACGTAGATGTTATCAGGCCATGGAAAACGAGATAATGAGACAAGCCTTTCTCTCAAAAGGATGAATAAACCCCATGATAATAAACCCGCATAAGGCTAAGGCTTTACTAACGAGGTACATGTACATTGTAGGTACATATTTGAACGTAGCGGCAATCTTTTCTACAAAAGCATTCCAAATATTTTAATTGGATCCTTGCCTGTAAAAGCTTCAAAAAGCTAATAAAAATAACTATTTGCTTCAACTTTCATCATGCGAACGGCTAAGGAGTGGAATTCCGTGCCGGCGAATCTGTTTTTGGAACATTATAGGTACTCTAGCTTGGGTCTTTTCAAGACAAGAGTGAATAGGCACTACCTTGGCAAGGATGCTCCAAAATCGTCTGCATCATCACTTACCAACAGCACAGAATATATAATAGTTGCCAACAGGTGAGATAGCAGACAAATGCGGGCCTATCTTCTTTAAAATAAATTAAAAAAGTAAACTGTTATGTAGGTATTATGCACTTTTTGTACCTCTTGAAAGAGAGTTGCCAGATACACACTACAAAGTGAATTGTGTCAAGTTATTTCAGTGTTGCCTCACTTCTATCGATCTTACTGTCCGGCGTGTGAAATTACATTCAACATACCTAACAGCTTCTTGTAAATCACCGTAGTGTGTACAGACTATACGAAATAGGTATTTAAATATGTTACAGAATATCAAATAAATACGAAAAGAAGTGGAAAGCTACGTTGTAAATAGTAATTTAACAAAAAAGACGTATTTATCTCTTTATTTATAAAAATAAAATTACACCTAATTTAGAGGTAAATCATGGAATCACAGCACTAATTTTGATAAATTAAAGTTTAAATAAAGTTGCCAACAACAAAAACCCGACTGCAGTATAAATGCAGATATTTGAATTTATGAAATTTTAATTTTAGCACAAACGCCAGTGTCACTCACGTCGTTGAGACGAACTAGACAACACCTTCATTTCTCAAAATTCGTCAAGCCTATTTTAGGCTAAAGCCCGTGAAAAACATTTACTTGTCCACGTACATATGTACATACTCTCGAAAAACAGCCCTCATTTGAGGTAGTCGGGTAGGTAAATATACAGAATCTAAAAAATCGACTGCAAATAATTTAAGGGGTGAATCAGCCCGTGAAACTGAACAACTTTCCCCAAGGAACATAGGACGATTATTTTTTATTGGGACTCAGCCGGCTGGTACATTTTGTATGGGAGGGTAAAATTCTTTATTTAATTTTTCGACCCATGTTACTTACGGAAAGTTGTTCAGTTTCACGGGCTGGTTCATTCACCCCTTAAAACATTTGTATTTGTTTTTTTTAATATCATATATTTTCTATCCTTGTCTGTACAAACCTTGTACAAACTATTGCAATACAACGATAAAACATTCTTCGCCCATGTAACATCACAGTGTTACAATAACCCTGTAAACACTAACGGTTTTACCACCGTTATGGGGAACTTTGATTCTGTGGGTGTCAATAAAAGTGTTGCCGAGCTGTCGATAGGACTAATATCGATAGTTTTCATTCGAAAAACCCTATACAATTGAGATCGTGCGTAGCATGGTATAATGAGATACTCCGCCTGGTACCTATTCCATTCCGAGACTCGTGAACCACGTGACTAACACAAGCCTACGTCATCTCATCATGCTTGTGGGTTACCAGAATTACCCACTCTTATGATGTTTTTTGTAAATCATTTATGATACCTACTGTTAACTAATAAATACAATTTAAGTGTTGTTGTAAAGTTCAAGTTAATACACACGTAAATCTAAATTATAAAATTATTAAAATATATTTTAGCTCATTTTTCTAAGATTCAATTTACCCCATAACGTATTTTATTGAAATAAAGTGGCAATACTAGTGACGTAGGCTTGTGTTTCTCTGGGAATGTAAGACCATGTTTTATGTGCGTAGCTCATTCTCCACAAACGAAAATTTGATACTATAGATTGTTTCATCTTCCTGCCCTTATACCAATTACTTGGGGTCGGCGCAACACGTTTCGTTGAACACAAAATCGTGTTGCGATACTATTGACAGAATTCTTTATTTGGAAGCTACAACTTTATCCCGCACAGTAGGTAGGTACGTCTGTGGTAGCTCATATCTACATATTTGCATAAAATACAAAAAGCTACAAGACTTGTAGAACCTAATGCTCTTTAGTTACTTACAATACCATATTTGCGATATCTTTGTATCTTACACGGAAATACTAGAAACCAGAGGGTACTGTGCGAGACAGCTCCATGGAATGCTCCTTTAAGGATACCATTTATATTTTTAATTATCGATGAACTATCAATAAACAATCGATAGTCCAATATCGAGCTGCAACACTAGTCTATAAATTTATAGACCGCTGGACCCCTACGTATTTATTGTATCATTTACATTTTGTCCACTTTATAAACTATATTTTAAAGTAGTTCACGTCAAGCCATTTCCGGTGTAAGAATAAGAATTTGTTCATGAATTATTACGATCAAGATTTAAATGCATATCAAATGGATATTATGTATACATACCTACATTCATACTTACTTACTTACATATCTTTACCATAAATCTATGAATGTCTGTGATACGTAGCTACCTACTTTCCTCGAATACCATTCATTACAGAAATACCTAGTAGTAGGTACCTATTACCAATATTTTCCTAATATTTCCTTCCTGCCCTTATTATCTCAGGATATCTCATAATATCCCATAATCAGTAGGGTTCGGCGCAAAATGATTCGTTAGAAAACACTAAGGAGCAAACAATTAGTAGCAAAAGGATTTTCTATGTTTTATGATATGACCGGCCGCCTGCCTGACGTCAACCCTCTTTGGGAATGCTAATGTAGGTGGTATCACCACCACCATGCGGTTGACCATAGGTATTCTACAGATATATTCACCTGAGGTCAAAAACTGTACGCAGCCTTATACAAAAACGAGAAATAGTGTTAGAAATAAACGTTTGTTTCGAGCATACTTAGTAGTAAACCTATGACCATAGATGTATGGTTACGGTTTGCAATAAGGTGAAGCTATAGTGCGAATAACAATTAGCTAGGACTTAGTATTGATGGATCGAATTTGCAGTTTGACAACGTACTTTTATGGCGTTGCCCCGTTGACAGCCACCTGTCAAACCTTTTAAGGCTAGCTGTCAAACTGTCACTGACGTGGCTAGGTTTATTTCTGATTCATTTTCTGCATATCATAATAGTATGTTTGTTCAAATAATGCTTCCTTTACTCATCCATTTGAAGTTCTATGAATAAATGATGAACTGATAAGTAGGTAGTATACCTAAGGTATATTCTCACTCTATGTTATTATATATTTTGTGTGTGTAAGACAAACAAGCTCTGTTTATAATACTTAAGTATTTATCCCTTTTTTTAATATGAGAATGAGTTACCTAATTACTACCTATATGAATTTTCTGTAGACAATTTATGAGTTTTCGATACGGCAAATCTGATAGTCGATATTAGGATACTTATACTTTAAAGATTTTCCGCGCCAGTTGTGATACTATGATATGATCCTATACTATGTTGTGATACTATGATGTAATACCACAAAATAGAGAGTTTACAGAAGGTTCACTCGGCCCTATTTCGTATTTTCGCGATTGGCATTTGTTACACAGCCAGGGTCAAAATTATCGCTAGTACCTACCTACTGAGTGAGCCATCTGGTAAAGGCGCCCGTGCGCCGTTTTCCTAATTTGTGCTAATACTATACTATGATATGAGTAGGTATGTCACCTCATACAGTCTAAAATTCCGCGGTGTATGTAGGTACCTAAAGGCGCCCCGCGCGCCGTTTCATTAATTTGTGTCTGAACTGTGTTTCGAGGTCTCGACATTTATTTCTTGTCAAATACAGGCAGGACAGGATACGCCAAATTACTGCGTTAAACTGCACTAAGTTAGCGCATACAGATTAAGATCTAAATTTAGTGCCGGCGCCGCGCCATGTGACAATTTAAGTAGGTACAGCGTATGGCGGGCGAGCCGACGCTGGTCCCCTGGATAAAGGAACAACCGAATAGGTCTCATTATCTTCGTCTACATACCTCTATAATACCGAATAGGTCTCAATATGTTAAAAAATAGGGTAAATTAGCCGGTTGTCGGCCAATCTTGCGAACTTTTGACTTTAAGATAATATATTTGTATCAAAAGTTGGATAGAGAAATATGCAGAAAATTATTTTGAGCTCAGCAGATAATTATTATAGTTTTTGCAATGAATTAGCATTTTATTGTAAACTGCACGAAAAAAGAGTAAATAAATAAAATATCCGAAAATAGCTGTTTAGGGGGTTCTCGGCCACTTCATTCAGTTTTCGGCCGTTAAATCAACTACTTCTCGGCCACCTTGCAGCTCATTGAAAAATAACCCTTGTTCTCTTGAAGTTAGAGTTAGTTTTTTATTGAAAGGTACAAAAAGGTATTTAATTAACATATTTTTATTCAAATGGATGAGAAAGGTGATGAAAATTGTATATCAATGCGCAGACCGAACCCGTGAAGCAACATACTTGAAATTGGGTACACTTGTTTCTACTAGCATAATCGCTCGTCTGTGGCAAAGTCCTATATAGGACTTTTGCCACAGACAAGCCTATCTATAAAAAATGCGCCACAGAGGAGTGGCTATGCAGTTAATTGTTTTTATTATATAAATATCGTTTTTATCGCGGCCAAAAAAATGATTAATTACAGTTACTTTGTCGGCCTTCTTTTGAGGCATGGGCCGAAAACTAAATCAATGGAAATCAACTCTCGGCCGTTGTATTGCTTACGGCCGAAAACTTGATTTATTCAAGTTACTTTATCGGCCATATCAGCTAACCCTAGGCCAAGAACTAGAGTATTAAAGCCCACTTGTCGGCCGTCCGTTACAAAATATTTTTAGCGGACGTTTGTGCAAAATATTTGTATGAAAGCGCACGGCCGGAAATTAACTATATCGTTCAATACAGGTATAAGAACGCTTTCAAATATATATCAGTTATTAAATCTTAAGGAATATAATTTAACAAATGATGAAAGTCAAATGGTTATGAGCTAGCTCTTGACCAGTAGGCCGAGAAATAAATTTCCACCAGATTTGCATCTAGTTATCCGACCATCTAATTTTAATTAATAATATTGAATATTTCAGGTATTTTCATGGATATACATTAAATATAACTCATATAAGGTATACTTATACAATATTTGTTCTCACTAAACCACAAAGAACACTGTGACTAACCTCGAAAAAAATTGATGCTCCAAGTTTTTTTGTCTGATTTAGCACACAACTTCACTCCCTAATTTTTGAAAGTACACTGACGAATCAATTTAACAGTTATAATACTGACAAATTTAAATGTGATAGGATACACCGAAAATTTTTGAAAGGCGATGACTTTTCTAATTATTTACATAACGTTTTCATATCCGGAGCGAATAACTGGGAAGTGGCCGACAGCTAATGGTGGCCGGCAAACCGGCACATTTACCCTATTATAATGTCTAGTAATTACCTTTTATTTTATTTTTTTATTCATTAAATTACAGTTCATTTTTATCGTGGCATTCCAGCACTAATTTTGACACCTCGAAGTTCAGATAAAGTTGTCAACGCGGCGTACTGCAATTCGGTCTACATTGCTGGCTAAATTACATGAGTATTATCCAAGGTGTCATCTTACAAGAAACACAACGGAGGAATCGAAATTTGTTCGCCAGGTAGTGTAGTGCAGAAGCGACATACCTATAATAGTGATATTATTTAATCGATTGTAGTGTAGATGATACCACCTCCACCATGCGGTTGACCATATTCAGCCGAGGTCAAAAATCTACGTCGTCTTTTAGGTACGAAATAACCTGAGAGGACTAGGGGTGGCAGTATACTTCGCCACGCCCACACGGTATTGTATTTTACGGTTAAAAGGTTGATCTTCTTCTTCTTCGTGTGGGACACCAGGTTTTCCAACGACCCGATGAACCCTGGTGTCAGAGTTTTTCAACACGTAACAGACCTCTGACATGGTTGTGTAACGACCGCCATTATAGACAGCAACCGGGACCGACGGCTTAACGTGCCCATCCGAAGCAAGGAACCATCTTGCTTTTCGGACAATCAGGTGCTAAATGAGATGGTTCAGCCTGCAATGTCCTAACCAGAATGGGAACAATTTCACAAAGTGATAAATATCAACTTTGTGAGTGACCCCACCGGGTTCTTCGTCACAGGCAGTCGTACTAACCACTGCGCCACATCAGCTGTAAAAAGGTTGATGAAGATTACAAGTTCAAATCTCTGGGCGCCTACATTTCTCCTCTTGAGGAAGCCATCTATGGCCAGCTTATGGAAAGTGGAAGCCAGGAAGTAAGTACTAAGAGGATTACCATGGATCGGCTGCATACTCGTTTGTGCAATCGGGTGCAAGTGTGTATTACCTGTGGTTCATTACCTAGAAATGTAGCCGTTGCGTTGACTCAAAATAGAGAGTTTATAGAAGGTTCACTCGACCCTATACAATATTTTTGCGATGTTCACCTGTTACATAGCCAGGATTGATACTATCAAAAATATCAAAATAGCAAAGTCTGATACAAGAACGTCATATCATTTTCAGCAAATTATATTCCAAGAAATATGAAGTTAGTGCCAACTATCTTCTTAGTTACCTTGACTCCCGACTCCCGGTCTGGAATCAGTTCGCCGACTTGCTCGTTTCGCAAACCGGCGCGATTCGCCAACTCGCTTTCTGCCGACTGGCGCGTTAGGCGTACTTACTCCATTCGCCGACTGCGCGGTTAGCAAACTGTCATAATGTACAGTGAACATAATAATAGTTTATGGATCTGTATTAAAATATGAAAGTGTCTGCTATTAATCTCAAGAGAAAATTCAATACGAGAACGTAATATGGTTTGATATGAAATGACTGTACACAATAGCTATGGTTTACCAATCGCTTAGTCGGCGAATAGCGTAAGAAGGCCTAGCACGCCAGTCGGCAGAAAGCGAGTTGGCGAATCGCGCCGGTTCGCGAAACGAGCAAGTTGGCTTACCGCGCGGTCTCCCCTGAGAATCCAGTTAATGTTGAGTACTGAATGAGTGACCCATCCATCTGTATAGGCGCCCCGTGCGCCGTTTCCCTAATTTGAGCCGTTGACTAAAGTTGACTTGAATGCTTGCACCTTTTTGAGCGACTTCAAAATGGGAGAAGGTTTGCATTTCGTCATTATTTGTTTTTATTATTTATTTTCATCAATTAAATACCTAATATCGAGAATTATGTTTTTTTTTCGTGGTCCCATTGTAATCGAACGGCCAGGCTTGTAAACCAAAGTTTCAAGAAGGTTTACTTTATACATCTTTTAGGTGTCTCTAATGAAGATTTTCTAGGTTTCGGTATCAAGGATGGCCGTCGGAGTTGATCTAAACTACAAATCATTAATAACCCTCCTTATGAGGCAGTCGGTTAAAAAACATCCAACAAACGCTAAGAATTACGCATCTACTTATGTCACTAAATTAAACGTCGTGGTTCATCGCCAGCGAACATAACCCGTCGGTTAATTTAACTGTAATCTTAATTACAATCTGTGGCGCCCTCACCGCTCTAATTGACTGACTAGACTGATTATTACAACTACAAGTGTATAATTAATTCATAAATTTATATATCACTTAGCAGCACTATTTATGGATGAGCTAATAGACAAAAATGAGATCGCCTTCCGAATGTAGTACGTACCACTAAAAGAGAGTTTACAGAGGGATCACTCGACCCTATTTAGGATTTTCGCGATTGCCACTCTTTTACTGGAATGAACTGGAATCTCAGAGGAAGACAAGGAACTTCAGGAATAAGAATAAATACAAGTTTTGTAGTTGAACTTTGAAATGTAAGAATATGACACCAAATATCATATCACGCCTATATCTCCCCTGCGAGGTAGGCAGAACTTAACGACTGCAAAACGGCACTACAGTAGCGCCTTCATGCATAGAAAGCAAAAGTGGGTGTTTACTGCCATTTCTGCATACCACAGACTCAAGGAAAATAAGTACCTACTCGTATGTATTTCCGGTAGAACCGGTAGATTTACACATTAAAATAACAGCCTAACACTTCACGCTTGTATCGTGGTCACAGGGCAAATCGTTATCTTGTAGGTACTTATTTGTAATGGATATAATCTGTCGTATAACTAGTTTAGTTAAGCTGTGCGTACCCTATATGTGTACCGCATGGAACATTCGCGTCTACCGCGGCGTGTCCTGTTGGCGCCGTACGTAGCTAACGCCAAAAGAGGAGTTGGAAGACCGATGCTACGATTCAAAGATTGCGCCAAACGGGACATGGCTGCGTTTGACATCGACCATCAAAGCTGGGAGAAGCTTGCTGAGAATAGGGATGAATGGGGAAAGCGTGTGTTTGATGGGCGTAAAGCTCACGATGATGCCTGGTTCGCTGGTCCCGCAAACAAAAGGCAAAAACGACATCTAAACATGCATGTGCCAGTCTCCAATTCCACCTTCATTTGTAGAGCGTGCGGAAAGTTATGCCGCTCCCGTATCGGCTTATACAGCCATGAAAAATCTTGCCTCAGACATTGAATAAATCGTCTGTCACAGACGTATGAGGCCAATGATGATGATGATGACCCTATATTATGAAGACCTACCTACTTAACTTACCTTTATAAATTCGTTGCCTACTTTGCTTACTACCTTATTTTATCATCAAGTCACGATCCATCTAGCAACGAACATCTCGAAAAACTAATTCCTACTAGGTACTTATTAGGTCTAATCTATCACAAATATGTATTTGGAAATTTACTTAAAATTATTTGCGTCCTGTGGGGATCGAACCTAGGACTCTCGGCGTAGAAGCACAAAATAGAGAATTAGAGAGTTTACAGAAGGTTCACTCGACTCTATTAAATATTTTTGCGATTGCCATTTGTTACATAGCCAGGTTTGCTACTGTCAACAATCTCAAAGTATAAGAATACCAAAACAGTAAAGTCTGATACAAAAACGTGATTATGATTCTGAGCCAATTTTAATCCATTTCATGCCAACCATCTTCTTAGTCACCTTCCCCCCGGTTCAAAATCGTCGCTAGTACTGTACTGAGTGAGCCATCTGTATAGGCGCCCCGTGCGCCGTTTCCCTAATTTGTGGTCGAAGCCGCTACTCCATCGGGACAGATACTAATGCAGTAATATCTACTGCCCAGTCTTTTACCGAAGTACTTGACTAATAATTTATAATAACCGCCATCATTTAGACGCAGTGTGCGGACTTCAAAGAGCACTTATCTTGTGGCCGATTCTAATAGATTTATGGCTCTATAATGTTTGATAGAGTTCTTAATACACTGCTGTTCGTTCATTTATGAAATCATATGTGTGCCATATATAAGGTCCTATTAAATTCACTGCAAAAATTTTAAGGGCATGCGTAAATACGTATAAGAAAAACATCTAAGGTATTTAAAAAAAATCTACACGCTAGATTTTTTCTTTCATTTTTAAACAAACTTTTTAATTAATTATGTGAACATCCTTTGACTGACCCGACTGACGTTCCGCCACGTAGACAGGATTCACTTACACGGCACGCACACTAACAACCAACCAATCACAGCACCTTTTTTTGGCGCGTAATTTAAATTCATCGAAGTGTGTGTTTCTAGGACAAACAGGGTGCACTTTTTTCGTTTTGTATTTTTTTAGTTATACTTATGAAATTTTCTCGAAAACTAGCGTGTAGATTTCTTTAAAAATTTGCCTAGTACATGCTTATATTTTATTTGATCTGCCCCTAAAATATTTGCAGTGAATTTAATAGGACCTTATATTTACAGATGAAAAACTAAACATACTCAGGGTGGCCCAATGGGTATCCGAATCACTCCGCGATTTTTTGTAGTTTCCGAGTTACTCGACTTTTAAAGTTGTATTGGAAAAAGACTGGTAATAGTACGGCTTCTTAGCCTAGAGCTTGTATGAAGGTACGGTCCCATCCGGAAGATGGCGTGAAACTTGCCATGCACGTAGCTTTGACACGTATAATTAATAATTTCGGGGGGGACAGGCTGTCAAATGAATGTTTCCCCTCTTTCCCTAATTTCAGTTATTTTGCTTTAATTCGAAAACGGTTAAAGTTACATGAAAACTTCCAAAGAGTAAAATATTCTTCAATAAATTCTGCACCACAATTGTCTTTAAAGTACGTCAATAGGACTTATAGTTTACAAGTTATGCTTCTGTGAAATTCATCATTTTTTTTGAAGTTGACCTCCAGCTCTGAATTAGCCATAAGTACTTTGTGACAGAATATTCCATAAAACTTGGTATTGGCGTTTGTTAGTTAAGTAGTCTCAAAGAAATCCATAGACACTACACTTCATTCGTGCCTGTGAGGGTGGGGCAAAGTTTATTTTTGGAGCTGAACTTGAGGACTTCTGACTACTAAGGTGAGATAACTTGGGTATCATTTTCAGGTAAACCAAGGACAGGGTATTTATTTTGGGAAGGATTTTGGTACCTCCCATAGAAAATATGTATATATTAGGCAAAACAGAAAAGAACTACATTATTTTCATTTAAACGCTTTTTCTGACCTTGGGACATGTTCATAAGAAAATAGCACATGCTGGAAGCCACACTCACCCAAATTACAAAACCATATTTGATTTTCGAAATAGTAAGAAAATGCTTAGCCTACAGGAGCCTAAACATTTTTACAAAGTTATGTTTGTAGCGGCTAAACTCTCAAGCTCATTGATTTTATATGCAAAAATAAGATTACCAACCGCAAAAACATATTTCTCAATTGTCGATAAACCATACCAGATAGGGAAATGCCTTCATAGCAAAAGTTGTTCATAGTGATAGGTTGTCTTTGCTGGCATATAGAAATTGAGGATCTGGAGTACCTGATGTGGAACATCAACAGTCCAGTTAAACTATGTAACAGGTGGGCTATTGATGTTCCACATCAGGTACTCCAGATCCTCAATTACTATATGCCAACAAAGACAACAACTTTTGCTATGAAGGCATTTCCCTATCTGGTATGGTTTATCGACAATTGAGAAATATGTTTTTGCGGTTGGTAATCTTATTTTTGCATATAAAATCAATGAGCTTGAGAGTTTAGCCGCTACAAACATAACTTTGTAAAAATGTTTAGGCTCCTGTAGGATAAGCATTTTCTTACTATTTCGAAAATCAAATATGGTTTTGTAATTTGGGTGAGTGTGGCTTCCAGAATGTGCTATTTTCTTATGAATATGTCCCAAGGTCAAGGAGAAAACAGCGTTTAAATGAAAAATAATGTAGTTCTTTTTCTGTTTTGCCTAATATATACATATTTTTCTATGGGAGGTACCAAAATCCTTCCCAAAAATAAATACCCCGTCTTTGGTTTACCCGAAAATGATACCAAAGTTATCCTCTCATATGTACCTTAGTAGTCAGAAGTCCTCAAGTTCAGAAACCAAAAAAATAAACTTTGCCCCCCTCCCCCCACCCTCACAGGCACGAATGAAGTGTAGTGTCTATGGATTTCCTTTGAAGACTACTTAACTAACAAACGCCAATACCAAGTTTTATGGAATATTCTGTCACAAAGTACTTATGGCTAATTCAGAGCTGGAGGTCAACTTCAAAAAAATTATGAATTTCACAGAAGCATAACTTGTAAACTATAAGTCCTATTAACGTATTTTAAAGACAATTGTGGGGCAGAATTTAATGAAGAATATTTTACTCTTTGGAAGTTTTCATGTAACTTTAACCGTTTTCGAATTAAAGCAAAATAACTGAAATTAGGGACACAAAAGGGGGGGGGGGGAGGGGGGGAAACATTCATTTGACAGCCTGTCCCCCCCGAAATTATTAATTATACGTGTCAAAGCTACGTGCATGCCAAGTTTCACGCCATCTTCCGGATGGGACTGTACTCACGACTAACAAGCCGTACTATAAGAGATATTTTTCTTTTTTCTTTACTTCAGTAATGAGGTTTTTCAATCGGTTAATTTCGTTGCATAATCTTCGTGATCTTCTTCTTTTCGTGTGGGACACCGAGTCGTTCAACGACCCGATGAACCCTGGTGTCAGAGTTTTTCAACCGCCTACTGCAAGTAGCAGGCCTCTGACATGGTTTTGTAACGACCGCCATCATAGACAGCAACCGGGACCGACGGCTTAACGTGCTCATCCGAAGCACGGAACCATCTTACTTGCGGACAATCAGTGGTTCGGCCTGCAATGTCCTAACCAGACTGGGAACAGATTCACAAAGTGATAAATATCAACTTTGTGAATGACCCCACCGGGAATTAAACTCGGAACCTTTGTGTGGTAGGCAGGCATACTAACCCACATCGGCTGTCCTTCTCTTCTTCGTGATTATGTACTTTTATTGGCGCACAAAAAAATATGCTAGCCCGTTGGCTAGCCCATTAGAATTTTTCTATACAAAAGATGTCTAAATACCTACCCGCATCAGAATAGCAGTTTAATATCACTCAGGAGGCATAAATAACAATAGGTCAGGAGTTGAACGATTCGAACTTCGACCGGTGGACGCATCAGGCACGGTCCAAATTAGGGGAAAGCTTGACAGAATAGACGCGCGACGCGACGCGCAACATGAGATCTGTCAGACTTGCGATCGTCCGCCGCTATCGATGCGACGCGCGTCTCACGTTGCTTTGTTTCTTCTGTTTCATACATTTTATATGGAAACTGTTTCAAAAGTCGCTATATCGCGCGTCTCACGTCTCCGACGATCACCTTGTCCGACAGATGTCATCTTACGTCTCACGTCTACTCTGTGGAGCTTGTGCCTAAAGAAGAACTTAATCCGTTATTTTGCATGCTTGTATTTTATGGCGTGTTTGTGCTAACACCATGTTCAAAGATTAGGTACAGCACAATAAAACTTAATGTTACTATCCTACCCACTCAATG
The DNA here is from genome assembly GCA_024500475.1 of Phthorimaea operculella. Lineage (NCBI taxonomy): Eukaryota > Metazoa > Arthropoda > Insecta > Lepidoptera > Gelechiidae > Phthorimaea > Phthorimaea operculella. The sequence continues at coordinate 1,133,094 of JANFCV010000049.1, forward strand.
ATACCTACCAACTATACGTACAGAATAAAGTTGGTAACATTACACCGATTTAAGTGCTAGTTTCCAATGGCAATAAAATTAAAGACAGTTTTCACGTGCCCTCCTTTCAGATGGGTTCGATTGAAGTCGGCCCGGATTCAACCCGGCCCGAAAACCGGCCGAAAATTATAACGACCGATTAAACGCGGTTTTTACAGTCAGGCACAAAAATTGAATTGAATTTGGTTTAACATTCCAAAAAATATTTTGTTTAATATTAAATACAAAATAATGTTAATGGACTGATTTAGGTTGCGACTTTTACATTTTGAAAGATAGCTAATTAATTGTAAAATAGGAAGTTAGTAAATCGCGTATATAGGTACAATATTTAACGTTATTACTAGGTAATTTTGAAAAAAATATAATATTTTAATTACTTTGCTACTTTTTACCAGACTGAACATCAACTTTTATGCCTAGGTAATTTCTTCAAGGTTTGTTTGTTTGTTTTGGGCCGGGTTGAGTCCGGTCCGGTTTAAATCAAACCCATTCCGATTTGCGCATTCCGGCAAAGTGAAACAACATTTTATAGGTTTTATATTGTTTGCAACAAGTTATTTATAAGAGAAATCTAATAAATATTTTGTAGGACAATGTTTACGATTTGATGTCATTTTACTTAATAAAGCCAATACATTTTACCGTGGGAATCAAGCGGGAAGCATTATTCTGTGGATCAAGTGAAAGAATTTGTGTACCTGGGATTGAAGTTCACAGTTAACGCGCATCAAACTTTGTTTTGGTAAAGCCCTACCGGAAGTTACAAAAATGGTACAACAAGCCGAAAGGAGGGACCCATGAAACTGAACAACTTTCTCCACGGAACACGAGTCGAAATATTTAAAAAAATGGATCTTCCATAGTGTATCTAAGTCTATCTATCAGCTGATTGGCGATTTTGTATGGAATGCCCATATTTTTCACATTTCGACCTAAGTTGCATGGGAAAGTTATTCAGTTTTATGAGTATTTTGACCTCATTTCGGCTTGTTATACCCTTTTTGTAACTGCTGTATATGCCTATAGGTTTTTCAAACCGGCTCTATAGTTGGGCCACTACCAGGTGACTCAGATTGACATTACCAACATTCGATTTCCGCTGTTTCCCAATATACAACACCGTTAAGATAAACAGCATTACATTTTCATATCGCAATGCTCAGTAGATATCCTTAGCACCTAGGGTTGCTACGGTTTTCAGGGCATGTTCTAGTCGTAGAACTGAACAAGTTTACATCGTAACTATTTACAACATATAAAAAATAAGTGGGCTGCCCATACAAAAAACTTGCTGAACAATTTTCTATGGGAGGTAAAAATTTTTTTAGTCTTTGAAATTTGGTCCTTAGGGAAAGTTGTTCACTTAGACCTGGTAAGCTTAGCGTTTTCGGGAAACTAGGTCGTTTGGAACCGCCAAGTAAAGGTACGCGGATTTGCCGTCCCCTAATTTCTAATTCCAAGACTTTTTTTACAGATATCCAAAAATGTTTGTATGTAAGTAAGTAGGTAACTCTGAAAATCCCAATTTTATAAAAATGCAAATATCTAGGAAACAAAATTTGCAAGCCCTATCGCTAGGATATATATTTATTTATTTGCCATTAAAATGCGGGCCCGGGGAAAGTCGGGTTACAATAATAGTCATCATAACCGTTTGGTTTTATGATAACAATTTTGTAGCTTAGGATATACCGCGTGTTACAGAATGACAAATAAATACGGAAGGGAGTGGAAAGTTTCATTGTAAAAGCCGTATATACTCGTGTCCTACTAGTTAGGTACTTCGTTAAAAAAGTCAACAATGGTGATTTACATAATTTTTTAACGAGGTAGTCCTATATCTGAAGAGACTTGACCTCTTATGTAACAAGAGCTTTTTCTGAGGCCAAGACCGTCAAGAGCTATTCAGGGCTTTAACAAAGCTACCCCTACTTCGAACGCGAGGTCACCAGATTTGGAAAGTGGTAGACCAGGGGCAGAGATTAGATAAATTTACTGCGGTTGCTGTTGAAAAATGTAGACACCACGGTTCATCTGGTTATAGGACAACTCGATGCCCCACAAGAAAAATTAAACAAGTAGGTAAAAATGAAATCATACGACTGTTTTCTGCAGCCCCTTGGTGAGTAGTTCACGTAAAACCTATCCAAGAACATGCACCAATGAAACTATTACCGTATTACCCATCCGTTTTCCAAGCACATACAGCAGATTACCCGCGCGGAACCAGGTTGATTAATAAATCATCATCTACGCATCAAAAAAGTCGCATTAGTTAGTTAGTTGCACTTAGTCATGGTCAGTCGCTGCCCGTTTGTGTAACAAGACTGTAAATACGATAACTGTTATTTTGTAACATCTGTATCTACCTGTTATTTTTGCTTTTATTTTTGACTACTGTTAATTTTAGCCGACTGCCTCAGGAGGGTCATGTTTTTCGAGAGTATGTATGTATTTATGTATGTATGTGTGTATGTATCGAGAAATTCGTTTTCACGAGCTACAGCCCAAACAGCTGGGCGGATTTTGACATGTGAGGTGTCGTTAGATTTGTCTCAGCAGCGTAAGTGACACTGGCTATATTACAAATTCATAAATTCAAGATGGCGGATTTTATCGCAATATATAAGCGCAAGAGATCGCGCAGGACACGGACCAGTAGAGCCAGAGGAAGCTTGTTTCGGAGGCCAAGATCTTCTATGGGTCGCTGAGTCACAGAGAGTTAGTTAGTTACATATTTAGTTGACTGATAGTCTTGGTGACACTTTACATGAAAATGTTTTGGTGGGATACGTATGTATGGCCAACTAAATCACAGCCATCACCACAAGCAAGTCAAGTATTCTCCCAGAAGGCAGACAATAACAAGACTATGTAAATAATCCTCTCACCACGAATGTCTACACACAGAATCTGTATTTATTTACACAACAACACAAAAATGTATGAATAATCCATGAAGTGACTGTACCGCGTTTGTAGGTTTACGGACGTAGATACCTACCATCGTACATAGGTAGTTATGGTTTGAAGAGCTACTGGGTTAGATTTAAGCCGGCCCGGATTCAACTCGGCCCGAAAACCACCCGAAAATATTAACGGCCGATTAAATATGATTTGTACATTAAGGCAAAAATTTCTCATTAAAAGATTTATACTTAAAATAATAATAAGTGTATAAGTATCCTAGATTTTTTTTATGTGAACATTATTTACGAGTTACATTGTGAGTGATTCTTATTATGATTAATAGTAAAATAATCGGTGACAGGGTGTAAGTCAATTTACACGTGATTATAATACAGGGTGTTTGGAAGCTGGGGTATATAATAATGTGATTGTTTCTACATTGTTCGTACATTTTTACTGAAGTAAATAATACAATATTTGAACAAATCGTTATATATAATGTATTTAAACTTGTTTGCTACTTTTATACTTGACAGCACGTCAACTTTTTATTCTTTTAATTTTTTGGACGATTTTCGGGCCGGGTTGAATCTAGTACGGCTTAAATCTAACCAGGTGTATTGCGATTTTATTGGTAGATACCACTATATAGTATCACTAGCTGCCCGTCAGCGGTTTCACCCGCTGCAACCTATTATTCCGAGGGAAAAAAGCACTATTCGCCAAGAGATGTCGCTGTTAGTTTTCGGCGAAAACGTTTAAAACGCGAATCGGCTCAGTCACGCCACCTATTTCAAAAATATTGGAAAATGCGTGATCCCATGGGAATGAGACATTTTTCCGTGGTAAAAAGTATCCTATGTGTTATTCCAGATGCCCTTTTATATTTCTGCAAAGTTCCATGTCAATCTAATCAGCCGTTTTAGCGTGATGTCGTAACAAACACACACACAAACATCCGCCTTTATAATATTAGTACGATAAGGAAATAATAAAAACAATCCAGGGATCAAACTGACTGGTTATTCTTGTTGATCTCCTAAACAGTAAAGTAACTCAAGATGCTGTAGCTGCTGTTGTAACATAACGCAAGCAGTGTAGGTAATCATAAAATTAGACAAAATATTTCTAGGCAGAGAAGAAAACGTCTAACTATAGTTAGTTACATGCGTTTACAAACTACCTACCTACTTAAGCAGGTAAGTGATTATTTTGTTACAACAACTTCCTCAATATTTTAAAGTTCATAAAATGGGTCTTAATTTTCGCCTTGTCTTGCCAATGTTTTTTGATCGTGCGGTCGATTTGCTATACATAACTCTTACCTTAACCCATGTCCAACAGTGGGCTGTATAATTTATAGGCATGGGTTACTTCCTTATGGGCCTTCCCATATCAAGGGATATTGCCAATTATTACACTACATTACCTACCGGCTAATTAAAAAAAATCAAGACGACACAGTTAATTATCTTATTCCCACGGAAAATTGTGAAACCGCTGTGTTGATCGTTTGATTTGAGATGTCTTAGCATATTTTACGTGCATCATTAGTAGCGCTGTATGCTGTATGTCTGTATACCTAATATTTGATATCATTATAATTACATTGTCGTGCTCGTTCACATTTACCTGTAAGATCAAAAGATTATAGTTAGGTTAATTCTGTAATCTTTTGATCTTTGGGTAGGTATGTCTACTCCACGTGTATACACGATAGATAATGAAACCATATTAGTGCTAGCCAATGCTTACTTTGTGCCATAGGTAGGTAATGAAGACACATTTTGCGTTTCTCTGTCTGTTTGTCGTGAAATTTGTCAACACCTCCTAAACCACACAACGGGTTTTGATGCAGTATTTAGAGTAGGGTAAAGTACGGATAGATGCGCCGTTGGGATAGTTGCGCAGGTTTCGAAAACACTATGTTCTAGTGAATTTCAGCACTATTGCTTATTAAAACATAGTAGTCTTCCTCCTGAAAGCCCACGTACCACGTTAATTATTGGAGTAATTGCACAATTTACGCCAGTTTAAGCAAAAACCTTCGGTAGCGTGGTCAAACCGGGCGTCGAAATTATTTTAGCACATTTTGTTTTTCGTGTATCTTTTCTCACGATTGTAAGATCGCTCACATTTTTATTTCCTCATATGCACTACTTTATAAAGTATGTGCCCATTTATTAATTATTCCAAAATATCAAATCATTATTTTTTTAATTAAATGCGCAACTATCCGTACCAAAAAGGATATTTGCGCAGGTTTTTTGGACGGATAGTTGCGCTTTGGGGGATAGTTGCACAGATTGATATTTTTGTTTAATTTAGTATGTTGCAGATGGATAAAATGCTTCTAAATTACAGTCTAGATATGGACGTTGTTCAACATACATTTTTATGCTACCTACGCATTGATACAATTTCTTTACTGAAATAATGACTTAGCACTCAATAACTTTAGAAATAGTAATAATATTAAGGTTCGGAGGCACATTCGATTTTTAAAATAGGTATTTAATCTAATTAATTTCAAATTGGTTTGATTTAAATATAGTACAAATTTCATAGTAAGTCACCTAGGTAATCTTCAAAGCGCAAGTATCCCCCCATGATTTTTTTGTGCTGCGCAACTATCCGTGCGGGTGCGCGACTATCCCTTTTTCAAGAGGTCAAATAAAACTGGATTTACAACAAAACAATAAAAAATTAATTCATGAATTAGGGCTTTAATGAAAGATTAAAGATCAATCCTTTAATCTGTAAATATAATTTTGTAAATAAATTCTTAATTATTGAGTTACAGAGCATTTTCCAAAAGGTGCGCATCTATCCGTACTTTACCCTAGATAGAATAATTTAAGAGGAAGGTTAATAATGTATAAACATGTCGGGAAAACGTGTTTTTGCTTAGGTAAATGAGTTGCATTGCAGCGGGTAACATCGCTGACGGGCTGCTAGTCCAACATAATATGCAAAATAAGACAACAAATATAAAAAACAAATAGCTATAATCTGTGTAAATTGCTAGCCATTATATCGAGAAAATCTGTATTGAAACACAAACAAAACTCAAAAAAATTTATAATCTGCAAATAGTTTTAAGGTAATCATTAGGTACCTACAACAACATTTTATGACTGCATCAAGAATAACGTGTTTTAGACATGTACCTACATAATTCCTACAGTACGGCCGTTCGAATAGATCATATTTGACAGTTGTCAAAGTCATGTAGCGAGACTCTTCTACTGAGACTTCGTTGTCTGTCTGTCTGTCTGTCACCAGGCTGTACCTCATAAACCGTAATTTCCATAGAACATTTATTACTATTGCTGCTATGACAAATATATTAAAAATAGATGTACCTATGTATACGTATTCCATTTTATACTCAATAGCAGGGCATCTTTCGTGCATGATTCCGACTCGCACTTGGTCGATATTTTACATTCATTACGATAACTTTTCGATTTCTTTAACGATATGAATGATAAATCAATCAAAAATGATTTATTCGTGCGAAAACGTGCGTATCGTTTTATCGCATTTGTTCACGACTGTCATCAAGAGATGGCGTGAGCGTGACAGTATTTCAGATATTTTCATTTCATTAAAATATTGTTGTTGTGATTGTGATTGTATTGAGTCGCGTCCTACAGTTTTAACATTATTTTTAAATTGTGTAATATTGAACAAAATATTATTTTGAATATAAATAATCGATGTAAATTTTTTGCACAAACCACTTTTAATCGGTCGTTATAATTTTCGGCCGGGTTTCATCCAAGCCGGCTTCTATCTAACCCTATTTGACAGCTGTTAAAATCATGTCAATGCTATCACATTATTTTTTTTACATGTCCTCTATTATGGTTTGACAGCTGTCAATTATGGCTTATTCAAACGGCCGTACTTTAATCGGCCTATAAAAATAAGAGACGAATGTTCAGTCTTGTTTAAGCTTATTTCATTTCGCCTAGCGCCTAGTAAAATGTCTTAGCCAGTATTAAATCCCGTCATTTTACGACTAACGGGTAACTGACGCTAAATTGAATGTGTTCATTTAGATGACAGTTAGAGAGGCGTAAAATAAACTTTACAACCGATCTCGCCATTCATAATCATATTTACATAGAGATATTATCTTAGGGATTAAAATGTTTCTATTGAATCATCGTACATAAGTGAAGATTAATGTTTATTTAATTTGTAAATATTTTGGGTTGGGTTAGATTCAAGCCGGCCCGATTTCAACCCGGCCCGAAAACCATCCAAAAATCTTAACGACCGATTGAACTTGATTTATACATACAGTCAGGCAAAAAAATTACACAGATATTTTACGCGGGGGAGGCCTTTGCCCAGCAGTCGGATCTGATAGGCTAAATATCACAATGATAATAATTAAAATATACAAGATAATTTGATTAATACAAGATGAAAGATGCGCCTAATTAAATGTGAAATAAACGTGCCCTATCAGCGATAAGTCTCTTGGCGCGCTTCTCAATCGAGTCCAGGCCTGCCAGCTGGTATTTGGCAGTCCCATAGGTGACAGCAATACTCCATGCAGGAACGGATTTGAGCTTGGTATAGTTGTAAAAGCTGTACTGGTGTGAAGTATCGCCTGACTTTTGAGAGAATTCCGAGCCTTTCCGGTGTATTTAATAGAAGAGACGCCGTCTACACCCGTGAGACGCGCGTTTTATCTCTGTTGTCATCTTACGTCTCAGGCCTCATGTGTGCTCAACCTTCTCATACCTACTGAGCTTTTACTTCTTCAGTCTTTTTTTTTTAAATATAATGTTACTCTTAAATGTGGGTAAATTGACTAAACCATCCAATTTTATTACAATCTTTAGGTCGCAAACACAACACATTATTTCGTATCCAGGGGTGATCAACCCCATATACACGGGGGTTGTAACCAAAGAAATAAACTATGAAGACTTTTTCCCTTGGCCTTGGAGTTCAAAGCCCCTTGCTATCAATCTGAGAGAAAAATAACTGGTGATTTGGAGAAAACAAACATTGCAAAATAGTGGTAAAAGCATTTTTTTTATTATCATGTAAAATTGAAGGCATTAAGAGGTCAGCTAGGATTAAAGGGCAATAGTTTTTATGTTAGTAACTAAGGCTACAAAACACAATGGGGAATTTTATATCTGACCGTTCTTGAGCGTATTTTAGGGCCCTTGACGCTTTGCCTAGCACGCAAGGGATATAGGCGTGATGTTTGTAAGTATGTACACTTTCATTGGCAAGTTATTCACTTCCCCCACTTAATAATGAGCTCATTAAAGATAATGAACGTGAAATATCTGCAATATAATGTGTTTTCAAGGAAACGATGCTAAAAATAGGTACACTGTAGGTAAGTGCACTAGGGTTTTCAAATACCCGACCAATTTAGATACCCGGGTATCGGGTACGATTTTTTCAAATACCCGGGTATACCCGGGTACCCAGGTATTACTTTTTGAAGTAAAAATGCTTAGGTAATTGAGAAACAAAGATTTAAAATAAAACGGTTGCCTTTCTGATAAAAGATAGTATAAGCAACTAACATTCAGGTTAAACAAAGTGTGAATAATTTATTAATTTAAAAAAATAGGTAAATAAGTCACATTTTTCATCATTTTTATTTTCACCCGCTTTTAACAGTTTTCACGTGAAAATGAGATAACTCTCGGTGGTAAAAAGTATCTACCCTATATTACTCCAGGATAAGTAGATAACATAAGTTTCCAACGGTGAAAGAATTCTTGTAATCGTACATGTAGTATTTGAGAAAATTCCTTACAAAACTGCAATAATGCCTATAGAAAATAATACAAATGTTTTACTGAATAAAATTGTAATATATGTCTAGATATATAAGCCCGCATAAGAGGTATAAAATTAACTTGCCAACACAAAAAATATTCTTGAACATATAACAATCAATATCTTTTAATCTTTTCTCTCTATTGTTTGTATGAAATCAGTCTATCTATCTCTTTTTCTCTAGTACCCGGGTACGCCTGTCGTTTTTACCCGGGTAGAAAACCCTAAAGTGCACCCTATCTGTCGTGGAGGATGATTAAGGTCGTTTAATTATAAAAATTACAATATAAACAATGACGTTTTCAAAACATTATGAAGACAAGCCTCATTATTAAAAAACAAAAATCTGACTGCAGTAATTTTAAGCTCTAAGTACCTATTTTACGATTAAATTTGCCATTTTGAATTTATGACGATATCATGTGTCAAAATCCGTCAAGCTGTTTAGACTATAGCCCGTGAAAAAGAATTAATTTATCCACATACTTACGTACTCACATACAAAATATACTCTCGAAAATCATAACCGTCCTTCTGAGGCAGTCAGGTAAAAATGGGACATAGGACATATTTATAGCTAGCAGAAGGTGCTAAGCTGATCGTTAATACTATTGTTAAGCCCAGCAGGAAGATCAAATATTTTTTTCTCATTTCCGCCATTGTCTTCATGGGAAATGTTGTCCATTATCATGGCCTGATTACGCCTGCAAAGTTGTTGTTACACGGTTCTTTACATCCGGTATCCCATGTATTGCAGTGTGCTGACGATATTACCGACGATTTATCCAGAAATAGGATGATGGTAACATTTTTTAAGTAAGTCCTATTTAATGCTAAAATAATCATATAGAAATAAGGCTCTATCCGCACAGCGATTTTATTTCGCACGAATTTTTGCTCGCTTTTTTGTAACACACTGAATGTTATGCAAGTTTCCGTACTGACGGAAAAACTATCGTTTGTTTTTTCATGGAAAATAAAATATGCGCAAGAAAAACATCGCGGTACCTGTACTATTATGTATTTTGTGGCGGTACGCGAATAAAATTCACTGTGCACACAAAAATTTTGAACCTCTCATACAAATTCGCCGATGAGCTAATTGATTTACCATGGGAGGTCCAAATTTTTTTTTCATATTTCGACCCATGGTTTGGCTTGTTTTATCCTTTCCGATACTCCCGGTATATCTTCAGTATCAGTACACAACAAAGGAATAGTTAAGAGTGCACATAACATAGTATGCAGGTCGTATTCTCACGATAGTTAGCGTGATTTATCCACCCGAGGCCCGCTGACTGCAGAATTGAGTGCCAGAGCGGCGCGGCGCCAACTACTTAGGTGCTAAAAGGACAGACAATCGTCAAAAACCTTATTACCCGACTGCCTCAGAAGGGAGGTTATGTTTTTAGAGAGTATTCGGATTTTTCGGAGTATTAATGCCGTGTGATGCCGGCTTAGAATGTCATCACCCTATATCTTTCCCGTGAGTGTCGTAAGAGGCGACTAGGTAAGGGATAAATTCATCCAGGTGTTCAATCCCTGGATGAATTTCACAATCACATTGCAACATCTTGCATTGCGCTCACCAACCCGCCTGCCAAGCGTGGTGAGTAGGGCAAATACCCCCCTAATAGGGGGTAGCCCATGTTCAGCAGTGGACTTTATTGCGGCTGTTATGATGATGATGATGATGATGTATTTATGTGGACAAGTCAATTCTTTTTCTCAGGTTACAAACCAAAAGGAAGCGAATGTTGACATGTGAGTGAATGTTGAGTTGTCGTTAGATTCGTTTCAGCAGCGCACGTGACACAAGCAGCAGGCTACAATGCCATAATTGTAAAATGGTGGATTTTAAACGCGTTATTGAAATTTCCGGAGACTGGTTCTCATTTTAAAAATTATTGAGATGTTAAATTATAAATACACTTCAATAATAATTATTATATTAGGTAATAAGTTTTTATTTTATGATTCAACTAACGTTACGGCAGCCCAGAGTTTACACCTGCTGCTAATCGTTTAGGTATAACACGTTTTGCTCGGCATGTATTATAATTATTTATTAAACCTTTTATTATAAAAAAATCTGCATCAAAATCCGTTACTAGGATTATAGCGGTTTCCATGTAGGACAGACAGGCAGAGTAACTCGAAAGCAACTTCATTTTATACTACAAGTAAAGGCGTAATGTTCTCACGATAGTTAGCGTGATTTATCGTCGCAGGTGAGGCCCGATGACTGCAGAATTGAGTGCCTGAGTGGCGCCAACTAGGTTCTTAGGCGCTATATCTTCGCTTATTTATGAGACTTGAGACGCGAAACGCTAGACGTAACATGGCGTCTGTCAGACAAATGATCGTCGGCAATAGGCGATGAGATTCCCGTGTTTATCAAAAGGATGTAAAATACGTTCAAAATATGTTTTATATTGCCTAACCCATTTTGTTTCATAAGTAAGTACAATATTAACAATCTAATTAATTCTAAAATAATCTGTGCTTTTTCTTAGAAAGTAAGTAATTTTTCATATAATAATGTCATGTTTTTAATAATGTGACTTTTTACGTTAATGTTTACTGAATTACATTACATACCTAATATACAAGAAAATAACGTTTCATTTTAATTTAATATTTAAATTAGTTTGTTACTTTTCTTCCTGACTTATTATAAAATAAAAATACATCGATTTCTTTATTACAATAAGCTTTTCGGGCCGGGTTGAGTCCGGGCCGACTTGAACCTAATCCGTGAGATATAATATTTGACGCCGGCTGCTGCGCCGTCAACGATGAGATGCGCGTCTCAGGGTTGTAGATGGCGCGGCGCCTCTCTTTCATAAATTTTATACGGAAACGGATTTGAGCGTCGCGCTGCCTCACGTCTCACGTGTGGAGTTAGCGCCTTAAACCCCGCTTTCACGACAGACAGACAATCTGTCAAACGGTGCAGCGGTAATTAGGCACTTCTACGCTACGACGTTAAAAAATGAAGTTAGGTATTGAGTTGACTTTATAGAACTGTGTTATACATATTGTGATGTGAACTAAGAAGTGCATAATATTCATTAAAATTTATAAAAAAATATTACGAGAACAAAATTGTGAGTAATTTTCGGTTTGAATATGACAAATATGACAATGTTTATTGTTTCTATTGTAATTATTCGAGTATGCCTATAGCAGGCCCTACTTAAATTTATTTTAAGAAATACAGCTCTACATGCATTATTTGGAAAGAAAACAGGGGAATAGGTTTGTTTATATAAAGGCAAAAAACAGGCATCATTAAGACAATAAAATAAATACCTAAATGTTTTTGGAAAAACTTGCAAAATTTTCTGCCGCTGGCTGGATTTGAACCAGCGACCTTTGCCATCTGTACTGGCGATGCCTCTATCATCTGGGCTACAGAACTATTAATACATGTTGCAAAAGAATCCAGACAACATAAAAATCATAAATAAACAATCAGAAAAACTGCCGCTCTGTAATTAAGATGTCACTTACTATGCGCCGGCGCTTCCGAGTAGGCGTGCATTTGTACGAAGTATGACAGGAATTAGATCAGCCACGGTACTTGCTGCACGGAATCTTGTATTTATAGTAATAAATAGAACTAAAACAATATTTTCCGTGTGGTGCAAGATTAGAACAGCGTCACCCCATATCTTTCACGTGGGTGTCGGAAGAAGCGACTATAGGATTTGAGAGTTGATGTGTATCATTGCAATTTTAGACGATAGGCTGACAAACTGTCGCATGGTGATACACAGTCTTCTGAATGACTCTCAACCTGTTGTTGGACGTGGTGTGAATGGCCGTTGTTTACAGCCGTTTACGCTCTACCTACCCCGCAAGAGATATAGGCGTGATATATGTATGTATGTACTTGTAGATATACCTACAGCAACACGCTTTACGAATATCATATTTTAATCAGTCTACTGTTTTGACCATGCAAGCGGCAAACCCGACTCAACATGAAAAACAAAAATATGCAACCGCCTATGGTATACGGCCGTGGAAAGCCGTACAATGCCCAGCATTATTACTTACTTACTATTACTGCAATTAGCTATTCAACCATGTTCTGAAAACCATGGAAACCCAGCAAAATCGCTCTTATCACAAGGAAATAAGAAGCAAAATGACTGCTAAGAGTAAGGTGGTAGTAAAAGCAGTGGAACCAATGGATTTCACGCGTGAATTAAAGGATTATGGGTCTTACGTCATTGGGCTAAGGTCGTTGCATGGCGCACGGGTTTGGCTGCGCAAGAGAGTAGCGCAGAGATATGACTTTAGTAACAAAAATCATTTCTGTAATAATCGATTATTTCGTACTAGGAGGTGTAAGGGACAGCGCTACGAATACTGTAATACATTCAAACCATGAAACTGAACAATTTCCCATAAGAAAATATTTCAGGAGAACAATTTTCTTTTCTCTCCGTCGTAGACGCAGACAGCAGATCGTGATTAGATACGTAATTTACAAATTTTTGTAACTGAAAATTCGAGTCGCAGTAATCATTTTTAAATTAATCCATTCATTAAAATTACTTGACCGATCGAAAATAAATCGATATTAGTTTGAAAAAAAAACAATATGTTTTTCACATCCCTAGTGCGGCGCTGGCGCCACAAATGAAGTTTGTTGCATTGGACGTAGGGTTGCCACTTGCCAGTATAATGAAGATTGTACGATACGAATTGATTTATTAGAATCACGATCTCATTAAAGTAGTGTCCCGTTCGAAGCAAAACTTTCTTAAATAGACAGGAATTTAGTTCAAAATTAATTCAATCTACAGGGGCTGGCTATCTTCACAGATAAGACGTGCGACGCGAGACGTAAGATGACATCTGTCATGATCAGTCAGACAAGTGATCGATCGTCATCATGCGACGCGCGTCTCACATGTGTAGGTAGACGGCGTTTCTTCTGTTTCATTCATTTTTTATGGTTTTAGGCGTCGCGATGTCGTACGTCTTACGTTTCCGACTCATGTCTTACGTCTCGCCTGTGGATTTAGCGCCTAAAGGAAAGAAACTATCTATTCATAAAATGTTAATTAATTAACTTATTTGCTACGTGTTTGTCATGTAGAGGCAACCCTAACAAACGGTTAGAAAGTATGAGGTTGTGTTACTATGGGACGCTAATGATCGTTAAAGGGTAAGGAAGGAATCTAAGATTGTTAGCTTTGTGATTGTGACTTAAATTGGACCACAAAGCGCTAATAAAAACCATTTGAGTGCATGCACTACAGGAGAAACCGTTGGCCGGTGAAGACTGGAGTAAGCGGGTTCTCGAGTGGACGCCATGGCTCGGCAAGCGTAGCGTTCGACGCCGTCCGGCCAGGCCAGATAGACCGATGACTGGTAGTGACTGGATGACGAAAACGGGATATCGTGGCTTGTGGCGTACCCTGGGGGAGGCCTATCTCCAGCAGTAGACTGCTATGGCCTGATGTGATGATGATGATGTGATGAATGACAGGGGAAACTAAAGGAATTTGGATTTTTATACCTATAACCTATCGCCTACTTTCTAGAATGTTTACTATTTTGAAGAAATTTTTCCACAAGATAGTATTTTTTTGGAACACTTGGTGTTTTAATCAAACACTAGATATTGATATTAACTTTTTGGTTACAAAGTTAATACAAACGAAGCAAGTGGAAAAAATTCACACCGCCGGCGGGATTCGAACCCACGTCTTCTGACAAGCCGGGTCAGACGTGTTAAGCCGCTACACCACGGCGGGTTCTGCCCGAGGCGGCGAAATTGTGATCCACTTGCTTCGTTCATATTGCTTTGTCACTTGACTACTCACGGGTAGCTTGAGCGCCATCTATGACTTTGTAGTAGAACTATACAGTCACTCAACTGACAACATTACGTATGTACAAGTTGACGAGAGATGGAGCTTTTTCCGATTTGTGAATGTTTACTATTTTGAAGAAATTTTTCCACAAGATAGTATTTTTTGGAACACTTGGTGTTTTAATCAAACACTAGATATTGATATTAACTTTTTGTTACAAAGTTAATACAAACGAAGCAAGCGGAAAAAATTCACACCGCCGGCGGGATTCGAACCCACGTCTTCTGACAAGCCGGGTCAGACGTGTTATGCCGCTACACCACGGCGGGTTCGGCCCGAGGCGGCGAAATGTGATCCACTTGCTTCGTTCATATTGCTTTGTCACTTGACTACTCACGGTAGCAGCGCCATCTATGACTTTGTAGTAGAACTATACAGTCACTCAACTGACAACATTACGTATGTACAAGTTGACGAGAGAATGATCTATTCCGATTTGTGAAGGTTTACAATTTTGAAGAAATTTTCCACAAGATAGTATTTTTTGGAACACTTGGTGTTTTAATCAAACACTAGATATTGATATTAACTTTTGGTTACAAAGTTAATACAAACGAAACAAGCGGAAAAATTCACACCGCCGGCGGATTCGAACCCGTCTTCTGACAAGCCGGGTCAGACGTGTTAAGCCGCTACACCACGGCGGGTTCTGCCCGAGGCGGCGAAATTGATCCACTTGCTTCGTTCATATTGCTTTGTCACTTGACTACTCACGGGTAGCTTGAGCGCCATCTATGACTTTGTAGTAGAACTATACAGTCACTCAACTGACAACATTACGTATGTACAAGTTGACGAGAGATGGAGCTTTTTCCGATTTGTGAATGTTTACTATTTTGAAGAAATTTTTCCACAAGATAGTATTTTTGGAACACTTGGTGTTTTAATCAAACACTAGATATTGATATTAACTTTTTGGTTACAAAGTTAATACAAACGAAGCAAGCGGAAAAAATTCACACCGCCGGCGGGATTCGAACCCACGTCTTCTGACATGTTAAGCCGCTACACCACGGCGGGTTCTGCCCGAGGCGGCGAAATTGTGATCCACTTGCTTCGTTCATATTGCTTTGTCACTTGACGTGGAAGACGTGGGTTCGAATCCCGCCGGCGGTGTGAATTTTTTCCGCTTGCTTCGTTTGTATTAACTTTGTAACCAAAAAGTTAATATCAATATCTAGTGTTTGCTTAAAACACAAGTGTTCAAAAATTACTATCTTGTGGAAAAATTTCTTCAAAATAGTAAACATTCACAAATCGAAAAAGCTCCATCTCTCGTCAACTTGTACATACGTAATGTTGTCAGTTGAGTGACTGTATAGTTCTACTACAAAGTCATAGATGCTCAACTACCGTGAGTAGTCAAGTGACAAAGCAATATGAACGAAGCAAGTGGATCACCGCCTCGGCAGAACCCGCCGTGGTGTAGCGGCTTAACACGTCTGACCCGGCTTGTCGAAGACGTGGGTTCGAATCCGCCGGCGGTGAATTTCCGCTTGCTTCGTTTGTATTAACTTTGTAACCAAAAGTTAATATCAATATCTAGTGTTTGATTAAAACACCAAGTGTTCCAAAAAATACTATCTTGTGGAAAAATTTCTTCAAAATAAACATTCACAAATCGAAAAGCTCCATCTCGTCAACTTGTACATACGTAATGTTGTCAGTTGAGTGACTGTATAGTTCTACTACAAAGTCATAGATGGCGCTCAGCTACCCGTGAGTAGTCAAGTGACAAAGCAATATGAACGAAGCAAGTGGATCACAATTTCGCCGCCTCGGCAGAACCCGCCGGCGGCTTAACACGTCTGACCCGGCTTGTCAGAAGACGGTTCGAATCCGCCGGCGTGTATTTTTCCGCTTGTTCGTTTGTATTAACTTTGTAACAAAAGTTAATATCAATATCTAGTGTTTGATTAAAACACCAAGTGTTCCAAAAAATGCTATCTTGTGGAAAAATTTCTTCAAAATAGTAAACATTCAAATCGGAAAAACTCCATCTATCGTCAACTTGTACATACGTAATGTTGTCAGTTGAGTGACTGTATAGTTCTACTACAAAGTCATAGATGGCGCCAAGCTACCCGTGAGTAGTCAAGTGACAAAGCAATATGAACGAAGCAAGTGGATCACAATTTCGCCGCCTCGGCAGAACCCGCCGTGGTGTAGCAACCGAAGAAGACGTGGGTTCGAATCCCGCCGGCGGTGTGAATTTTTTCCGCTTGCTTCGTTTGTATTAACTTTGTAACCAAAAAGTTAATACTTTCTAGAAGTTTGTTAAAATCATTAGGTAGTGCCGACGACCTGGTTTGGTACTAAGTACCTATAGGTAATAATAGTAGCTATATTTAGTAGACTTTGCTATAATTTACTTAAATTCCCTATTAGTAACCCGGCCCGAAAACCGTCCGAAAATTTTGACGACCGATTATACTTGACTTGATTCAAAGTCAAGCAAAAAATTGCCATCGATAAATAATATATTTTTTTTTAATTTAATACCTACAAAATGATGTCAAGTCTGATTTAGTATGCTATTAATTAATAATATTAAAATGATCTGTGACTTTTACTTAGATAGTAAGCTAATTAATGGTAAATTTTTTCTCAGGAACAAAGTCAATTTTCATTCGTGATTAGTGTGATTAGATTACAGATATAATAACTTGGTTTTTCTGTACAGTTCCTAAATTTTTACACAAATAGGTAAGGTATATAATAAAAGATTTATTCATACATTAAAATTAGTTTTCTACCTTTCTATGTGACTATACATCGACTTTTTATGCCTATAATTTTAAGGACGCTTTTCGGGCCGGGTTTAGTCCGGGCCGAGTTGAACCTAGCCATTAATAATAATAAGTAGGTAATACCCGTTATAAAATTACAGGTACCTACTGGTGCACTTACCTACAAAATCATCCATTTTCAACTCCACTGGTTTCCTTCCATCAACGAAATCTTGATATCAACTACAACTTACCTGAGAACAAAACACATTTTTAAAATTAAACTATACAAAATAACAAAGCTGACATTAATTGTTATTTATTAGTAAGTTATGATTTGTATGATAGATAAAATAAATGTGGCCGTTACTCGATTTCTCAACACTTATCTTTGGGGCTATATTTATAGAAGTATTAATTTACCCCTAACTCCCCTATTTATTCACAATCACAATATAGGGTAGTAGTAGGGTACTTAGCAGAGACGAATTAAGTAGCTACAAATTAAAATTGTTTATGATTAGATTAGGTATAACAATTTACCTCAGCCTATATTGCAGAGATGAACTGGTTATTTACCCGACTGCCTCAGAGGTAGGGTTATGTTTTTATAGAGTTCGTAGGTATGTAGGTACTGTCCGGACTGTATGTATTGTTGGTATGTATGTATGTGTGAGGACAAGAATATTCTTTTTCACGGGCTACAGCCTAACGGTTTGGTGGACGTTGACATATGAAGTGACTTTAAAATAACCTACCAACTGAAGTTGAATTTTTCTTTTTTAACAATAACGTTTGTTTATTGACATCAGCATTATATGGTACCAGAACGGAACAGAACATTTTCATTCCTTAAGGCGAAATCAGCTCAGAAATGTCAGCGAAAGCGTTCAGAATTTTGGATGCCATTTCTTGAAATTTCCATAGAATAATAAGTAAAATTATTTTTGTGGCTACTTCAAGATATATTCTACAAAACTATGGGACCCAAAACACGATTTGATAAAGTTGCCTCGATAGAAAAAATCGCAAAGTAAGCTCGAATTTTCCGTTATTTGTCTGAAAACCTGAACGATTTCATGTTTATTCAATATTTATTATTTTATTTTGGGTCCTCTTCTTCCTTTTTGAATTTATAATGAATCTATGGGCTTACATTTTCAAATATCTCTATGTATCATTTTATATTACAAAAAATGTTCAGATTTCTCGATTGAAGCGTCATCGTCTGTTTCTCTCTAACGCAGCGAAAAGGAATGGGACTTACTTTTTGGGACTGATTTCGCCTTAAATAACTTACTTGATGTACTATGGCTGCTACTGAATTCGTTCGGCTGCTGTCAAACACACGCTAAGTTAACATGTCTTTTACAATTATTTTGACAACTGTCAAAAAGGGCTTTTAAAAGTGGCCAGACTTTAAGTGCAAAAGGTTGTAAATGGTGGGCTGGAATTAATAATGCAAAGCGTGGCGGAGTAAGCACTCTTGTGCTTGTTTAAAATGCGTTAATATTTAAGTAGGTAGATTAGAAACCTACGTAGGTACAAAGGTAAAGGCTTTGCCGCGTGATGCCGGTTTAAAATAGCATCGCCCGATTTCTTATCAACGGGTTGGGTTTTACGAAAGGGAAAAACGTTTGTATGAAAACGCCATGGAATTCGCCTTTTACCTAAACCACGCAACGATTTTTTATGCGGTTTTTTGTATTTGATGGACAGATTCAAGATGACAATCATTCGCAGTAGTTCCAATGAGATTAGTTCCATTGAACTACTGCTGTGTAAGTTTTTTTTGCGTGCTGAGACATATTTGAGAAGGTGGATCACAGACAACTACTCAACGGAACTACTGCGAATGATCGTGAACTAAGGTTCGCATTGTCTGAGCCAATGTAACTAGTGCGAACGAAGGCAAAACGAAGGTTTATTGTTTAACACAAATGCCGAAAAAATGCCTTTCCATCGCGGGAAATTGCGTTGCAGCGGGTGAAACCGCTAACAGAACGTAGGTGTATGATATAAGTAGGTATTTTTTCCCTGATTCCTACCCTGTATTGACCGAATGACATCCTCATTACCCGGCAGCTGTCCGTCTGTCAGAACAAGTGCAGCACTAATGGCTTCTTGATTGTTGATTTATGTGAGCAACGCCGGGGGACGGGGCTTGTGTTGTTGTTATATGGAGAGGGATTATGGATTATGTTAGCCATTATGCTTGATGTGGCTGTGAGTCTAATTTTTTTTTTATAAACAATGGGTAAGCATTTGTCCGCAATCTCACCTGATGTTAGTGACGATGCAGACGATGATGGAACATGCTCGCCCAGATAATGCCTATCGCCTTGAAAAGGCCAAGGTTATAACGTTCCGGAAACAGATCCTGAATATAACAAAACTGTATGATTTTTCCAAATACTTATTATGAGTTTTAAATTAGGATAGTACCTGGTCGACCGAGATTCCTCGGTTAATCAATAGAGGCGGTTATTAGTTTTAAAACATTTTACAAAAATAGGGGAAAAATGATTTTTGAGGAATCAAACCTGGCTAGATAAATTTATCATCCCCGAAATACGAAATCTCATGAAAATCGTTTCAGACGTTTCCGAGACTCTTCGAAACAGTTCGAGGTATCGTGAGAAGGCGGGTGGCGGCTAAGAATACTGCCGACCCTAGTCCACTCAGGCAGGATGTTTCGTAAACGGCGACGTAGAGATTTTGATCTCGACTATTAATTGACTATGGTCAACTGTATGGTGGCGGTGATACCACCAAAATGTTCGGACGGTTTTCGGGCCGGGTTGCGTCCGGGCCGGCTTCAATCTAATCCGTTCGAGGTGCTACCTACCACTTACCACCTACTCAAATACAATACTAGACTTTCATTTGCACATGTTACATCAAAATCGCACCGTTTCGCAGGTCGCTAACTGCTGTAACAAGCTGCCTGCATTTGTGAAAACATTAGCCTATTGTCCAAACTACTGGGTATAACAATACAATAGCTGACATATAACAGCTAGGTACCACTTTAGTTTGTTACCAAACCGAAAATTCTCCAATTTTAAAATGACTCTCCTATGTGCATCGATAGCTAGTCTCTCTTCGTGTGGGACACCGAGTCGTTCAACGATCCGATGAACCCTGGTGTCAGAGTTTTTTCAACCGCCTACTGCAAGTAGCAGGCCTCTGACATAGTTGTGTAACGACCGCCATCATAGACAGCAACTGGGACCGACTGCTTAACGTGCCCATCCGAAGCACGGAACCAACTTGTTTTTCGGACAATCAGGTGGTTCGGCCTGCAATGTCCTAACCAGGCTGGAAACAAATTCACAAAGTGATAAATATCAACTTTGTGAGTGACCTCATCGGGAATTGAACCCGGAACCTGCGCCACATCGGCTGTCGTTTTCAATAGCTTAGTGAGAAGATGTCTGTCTATGGGGGTGTAGTGTTGCTCCTTGTAGCCGTCTCTAACAAAACAACATGGACTAGTGAACGCTCTAAACATCTAAAATCAAATTCTTAGGCGCAAGCTTCACAGAGTAGACGTGAGACGTGAGATGAAAGATGCCATCTGGCAGACAAGTGATCGTCAGCCGTCATCGATTCTTAGCTTTGTTTAATTTTATATGGAATCGGTTTCAAGTGTCGTGATATCGAATGTCTCACGTCTCATTTGTGGAGCTAGGGCCTTCAACGGTACTACCTACAATACAATGTGACAAAACAGTTACAAATAAACATAAGCAAAGTTGACTATGGATACATACCACCACCACAAAATAACCTCCTATTGAAAATTCTAGGTCTCAGACTTTCAGTGCAAGCGCTAGTCGAGCTGACAAATGCAGGAAACTGCATTTTATGTCAGACTACGTCCTACATATTATTATGCTGCAGTGTCATCAGACGTAGTAGATAGAAGAGAGAGTCATGCAAACGAAGTGAGGCCGAAATCTCCACTCTTCACGCGTTCTTTCAACTCGTTTCATTTGGGTGTCAATGGCATGTCAGTTGGATGGTTTTGGTAGTTTAGTATTCTGCTAACCGTTTTTAGTATTTAGTATGGAAAATCACAGTAGCAATAGAATGAAGGTTGGGTGTCGCTGGCATTACAATGGCAAAAAATTTGCAGACTTGAGGCCCTGGCTGGCACCGACCAAGGCTGTAGATTAATTTTTTAACTTGTTATAAAAAGAGAAAATTGTATTGAATTTTTGAATTGAATTTATTTATTATCAGAATTACAATAATTCTTAAATCTAGTACATAGCCCCACAAAACCACTTTAGGGGTTTGTCTGTGGGATCGCCGAGTCTCACAAAAGCTATAAGATAAACAAATACAAAAGAAACTTAGTATCAAAACTTATTTGAGTTAGGTACAAGTACAATCAGTTAAATTTTTTTGTATGAAGTCACAAATTAGACAATAAATATTTTTTAAGTTTGGACGCAAACCTGTTTTTATTTGTTTCTTGTCTTATATCTGTAGGCAAAGTATTCAATAAATATGGGATACGCTTATCAAGCATTCTATCTCCAAAGTAGTTATTTACTCTGGGTACCTCATATTTGCCCACAGATACAGACTTGGTACAATGGTCATGAGCTACAAGTTTAAGGTTCTCCCGTCTACTATGGTTATTTAAAAGTATCAAGTATTTATGTTTTAAACTTATGGGTAAAATTTTACATATTTTGAATAATTTATTATAATCCCCTTTACAGTTATCTTTTGTCTTTTTATTTACTAGCAACTTTAAAAACCTGATTTGAATGGACTCTAATTTTTGAATGTTGGTTTTAAATGTTAAACAAAGTGACTTACTACTTGTGTATTAGTAATACTCTCTTCTTTGTCGTATTCTTCATTACTGAAGGTCGTGTCCTTTATGAAAGTCCTTCGCGTCTTTGATGACTTGTTTCCATACATCTCGTTGTTCGGCTTTCCTTAGGGCAGTTGTTACAGAGAGACCAGTGAGTGCTTTCACCTGGTCACACCAACGGCTAGGTGATCGGCCGCGGGGTCTCCTTCCTTCTACTTTGCCCACCACAATCAACTTGTCAAGGTTATCTGGTTGACGACGAGCAATGTGACCGAAATACCCCAGGATTCTTTGGTAGCATATTGTTGAGAGTCTAGTCTTTATGCGAAGCTGATCCAGTATAGACTTATTCGTTCTCTTGGCGGTCCACGGTATGCGAAGCATCCTTCTCCAACACCACATCTGAAATGCGTCTATTTTCTTCCTGTCTATGGCCCTGATAGTCCAGGACTCCGAGGCATACAGAAATATTGAGAAAACCAGAAATATTGTTAGTTGTTGTTGTTGTGTGTTGTTATTGATTTAGTACTTTTTGAGTAATACTCAAAAAGTACTAAATCTACTATGTAATTGTATTTTTTTATCTAACATTAAATTTTTGATATTTTGAATACCAAATTTTAAAACACTTCTCGTGTTAGGTAAACAATTTTTGGAAAACTTGCAAAATTTTGATATTTGATGATATTTTTGAAGATGATTAAGATGATTTTTTTTATATTTTGTTCAACCAGTACACACAACAATTACCACAACACTCTACTGCTGGTCGGCTCGGCAATACTGCAATACAGATTGCTCTGCTCACTACTACTACTAACGACGATTTTGACGCTTACTGACTCTAACTGATAATAACCGGAATCTCAGAGGAACTCAAGGTAACTAAGGTGAATGTTGCCACGAACGTCCTATTTCTTGAATTAAAAATGGCTCAGAATTATATGAAATTCTTGTATGTGATTTTGCTGTTTTGATATTCTTTCTTATACATTGATATTGTTGACAGTAGCAACCCCGGCTATGTAACAAATGACAATCACGAAAATCCTAAATTATGGTCGAGTGATCCTTCTGTAAACTCTCTGTTTTGTGGCAATACTCACCACTTTTGGAGTAAGTAAGTGAGAATTTTTCTTGATGCACTTTGCTTATTAACAGAACTCCCTCTTTCATACTATTATTAGCTTTAAGGCAATGTCGAGTGTCTTTTGTTTCACCATCTGATCGTGCGCTCTGAATGGAGGTTGGAAAAGTTAACATCCTGTGTGTGGCATGTCATGTATATCCATAGGTACCTACATATTTGTCCAAGCTACATATACATAGATACATATACGATCGCATATCACGCCTTTGTCCCTTAAGGGGTAGGCTGGCAGAGCGCTAGCAGCCGTAAAAATACGGACACTATCGCCACGCCTGACAAACTTTGAACAACAGCTACTCAGTCTGCTCAAGAGTTTCAGCTTCACAAGTGCATAATTCAGAAAAAAACCTACCATCAGTGGCATTTTGCTGATAGCGTGCCCACTCTAGGGTTAAAAATCGCTAGTGGGTTTTTAACCCTAGAAACGCTAGCAGATTTTTATATACCTACACTTGTAACTGGTATTAATAATATAAGCTACGGTAGGTACTTCCGCACTTAGAATGGTTTAGGAAGGCAGTCGCTAATTTTATACCCATAGACTTCCGCTATACCTAATGCACGTGCGGTATTAGTGGTGTGTATTACCTCATATTTGGGTAACTGGAGTTCTATAGGAAATTCGATCTACTTACTTTAGGCGAGAAACACACGGTTTGTTCGATTTTCCACCTAATTTTCATACGAATACGATTTACGTCAAACGGTTTGATATACGTACCTACCTATATCAGTATTTGTATGAAAGTAGGGAGGAGAATCGAATGCATAGAGAAAGAAATATTTCAGGCAGGAGACGATAAAAAAATATTCCAATAGAAAATGCAGTCAGCTTACCATGATTTTGTTGTTGATTGGAGACCAAAAAATTTATTTAACCCTGCTGTAACATTTTCTTATGGGAAGTTGTTCCGTTTTGTGATTTAAATGCACACTATCAGTATTCGGTGCACAGACCCATACATCCTATATAGGGAATGCAATCTAGAGCCGAGATTGACGACTCGAGATCTCGAACTTTCGAGATCGAGATCGAGAATTTGCTTATCTTATTAAAAATCATCAAAATCAAACTTTCTTTCCATGCCATGGTACCTACTGTTGTAATATTGATCATGACGGGGGATTCTTCTGAGCTTCTAGAAACTCAGACTTTTCCTCACTACCCCCAGTCAGTAGTATGCCATCTCTTATAACTTATATCTGAGCTCGAAAAATCACTTCACTTGGATGGATGTCGATGGCATGTCAGTTGGATGGTCTTCGTTAGTAGTAGTAGTTTCGTATTCTGTTAGTATGGAAAATCACAGTGGCAATAGAATGGCTGTTGTGTACGGTACCGCTGTGGCTGAAAAATTGCAGACTTGAGGCTCTGTTATATCCTGTCCATCCCATTCATTTTCCTTATGAAATATGTCTAACAAAAGCATTCTTCTCTTGTTGAATAAATAATGCGCTCGCGGTAGACCGGCAGACACCGGAAACTAAGCTACGAACATCATTAAGTACACGTCAATGCCTTCAAACTCAATCTCGAAATCTCGTTCAAAATCTCGACGGATACTGTCGAGATCTCGAAGGATTTTTCTGAAACGAGATTACCTTTTTCGAGATCTCGATCTCGAAAAATAGCTCGAGATCTCGGTGATTTCGAGATCTCGCGAGATCGAGATTGCATTCCCTAATCCTGTATATACCTACTTTACTATCAAAACATAACCCTTTAAATCTTAAACAGTTTATACTGTAGGTCTGTGAAAATCTAAAATTACCAATGATTAATTTTGATGGAATATCAAAGGCCCA
The DNA here is from genome assembly GCA_024500475.1 of Phthorimaea operculella. Lineage (NCBI taxonomy): Eukaryota > Metazoa > Arthropoda > Insecta > Lepidoptera > Gelechiidae > Phthorimaea > Phthorimaea operculella. The sequence goes on from JANFCV010000049.1 coordinate 1,158,288, forward strand.
TAAATTAAATAATGAGAAAATTGAAAAATTCACTAGCGACCGCCGGGACTTGAACCCGGGACTGTGGATCAACGTTCCACCGCTCTACCGACTGAGCTACGGGCGCGTAGCGGACATTAGTGAATCTTTCAAGCTCTTGATGCTCGTCTCGAAGCGACGATTAAGCGACATCTAGTAGTAGTTTTTACAACTAATTACTTTGGTTAGTCCACGTTACAGTAGGAATTCAAACCATATGATGAAGCTTTTCGCTTAAACCAATGTATTGGAATTTTTAATGCACTCACAGCGCTATATTATTCTCATAAATTAAATAATGAGAAAATTGAAAAATTCACTAGCGACCGCCGGGACTTGAACCCGGGACTGTGGATCAACGTTCCACCGCTCTACCGACTGAGCTACGGGCGCGTAGTGGACATTAGTGAATCTTTCAACCTCTTGATGCTCGTGTCGAAGCGACGATTAAGCGACATCTAGTAGTAGTTTTTACAACTAATTACTTTGGTTAGTCCACGTTACAGTAGGAATTCAAACCATATGATGAAGCTTTTCGCTTAAACCAATGTATTGGAATTTTTAATGCACTTCACTCTAGTGAATTTTTCAATTTTCTCATTATTTAATTTATGAGAATAATATAGCGCTGTGAGTGCATTAAAAATTCCAATACATCAAAGGCCCAATTGTTCGTTCAGTGAAAAAAGTGCGGTGAAACAAGCGCCACTTCATATAATATAAAAATATTTTTTACCCTTAAGCAAACAACTGTGATTATTACGATTAATACAATTAATAAGATTTTGCCCAATCAATCTTGTCATAAGTAGGTACCTATCCCCGCTGAAAATGTCACATTCTGTAATAAAATAAATGACACATTTTGAATTATAAAGTATGTACATAAGTAGCTATTATTTCATCCAGTTTGCAGGTTATTAAGTTTATGAAATGTTTAGACTTATGAAAATACACTTCTCATCAAGAAAATCTAAAAACTTTGGTTTTCTTAGTTAAACAAGATATGAAAACGATGAAATCATAAGTTAAATTTAGAACATTAATATGAGGATTTAGAAACCTCGTACATAATTCTCATTATTTAACAATCCTCAATATTTATTTTGGAATAATGATTATGACTTGATTATGACATTTATTCCAAAATAAATATTTGTTTCAAATAATGTGATCCCTACAAAACGTAAACTTGCTAAGTGTCTCGTTTTTCTAGTGGGAAGTATTTATTATTTCTTTTTATGAAGTGACGTAAGGGATAGGAAAATGACTCTAAATAGCGGAAATACACATAACTGTACTCAGTGATCCTGATCGGTTCCCAGAGCACGAATAAGCACGGATAAGTAGTAAGTAGTTGAGTGTCAACAGCATTCGGTGCGGGTGAGTCCAAATATGTTTGTAGTGTGTTATATGTATGCGTAAGTAATGTACTTACTACTTACACATACATTATACAGGTACTTCAGTTCAAAAATTCAGAAACTACAATTAGCAATCCTAGAGTGTAGGTATAAATGATCGGTAAAAGGACTAGCTGTCCATCCTGCAAATTCTCTATTTTACCCGACAAAAAACAAAAACCTAAGATCTAGAAGTTTTCCAAAAATTCCAAAAACCTAAGATGTTTTCAATTCATCGGGGACTTTTATTCGGTCTTATTAAAAAAATGCTGAAAAGATTTATTTTTTCGGGATGTGGCGCTAGTTTCGTTGTACAACTCGCCTTAAAAAATTAGGTAGGCACGTGTCTGTAAGTAGCGGAAGCTTGTGTGTACAGAGATATAACCACTACTTCCTCAGCACCTACTTCGTGAGGTCGCGGGTTCAAAAGCTTTTTGTTTGTTTAGATTGTTGTTTTGTTTGTTTAGATTTGCCTAAAGAATAAGCTTAGCTGCCTACAGAGGAATTTTCAGAGGCACATTACAAGCTGAATACTTACTAAATTTTAAAACACTTCCCTTATACAGTTATTTGGAAATTTTAACAAGGATGGAATAAAGCTTTAGATTGGTAGGTACTCTAGCTCTACACTTAATATGCAGGTACTTAATTCTGATTTTTAGAGTAATTTAAGTGCTAACCAAGAATTTATATGCGGTTAGGGCTTAGTTTTGATAACAATCTTTCTTTACGATCCACGGAACTAGGTAAAAGTAGTAAAAATCAAATTTTATTTTATAGCATAGGTATGCCAAAACATTGGAATTTATTCAATTCTTATCTGAAATATTTCTCTCTCACGCTTTTGCCCCGTAAAATCATAAAATGTGAATAAAAAACCATTGCCGCTTCCGATTTTTTTCACGTGATTCAGAACGAGTATTTTTTTTTAGGTTTTCGTCGGCTACTACAAACCCTTTATTTAAGTCTGTATGTCTGTCTATCGGGACCGATTGACATCGATTTTGGTGAGAAGAAGGCACAGAATAATCTAGTAAGTAGGTATCTATATTACCACAAATTAGGGAAACGGCGCACGGAGCGCCAATACAGATGGCTCACTCAGAACTAGCGACGATTTTGACGCGTACTGAATTGAACTGGATATAACTGAAATCTCAGGGGAACTCAAGGTAACTGAGAAGATGGTCGAGTGAACTCTCTATTTTGTGATATTATCTACTACATACAGAACGGATATTACCTACTTATATATTACCTGCCCTACTCTACTCGTTCAATGAATGTAAGACAGACACACTTCGCGGAAACACTTTTCTTATCTACTAAGTAAATTTATGTAATGTAGGTAGGTACTTAATTTATGCCAATTGCTTTGGGCACTTCTCTTGCTGTTCTCTGACAAAGGTCAAGGCATCCAGCGATAAGAAACACACAGTCAAACACTTTACGAATGCTGCGCCTTATCAAGGTATGTCGTTGCCTTTAAAAAAGAGAAAAAGAAAACAAAAAAGTGATGGCCGCGTAAACAGATGATAAAGAAAATAAAAATTGCTTCGCGGGAGTTTTATAAATAGAACTTTCTTGGTGGTCTGCGGCTTTTTCTTCTACCTTTTTTGAAGTTTATGGATTTTATTTTCAGCCAGTATCTTGTTGACAGGGTTTTTATGTTTATGAAGAATGCTTTTCTGTTATTTGAACTTCTTTTTTAGGGTTTCGTAGTCTACTAGAAACCCTTATCATTTCGGTCAGTCTGTCTGTCTGTCTGTCTGTATGCCGCGCCCTCATAACTTCGTCAGTTTTGGAGCTATCGACATCAAATTTGGTGGGAAGATAGATCGTGTTGACCCAAATTAAGAAATGTTAAGAAAAAAATATTTTAATTGTTTTTTGGACCCCCTTCCCATACATGTGAAAGGAGGGCAAAAATTTTTTTTTTCTTTTGTTATATTGAGTAGGGTATCGTTGAATAGGTCTTTTAGAACTAAGTCCAGCTGTAACTTCTAAAGTACGCATGCTAAAAATTTGAAAAAGATATGGAATATAGTTCGTAATATGAAATTACCATAAAAACTATAACGGATACTGTACCACTAAAGATTAAGGAAATATTAAAGTTTTTCAATTTGCGGTTGGTAACCATACAGCTGCAAACAAACCTGCAACAAAATTAACTTTGTAATGCTGAAAGATGCTGATATTTAAACGTTGACTACGAAACCCTATTTGTGAGCGTGTCTCACACACTCTTGGCCGCTTTTTTATTATATCACAAAAATTAGTTAGATATTTTAGATAGATTAGCTATAAGAGTCACGAATGAATGAGAGTGATACTCATATATCATTAATAATAACATACCTACTAGGTTTAAAATAAAGTCGCTTTTTGTTTTCTCTGTCAAGAACACCGCTAACTCCTTCTAAACCACGCAACATACCTATTTCGATGCGATTTTTAAAGTATTTTCAAGAGGAATAGGGTGATTCAAAAGGAAGGTTAATATGTGTGTTAATTCCAGAAAACGACTTATACCCATGGGAAAATGAGTTGTAATGCAGTGGGTAAAACAGCTGGGCGGACTGTTAGGTACCTTTAATATGATTTTATGATTAATATGTATAAGTAGGTACCTATATGGAAAATTACCATTGGAATGCGTTAAATGGCCTATTCGCTCTAGTAAATGAAATTAATTCGGATTAAACTGATCTTGATAGTGTAGTTTAGAATTAGTTAACACAGTTTTCCTATAATTTATTGATTTCGAGCATTTATCTGGTTGTGTTTTAACTACCTAGTTGTTTTAAAAGATTCTCGGATGCTTTAAAAAATCACAACGCATTGCAATATTAGATTTAAATTCACGCGATATATGAAATGACTTTTTTGTAACACACTGAATCTTATGCAAGTTTCCACGCTGACAGAAAAACTATCGTTTATTTTTTCATACAACATATTTTTCATAGGTATGCAAAAATACAGAGATGGGGTTTAGAAATGCAAAGTTGTAGCCGTATGGCATGAAAAACGTACCTACCTACCTAAATAACTATTATAAAATAATAACACGGGTTTTTCGCACGGGAAAACTAATTATTATTTAGGTACATTTTTAACCGCAGGTTGAACCACCACTATGAACCGCAATAGTTGGATTAGGGAAAAATCTATAAATTTATACCTGTAACTTTATTTTAAATATACTTGTGACGCAAAATCAAACCGACCAAAATATTTGAATAAGCTGTCGGTCAAATGAGTGCAAGTAATAGAATAAATTACTAATTAGTTTATCGCTTGCATTTGATAATTGTAAGCATTCCTGGTACAATCAACTAAGTGGTGACAGCCGTGTGACGTCACAGTCCTGAGTCCTGCTGACATGTGGAGTGGAGAGCGCCCGATGTAGCCTTAGCGGCTCGCTGGCCGAATGTATGGAACATGCTGCACCTGAGAGAAGAGTTCTGAAATTTGGTACACTTAATCTTTAGGGTCAATGAATCGATTTGACCCGTAGTACACAATTTTAAAAAAATCCTATGAGGAGTTATGACGTCATCTTTTTTTTGTATGGGAAAAAAAAAAATTTTGTTTCAAAACCTATTGTGTGTGGTATCATATGAAAGACCTTGCTAAGCCGATTCTAAAAATATATCACATCATTATATTTAAGTCACTTGTATAAAATTAAATAGGAAATAATTCTCGAAACATGCCACGTTTGGGCTTCTCCAGGTATGATACGGTTGAATCATTGCTTATGAAATATACGTAATATAATGTGTAATATCCTCATCTCTAACCTCAAGCAAGGTACTACGGATTTTTTGTCTTTAAGTAATTTTTTTTGAATTTTAAAGTTACAGAAATTTATGAAAACACACTTAGTTGAAATTTGGCATCGAAAGTTCAATTTTGGTTACCGAGAATGATAAAAATAAAGCCAGATGAGATTTTAATTATATGGACATCATATTCGTTTTGCAAAAATAACATGTTATGTGCTTCGGAGGGCACGGTTAACCCTCGGCCCCATCGCAGTCGCTCTCTATGAATAATTAGACGACGGCGGTCGGTCAGGGTCGATAGATACGGGCCGAATAGTAACCATGGTATCATATGAAAGACCTTGCTAAGCCGATTCTAAAAATATATCACATCATTATATTTAAGTCACTTGTATAAAATTAAATAGGAAATAATTCTCGAAACATGCCACGTTTGGGCTTCTCCAGGTATGATACGGTTGAATCATTGCTTATGAAATATACGTAATATAATGTGTAATATCCTCATCTCTAACCTCAAGAAAGGTACTACGGATTTTTTGTCTTTAAGTAATTTTTTTTGAATTTTAAAGTTACAGAAATTTATGAAAACACACTTAGTTGAAATTTGGCACCGAAAGTTCAATTTTGGTTACCGAGAATGATAAAAATAAAGCCAGATGAGATTTTAATTATATGGACATCATATTCGTTTTGCAAAAATAACATGTTATGTGCTTCGGAGGGCACGGTTAACCCTCGGCCCCATCGCAGTCGCTCTCTATGAATAATTAGACAACGGCGGTCGGTCAGGGTCGATAGATACGGGCCGAATAGTAACCATGGTTCATCGGGTCGTTCGTAGACTCAGTGTCCCACTTGACAGAACAAGATTTATTAATTATAAGATGATAAATACAGATACGAGAGGAGTTTTGGTTCATCTTTATAATTTTCATTTGTCTATACACACATTATTCCCACACCAGCATCCTTACATTTATTCCCAGGGTATCCATCACCTTCATTAGCTATTTGCCAGCAGAAATGTCCCGCCATGCTAATTATTCTTTTCCTTGAGGCCATATGTATATCTTATGTACCTATTTAAGCTGGGCTATTTTTGGTACTCTTGATGGTCTACATCAGCTTTTCAAAACCGTTGATTTCTAATTGCTAGCAGGAGGGCCAAATCAAGCTGAATTATTTTTTCTTCGGGGACGTATATGTATCTCCTGTAGTTCTTGAAACCATCGATTTATATTTTCCAACAGACACGTCGCATCGCGCTAAACAATTTTTGCTTTGGGACTATATAATATGTGTCTCATGTAGTTTAGCTGGGCTCTTGGAGGTGCACCTGGTGGTCCACATAAGGTTCTCCAAACCTTCGATCTATGTTTGCCAGCAGGAGCATTCCATGATGCTAAACAATTCTTGCTTTGGTGCCATAAATGAATTTCCCATTGTTTAGCTGGGCTCGTGGTTGTGCTTCTAGTGGCACATATCAGGTACTCCAGTCTCTCAAGTGGAGAAAAAAAGTAGCCTTTACCTTCTTCAATGCGATAGCAATCTATGTACCAAATTTTATCAAAATCCGTTCAGTAGTTTTTCAGGATGCTGTCACATACAAACATCTAAACGGAAAAAATATGTAAAAACTTTCGAAACGTGTTTTGTTATCAATTTCAAGAATTCGCTGACAATTTATTTTCCAATATCTTTTATGTACAGGCTTTCGACCCTCTACAACTTTATTATTATGTATAGATTCCGTTCATTTTGCCGGTGTGTATATAATGTGTGTATAGAGAAATGATCACTTTAACCATCAATCGAAAATTTCTCTCGCATTTGTATTTCTCATCCTATTATTAATAAATCTTGTTCTGAAAAGTGGGACACCGAGTCTACGAACGACCCGATGAACCATGGTTACTATTCAACCCCTAACTGATGACTCTGACGGACCGCCGCCGTCTTATTATTCATAGAGAGCGACTGCTATGGGGCCGAGGGTTAACCGTGCCCTCCGAAGCACATAACATGTTATTTTTGCAAAACGAATATGATGTCCATATAATTAAAATCTCATCTGGCTTTATTTTTATCATTCTCGGTAACCAAAATTGAACTTTCGATGCCAAATTTCAACTAAGTGTGTTTTCATAAATTTCTGTAACTTTAAAATTCAAAAAAAAATACTTAAAGACAAAAAATCCGTAGTACCTTTCTTGAGGTTAGAGATGAGGATATTACACATTATATTACGTATATTTCATAAGTAATGATTCAACCGTATCATACTTGGAGAAGCCCAAACGTGGCATGTTTCGAGAATTATTTCCTATTTAATTTTATACAAGTGACTTAAATATAATAATGTGATATATTTTTAGAATCGGCTTAGCAAGGCCTTTCATTTGATACCACACACGATAGGTTTTGGAACAAAAAATTTTTTTTTCCCATACAAAAAAAATATTACGTCATTACTCCTCATAGGATTTTTTTAAAATTGTGTACTACGGGTCAAATCGATTCACTTACCCTAAAGATTAAGTGTACCAAATTTCATAACTCTTCTCTCAGGTGCAGCATGTTTTGAACTACCGCTAGGACTAATGGCGGGTTAAACAAGTTCAAAGATATGAGGACTTACTACGAAATACTTGGGAGGGTTTGTTATTATGATTTTTTTGCTCAGTTTGATAGCTATCTTTATACCTAAACATAATCATAAAACTCGAAAATAAAAATCATAACGTAAAATATACATAAGTATAATATTAAATAAGTAGGTACCTAATACTATCGTCCTAAAATCGTGCTGATAAACTAAAGCAAATAAATAAGTTGTTCCTTGCCCAGGTACCTACCTGATTGTAAAATAAATGTAGAGTTACTTAATATCCCGAACTTTAAGTTTGTAGAGTACCTACCTACCTTTAAACTAGTACTATACCTACTTAGAATGTGTTTTTTTTAAACTTACCAAAATAGTCTCCAATCTGGATTAGTGGGCTGCTATTACAGCCATTATCCGTATTCGACAGTCAATTTAACCATTACTTATCAAAAGTAAAGAAAATAATTACGAAACACACTCCACAAACACAGGCCAAAAAAGTTTCCAAACAAAGTTTTGAAACAACACAAATCGATAACCAAATCAATATTCGAAAAAAGTATTAATTTAAAAACAGAACGCGAAGTTCTTATCGGCAGCGAGTTCGATGTTCGAAATTCGAAAAAAGCGGGAAGCGACCGCGCGTTCACCAGCCGCGAAGTTAAACCGTGGACTGACTGGCCGGCACTTGAACTCGGGAATCGAGAACGAATAAATTGTAGGCGCGAACCACACGCTGTAGGTACCTATGTAGCTCTATAATACAACACCCACACCAAAACACCGGCTTTCGACGGATCAACGGATGTAGTTTGTTTATTATTGTAATTGTAAGAACTTAAACTACACGGCTACCTAGTTATAAACTTTAAACAAACAATAAGTAACGGAGTTTTGACAATGTAGAGTTTGAAATTCGGCTCAAGTAGTGAATATTTCTGGGTGTTCTCATTTCAGTGTATGTATTGGTTGTTCTAATACCTACTATAACATTCAGATAAGTGGGTACCCAGTATGCAGGATTCGTAAAAAAATACTAAACTGATTTACCTATCAGGTAACAATTTACCTACGAGGTCAGCTAATCCACCAACCCCTGATCTATCCATTCAAGAGACCAACTTATAGGTACATACTGGTTTTTATACAAATACTTACTACGAAAACATTGACACCGGGCACCGGGGTTCATCGGGTCGTTAGACGACTTGGTGTCCCACTCGAAGAAAGAAAGAAAAAAAGTTGTACCCTACCCATACAAAAATTCTTCAAAACGGTGTAACAATCCTAAAAACTCCTTTCGGTAAGTGTGAAGATAGTTACCCCACAATTTCTTTCAAATGTTATATAGGCAGGTAATAGAATAAATCATTAATAGAAAATATTTACATAGAATGTATAACAAGTACTAAGTAGAGCCATTTAATTTCATTCACAAATACTCGAGCAATCCTAAATCCCAGTTTGCTACTCGGCGGCAGATGTCGCTTTTAGATCAGTTCAATTTCTCGAATACAGATGACTCTGTACTTTTGGAATGGTTCACGTAAATCTGCAAGTACGTGGTCTAACTCTAACTACTCGTATCACACTTTTTAATATTAATATTAGGATATGTGTTTAGTAAAGCTTAGTAGAAAAAGTAAAAAATCTATAAATTCATAAAATGAAGTAGAGATTTTGGCGTACAGCTCTAAATAAAGCGCGTTTCAAGAGCCATTATATGTTTAAAGTTTATTAAATGCCGGGAAAAAAGCTTTTCTATTGTTGTAAGTTTTTTCTCACAGAAAACGGTAGCAAGTCCCAGATGTAGGTTGTCAGCCTGTCGCCTAAAATTGCAATACACAGCAACTCTCAAATCCCTTAGTCGCTTCTTACGAGAACCACGGGAAAGATGAAATGCTATTCTAAGCCGGCACCACACGACGAAATGATGATCTAGATCAATTTCTTATTTCTATCTATGAGAATAATACAGCACGGTGAGTAGGTACCGACATTAAAATTCCCAATAAATTAGCTTATCTCAACTTATTTCTCCAGCCTTGTCATCTGTCATCTTAGTAGCTTTTACCTTGTTAGATGATATACAGGGTGTAAGGGACAGCGCTCCGAATACTGATATAATGCGTTCAGACCATGAAACTGATCAACTTTCCATATGAACATTTTTAGGAAACGTCAAAACTTTAAGACTTCCACTTCAATACCTACTCCCCATAGTAAATAAAACATACCTACCTACTGATCGTGATTTAGTATGGATAGTGGATATTTTTTGTCGTTTCAGGTTCCTAGCGGAAAGCTGTTCAGTTTTACAGTCTGCACGCACGCATTCGGAGAGCTGTCCCTTACACAACAAATTGGAATTCTCCATGGAAAGATTCTAGCAGAAGCCAAACGTAAAATGGTAAGGTGGCTCAACTCGCTTGATTATGATTCTACTGAAGCTCTACTAACTATTATTATCTAGTTATTATCATTTATATAATACATATATATTTATTTTACTTTATGCATACATTTCTATTTAATTATATACTTTATAATATACTCTCTATACTATTCATCATCATTTATATTCCCACTGACTCTACACCTATTGTAAGCTACATTCTAACGATGTACTACAGAATTTCAAGATTAGTTTTAAGTTTTTAATAAGTGTTATACTCCTCATAATTTATGAATGTTCTCCTGGTAAAGGTGTCGTGTGGGCTGCCGCGACACAGGCTTGACCTAGTGCGGAGTCCTCCAGTAACATTAATATCTGACTGTAATGATTTTTGGCAAATAAAGTTTTTATTATTATTATTTAATTCTGCATTTTGTGCTTACACCCTGTATACATAGATATAGATAGATACCTTGTTAGCGACGCACGCGCTGAAGATACGATCAAGTAGGTAAGCGATTATCTATTGCATGTAACAAGCATCATTATTTATTAAAGTACGAAACCCACCTGCGGTAATTAAAAACTTAATACTATGTTCTGCATTTAAATCCGCAATTTTAATTTATGAAACTTTTATACCTAATAGGTACATCAATTGTCACTTGGCTGTGCTACAACAAACAGTAGGGTTACTAAGTAAGTAGGCACCTACAGTTAACTTTATCCTTGACTTACCTACATGACAAATAAATTCGTTTCAAAGTGCCAAAACTACCTACTTTTTGGAAAAATAAAGAATTACCTAGGTTAGCTCTACATATGCGTTATTATTTGGAAAGAAAACAGGGGAATTCGTTGATATGAAAAGGCTTAAAACAGGCATTACTCAGATAATATCCTCTTTTTAACCCCCGACGAACCAACCGGAGGGGTGTTATAAGTTTCACGCGTCTGTATGTCCGTGTGTCTACGATTCTTTGAGGCAACGTATCTCCGAAACGACTGAACCGATTTCAATGCGGTTTTGTTTATATAAAAGCTTATATGATCAGGATGGTTCTATTTCATGAAAATCTGATGATGGAGACGGAAGGTAGACTAGGAATCACACTACGCACTATATCCACGTGTTTGAGCTAATTTGACTCGGAGTTGTCATATCTTTCAAGTCATGCATGACATTATGGAGGTCCTAACTATTTTAAAATATGACTTCAATGAGCGTACTCGTATTTATTTGACTTTAGGAAATAGGTAGATAAAAGATCTTTTACTTAAAACCTGTGCGTAGGTATAACATGTATTTACTAAGTTAGTAATATTACAAAAGTTATATGTAATACTTCTGTATGTACCTATGAGTACCTGTACCTGTGCTTTATCCTGGGTGAATGAGTTCCTTGCTTAAATAGGTACTGTGTAGAAAATTTATTTAAAACCCGTACTCAATTTTGCTCGCATTGCTCAAGGACTGCTTAACCTAGCTTTATTCACAGTTTACCTGTTATTGCCAGTGTAGGAAAAGAGACTTTACTAACAAAATATGTACTTAATAATCCGGATCTATTTTAGGTAATATTGTAAAAATTTGCGCTCGCTTCGCTCGCGATCATCTAGAGTAATTGCTTGGCTTACCCCCTCAGAAGATGGCGTCAAATGTCTGTTGCAGGATTCTTACAAGCAACAAGTGTCATTACCGGGGGGTTGAGGGGGGCTTGCCCCCCTCACAGACGAAGACGACAAACGTCTGTTGCAGGATTCTTACAAGCACCAAGTGTCATTACCGGCGGGTTGAGGAGGGCTTGCCCCCCTCACAGACGAAGACGTGAAACGTCTGTTGCAGGATTCTTACAAGCACCAAGTGTCATTACCGGGGGGTTGAGGGGGGCTTGCCCCCCTCACCGACGAAGACGTCAAACGTCTGTCGCAGGATTCTTATAAGCATCAAGTGTCATTACCGGCGGGTTGAGGGGGGCTTGCCCCCCTCACAGACGAAGACGTGAAACGTCTGTTGCAGGATTATTACAAGCACCAAGTGTCATTACCGGGGGGTTGAGGGGGGCTTGCCCCCTCACCGACGAAGAGGTCAAACGTCTGTCGCAGGATTCTTATAAGCATCAAGTGTCATTACCGGCGGGTTGAGGGGCTTGCCTCAACGAAGACGTGAAACGTCTGTTGCAGGATTATTACAAGCACCAAGTGTCATTACCGGGGGGTTGAGGGGGGCTTGCCCCCCTCACAGACGAAGACGATAAACGTCTGTTGCAGGATTCTTATAAGCACCAAGTGTCATTACCAGGGGGTTGAGGGGGGCTTGCCCCCCTCACAGACGAAGACGTCAAACGTCTGTTGCAGGATTCTTACAAGCACCAAGCGTCATTACCAGGGGGTTGAGGGGGGCTTGCCCCCCCCACAGAAAAAGACGTGTCGTTGCATTCATCACAGAAAAAAGCGAACGTCTGTTTTGGAAATGTTACAAGCCCCAAATGTCTTCACTAAAAAGGAAATTAACATCTATTTTGAAGTAGTTCAAAAACTACCAAAAAATTTGCCCGCTTTGCTCGAAAACTTTTTGTCTCCTGCTTCTGCTCAACGTTGTTTTCTTCACCCTGCTTATTTTTTTGGCAATGTAGGAAAAGACACTTTTAACCTACTGAATAATCCAGATAATATTTAGTAAATATCGTAAAAATTTGGGCTCGCTTCGCTCGCGATCTTTCTTTCTGTTTCGCTTTCCGTGCTTGTCGTATTTAAAACTAAGCTAACGTACTTATACATCAGGTTATTCCTAATTCATTAAACTCATTTCAAAAAACTCAATTAAAACACAAAAATCTTTATTGAATTTTGCGCTCGATTTGCTCGCGGTCACTTAGGTTACCCTGCTATTTCCTGTCTTGCCTATTTTTCTGTCTTAGGTATAGGGTATACAAAAGATCCCTGTGTTAATTTACACAAAAAATAAGATTGTTAAGCTAAGTTTTATTGTCATATAAAATTACTGAGCAGCAGCGGGTAGAACCGCCGTTTAAAATGCTAGTCTCTTTTCTCTTTTCGTGTGGGACACCGAGTCGTTCAACGACCCGATGAACCCTGGTGTCAGAGTTTTTCAACCGCCTACTGCAAGTAGCAGGCCTCTGACATGGTTGTGTAACGACCGCCATCATAGACAGCAACCGGGACCGACGGCTTAACGTGCCCATCCGAAGCACGGAACCATCTTACTTGCGGACAATCAGGTGGTTCAGCAGCCTGCAATGTCCTAACCAGACTGGGAACAAATTCACAAAGTGATAAATATCAACTTTGTGAGTGACCCCACCGGGAATTGAACCCGGAACCTTTGCGTGGCAGGCAGGCATACTAACCACTGCGCCACATCGGTTGTCAAAATGCTAGTGAGAAATAGTAAGCGCTTAAAAAATCATGCTGTATGTTGTTTAAAGTCAGAAACAAAATATTAATTTAAAAAGCTTCAAATAAAACTTAAATTAAAAATTTAAAGGAACCCCCGACTTTCAATACTTTAAAAAGTTAAAAATAATTTATGTAACCAATAAAATATTGTTAACTATAATACTCCAACGCGTCGGGGGGCCGCTAAGTAAACAATATAATGTTAGAAGTTTACAAAGCATAATAAACATATACCTAAGTTGCAAATGTCATTTCATTTCATACAAGTACGTCTTACGGTTTTATTGAAACTTCTTACCTATATTGTTTACTTAGCGGCCCCCCCGACGCGTTGGAGTATTATGGTTTACAATATTTTATTGGTTACATAAATTATTTTTAACTTTTTATAGTATTGAAAGTCGGGGGTTCCTTTAAATTTTTAATTTATTCTTCTTCGAGTGGGACACCAAGTCGTCCGACGACCCGATGAACCCTGGTGTCAGAGTTTTTCAACCACCTACTTACTGCAAGTAGGAGGTCTCTGACATGGTTGTGTAACGACTACCAACATCGACGGGTTAACGTGCCTATCAGAAGCGCGGAACCTTGCTTTTGGGACAATTAGGTGGTTCAGCCTGCAATGTCCTAACCAGACTGGGAAAAAAATCACAAAGTGATAAATATCATTACATGCACACAGGTAGGTACACACACACTAAACAAAGTCTTCTATTTATAATATTTGTATGATTATCGCAGCGTGTCTAATGTTATTTAAATGTGGCTATGAATTACGTTAATCACTACTGGTTTTAATTACTAAATCACGTGTATATTGCGTTTTTATTCAGTTCCAACATGTCTATCTCAGATGTGGAGAATTTTATTACGGAAAAGAAAAATACAATGTTAATGCGAAACAAGCCGATCATGATTATGCATGACGGACGGACACGCATCACGGCTTCAACCCTTGCGGGGTAGGCAGGGTGTCAACAGGCGTGACGGAACGGGCGTCGTCAATTATCGCTAAGGCAAGTCCTTAAGAGGCTACTATACCGAGCTGGAAGTTCGTGAGCTGTTCTACTTATTTCATTTATGCATCCTTAGAAGAGACAGTGGTAGCTCGCATCCGGAAAATTTGCGTTCTGGGTGTACCAGGTTCCCCGTTCGAAATCTCTACCAAATTTGTTGATAGTGACATTATTTTGCTGCCAATAAAATATTCTATGCCCGTATCATTTTATTTGCTAAAATTATTGTCATATTTAGAAAATACCAAGGCGTAAATTTGCTGATAATTTTAGAGCACTTTGCGACGGCCATATCTTTTTTTAAATGCATTAGTACAACCAGAAAAAGAATATCGAGCATAGATGTAGTCCATAAGAGTTATCGATCCAAAAATTTACTGGATCGGTTGCGAATTGGCAGAGGGATACGTTGAAAGCGTTGGTATGAAAAATAATCACTACCTATAGATCCCTCTTAAAGTACTTAGTTCTGGGGTAGGTAGATACGTTCAAGATGGTCTCTTTCGTAGAACTTTTAAACTAGTCAGCTCAAGTCAGCTGTCAGTTCCATTACATATTTTCGTCATTCGTAACGTAAGGTATGCATTCAGCGACGACGTCATAGTATAAGAGCGACGAAAAAGCTACGAAAGAGACCAGGGTCATTGCGCCCGTTGGCGACCGATTAGTCGACTTCCCAACTTTGCACCATGATATTAATATGAAGGTTTCATATTTGAAGGTTGATTTTTTTTGTGAGCATAGTAGATATAATCAAGATATTCTTTTCGAGAAGTATTAGCGAAATACTGTAACAGTTTATTTTAAAAATAATTTAGAACCAAAAAGTACCCAAAGAGTCAGATAGCGACCGCTTTTTTCAGATAGCGACCACGTGTGCGTCAGATAGCGACCGCCCGTTTAACTATCGTTATTATGGGCATATTAACCATTATTTAATAAAAAGAAATTACTTTTCCACATTTCTCATACATATTGAACAATCCTTTTTAAATCTACATCTAAGGTTGTGACCTAGTACCTATCTAGACATGATTAAAAAATTACCAATATTTCATAGTGCCAAACAGGTGTCACAGCAATGACTACTGCTGTCTTTGCTGCCTCACAACCCTTGCCGACGCTGTTTATTACGTTTGGTTGTCTCCGAAGCCTCAGCGTGAACCGAAGAGGCATCAAGACCTCGGTGGTCTTCAGTGCGCATTTGGACGGTACCGATTTTAACTAGGTTAATGCGTATTTTCTGATACTGAGGAGGATCAACTATTTCTACTTCATTGATGCAACCGCCAAGGACCCAGCCCGGTTCTAGCTCTCAAAGTCACACCACACCAGAACTGTCCTTGCCTCATACCTTGGTGCTCATAAACACTACCCTTGCCTGTACCAATCACGCCAGCGCGCAATGTTAGGGGTGTTCAGCTCCATCCGCAAACTCGACCAGCAGGATCTGTCTTACGCAGCAACTGGGCATGAAATTCCACCCTCGGTTGAGGTGGGCTTTAGTGGACAAACATCGAAGGGAGCTCAGGAGACAGGCCTTTAGATATGCGCGGACGCTAGAGCACATAGACCGACGGTCTTCGAGTCCCTAGCAAAAGCTAGTAGGAATTCCGAGTGTCGCTACTTCACGGCGCTACAAAGTATCGGTCTTGGAACTTCCTGATTTACTTTCACAGTACGACCCACGATGTACCAAGAGCGACCCATAAATATTGCACAAAGACTCTTGTCGGCCAACAACACACAGCAGAAGTACATAAGAACGTAGCTCTCTATCCTTGGCAATTATTTTCTTCATCTTATGGTGAGTCCTTTCTGGTCTCCTGTATTCACTTCGCTTTGTTGGAGGTATCTTCGTCAGTCACGTCGCAGGAGCTCCTCAAGCCTCTAGCCTTCTTCCATTTTTCTAGAACCCTTGGGTGTTTATATTGGCCACTGTATTGCTTTTATAGTCTGCAGGCCTAGCTGACTATGACTACCCAGGCTACTAGCGCCAGGTAAACTGGTGTGGGTGCACCAAACGCAGATCTTTTTCACCTACCTTTTTTAAACGGGTATCTATGACGTCATGCAACTGCTCAACCCAACATGAAATTTGAAGGATGTGAGAGCAGCACAGCCTGATTCAACCACTGTAAGCAATTATGTATGACACAGCTCGAGAATCTGCCAACGCAAGAATAATACCCTGAAGAATTATAGGCCCAGTTTTACACTAGCGTGAAGGCATGGGTGTATGGCGCAGAAGTGATGGTGCTGGGCTTTAAGTAAGGCATGGAAGTTTTGGTGCAATGTAAATGTGATCGTTGTAATCAGGTGGGTTCGTATCCAAAAACATTGCTTTTACATGGCAGCACCCTTCTCCCTTAAGGCAAGGACTGTGTGGAGGTCAGTAAGAAGTGAGAACTTCCTGCTTCTTCGTTGTCTCCAAAGCCTCAAAGTGAGTAAAAAAGCAGCGAGAACTTGCTGCCCTATTGTGGTGAACTACTTTACAAGACCCAACTCCTGAGAGAGTCCAACGAATTAGAATTGTACGCTATAAGGAGTCTCTCTGCCAACACTTTGCTGCGCAACAAAAACTGGGCTGAATTCTCAACAATGAGGAATTTGAATGCTCAGCTCAAAGTGCACAGAAGTCACCCAGGCCCCAAGCCTAGGACGTGCATCTTCTCCACGCAGCTGACCCGCACGTACTGGAACCTCACCCCAGGCATTTATGACGTTACGAAGTAGCTCTGATTGAATAGTGAAGATTTAGGGGTGGCGTGTATAGACCAGGACAGCCCAAAGAAACTCTGCCTGTACTTCTGGCACAGCTCGAGGAAAGCAAGTGGGTACGGCTGGTGCTCTTTACATATGTCCATTGTGCACGATCCAACAGAAACGAATAAGAAGTTGAAACAGGTCTTTTACTTCAGAACGCGGAAACTATATTAAAAGCCAACAGGGTCCATGAGATGCTGTTGGCGGGGCGCGCAGCGTCCCACACTGTTTTATTTGTTAGATAGAGATTCCAGAGTTATAGCGCGTTCCAAGACAAAGAGCCTAAGAGTAGCAGTATAATAGGCTAGTTAAAGACATTTGTAACAAAAACCTATCAAAGGGCCAACAAAACAGTGCAAGAGCAAAAGTGGTGGTCGCTAAGTAACGTAAAAAAATAATTGAGTCTGATTGCGACCGTCTATTTTTCATACATTTTTGAGGCGGTCGCTAACTAAACATGATTTTTTAACATGTACTAGTTAGCGACCACTCAACTAAATAACTGTTCCAAAATCGGTCAAATAATCATAATTTCACGGTCGCAAACTAACTACGCTATAAAAAACGTCTATAAGAACTGATTAATGTTGTAAGAATCAAAACTTTGTTAAAAGATAACCTGGAAAAAAATAAACTATCATCATCGTGTTAATTTCTGCATTTAAGCATCGTGTTAAATAGCGACCGGAGCATTTTTCAAAAAATTGGGTGCCTATTTGCGACCATCTAATAAATCATAAATTTACTTAAAAATAACACGAAATTATCGTTAAATTAGATACTTTACTAAAGTATGAACACCATAAAACTTTTATAATTACAAAAACTAGACGAAAACCTGAAAATTTCACTTTTGAAGTGGCACTTGCTCGCTATTTTTTGGATAGATTTTCGGTGTTTTTTCGAGGGCAGAGCGACTGGCAAAATAGATGATTTATTTGCGGTACATTGGTGAGGTTTAATGAACAGATTTGAATAGGCGTAGATTCAGCAGTTATCCTTGTCTTGTTCAAGCCACACTTTTTTACAAGGAGTGAAATATAACTCTTATTATTGCAATATTACTGAGGTCAGTCCTGAAAATGGTCGCGAACTGACGCATGGTCGCGAACGGGCACAATGACCCCACCTTGAACGTTCCCCTGCAGTTACCGTTAGCCGTAGGTACCTAGAGAGAAGAAGTAAAATGGTGAAATGGATAAATGCGCTAATTATGAATTGTCACCACTTACCCATGTTTATCTGTGTTTAAAAGTTGCACGGAAGAGTGCGCATCGAGGTTATGGTGAAGAAGTAGGTAAGTTAATGTTCATTGTAGATAGTGTGGGAAAGTTAGCATGTAGGTAGGTATACTTACAAAGTGTTACCGGCAAGCGAGCATTTATTCAAACCCTCTGGTACCTCTATTTATCTAGTTATATGAACATCTTTTATTATGGTATGGGGTCATCTGCAAAATCACGAAAAATATATCAGCTGTTCGCATACATTTTGTTCGAGTAGGTACCTATTAGGTTTTTCTATGGAACAACAGATATTGCTTTTCGTGATCTCATAGATGACCCATATTTCAAAATGTTCATACATGTATATGCCAGATGCCTACTGCCTATATGCATAGAATCATCAGTTTGAATAAATGCCCGCTTACCGGTTACATACGACCTTACTATACCTATAATACCATTTTACTTAGTTCCAAGTCAAAATGTATGTACCTACCATCTGCCTGAGAAGAACTCTCCACTTTTTTGGACACCTGGCCCGGCGAGAACCTGACAGCTTAGAGAAGTTGATACTCGTTGGCCACATGGAAGGGAGGAGGAGCAGAGGTAGAATACCATCTCGCTGGACCGACGCTATAGTAGCAGTTACCCGCCTTAATCTCCAAGGGTCTATACATAGCAGAAGATCGGCTAACATGGAGAGCCCTTCAGAGTAGTGCGACTTACGGTGGTCACGACCATCAGTCATGAGGAATCGACGGAAAAGAAGAAGTCAAGATGAAAAATTGTTGACTAAGAACAAATTCTATTTTTTGTCAAGTTTATGGCTGTTATTACACAAGGAGGCGGATGCACAGCAAATTAGTTGCGTTTGGATTTTTTTTATTAATTCCTACAACAAAACAATTTAATACCTCTAGTCATACAATGCCTAATTAGAACACGAAAATAATTTCGTGGGATTGAATTAAAGGTAGGATTTATAGGTACCTACTTAGTTACAGGTCAAAACATTGTAAGTAACATTTTACAGATTTTACAGATTGAATACCAAATTTTAAAACACTTCTCGTGTTAGGTATACAATTTTTGTAAAACTTGCAAAATTTTCCACCGCAGGCAGGATTTGAACCTGCGACCTTCGGCATCTGTACTGCCGACGCCACTACCAACTGGGCTACCGCGGTTCTAATCGAGCCTGCGAATTTAGCAAGTATATCTTGTCCACTAACGCGTGGATGGGCTCCATCTACTGGGATAGTTGTACGACAGTACAGATGCCGAAGGTCGCAGGTTCAAATCCTGCCGGCGGTGGAAAATTTTGCAAGTTAAAAAAAAAAGATTTTACAGATGTTTGTTCCAGTAATTTTTGAAATGGTTGTCGTGAGAAGCAACTAAAGGATTTGAGAGTTAATGCCTATTGCAGTTTTAGGGGGGAAGGGTGAAATCCTGTCACTATCCTGATCATAGACTTATATATATGTTACCGGCCAAACCCGATTTTAGGATAAACTAGTTTTTCCTAGGCCAAAGTAGTTTATCCTACATGTGGTTGGATAAACCGGTATAGACTAGGCTA
Source organism: Phthorimaea operculella (assembly GCA_024500475.1). Classification (NCBI taxonomy): domain Eukaryota; kingdom Metazoa; phylum Arthropoda; class Insecta; order Lepidoptera; family Gelechiidae; genus Phthorimaea; species Phthorimaea operculella. The sequence continues at coordinate 1,178,513 of JANFCV010000049.1, forward strand.
AACCGGTTCGTCCGATGGCCGATAGGAGAAACTAGTTAATCTAGGCTGAACTAGTTGAGCCTAAAATGAATAAGTACACTTCAGGATAAACTGGTTAGGCTTAGTTAAAATTGGTTAAGGCTACAGTGACCTAGCTCTAGAGGGTAGAGGGTAACGTCGTACATCCTGGAGACATCGGACACCCTGGAGACTCGAACACCCTAGAGGGTGGGGTGTAGCATTAGACACCCTGATGGCTCGGAGGCCTTGGAGGGACGCCCCACAGTCAAGCACTACGTACACCCTGAAGACATCAACCACCCGTAAGGCTCTAACGCCCTGAAGGGCACGGGGTAGCGTCGGACACCCTAAAGGTCTGGGCTCCCACAGACCAGCGACACCTGTGATGTGACAGCTCGTGAGAGCTATCGCCGACAGCTAGCTCCCTTGCAAGTGCTCGCATCAGGGCCTACAAGGTGTCTGAGCCTTCAGGGTGTCCGACGCTACCCCGCACCCTCCAGGGCAATCGAGCCTCACAGGTGTTTGATGCCTCCAGGGTGTGCGATTATACCCTTCACGCTCTATCTAGAGCTACATCACTGTAGGGCGTCCCTCCAGGGCGTCCGAGCCTTCAGGATATCCGATGCTACACCCCACCATTTAGGGTGTTGGAGCCTTCAGAGTCTCCGATGTCTCCAGGATGTCCGACGTTACCCTCTACCCTCTAGTGCACCGTCACTGTAGCCTTAATCATTTTTAACTAAGCCAAACCAGTTTATCCTGAGGCGTATTTATTAATTTTAGGCTCAACCATTTCAGCCTAGGATAAACTAGTTTCTCCTATCGGCCATCGGACGGACCGGTTTATCCTAGTCTGTACCGGTTTATCCAAACGCATGTAGGATAAACTACTTTGGCCTAGGAAAAACTAGTTTATCCTAAAATCGGGTTTGGCCGGTAACATATATAAGATCCTGATACACAGTCTTCAGAATGACTCTCAAAATTACGTCAGACGTTGTATAGGTAATTGGCCGTTTTACAGCCGTTTACGCTCTGCAAATCCCTTGCAACATAATGAATTATACAGGGTGTACATTTTTTTTTGCTATTATGGTACCTAGATTAAGATGTAAGTGTAGACTGGACATCCTAATCTAGGTACCATAATAGCAAAAAAAAAACAATATTTGAAAAAAAAAATGGACCTCCCATACAATCCTCTATCAGGCAGCAAAATTAGTATGGGAGGTCCATTTTTCTTCTTCAAATATTTAACACTTTTTTTTGCTATTTTGGTAGCTTAGGATTTCCAGAGTCTAGATTTTTTTTTGGACCACGATAACCGGGACACCCTGTATAATGTATGCACCTGCCTAAGTATGTAATAAACGGTAAACAGTGAAAGTGTTGTAATTTATTATGCCATAATTAATATGCAAATATAGTGTATGCAAAATATCTCAGACACGACAATATTAAGTAGGTATTAAATTGTCAATGTGCGTGTCACACAATCAGTATAAATTACCGATGGTTTTTGCCATTGAGCCCGTATACCGGGAATAACAAAAACGGTATAACAAGCTGAGGGGAGGTCAAGGTACTGACGAAACTGAACAACTTTCCCTATAAAACATGGGTCGAAATATGAAAAAGAATTAGGTCTTCTCATAATAAATCAATCAAATGATCGGCGATTTGGTATGGGAGGACCGTTTTTTTTTAAATATGTCTTTCAACCAATGTTCCATGGGGAAAGTAGGTACCTAGTAGGAGTAGGTGAAACCCTTTCTGTTACTGCGTGTATACTGTGATATGATAAACTCTATTTACCCACTGTATTTGATTTGCTTAACGTTTGCATGCAACCTTGTGGGAAGGATATCTACCGACCCACCTCTGCCAAAGTGCGATTAATAGTGAGGTAGCATACTGAAGAACTATCTACCTGTATTTTTTTCTATGATTGGTCGAAAAATACGAAAAGTTAGACGAGTGATGGACGCGTGTTTAAAACAAAACTTCATACAAACAGAAAACGCAGGACACGCTTTTAACGCTCGTCTAACTTTTTTGTGGTAAGGCCCTACAAATCGATAAAATGTAGGTACCTACTCAGCTTTTAGATCCTTGTAACCTGTACCTAGCTACCGTTGTAACTTGTAACCATAAAATAAGTAAATTTGGTCCTATCGGGTATAAAATACGACAGACCTGCCAATATACCAAGAATTTTACGAGAGTGTGAATGCGCTCGACAAAGTCTTCGCACGGACTTCGTAGGTACTATCCCCAATCCAGCAGATCAACTTACGCATGTAAGAGATCAACTTATACGGGCTTTTCTTAGTTATAGGGTAAAATTTAACTAGCGAAATTTTATTAGGTGAACTTTTGTACCTATGGGAGGGCCAAATTTTGATCTATGTTTCTTGAGGAAAGTTGTTTAACACCAGCCCAACTTGCATTTTCGCAATCAGCCACTAGTAAAATTTCACCTAGTACCTATGTACAAAAAACCAGTAATAGTTTGTCATTAAAAGGGTAGATTAATGTGCTGGCGATGGTACAAGGAATCGCGTGTTACTCGTAAACCGAAACCTCGATAACAATGACTTTCCAAGTTTATTGAATTTAAACACGACTCCTCGTCATATTTTGTAGTCATACTTTGTACCTTTTGTGACGTTCGTTCTTTAAAAATAATGTTATGAAAAAAAGTAAATACAAGTGAAAAGCTGGAAACAATGAGTCACGTCGTCCGGTGTTGAGAAGATACCTACTTGAAAATTTGCTTTATAGGTACAGTTTCTTTTCAGAAGAGCCCAGTTGTCCGTAAGTCCAAAACGGTCCAGTTCAAGAAGTCACTAAGTCCAAACAAATATTTTTTTACAAACTAATCAAAAAAAGGACTTAGTGTGCACTTGAACTGGACCGTCTTGGACTTAGTGACTTCTGCAAGTGTGCCCTTGTTTGTTGCAATGAAACTTAGTTGGCCAAAGATGCGCATTGCGCATTTATTTGTATTCGGCTTTACTACACGTTTTATAGGTTAGATAACGATGAATAATAGAGAATAAACGGCAAATTTAAGTAAAAGTAAGTTACGTAATGAAGGTAAAAGTTTTATAAATTAAACTTAAACTCATCTCCCAAAATAAAAAATGAAAATAATAAAAATTAGGTTCACAAATGGAGTACATACATACAATACAACACAAGCCTATTGGACTATTGTTATGTGATCACAATATAAATGATGTGATGGTTAGTTTAGCTTGCGTTATGTTTGTCCGTTCAAGTTCAGTAGCTCATTATTGGCTTCGAAAATTGTAGGACAATATCATGAAATTGTGAATAAAGTCCTATTAAAACTACAGCGGAACTCAATCGCTTAACTGGTTTCGCACTTCCGCTCAGGTTTGAATAAGGCCTATCTTTACCTGGTGGTTGCGACATTCCTGTGATACAGTACCGAACTGTCTTGTTCTTTTTTGTAGGTGCATTCAAAAATACATACACACATTTCTATAATGCATATATCCTTTGCGGGGTAGGCAGAGCGTAAACGGCTGTGAAAACGGCCACTTACACCACGTCTGACAAGTTTGATAGTTATTCTAGCAAGACCAAGGACCATATAGGGTGTATTTTTATTAGTGGCGGATCCGTTAAGGGTGTGTTCTGTCAATGAAACTGAATAACTTTCCCCAAGGAACATAGGTCGAAATACAAAAAAAAATTTTGGTCTTCCCATACTAAGTGTGTTGGCCGGCCGGGTCAATTTGTATGGCAGGGCCAATTTTTTTTTTCATATTTCGACCTATGTTCCTTGGGGAAAGTTGTTCAGTTTCATTGACAGAACACAACCTTAACGGATCCGCCACTAATAAAAATACACCCTATATAAATATGGTCCTTGGCAAGACTAAGGAACTCCAAAATAACTGTATCATTATAGTGGCTGTCAGTCTGTCGCCTCAAATTGCAATACACATCAACTCTCAAATCCCTTAGTCGCTTCTTACCACGACCTGTCACTTGACTTTCCCTTGGGTTCGTAAGAAGCGACTAAAGGTTGATACGTACTGCAATTTTAGGCGATAGGCTGACAACCTGTCTTTATAGTGATACACTGTCTTCGAATGACTCTCAAACTTTTGTCAGACGAGGTGTAAATAAAGGCGTGACGTGATATATGTATGTAGAAACTATGTATTCATAGAAATTTTGCAAAGTATCTAAATATTCATCCATTAACTTCCTATTACTATGAGACACGCGCAGGAATTCCCATACAATAAGCTAAGGTAGATACCTACCTATTTCCTGCACAATAAATCCTTTTGACTCCTCAATGAACTTTATTGGTATGGCATTAAAGTAGAAAACCAAATGTTGTATTTTTCTCACGAACAGATTGAAACCAAAATTATTTCCAGTCGAGGCAAGTTAAAATGAACTTTATTCTGTATAGAATAGGGCATTGAAGATAATATTTTGTTATATTTGCAGAAACTATAGAGATTTGTATGCAGATATAAACCAACCGGTTTCCTAAGCTACGTAACTCCTGATATGGCTGTTCTGTGCAAGTTGTATTTTATTTGAAAGGATAAGTTTACGCGTGGTTACGCGAAACGTAATCGCATAGGAATGCGCATATTAAATATTTAACTTTATTCTGCCTAAGATAGAATGACAAAATTATGTTCATCTACCTTTCTAATTTTACCCTTACTATCGCGAAGTGTACCTATTGGTCTACCTGGTGGACCAAGAGATTTTTTATTACCGTGGTCCACCTTAGTTAGTCCAACCAAAATATTATATTTATTTTTTATTTAATCCATCCTCCGAACAAACAGACATAAAACTGTTCAAAAATGCCTTAAAATGATATCAAATAAAATGTTTTTAGGTGTGTACAATGATTCACATATCTAGTGATTTGATTGATAAACAGAGCACCCCATTGGTTAGTATTGATTTGTATATTTCTAGCAAATGAGAAATTAATAACTATATGATAAGACAACAAATGTGACACGTTTGTTGTATAAATATCTCAGTATCTATATAATTTATTCAGTTATGTATAACGATCAATGGATTCGATAAATTAAGCCTATAGCATATGTGTGTATTTAGTTAGAATTAAGTAAACATACGTGTTTAATGTCAATTATTTTCATCATAACAGATTATTCAGCAACATATCAATCTATACCTACTTATTTAAGAGATCAACTTAAAACTGTATAGAGATTCAGTTAGATGTCTTAAATTGAATTTATGTATATAATGATATAATCAATACTTCTGAGATTACAACTTTACTTGCTATATGTAAGTATAACTAAACAATGAACATACAGTCTCTCCCGCTCACTCATGATGAACAATCCAAAATTTAAGGATTAGATTTTTTTGGCCCTTAACATATTACAGCAATAATTGATACTTTTCTAGATGCAGCAACATTTAATGAATTGTACAACATAGTTTTTGTCGGGCTTGTCCGTATCAGTCACAAGAAAATCGAAACCTTAAAAACAGAATTGTTCATGAGTTAGCGTGAGATACTGTACCAGCGTGCCTACTAAAGTTATTTTGTTAACTATTTGTATACGTTATTAATTTATAGAAATTGTTGCTTTATTGTATAGAAAGGATACAATCTAAAAAATATAATTAGAAATAAAATATTATGACATGTTGTGAAATAGGCGATCTTATTGCTGACAAGCAATTTTTTAGGCAATTTTAGGGCACGCACAGGAAACTGATAAATTACTGGCTAATGAAAAATAATTAGTGGTTTCCCGGCCAAATTAGGTAATTATTAGTATGAGGTAATAAACATGTCTATGAAATAAATATATTTTTAACTATAAAAATACATAGGTAATAAAAAATATACAATATCTAACTAAATTCTAAATCAATACAAAATTACCAACGCTAGTAAGTACCTATTGGCTGACTGGCGCCAAGCTAAGGTTCATAACAGCGAATGACGTAAAATGCTACTTATGGCGTTTTGTCATTGAGCGCCCATAAAAAAAATCGCGTTAATAAAACGACCATCTTTTATTAAACAGCTTGTTAATCTATTAATAACCTGTTTAATATTTAAATAGGTATATGTTATACCTACAGGAAATCAAAGCAAGTTCCAAAAGTAATTAACAAGGTAATTAACTAACAAGGTACCTACCTACCTATAACTCGATTTTTATAACTGTGCGTTTGGAGCTGTCAAACTTTGTATGGGTTTTGACAGTTCAAGTGTCAAATCGTATAGAAAGTTTGACAGCTCCAAACGCACAGTTATAAAAATCGAGTTATACCTATTGACTATTTAGCAGGAGCGATTTGACAGCTATCACCGTCATACATACATACCTAAACGTGATTTCACCACAGGAAAATGAACCTTGTAGGTACCATACATAATCATTATTAGATTCATTTTATTGTCAACGAAACGATCTAACAGGTACCTATCTGTCAAAAGGGGTTCAGTAGGATAGGATGAGCGTAGACAAACTTACCCCAATGTCCAAGGTAGAAGTCGATGACATCCTCATATCCGTGTCAATAGTAAACACACCCTCACCGGACCCCACGGGTCCCACTTTAGCACCACGCGGTGGCATTTTAAAACACCACACTTTGTATGTCCGCACCATGTCTCACACACACCTAAAACAAACACTGTCACTGGCAAAACACGATTCGAACGCTAAACTGGCTGTTTTAATTCAGGATTCCAACGTTTTTATTCAAATATCGAACGCGATTGGCAATGTTTTGAATGAGGAACGCGCGCGGCGTGCGCTGGCGCAACTCGGACGCGATCGAATGACAGGTTTAGGTCATTATGGCGCGATGACTCAGCCGGCAGGTAAGTCCGCCTGGCAGCCTTCCGAAGGTTTTCGATAAGAGACGAGACTTGCCACTTGGTTTAAAAGATTTCTTTTTAGTTCCCACGGTTAAAACGCTTTTGTGCTTTTGTTGCTGTTGTATTTGTAACAGCTTTTATTATTTATTCAACTTTGGTCGTGGTACCTACTAATGTTGTATTTTTTATTTCCACATATTTGTAACTCTACTCCGTAGTATAACAACTCGATGCAGTCGGGGTCGTAAAACGTGTTGTATAATGATAATACCTAAATACTGCCCTGTCAGTAATAAATAACTAATGAATTACCTACCTACCTATAGGCTATAGCGAAGCAACAATAATGCTTTAATAGATGTCGCTGTTTTGAAATTATTATTTATAGAAAAATAAGGCTAGGGTACCTAGTATTTATTTCACCACGTGTACGACCCCGACTGCAGCGAGTGGTTGGTTATACGCAGTAGGTACCTTAAGGCAGAATAGTAGCATAGTATAAACAAAGGGGGATATGATAGTAGGTCGGCCGGTATAGTCATGCTGCGGGTCCAGATTATGTACCTACCTATATCTAACATCGAAGGTCTAGTCTAAGCTCACCAGTAGCGTATACAGCTTCGGATCGTGGGGGGGGGGGGTCACAGCACATATCGTAGACTGCTATCGCTAAACTGCACCACTCAGGCAGAATATGCATTACAAGTAAAATGTGTATAACATTTTACGTCAATAAAAACAAGAGAAAAACCACGTTTCGCCATTTGAAATAATAATACTATACGTATAGCGAGCGAAGCGAGCTCGACTTAAGGCATGCGATGAGACACACCGTGCCGCACCATCACTACACGTTATCCGAGCGAAGCGAGCTAGACATTTCACGTTAAAAAGGCACACCATGCCGTACTATTACTACTCGTTATGCGAGCGAAGCGAGCTCGACATTTCGCGTTAAAAAGGCACACCATGCCGTACTATTACTACTCGTTATGCGAGCGAAGCGAGCTCGACATTTCGCGTTAAAAAGGCACACCATGCCGTACTATTACTACTCGTTATGCGAGCGAAGCGAGCTCGACATTTCACGTTAAAAAGGCACACCATGCCGTACTATTACTACTCGTTATGCGAGCGAAGCGAGCTCGACATTTCGCGTTAAAAAGGCATGCGAAAAGATACCATGCGGCACCATCACTATGCACGTTATGCAAACGAAGCGAGCTCGACATTTTGTATAAAAAAGGCACACCGTGCTGTACTATCACTACACGTTATGCGAGCGAAGCGAGCTCGATATTTCGCGTTAAAAAGACATGCGAAAAGACACCGTGCTGCACCATCTCTATGCACGTTATGCGAGTGAAGCGAGCTCGACATTTCGCGTTAAAAAGACATGCGAGGAGACACACCATGATGCTACACGTTGGTTATACGAGCGAAGCAAGCTCGACATTTCGCGTTAAAAAGAATTGCGAGAAGACACACCGAGCTGCAACATCACTGCACGTTTTGTGGGCGAAGCGAGCTAGACAATCTGCGTCAAAAAGACATGAGAGGAGACATGAAAGGTGTTTGCTAACGAAGCGAGCTCGACACTGCGCGTTAAAAAGACATGAAGAGCACACACGTTTTAGGCGAAAGAAGTGAGCTCGATATTTCGCGTTTAAAAGCCAAGCTAGGAGATACGCAACGAACTCGACATTCCACGTTAAAAAGTCAAGCGAGGAGACGTACCTCCTGACCTACCTATAGCACAACTACAAGTATTGCGAGCGAAGCGAGCTCAAAATTTCAATCAATCAATCATTTTATTTGTGCTTTTTTTTTCACATTAGAAGTGGTGGTGATAATAGTCTGATATGCGTGAAGATGTATCTAGTAGTAGAATGATGTAGCTATAGTATCTAGTAGTATAATTCTTGGTGAGTGGGGGTCATGACCCCTGCGACCCCCTGTATACGCTACTGAAGCTCACATTGACAGTCTTACCTCATAAGTCTACCGATTGAAAGTATGCTATAACGATAGATCATGTTTAGGAGGTCATAACATTGTATGGGTGGCCATCCGAAATCCTGGCAGATTTTTTATCCGACTTAAAAACCTTATTTTATTTCCAAAATTTACACCACACAGCTTTACCGTTTAAAACGTACGAGTAGACACTTTTGGCGATGAGAACCTGCTTGGGTTGCACTCTCCAACACTGGCAGTTTCCATGGTCAATGTTATGACATGATCTATCGTTATAGCATACTTTCAATCGGTAGACTTATGAGGTAAGACTTTGTCAATGGGAGCTTAGTCTAGTCGTTACATGAAATGTCCCACCATCCGAAAGGTTGCCGCTTCGAAAGGCTGTCAAATTGAAGGGCCGTCACATCGAAAGTGCATTACGTAGGTACACGATATTAAAGGTACGCTATATCGTAGGTATGTTTCTGCATCGAATTTTATTATATTTGCAGAGTTAGGTACCTACCTTTGCAGTTGTCTTTACTATCGCCAGTACCACACCAGTACAAAACCCTTCTCTTACTTGTCACGCGATCTCCCTGGCTGTCTATCTATATCTACACTTCTACATCTACACTAATATAATAAAGAGGAAAACTTTGTTTTTTTGTTTTTTTGTTTGTTTGTTTGTTTGTATGTAATCGATAAACTCCGAAACTACTGGACCGATTTCCAAAATTCTTTCACTATTAGAAAGCTACAACATCCCTGAGTAACATAGGCTACTTTTTACCACGGGAAAATTCCTCAGTCCTACGGGAAAACGGTTAGCAGCAGGAAAACGGGGAAATAAAGCAGATATTACCCAAATTAGCCAAACCGCTTTACCGATCCTCGCGAATTTTGGCACTGCTATTACTATCATATAAAAGACGGACATGGTCAGCCCTCGAGGATCTGGAGTACCTGATGAAGACCACCAGCATCCCATATAAACTATAAGAGATACGGTCATGGCTTCATAGAAAAAGTTGTTCACCATGACGGGCCGCTTCTGCTGGCACATGGTCATCGAGGATCTGGCGTACCTGATGTAGACCACAAGCATCCCATCTAAACTATAAGAGATACGGTCATGGCTTCATAGAAAAAGTTGTTCACCATGATGGACCGCTTCTGCTGGCACATGGTCATCGAGGATCTGGAGTACCTGATGTAGACCACAAGCATCCCATCTAAACTATAAGGGATAGGGTAATGGTTTCAAAGTAAAAGTTATTCAGCACGACAGGCTGCTTCTGCTGGCACATGGTCACGAGGGTCTGGAGTACCTGATGTAGACAACCAGCATCTCATCTAAACTATAAAAGATTCGGTAATGGCTTCAAAGTTAAAGTTATTCAGCATGACGGGCCGCTTCTGCTCGCACATGGTCACGAGGGTCTGGAGTACCTGATGTAGACCACCAGCACCCCATCTAAACTTTATTAGACTCGGTAATGGCTTCAAAGTTAAAATTATTCATCATGACGGGCCGCTTCTGCTGGCACATGGTCACGAGGGTCTGGAGTGCCTGATGTAGACCACCAGCATCCCATCAAAACTATAAGAGATACGGTAATGGCTTCAAAGTCAAAGTTATTTGCCATGACAGGCCGCCTCTGCTGGCACATGGTCATGATGAGTAACTTCTGCTAGAATGGATTAATGGACTTTTTACTACGGGCAAAGATCCCATTTCTACGGGAAAACAGGTAAGTAGCAGCGAGTGAAACCGCTGGGCGGGCCGCTAGTGTAATATAATACACCACTGCACCTGTAGTTAAGTAGGTATGTACCTACCTACTAGTTTTTCCCCGATCAATACTGGGTGTTTCGTGAACGTGGGTAAAACCAGTTGCTTATAAAAACACCCAGGTTAGTAGTTTATATACCTATGGGGAGGCATAGAACTACCTATGTATGGTCGAAGAAAATAAGTACGATAGATAAACAAGTAGGTAGGTAGGTAAGTGTGGTTGGAAACTAGACAGGTTTTCTATGGATTAGCTAGGTAGGTAGGTAGGTATGTAATAGATTTTGTTGTTATAATAACCACTCTGGTCTTAAAGTACCTACCTAACAGTGGCGAAGGGTTCATACATGCCGATTCCCATCGGCTTCCCTTTCAGAAATTTACAAACCCAAACTCTCACATCAATCTACTTTCATTTTGTAAATATTTCTGTTCCGGCCTACCTTCGCTAAAATGTCACCCTTCGCCACTGCTAGGTACCTAATTATTATTGATAGAGCGTTGTGTGGGTGACGGCTTAAAATAGTATCGCCCCATATCTTTCCCGTTGTGTCGTAATAAGTGACTAAGAGATTTGAGAGTTGATGCGTATTGCAAATTTTAGGCGATTTTTGGGGTCATTTTTAGTCAGTGCGCAAACTTTGCAGGATATTTCTACTCGTGATTCTGAACAACTTGTACTATGGGGCCACCTGCGAAATCTACAAAAAATTTTTGGTTGTTCCATACATTTTTGCCGAGTAGGTATGAATTTTTCTATGGAACATCCAAATTTTTTTTGCGAATTCGCAGGTGGTCATTTTATAAAAGTTGTTCAGAATTACGAGTAGAAACACCCTGCAAAGTTTGCGCACTGGCTAAAAATAACCCAGTTAGGGCTACGGATTTTAATGGGTGGCCGTAGTTAGACCTAGAACTAGGTACCTACCTTTACCGGTAAATAAAACAGCCAGTGAACAAACAAAAGTGAAAAACTTGTCGTCGTATAGTATCACATTAGCATTACAGATGAGGTAGAGCTGCCGTTCGATATTGCAATATCGATATCGATAGTGCAAAGTGTAGCTATAATATCGTTTTTCGAGGTTGAAAAACTATCGATAAAATCGATTGGAAAGCGTCGCCGACAGTGGCTCAGTGCCATCTGTCAATGATTTTACTCGTTACTAAGTTAAGTACCTACCAGAATTTTTTAATAGCTGTCGAATATGGCTTTATTTTGCCTCATACTATCGATAGTATATTGCACCTTTTCGATAGTATTACTATCGTTTGAACTATCAATATAGAGATTAACGTCACAGCTATTCGGATTGAGCTAGGAAGCTGAAAATCGGCATATAGGTAGGTACTTCTTAAGCTATTGATCAAATAGAGATGGAGCCAATCGGGACCAAGTGAGGGGGAATGATGCCAACTGGGCTCCATCTTTAAGTTAAATCACTAGGTCAAGAAATACCTATAAGCCAATTTTCAGCTTCCGGCTCAATCCGAATAGTTATAACCACCTGATTGTCCGCAAGTAAGATGGTTCCGTGCTTCGGATGGGCACGTTAAGCCGTCCGTCCCGGTTGCTGTCTATGATGGCGGTCGTTACACAACCATGACAGAGGCCTGCTACTTGCAGTAGGCGGTTGAAAAACTCTGACACCAGGGTTCATCGGGTCGTTGCACGACTCGGTGTCCCACACGGAAAAGAAAGAAGACCGGCTATTGACGTTTTTCTCTACGCTAATACTATCGATCGGCCAGTCGATATTTTAGGATTTTTCGAATGACAACTAGGTATCGATACTTAGGCAACACTAAGATGAGGTGTTACGTTTGCGAGCCATAGTAAAAGTGAAGACTAAATTGTAGCAAGGACATTGCTCTATGACTACAAACATTACCTATCACGCCTATATCCTTTGCGGGGTAGGCAGAGCGTTAACAGCTGTAAAAAACGGCCATTTACCTACACCACGTCTGACAATAGTTTGAGAACCATTCAGAAGACTGTGTATGACAGGTTGATAGCTTGTCACCTAAAATTGAAATACACATCAACTCTCAAATACCCAGTCGCTTCTTATAGAATGACTCACTGAATTTAATCGTTAATAAAAAGATTAAAATATGATGGATGATAGGTACATGCTCAGAGAAAGAGAATGTTTCAGAGTGACCCCACGCACAACCAGGAAGATGCCTATATTGGTAGCAAGGAGTACGTGCGCTGAAACGTAAATGACTGCAAGAAAACACAATCACTAGACTACAGTACGCGAACGAGTTCTTGACCATCCTAAAATATGCGCCTCCTTGTCATACTCGCAGTGATACTGGCGTGTTCGACAAGGATGCGCATAGAATTTCAGGATGGTCATGAACTCGTTCGCGTATTGTAGATACTAAGTAGGTACCTACATTCCACGTTACTGACTAAAACCGCTAACTTACAAGATAAAGGTCAAAAATCCAACTGCGGTTATTTATATTTTCTGTGTTTTCAGTCCGCCATTTTGAATTTAGGTAGGTAGGTGTGTTAAATAAATATCTACAGCCAGTGTCACTCCCGTTGCTGAGACGAATTTAACGACACCTCGTATGTCACCATCTGCCCAGCGTTTTGGGCTGTAACCTGTGAAAAATACCCACATTACATGCTTTGTAGTAAGTTTTTTGTGAATATACTCGTATGTTTACTCTTGAAAACATAACCCTCATTCTGAGGCAATCCTTTTCCGTTAAACCATTTTCCTTCTGGTTGTTCAGAGTTCATCTAAAAAACATCTTTCTCTGAGGATACAATGATAGACAGAACAATGATAATTGATAAGATATTTTTTGAAGAGCTTAAGTTTGTAGGTATAGACTAAGCTCCCATTGACATAGTCTTACTTAGTCATGATGGCTCAGAGATTCTGTGAATTATTGATCTCTAAGCCGGAAGTAATGCAAAATATGCCTATTAGAAAATAAATGTATAATAGAGAGTGTAAAAAATTAAAATATTTTTTACTAGCGGACCGTTAGCGGTTTCACTCGCTGCAGCTCATTTTCCCGCGGGAAATAGGCATTTTACCGGCAAGTGTCATGCATATAAACTTTCCTCATGAATCACTCTACCTATTAAAAAAAGCGACCAAGAGCGTGTCAGACACGCTCAAAAATAGGGTTTCGTAATATTTCCTTAATCTTAAGTGATACAGTATTCGTTTTCATGGTAACTTCATATTAAGAACTATTTACCATACTTTTTTCAAAATTTTTTGCAAGCATACCTACTTTAGTAGTTACAGCTGGAACAAATTATGGCTCAAAAACGCCCCCTTTAAAAGCAAATATCTCGTGACAGAAACATTTTAGAGACTTTGTTTCATTCAAAGAAACCTCCCCTTAGTTTTAAGAGACCTACCTATTCAACGATACCCTACTCAATAATACAGGAGAAAAATTTTTTTTTCCCCCCTTTCACATGTATGGGAACGGGGTCCAAAAAACAATTAAAATATTTTTTTCTCAACAAGGTCAACACATCTATCTTCACGCCAAATTTGATGTCGATACCTTCAAAACTGACGAAGTTATGAGGGCGTGGCATACAGACAGACAGACAGACAAACAGACAGACAGATTTGACGAAATTATAAGATCACAAACACTAGCCGCAAGTGTTAAAACAAGCTGAGACGCACATGACATAGGTAAGTAGGTGTCGCGAGCGAAACGAGTCGACTTTTCAAGCCAGAAACGAGCATTCATCACAAGCAAGTGTTAAACAGGCCGAGACGCACAAGGCACCAGTATCGCGAGCGAAGCGAGTTCGAATTTTCTCGCTACAAACGGGTGAGGAGCACAAACACTAGCCGCAAGTGTAAAACAGGCAGATATGCACACGTACCGCTAGTGAAGTGAGCTCGACTTTTCTCGCTACAAACGGGCACAAAGTAAGTATTGGCTAGCGCAATCCAGAGAGTCGGCTTCGAGCAAACGCGGCTAAACTCACTCAGACATCCACACGCGTCGTTTACGGGCTCTGTGGAACCGTGTCGAACCGGTAATGGTTGAGTGTGAACGGCGCGTTCGGTGCGGGCGGACGGAATAATATTTTTGTGATGTGTTTGGGTGTAATAACACCACAGAAAATTGTGCATTGTAATTTTTTGTTTCCCACGCAATAATGAAAAGTAAGTAGAACCCTTTTATTTGATAAATAAATAGATACCTACTTCAAAACACTAGAAATAGAGGGATTTCTTTTTAATAATCTTATTTTTCGTTCGTAATATGTGCTTTAGCGTTTTAGGTAGGTTGCGCTTTAGATTGATTTGGTAGGTTAAACGGGTTTAGGTAGGTACCTACCCACAGTAGATAGATACCTTCCTAGTTAGCATTTAAGGTGAAGCGATGAGTACCGAAATACCGATAGCAAAAGGTCCAGGTTATATCATCTTCATTTCCGACAATCAGGTAGGTACCTACATATGGTAGTCCAAAAGTCCAAATGGACTTTTACGATCCTGGATATTTTTTTCATTTTTTCGTCACGGCAGCTGGTGACTTTCGAAACTATAGTAGGTATACTTCGAAACTAAGGTAAGCCGAAACACCGACGAACGACGTGAGGAACCCTTTTGTCGTATCGGTCATCGCCGCCTTCCGGTCCTCTACCTACTACCTACCTACTACTTACTTACCTACCTGCCTACCTATGGGTCGCTTCGCTTACCACCTAGTCTCGTGACCCAAAACCATTGCCTATCTACCGATTTAGGTGGGGACCTACTTATTTCCTACTACTTATTTGAAATATGACTAGGTACCTACTTCCATATGGTAAAAAATATTTCATATCGGCCAGGTAATTTAGGAGTTTATCAATTGCATATAGGGTCAGGTAGGGATCGGTGACTCAGGCGGGTACATTGACTCACGCTCATATTTCGGAATAGGACAGGTATATCTATCTGTATTCTTAACATAATGGTAGCTCTTGACAACCAAACACATACAAACCAATCATCCGTCCACTCCAGTACGGTTTGATTGTGAAAAAAATGTGCGATTGGTTTTGCACCTCTAAAAATGCTTTTCAAGGTACCCAACATGTATTTTTATCGGTTAAGATTGAAAGATTTATGGAAATGTAATAATTATGATCGAAAGTGGTGTTCAAATACTAAGTAATAAGCGAGATTTGCTAGCTCTTAGAGAAGTCTGGTAATATTTTGTAGGCTAATTATTTCAAAATAGCGTCGGCGTCTACACTGGCTCAAATTTAAGTGGTACACAGTGACTCTAACATTCAGTACTGGCTCATCTCTCTATTTTTAGAAACATTAACAGACAATTGTAAAATATTTCTTATGGCAACAGTAATGATATGAAAGGAATACTTTGATAAATATAATTGATTAAAATGCATAGTTTCAATAAATATTATACATGCACGTCAGGGTGCCAAGTCCATATAAACTGTTAGAGTCACTGTGTACCACAGGGGTTGAGTCAGTGTAGACAGGTACAGGTACACAGTGACTCACATTTTTTTTTCTAGAAAAAGACGTCTGGTTACATAAGTGTCGTGTTATTGCAAAAAATGATAATGCGAAACGAAAGAGTATTAATCAATACATCCTAGATATGAATTTCAGTTTGATACTTCAAAGTTATCTATAAAATTTTATTGATTGAAGAAATCCGAGTCACTGTAGCCTACCTGACCCTACCAAATTCATACTTACAAACGATAGGTAACTTCATAAAAAAATCAGAAAGTACAAGTAGCAACCCTAAAGAGTAGGCATAAGTGAGCGAAAGAAGGGGCGAGCTGGCCTTCTGTAAATTCTCTATTTTGTGAAACGGGTAAGGAGCACAAACACTAGCCGCAAGTGTAAAACAGGCAGATGCAGATACGCACACGTATCGCTAGCGAAGTGAGCTCGACTTTTTCTCGCTGCAAACAGGCTCGGAGCGAGCATCGGTGTGTAAAGCTATACCAAACCCCTTGGTATTTACTTTGTACCGTGAAAAATTCCATCTGGTGAGCAAGACTTGATGATTTAGGCACGATCAGTTTAGTGTCTGCGAGTATGGTAACCTATCGATGAGCATAACAAAATTAAAAAAGCAAAAAACGGCAACGAATGTCGACTTTTTTAAAGACATACCTAACATTGAAATACCTATTCAAAGGTTAAAAATAAAAAGCTACCTACCTACCTACTTATATCCGTGTGTGATTCCTAGAATCGAAATTACTGCGGAATGATTCAACTCTGCATTATTGAGATTTAATGTGTTCGGAGATTTCCTTACTGCGTGAGACAAAGCAAAACGTTTGTTTATTTGCCTCTTGCAGAGAAGGAGGTGGGCCCTTTTTGACTCTTTTGTTAAAAAATGTCTGAGTTATCCATTATTTAAATTAGCGGCATCACCAGTATACATTTTGCCGCTATGCAGCGGGGGTAACAAAAAGGGTTTAACTGAACAATTTTCCCCTTTACTATGGGAGTTCAATTTTTTTCACACTATTCGACCCTTCGACCGAAAGCCGTAGAGTAGACCCTTCTACCACAAATTGCGCTAGCCAATAGGTACTTACTTTGTGCTTCTACTCTACGGCTTTCGGTGCTTTTGGCTTTATCACCCGGCCTGTTCTACCCGTCACGTCGTCATCGTTCTCACAAGTAGTTTAAAGGAATACCTACCTACTTTTGTCCCATTCGCAGCTAGTGGCAATCGAGGTAATGGGTAATGAGAACAAAAGGTCGTTGGACGACTCGGGGTCTCACGCGAAGAGAAGGGTGAATACATACAATAAAAATAAATAAAATAAATAAATAAATAAAGGATGCGAATTCGTCCAGGGAATGGACGACAGAGTGCCATGTCAGTAAATCTAGCTAGACACACGGCAGTGTGTCCGCCAAGTTCGAGCAAAGAACCGACACACCGGCCGTGGGTTATATTACACGAACCATTTCGGGCCAAGTTCGACCCACCTATAACTCAAAATCTATTTTATCTACGCATATGAAATTTATAGTATCTGTCGAGATCTACTTGCTTATCTAAACTACAAAATTTCATTAATGTACCTATTGTAGGTCTTGAGATATTGACGTCAGAATCGCTATTTTTACTATACACTCACTGACTGACTGACTGACTCACTCATCAAAAACCTAGACCACTTCCAATGGTCGTATTGACTTGAAATTTGGCATGGAGGTAGGTCTTTAGGTCAAGGTAAAGGAAAAAATCTGAAAATGGCCAAGTGTGAGTCGGTTTCAAAAATAATGAAGGTGTAAATTCATACCCCTAAGGAACTAAAACAAAAAATGTATCTATATATCTTCCAATGGTCATACCGACCTAAAATTCGTTACGAAGGTTTGTAATTTAGTCAAAGTAATGTAAAAATTGAATATAACCGGCTACGAACATTATACCGCCCTGACTTGGCAAGCTTATCAGTAAATAGAAAACGTGTAAAAAAATCCAAGATATTGAATGGGCAATGCGCTCTAGCGTGTCAGTCGTACAAGACAACATACAAAATGACAAAACAAAAAAGTTTCCTTTGCCACGCAAAAGTAGAAAAATTTAATAAAAAAAACTAGTCCATTTCTTTGTAAGAAGCATAGTCCATATTCAAAAATCTGAAATTTAGTATAAATGAGACATTTCCTTAACTAACTTAATCATAAGAGAAAAAGAAAATAAACCTTACAAAAATAAATGAAATCCCACCCAAAACATAAATGTGAAAGGCTGCCAAGTTCGACAATATTGGAATGCTTCGCCTATAAAAGAAGTGAGATCTAAATAAGTACCAAGTTCCATACACAGACCTCAGTTAAAAATAGTTACAGGAATGCACACTAGATTTTCCGCAGTTTGGAAAGTAGATTCTGAATAAATATCATATTAAATACCTAAAATTCTAATACTTACAAAAACGCAAACCAGTTTTTTCAGCAGTTTCCTTATAAAAAAAATTATTATATTTTTTCTGTACTTTTTAATGATATGACTTGGCAAGTTTTAATAGAAAATTTACTTGACTCATTGCGTTTAGTAGGTTTATAACAAAGTGTGTGAAAACTTGCCAAGTTATATCATTAAAAACTACAGAAAAAAATTAATAAAAAATGTTATAAGGAAACTGCTGAAAAAACAGGTTTGCGTTCTTGTAAGTATTAGAATTTTAGATTTTAGGTACCTATTTAATATGATATTTATTCAGAATCTACTTTCCAAACTGCGGAAAATCTAGTGTGCATTCCTGTAACTATTTTTAACTGAGGTCTGTGTTTGGTACTTGGTACTTATTTAGATCTCACTTCTTTTATAGGCGAAGCATTCCAATATTGTCGAACTTGGCAGCCTTTCACATTTATGTTTTGGGTGGGATAGGTACCTACATCATCTTACACTGCGTTTGCCAGTCCACCAGCCGTTTGGGTTACAACGAGTTCATTTTACTTTGAATCATTTTACAATGTCTAGGTAGCTAAGTTTATCGATTTGATATTAAAACTGTGGCGGGTTTCATTTTTAAACATTTGGTTATTTATTTATTATCTTAGTTACCTATGGAATTTCGTGAAGGCATGCGGGCTTTATCTTTATACCGGGAACTTTTAAATCAAATTTTGATTTATTATTATTGCATTCTATATTAATATTCAGACAATAATCGAAAACGTATTCGAAACCAACCTTATACAGGGTGGCCCGCTCAAGTAGTGACGTGCAAAAATTCTTGATATAAAAAGATCTACTGCAAATATTTTAAGGGGTCAACCAACGCATGAAACTAAACTTTCCCCAAAGAACATAGGTCGGTATATGAAAGACCTCCGATACAAATGCAGCAGCTGAGCGAGTCAGTTTGTACGTTTATAAGGTCCAAATCAATTTTTTACATATTCCTACCTATTTTCCTTAAGGAAAGTGGTTCAGTTTCATGGGCTGGTTTACCCCTTAAAATATTCGCAGTTATTTTTTTTTTAATTCGAATGGCTCGTAGTGAGTGGTACCTACCTACCTTAATAATCCCCAATGTAAGTAAGTTGGTACTTATACAAGGTGTAAGAGCGGTGTTCCGAAAACTTTGCAGGTATGATCAGACAATGAAACTGAACAGCTTTAACATGGAGTCAATGGTGGGCAACAAGAAAAAATTATCCCATACAAAATTTAACGATAAGCTGACTGATTTTGTCTGAGAAATCATTTTTTTCATTTACAACCATATGTTCCATGGGAAAAATTGTTTCGTTTTAAGATCTGAGCACGCCTGTAAAGGTAAATTTTTGTTACACTGTCCCCTGCACCCCGTATTAGGTATGCGAGTTTTTGTAGTTTCCGTGATACCTGTACTTAATCAGGTATCAAGGAAATACTTATTTTTAAAATATACAGGAAGGGTACTCACAAGTAACAAAAACACTGCATAAATCATAGAGTTTATTGTTCAAAACAGCCTGATCCTCTCGACGCGCTTGAAGACCCTGAGCTTCATCATCATCACCTCGAGTATCCACTCGGGGATCAGCTTCACGTAGCGCACGTCGTGCTGCGCGTAGTGGCCTTCTATTCTGAACACCATCTGGAAACGGAGTTGGTAAATCAGCCTATAGGATTCACAGCTGGACGTGGGACTTCACCAGGATTCGTCATAAGGGTGAGAATCCACCAGAGCTGTGCGAGGTAGCTAAGCGGTGTGCGCGGAAAAAACCCACCAATAGAATCACTTCATTTTCCTAGCCTCGCTCAGCTCAGCTCTGGTGGAATAGGGTTGAGCGAAGCGAGGCCATTCTACATACAAAACAAGCGAAGGATGCGTTGCGACGAATGTGTAGCGAGGAATGTGTTGCGAGGAATGTGTTGCGAGAAATGTGCTGCTAGGAATATGTTGCAAGGTTTCCACTACATCGCATTCCCCCCCGCTCACACATTTCACAGCTTCGCAACGCATCCTCGCTCCGCACATTAATGCGCATTTTGACAGCTCCGCTACGCATCCTCGTACGACACATTTTACTCGCACAGCTCTGGTGGAAACCCCTACACATTTCCACAGCACAGCTACACATCCTCGTACGACACATTTTACTCGCACAGCTCTGGTGGAAACCCCTACACATTTCCACAGCACAGCTACACATCCTCGTACGACACATTTTACTCGCACAGCTCTGGTGGAAACCCCTACACATTTCCACAGCACAGCTACACATCCTCGTACGACACATTTTACTCGCACAGCTCGGGTGGATTCTCACCCTAAGGCTAGACTGCCAGCCGCTCTCTTTGGCATAAGTCCATCTGGCCGGACGGCAGCTAACCATTCGAACCTGTAGTTTTTTTTGAAAGCCCAGTTTCATAGCATAAATACACGGTACACTATAAGTGCTCCGAGAGCTATCCCTTGCATTCTGTAAATGTGCAAGCTGTACTGGATGTTACGAAACAATAAAGCTTAAAGGAGGTCAAGGTACTCGTAAAGCTGAACAACTTTCCCCATGGAACATGGGTCGAAATATGATAAAAAAAAATAAAAAAGATATGATAAACTCAATTTTTATGGGACATTTATTGGTTGTTTTTTAACACGACGTGTATAGCTTGTTTGTAAGAGATAAGTGCTGCTATTTAAAACTTTTACCTTACCTTACCTTTATTTACAGCTAAAAAAGCCTACTGCTGGACATGGGCCTCCCCTTCTCGGGGGGTACAGCCATACTCACCACGCTAGGCAGGCGGATTGGCGAGCGCAGTGCAAGCTGTTTTATTTACACAGAACGCTGCTGCAATTCCCTTGGTCGCTTTTTACGACACTTACGCGCAGAAATAGGGTGATGCTATTCTAGTCAGGCTTCACAACAGGTCTACCAAAACTGCAGGAATGGCCAAACCAGCATGAGACAAGTTCTGGGTCCTGTACACATTGTGCAACCCTCAATTAGGTACGTACCGCGGGAACCTTCTTCGATTCTGGATGGTCAATAAGCTTGTCTTCTACTCGGAAGAAGACTGACGCCGTCACTTGAGATACGGGATATGTAATCGTGGGCTGGCTGAAGATCGCCTGGAATTAGACGCGATTTCAGTGTATCAGAAAAATAGTGATTCATAAACAGGTAGGACAACATACAGGTGCTCAGCTTTTGTAAAGATGTTTTATACGTTTTGAGCATATTCGATATTCACCACATAAGTTTTCTTGCTTTACAAATAAGGGGCGTGGGTGAGAATCCACCAGAGCTGTGCGAGGAAAATGTGTCGTACGAGGATGCGTAGCTGTGCTGTGGAAATGTGTAGGGGTTTCCACCAAAGCTGTGCGAGTAAAATGTGCCGTACGAGGATGCGTAGCGGAGCTGTGAAAATGCGCATTAATGTGCGGAGCGAGGATGCGTTGCGAAGCTGTGAAATGTGTGAGCGGGGGGAATGCGATGTAGTGGAAACCTCGCAACACATTTCTCGCAACGCATTCCTCGCAACGCATTCCTCGCTACACATTCCTCGCAACACATTCCTCGCACACATTTCTCGCTTGTTTTGTATGTAGAATGGCCTCGCTTCGCTCAACCCTATTCCACCAGAGCTGAGCTGAGCGAGGCTAGGAAAATGAAGTGATTCTATTGGTGGATTTTTTCCTCGCTCACCGCCTCGCTACCTCGCACAGCTCTGGTGGATTCTCACCCTAAGGGACAGCTCTCCGAATACCCACTGATAGTCTGCATTCAAGAAATTGAAATCCCATGAGAAAATATTTCAGGAGACGTAAAAAAGTTTTTGGAAAACTTCCAAAATTTTCACCGCAGGCAGGATTTGAACCTGCGACCTTCGGCATCAGTACTGCCGACGCCCTTACCAACTGGGCTACCGCGGTTCCAATCGAGCCTGCGAAATTATGGAAGTATATCTTGTCCACTATCGCGTGGATGGGCTCCATCTACCGGGATAGTTTTGCAACTAATTCCCAGCGACTAATTCATTCATTACAGATTGAATGTAGTCAAAGCGATGAAAACCCGCGATAAATTGAATACCAAATTTTATAGCTTGTTTTTTATAGGGAAGGCTTGTATGGGAACGTATATTTTTTTGCGTAGAGCAAAGCCCTATAGGTACGGGTATTCTATACATCTACCTAAGCCAAAAACGCCCGGTAGCCGGATTCAACACCGTGCAGGGAGGGGGGGAGGGGAGGTTAAAGTACAGTCCTCCCGGCGCTCAGAAAAAAAACCTGTTGGATTATTTTGGACCTTTGAGACAAGTTTGGTGTCATTTTCAGGTAACTAGATGATGCCCGATTCATTCCCCATACCAGTTTTTTAGGGTTCCGTAGCAAAATAAGTCGCAATACTTAAAATAATAAATTTTTTGTAGTTACAAAATGTAAACAAACCAGCATATTTTCATATTTTTGTATGCAACTTGCTTTTTAAAAAATACTGTCTGAAAGCCCATTTAATGCAGATTATTTGACCATTAACATTACTTATATTTTCAATTATTTTCTGCGTTAAAAAAAATAATCCTACACGTACCTAACTGATTCCTGCGGGCGGGGCGCAGGTTTCGCTCGGTTTTCTGTTGGGAAATAGTATAAGATTTTGAAGTAAATCAACACTATTTAGTATGAATGGTTAAAGCAGGTCCACTTGAGTCGAAATCGACTGATAGGAAGCTTCAAATCTGCGACAGGTAGGAGTAGGAGGGATTCAAAGTACCGAGGCCTCAGCGCTCAGAAATAAAAATGTGCTGGTATCGTTTTAACCTTTGAGACAAGTTTGGTATCGTTTTCAGGTTACTAGATGACGTCTAATTAATGCCCCATACCAGATTTGTAGGGTTCAGTAAAAAATATGACGCAATACTTAAAATATTATACTTTAGTAATATACAAACAAAGAAACCCTCATACGTTCATACGCTTGTATCAATCGTAGATAAAATTTATTAAATACACTGTCTGACAGCACACATAATGTAGATTCTAAAAAATTACAGGAGATATAAATTTGACAATCATTGTGAAAAATTTAAAGTTACAGCAAACTGTCGGCAGTGCAGCGTGGGAGTAAACAAAAAACCTGAAAAACAAGCACTATTAACAAAAAAAGACACCATGAACGAGCGCTCCGTTCGTTTTCTTAGCCCATCCTATTAAGGCCCTATTCAAACCTGAGCGAAACCGGCGCGGAACGTGGCGCGTATCTACTGAATACGCGGTATTTCGATTAGTACAAATTGTCAGGCGATTGAGTTTCGAAACCGCTGTAGGTTTTAACAGAGTTATACTACAACTGGTAGGGCCCAGTTATGCTAACAGTCACTAATTTTCGCCATCACAATACGTATTAGAGGCATTTTTTCTATTTTTTAATTAATAAACGAAAAAAACATAATACTTGAATTATTGTGTAAAACGGGATTATTACCGTGATTAGGTTTTTGTTTACCTCGATATTTCGGAGCGGTTGCACGCTCCATGGTCACGAGTAGACTGGCTCGGCGAGTGATGTCATCTTTCTAAGGGCAAACATATCTGTCTACCCTCTTTCGGATTCGTCGACTGCGTTCTGCTCGGTTACTCGAACCACTACTATTGTCACTCACTATTTCGTACAAATTGTCATTTGATTGCCACTCCATCAATCTGTAGATAGTATCGACCATTGTACAAAAAGTAACTCGTGCTACAAAATAGTGAGTGACAATAGTAGTGGTTCGAGTAACCGAGTAGAACGCAGTCGACGAATCCGAAAGACGGTAGACAGATATGTTTGCCATTAGAAAGATAACATCACTCGCCGAGCCAGTCTACTCGTGACCATGGAGCGTGCAACCGCTCCGTAATATCGAGGTAAACAAAAACCTAATCACGGTAATATCATCAACACTAAAATTATTGTTTAAAACAGGATTATTACCGTGATAATATTTATGTTGATCCCGATATTTCGGGGCGGTTGCACGCCCCATGGTCACGAGTAGACTGGCTTGGCGAGTGATGTCATCTTTCTAAGGGCAAACATATCTGTCTACCCTCTTTCGGATTCGTCGACTGCGTTCTACACGGTTACTAGAATCACTACTATTGTCACTCACTATTTTGTCACGATCACGACACACCACACCAACATAAATATTATCACGGTAATAATCCTGTTTTAAACAATAATTTTAGTGTTGTGAACAACCGTGAAAACCTAAAAACTTATAAGGTAATATCATCATCTGCCTGCCCTTATCCCAATTTATTTGGGGTCGGCGCAACATGTCTTTTTCTTCCATTCATCTCTATCACCAGTCAAATCCTCACTTACGTCTTTATTTTTCATATCGTCTTTTATACAATCCATCCAAACTTTTTTAGGCCTTCCTCTTCCACTTCTCTGTCACTGGCGCTACTTTCAAACTCCCTCTAATATACTCATTCCTTACTTTATCCATCCTTGTCACACCAAACATCAATCGCAACATTCTCATCTCGGCTATATGCAGTCGTTTTTCATCCGTCACCTTAGCTGGCCAACACTCTGATCCATTTTAAACAATAATTTAAGTGTTATGTATTTTTCGTTTATTAATTAAAAAATAGAAAAAATTACACTAATAGGTATTATGATGGCGAAAATTAGTGACTGTTAGCATAACTGGGCCCTACCAGTTGTAGTATAACTCTGTTAAAACCTACAGCGGTTTCGGAACTCAATCGCCTGACAATTTGTACTAATCGAAATACCGCGTATTCAGTAGATACGCGCCACGTTCCGCGCCGGTTTCGCTCAGGTTTGAATAGGGCCTTAATGGGATGGGCTAAGAAAACGAACAGAGCGCTCGTTCATGGCGTCTTTTTTTGTTAATAGTGCTTGTTTTTCAGGTTTTTTGTTTACTCCCACGCTGCACTGCCGACAGTTTGCTGTAACTTTAAATTTTTCACAATGATTGTCAAATTTATATCTCCTGTAATTTTTTAGAATCTACATTATGTGTGCTGTCAGACAGTGTATTTAATAAACTTTATCTAAGATTGATACAAACGTATGAAAGTATGAGGGTTTCTTTGCTTTGTATATTACTAAAGTATAATATTTTTAGTATTGCGTCATATTTTTTTACTGAACCCTACAAATCTGGTATGGGGAATAAATTGGACGTCATCTAGTAACTTGAAAACGATACCAAACTTGTCTCAAAGGTTAAAACGATACCAGCACATTTTTATTTCTGAGCGCCGAGGCCTCGGTACTTTGAAACCCTCCTACTCCTACCTGTCGCAGATTTGAAGCTTCCTATCAGTCGATTTCGACTCAAGTGGACCTGTTTTAACGATTCATACTAAATAGTGCTGATTTATTTCAAAATCTTATACTATTTCCCAACAGAAAACCGAGCGAAACCTGCGCCCCGCCCGCAGGAATCAGTTAGGTACGTGTAGGATTATTTTTTTTGACGCAGAAAATAATTGAAAATATAAATAATGTTAATGTTCAAATAATCTGCATTAAATGGGCTATCAGACAGTATTTTTTATAAAGCAAGTTGCATACAAAAATATGAAAATATGCTGGTTTGTTTACATTTTGTAACTACAAAAAATTTATTATTTTAAGTATTGCGACTTATTTTGCTACGGAACCCTAAAAAACTGGTATGGGGAATGAATCGGGCATCATCTAGTTACCTGAAAATGACACCAAACTTGTCTCAAAGGTCCAAAATAATCCAACAGATTTTTTTTTCTGAGCGCCGGGAGGACTGTACTTTAACCCCCTCCCCTCCTGCACGGTGTTGAATCCGGCTACCGGGCGTTTTTGGCTCAGGTAAATGTATAGAATACCCGTACCTATAGGGCTTTGCTCTACGCAAAAAAAAGTACCTTTTCCCGTTAAAAAACAAGCTATTAAAACACTTCTCGTGTTAGGTAAACAATTTTGGAATACTTCCAAAATTTTCATCGCTTTGACTACATTCAATCTGTAAAGAATGAATTAGTCGCTGGGAATTAGTTGCAAAACTATCCCGGTAGATGGAGCCCTTCCACGCGATAGTGGACAAGATATACTTCCATAATTTCGCAGGCTCGATTAGAACCGCGGTAGCCCAGTTGGTTAGGGCGTCGGCAGTACTGATGCCGAAGGTCGCAGGTTCAAATCCTGCCTGCGGTGAAAATTTTGGAAGTTTTCCAAAAATTGTTTGCCTAACACGAGAAGTGTTTTAAAATTTGGTATTCAATTTATCGCGGGTTTTCATTGCTTTGACTACATTCAATCTGTAAAGAATGAATTAGTCGCTGGGAATTAGTTGCAAAACTATCCCGGTAGATGGAGCCCATCCACGCGATAGTGGACCAGATATACTTCCATAATTTCGCAGGCTCGATTAGAACCGCGGTAGCCCAGTTGGTTAGGGCGTCGGCAGTACTGATGCCGAAGGTCGCAGGTTCAAACCCTGCCTGCGGTGAAAATTTTGGAAGTTTTCCAAAAATTGTTTACCTAACACGAGAAGTGTTTTAAAATTTGGTATTCAATTTATCGCGGGTTTTCATCGCTTTGACTACATTCAATCTGTAAAGAATGAATTAGTCGCTGGGAATTAGTTGCAAAACTATCCCGGTAGATGGAGCCCATCCACGCGATAGTGGACAAGATATACTTCCATAATTTCGCAGGCTCGATTAGAACCGCGGTAGCCCAGTTGGTTAGGGCGTCGGCAGTACTGATGCCGAAGGTCGCAGGTTCAAATCCTGCCTGCGGTGAAAATTTTGGAAGTTTTCCAAAAATTGTTTACCTAACACGAGAAGTGTTTTAAAATTTGGTATTCAACGTAAAAAAGTATTTGACCTCCAGCCTCCAACACAAAACCACGATCAGCTGACTGCGTTTACTGTGGGAAGTCAAAATCTTTTTACGTCTCCTGAAATATTTTCTAATGGAAAGTACGATGATGGAAAGTCCTATCCTATCTGTATTCGGAGAGTTGTCCCTTACACCCTGTATAACTCACCTCATAATAGTAATATCTTGAACTCTCATCTGTAGAACCGTCCAGGTACTTCAGGTGGTAGAGGAAGGTTTCAGTGAGTTTCCAGACCTTAAAATACCAACATTTATATTTAATTCTTAAACTAACAAGTATCACTCATTGAATACCAAATCAGGTGTTTTCAACAGCCTTCTACATATGGTAGCCCGCAGCCCGCCGTCTCTAAGTGATGTGATCGATCATGGGACCAAAGCACGGAACAATCTTTCTTTTTCTGAGAATCAGGTGTTTCAGCCTGCAATGTCTTAACCAGAATAAATAAAAACGACAAAAATACTAAAAATAATACAAAAAGTGTTAAATAAATATATCCTCTCCTCTGTGGCGCCATTTTTTATAGGTAGGCCTTGTCTGTGTCTTGACGAGCGAATAATATCATTTTTGTAGGTGACCCCACCGAGAATCGAATCCGGAACCTTTTGCGTTGCAGGCAGTTGCACTACCACTGCGCCACATCGGTGTGCCACTACTGGTCTAGACAATCCTATCACACATGTATCACACACGACTTCATTCACTTTTATTTTTACAGCCACAACAGTCCACTGATGGACATGGGCCTCCCCGTCTCGGGCGGGGGGGTATTGCCATAATCACCACGCTCCGCAGGCGAAATCGGATTGGCGAGCGCAGTGTCAGATATTTTATTCAAAATTACCTGGAGAATTAACCCTTAGTCGCTTTTTACGACACCCGCGGGTAGGGTGATGCTGTTCAAAGCCGGCATCACACAGCCTTGTTCTTCTAAGTCAAGAATATGACTCCTAACCTTTTCGATGGCTTCCTTAATCAGATGCTCGCTGGTGATGGCGAGAGGAGTCTTTAATCCTGTCAGAGAAATGATGGCTTGCCTCCCGAAGATGTTACGGGAATCTGGAAGGAATAGAAATAAATTCTCCGTAAAAATTAGGGCCAGAGATGTGCCAAAATGGACTCAGCTCAAGACGGTTGACGGAAAATATGATAATTTTTACATGTGTTCGACACTTATGGACGAGCGACCGATTGTATCCTGTTGTCAAGGTTTTCAACCAACTACTACTTCTTCATAAGTACCACCTTGCCCCCTACTGCTACTTGATTCACAGAAGAAAGGAATTATAAATGGCAGTCGGAGATCATACTTTCTCACTCGCACTTGAGCTCTTTCTTACATACATCAGGCCATCGAGCGTTCACGCTCTTCCCTCCCACTTACCTATAGAACCGCCGATATCTATAATTCCTTTCTTCTGTGAAACAGGTAGTATCTTTATTGGCCGTCGGTCGTACGTACCCAACCAAACTAACAGTATTAACTGACTTACTAGCAATTTGGAAAAGACTCTTTCGATCGCCCAACTTTTCTTGAGCCTTGTTGATCACGGAGACCACCAGGTCGATGCCCGTCTCCTCATACGACCGCAACTCTGGTGCAATGAGTGAGCTCATTTTTGAAGTATAGGCGGCTTGGCGGTTTTCTTAGCTCGGCCTTAAACGCGGGTGCGGCTTTCTTAGCGGCGGTGGCGGTGGCAGATTTAGATTTTGCCGGCGAGCTGGCTTCGTATTGATGCCTTTTGTACTATAGTTCTGTGTTGTGATGTTTTTGTTTTAAATTCAGTTTTTAAATTTTACTTTGTAGGTATTTTTTTTGTAAGCGAAAACAAGTTTCGATTGGTTTTGGGGCTTTTGGAGTTTTTGTGTCAGTGTCACGTTGGGAAGTCATTGTCACTTTGTGTCATTGTTATTTTTGTTTAGAGTCGTCAGTGTCAAGTCTCGGTGTCAAGTTCAGGCCTTTTGTGACAGCTATTAAAAAAACAGGTTCCTAAGTAATTAATATATATAATTAATATATAGGTCGATAGATGGCGCTGATCCATTTGCAGAACAGTACTTTTTTGACGATTACGAAGTAATAGATAGACGGTTCCAAACATGTGGGTATTCCCACATATTTTAGAGCATTAAGCTTTACCTACACGATGATGATGATGACGATTACTCATAATATGGCAGTTGTCATATGTATTTTAAATCACAGACTAAACTATGGCCGTGATATCCATAAATAATAAGATTTCTCTCTTCAACTTATTTTTTATTTCAAAGATATGGACCCTTGGGTGGGTCCATTAATGTATCACGCGATGACGAAATATTCACTTTCACTGTTTTAGTGATAATCTTGCACTATTTCGGGAATTTCACTTGGTTATACGATTGCAAAAATACACAAGAGAGTAAAAAGGGAGCAAGAATAGGTGCGGACTTTACCGTTAGTTAGTGAGGAATGCGTCAAAAAAGCCAAGAACGGTGACGTTTCGGTGCCGTGTTCCGAATTTAAGTTATAAAATGATTCGAAAACAGGAGATGTGAGGGTGGCTTAGAGAGGATGTCCGTGCAGAGTTTGCACTCTGCTACAAAACTACTACTAGAACGCTAGTTTTTGTTATCAACTTCGCTTTTGCCTCGCCTCGCGTGCGAGCACAGGCCTATTTTTTCCCGCGCTATTGTTCTATGGTCGCGCGATACGATATTCGGATTTCTCTCTCTATCCGACGCGATCGAAAAATACTTACTTCTGAATGTCGCGCGACAAAAAGGTCGTCTGCATACGTGCATAGATTTACAAAGCTAAAGTAGTAGGTACCGGTTGTTTGAATAGGCCATATTTGACAGCTGTCAAACCCATACACGAAGACATGTCAATCAATTTCTTGTTTGGTGGGAAGACATGTCAACAAAGAAAAAAGACCTAATGTCATAGCATTATCATGAGTTTGACAGCTGTCAAATATGACCCATTCGAAGGGCTATAGTTGAGCAAGGGTTATATTGTTTCTTGTGCAAGTGGATCAGTGCCATCTATCGAGAATTATACAAACTATTAAGTACTAATTATTTTTAATAGGTGTCAGAAAAGACTTCATACTATTTTAATGTAAAAGGAGTTTGAACGGTGACATTTTACTATAATAGTGACCGATAGCGAAAACTGAGAACCGGCTGATAAGGAACAACTTTCCATAAGGGCCCTTTTCCTGTCATGCGTATTTTCGCACGCGCGCGGATCTGGTCCGCATGCGGATGATAGCACGCTCCTAGTCACAGCAGCAAATCCGCGCGCGTGCTAGCCGCATGATAGGAAAAACATGTACCAAAAGATAAGGGCCCTTTTCCTGTCCGCATGCGGATGATAGCACGCTCCTGGTCACACGCAGGACAGGGATTTCGTTTGCGTCAATCCGCGTTCCGCGCGCGTGCTAGCCGCATGATAGGAAAAACATGTATCAAAAGATAAGATGCGTACGGCCCGCATGCGGACCAGATCCGCGCGCGTGCGAAGATACGCATGACAGGAAAAGGGCCCTAAGATGCGTGCGGCCCGCATGCGGACCAGATCAGCGCGCGTGCGAAAATACGCATGACAGGAAAAGGGCCCGTATCAAAAGATAAGTTGCGTGCGGCCCGCATGCGGACCAGATCCGCGCGCGTGCGTAAATACGCATGACAGGAAAAGGGCCCTAAGGAACATAGGTCGAAATAAGAAAAAAATATGGCCTCCCATAGTAACGATAGTAACTAAAATCAGCTGATCGGCAATTTTGAATGGGAGGTCCAACATTTTTTTTTCGTATTTCGACCTATGTTCTTTGGGGAAAGTTGTTCCTTATCACTAGCCGGTTCTGAGATTTAGCTACCATATATTTTACGATAAAAATAAGACACCTCGAAGCAATATAGACAGGTAGTACCATCCACCGGGGGGGATGTAAGGTCCAGCCTCTTTCATGAGCCTGGCGCCTTATACTTTCTAAATTTGAATCGCTGGCCGCGTCAATGGGACAGGTCAAGGAAGCTCTCTTCAGTATTGTTTTGTACTGTTTTGTATCTCAAGAAATGATGTTGTTATCGTCGCGTAAATCAGGAATAAATTATTTCAATTCACTAATATATTGATTTTTGTATCTTGCTTCCACCATCGAGGCTACGCCGCCTAGTACCTACCTACGGTTGAACTTATGAGAACTCCCGCGGGTGTTCCAGCTTGGCCTTGCCTTGGTAAGTAGGTAATCCAAGGAGGTAATCTTTAGGCATTTCTTTAGCTATGCTATGCCGAACCGGTGCCCAAGGAACTACAGGGTTTATCAGGCAGGCGGCCGATCATAAAACTTTGGGCGGCCAAATCCTTGTGCTACATGACTTTGTATTGTAACTGTACATGTTGTGCTGGCCTTAACTGATTTGGGATAAGGGCAGGTAGATGATGATGAGATAAGTATGCAAGTAGATAAAAAGTCTTACTAGCAATATCGGCTAGACTCTGCCGCTGGCCCAACTTCTCGAGGACCTTGTTGATGACGGATACCACCAGGTCGATAGCCACGTCATTACAGGACTGAAGTTCAGGCGCGATCTGGATGCCCTTATATGTTGACATGCTAGGACAATTTATATTTTGATACAAAGATAAACAAGATATACAAATAAAACACGCTAAATACAAAATAAATACGCGAAACAAATGTCAAAATTCACTATCGACTGTCAAAAATCTGCCATGTCATGTCAATATTCAACTCGAGATTCAACTCAATGTTCTTTGATATGCGGCGTTTTTATTGAAAATTTCGCCAGTGTCAGTGTTGGTATTGCTTAGTTCTTTCTTGGAGGACGGAAGATGCTCGAAGGCTTAGTTTCAGTTTGGTTTCAGTAGTGCAGTTCAAGAAGCTTGTATAGTGCGTTTCATTTCATAGTTCCTATGGCGTCATGTTGGTAGCATTGGAAATTTGTATGTAAAATCACACGGCGCCAAAAATTTACGCGCAATTTTCCAATGTTACCAACATGACGCACTATAGGCACTATATAGTGCCTATGTGCCTATAGTTCCTATGGCATTTCACGTAGCTATTTTGTGATTTGGCTAGTGTCGAGTTCGAAACATCGATGAACTTTGACTACATTGACTGTAAAACGGGTCGACCAATGCCAATATCCAAATGATTATGCCGCATTGATGCCAACTTGCCAAGTTTAGATGAAACTTCTTGCCTTTTTGGATCCCAGTCTTCCATCCTCGTGCCCTATCATGGCTAATGGCTCCAACTGTTCGAATCTTTGTTTCTGTCTTAATTTAGGCCCTATTGAACCCTAAGGTCTACGTATGGTAGATGCGCGGATGCGGTATAAAGACATCCACTCAAGATTTTTAAGCAGCAACTTCCAAAACGGATGTCAGAGCCCGTTAGTTCCATACATAGCGGGACTAGGTATACTTAGTAGGTACATTATCTAGACACACGGCAGTGTGTCCGCCAATTTCGAGCAAAAAAAGCGACACACCGGCCGTGGGTTATATTACACGAACCATTTCGGGCCAAATTCGACCCACCTATAACTCAAAATCTATTTTATCTACGCATATGAAATTTCTAGTATCTGTTGAGATCTACTTACTTATCTAAAATACAAAATTTCATTAATGTACCTATTGTAGGTCTTGAGATATTGACGTCAGAAAATCGCTATTTTTACTATACACTCACTGACTGACTGACTGACTGACTGACTGACTGACTGACTCACTCACTCATCAAAAACCTAGACCACTTCCAATGGTCGTATTGACTTGAAATTTGGCATGGAGGTAGGTCTTTAGGTCAAGGTAAAGGAAAAAATCTGAAAATGGCCAAGTGTGAGTCGGTTTAAAAAATAATGAAGGTGTAAATTCATACCCCTAAGGAACTAAAACAAAAAATTTATCTATATCTTCCAATCGTCGTACCGACCTATAATTTGTTACGAAGGTTTGTATTTATACTCTATCCGCGCGATGAAGATAATATAGCGTCCTCTCAACCGCACTTTTGTATGCAAGTGAAAGGGACAAATGATTGCCCTTCCAGGTAAGTGGGCGTCAACAATTGTGTAAAAACGCAAAGATGCGTTTACATGGCTCTTTGGTTAAAGAAGACTCATAAATATTTTTTACTATTAAATTTGGTTTTCTTTGGTCTATTACAATATTTAATAAGTAAAAATAATTTTAGGTAAATACATCTGTGTATGTTTCACAGGAAATAGACCAAAACACGCGCTAGGTCGTAGGAGAAATAAAACAATCGATATAAGAACAAAAGAACGCGTCCGCTCCGTGCAAGGCACAGAAGTAGACTGAAATTGCACCGCCATGTAAACGCACCCTTGCCTCGTTATCGCCAACCAATGGCAATCATTTTGCATTTTCTGGTATTATCTTCATCGCGCGGATAGAGTATAGTCAAAGTAAAGTATAAATGAGATATTTCCTTACCTAACTTAATCATAAGAGAAAAAAAAAACCTTACAAAAATAAATGAAATCCCACCCAAAACATAAATGTGAAAGTTCGATAATATTGGAATGCTTCGCCTATAAAAGAAGTGAGATCTAAATAAGTACCAAGTTCCATACACAGACCTCAGTTAAAAATAGTTACAGGAATGCACACTTGATTTTCCGCAGTTTGCAAAGTAGATCTTATTTCCAAACTGCGAAAAATCAAGTGTGCATTCCTGTAACTATTTTTAACTGAGGTCTGTGTATGGAACTTGGTACTTATTTAGATCTCACTTCTTTTATAGGCGAAGCATTCCAATATTATCGAACTTGGCAGCCTTTCACATTTATGTTTTGGGTGGGATACATACTACAGTCCCGCCCGCTATGCTCGAGTTTATAAATATAAGTAAAAAAATACGGAAAATATACAAGGTGTTAATTAATGCGTGCCGTAGCTTAGGGGTAGGTTCAGTATCGATAATGGAAACCCTAAAAATATTCTAAATCCTAATTAGTGCTTGTGAAAGTATACTAGCATCAGCTGGATGTACCTATCGAAGGTGCTAAGCTACGCACAAAAACCCAATAGGTAAATACCTATCTACGAATCAAAACAAATGAGTGAGTGACGTTGGTGAGTGACTCATCCTCATCAAGAATAGGTAACACATTTAACCAGGCGCCGCCGTTGTGAGTCAACTCAAATCGGAAATTATGATAGCAGGTAAGTAGATAGTATACACTTGATCTCTGTGTATATTCTGACAGGGGTGATATAATATTATTGATAAGGATAATGGTAAGCATAAATAGGTAGCTTATTCATGCATGCATGACTTGTTTTCTGTTAATCAAATATTTAAAGTGGTGAGTCACAGTGGCATCTGGCGATAATGATGAATACGAATGTAAACATAGAAGAATCACTTTCTTTTCTATAGTACACATGTAAAAAATCCTGCAAATATTTTAAGGGTAAAGCTGAGTCAATGAACTGGCCAACTTTCCTCAAGATAGGTACATGGGCCAAAACAGCTACCTATATCAAGTGCGTCACTCCTTTTGCACGGACCAGAGCCCAAACAGACGATGTTTGTTTGGCCTATGGTAGGAAAAAATAACTATAATTAAGGGCACCCACAGACGAGCGACACTTCATTAATGGCAGCTTGCGACCGCAGTTACATTTCGAAAGTCGCCGACGACGGTCGCGCGATTGCTCGTGACAGGTCGACTATCGAATTAGTTGTCGCGAGCTGTTGGGTTTAGAGATGCCGCGAATATTGATTTCGCTGAATACCGAATACCGAATATTCGGCCGTGAGACAACAGCCGAACATTCGGCCGAAAATACTGCCGAATACTTGGCTGTTGCCAAGCGGTGTTTGTGTGCGTATTTCTTGCACACGCACAGGTCATAGCACCTCTTTTCGGAGGCAGGTCTTGTTTATAATCACAAACAAAACCGTTTTTTGCCAATGAATGCTAAAAAGATCGTTTTTGTTCACTGAAATTTGCCCCTTATTTATTTTATTTATATGTAATAAATTAAGATTTTTTGCTAAGAAAAAAGTGGTTTTCATAAATCAGGTAGGCCGAATACCGAATATCAAAAAAAATGGTTATTTTTCTACATGCTGCTGTACACTACGTACGACCGAATTCCGTTCCGTCAGTTTTCGATGGGGATGACACACTATGGGTGCCGAAATTACGTAAAAATCACGTCAAATTACTTCGGACCGAAATTCGGTGACGTAATTTTGGCTGAAGTGCGTCATCCATATTGCACTATTGAACTATAATATGTGACTGATTCTTTCAGTTCGTTCAAATCGGACAGATTTCGAAGAATATTTTTTTTGTTCCCGTTTTGACGTAGTTTGTGAGTTAGAGTAATCGTATACGTCCTATAAAAATGTTACCAGGAAAGGCGTTCATGGAAAAGCCTTAATTTTCATGGAAAGTGATGGAATGTAATGAGCGCTTGGAAGGTAATGAAATATGGAGAGAGTGTAATGAGTAATATTTGGAAGGTAATGAAAAATTGAGATAGTGTAATGATTGTATTTGGAAAGTAATGAAATATACTGAGTGTTGATATGGGTTTGTTATGAATTTTTAGTATCTGTTAGGATTTATTGTAAGAGTTTTTTTTATTTATGTAGTTTTTTGTCATTTATCAATGCTCACGCATAACCAACCAATAAAAAACCAGTAGTAAAATGACGTTATACTTTTAATGACATAAGAATAACAATCAACTAATATGTTATGGTAATGGTAATGGTTGGTAATGGTAATGGTTATAAAGGCTGTTTTCCGCAACTAGACGTACATCTACATGCGCCCATTTTGCGTAAAGCGTGGGGACCCACTACTCGAGCCATCATAGTTCCTCGTGGAAGATCAGCAACCGTACCAAATCACCGAGTGCCTCGGGGAATGACTCCGGATGCCCGAGGTACTTTTCCGGATGAGTTGCCACCTCTTTGCAGTGTAGCACCACTTGGGTAGCTGTTCCTTCTTCTTCCATGCATGCTCTGCACAGAGGACCGTCAGTAACACCTTTGACTGAAAGGTGCTTGATAAAGTGATCGTGACGATGATGCTGGTTGTCATGCGAAGTTGGGGTTTCTTCAGTCGGAGCAACTTCTTAGAGAAGCGACTGGACCTGGCCTCTCTGGCCTGCCTGCAGTCTTCTAACCCGGTCCAGTATGTGTTGTGCTCGTTTTTAGTACGCTCTCTAAGTAGGGAGCGGATTTTACCTGCTGGAAAGGGTAAAATCGGTTCCGACCCATAGGCTATAGGGGATACCGATGTATCCGATCCCCTATTGCCTAGTTTATCCGCTGCATCGTTGACTCAAAAGCCGCTGTGTACCTTGATCCATTGTAGAGTTACGTGGTTGTGTTTACATACCTCCATCAAGCGTTGGTGGCTTTCGTAGATTAGCCCTGATGGCATTGTGTGACTGTACAGTGCTTGCAGTACTGACGTGCTGTCTGAGATTATACGAATGAAGTAGCCCTTTACTTCCCTGGCAGCAATGGATGTAGTAGCTAGTAAGATGGCCAAACACTCTGCTTGAAAATCTGAGTTATGGTAATTAAACTGTTTCGGGTTTCTGTCACCTGCAGCTGCGAGTAATGGCAGATCTGTTTGTGCTTCGTTTAAAATGGCTGTGTGTGGGGTATTGTTGGATATCGTTGTTTCGCCAGAGTTTTAAAGAATTGAGCCTTGGCTGCAGTCGCCTCCTGCTTGACATACAGGTCAAGCCACGGTAGATCCAGCATGGCTTCTAAGGCTGCAGTTGGAGTCGTCCTCATACCTTCCGTGATCGCCATGCAGGCTAACCTTTGAAACTTTTGTAGTTTGTTGATACCTGTCACGATCTTGCACCTTGTCCACCATACGAGTGCACCGTAGCACACCATCGGGTGCATTACCATCATGTACAGCCACAGAATATTTTTCGGCGACAGCCCCAATTTCTTGCCGATCATCCTGCGGCACTGCCAGAAAGCGATGCAAGCTTTGTTCAGTTTGTTTTAATTTGTGGTCTCTAGATACTTGACCTCGTTTGTGAGTTGTAGTCTCGTCCCGAACAGTTATGGTAGGTAGTAGTTGCCCAAAACCCGTTGCAGCGTGAGTATCACTGTTTCAGTTTTTGTGGCATTGACTGAAAGGGCGTACCTGGTGCAGCAGCGTTCCACAATGCGTAGCGCCGCTTGTGTGAGATCGTAGACTGTACTTGTAAACTTACCGGTTAATAGTATAGCCAGGTCATCAGCGTATCCTATAGTGTAGAAATTGTTTGCGTTGAGTTCCGTGATAAGGCTCTTTATTACCATGTTCCACAGTAGTGGTGATAGAACTCCTCCCTATGGGAAGCCTCTTGCCATTATAGCTGTTTGATTGTTACCTGCAAATCTGACACTGCGTTTGCGTTTGTTTGGGATCCATTCAGTCAGAAAGTTGTTCACCCCGTGGTTGTCGAGGGCTACCCCGATGCTTGTGAAGTTCGTTTTGTCGAAGGCCCCTTCACCTCTGCCCAAGCACCTC
This sequence comes from Phthorimaea operculella, assembly GCA_024500475.1. Classification (NCBI taxonomy): domain Eukaryota; kingdom Metazoa; phylum Arthropoda; class Insecta; order Lepidoptera; family Gelechiidae; genus Phthorimaea; species Phthorimaea operculella. The sequence continues at coordinate 1,216,579 of JANFCV010000049.1, forward strand.
TCAGTCATAGGTGTTACTGACAGTCCTCTATGCAGAGCCTGCATGGAAGATGAAGAAACAGCTGCCCACGTGCTGCTACACTGCAAAGAGGTGGCAACGTATCGCGCAAAGCACCTCGGAAATCCGAGGTCAATTCCTGACGCACTCAGTGATTTGGTAGGGTTGCTGAGCTTCCTCGGGGAACTAGGATGGCTCGAGTAGTTAACCCCCACCCTTCACGCAAAATAGGCGCATATGGACGACGGGTTGCGGAAAACAGCCCGTTTAACCATTACCATTACCATTACCAATGGATAAAATGGAATGAAACTATATGCCAAAAGACCATAGTCTGAAAGTGCAGCAAATTGAAGTGGCAGTGGGCTGAATACATTTGTCGAAGAACCGAAGTGTGCCCAGCATGTCTTGACACCTGCACGTTGGCGGACTTGTAGAACGCTTCCGACGAAGCTATCCGCGTCGCCACATACTGGTCCAAGCACAAATAATTGCTCACAAATATCTGCTGTCGACTCGTCAGGAGAAGAAATGGGTTCTCGAGTGAAAGCCACACCTTGGAAAACGTAGTATTGGACGCCCTCTGGCCAAATGGATGGACCAATGACATAAAAATAAGCTGCTAGTTGCAACTGGATGGTGAAAATGGCCCACTTCAACACTTGTTCTAAAAACATCATTACCTTCCAAATCAGCGTCATTCATTTCCGTGTAAAATTTTGAGGAAACGGAAGGTAATGAAACGGAGTGGAATGAAGTTTGAGCAGTTTTTCTCAGATATTTTTGTTTCTAGGTTAAAAAAGAAGACAAAGAATACAACCTAGTATAACATCCCTGTATACTACAAATTAAAGTCAAAACCTTAATTTTATCTCAAACACTAACTTGTCAAATAATTGGAATATAATGAACACTCACCTGTGACAAACGTCATCTCCGCGCGAAAGAACGTAAATTTTTTGCACTTCTAAATTGTCCACGTCCACACTCGGCTCGGCAGTGGGGGCGGCTAAAGTGAGCGTGAGTAGTGATCGATTTGTTAGGTTACTAATAGAGTTATGAAACCAATTATTTTTAATTTCCAATTTCGTGGAAATGAATGACGTTTTTCGTTTGACAAAACTTTTAAGTCGATTCTTTCTAGATTGCACGTTATTTAAAAATACCATATTAAATACTGATAATCTACATTCATTTTCGAAGTACTTCACTACAAAAAAATAATCCTTCTACATTAGGAAAGCCAAGTAATAATTAAAAACTTTTCCGTGGTACCATTTGGACAAGGAGAGTAATGAAGATTTGGGAAGTTCTTGTTCAGAACTTTTTTTCATCGTTGTATTTAATCCAAATTTGATAAATGCATCATTTAATTTACTCTATAAGTAAACATATTCTGTAAAAATATTTAGCTCAAACTCAATATTAGTGCCGAATTTTGATCCGGACAGTTATTTGAACGAACTGAAAGAATCACTCATATGTAACTGCACCACAGCGAGCGAGCCTGTGACAGAGCTAAAAGCGGCCTACACTTACCCTGCCTGCTGCAGGGGTAATTTTAGTAGGTAATGGTTTATTTTCAAAAAAACTATGTCGTTCTAATATTCACTATACTGAGAAGTAGGTACACCTGGATGTTAGTCTCTATTCCATGTAACTGTCAAAAATAGCAATTCTAATATAGCGATGTCACTTTTTTTCGTAAAATCGGCTTAGAAAAGGATAGGAGATCATTTAAACCTTGGCGTCTATCAAGAAGAGGCTATCAAAAAAACTACAGCTAAGCATAGAATAAAAGTGTGCTATATGTAAAAAAAAACATAGACAATTTAAACAAGAAATGACTAAAATTGCTTCATGATGTCTACTATCCTTTTCTACGCCTATTTTACTAAAAGTAGGTAGCAGCGCTAATCTGAAATTGGTATTTTAGACAGTCATATGGAATTGGGGTCATTGCAGATAAAGTATTAAATCTTGAAATGGTTTTGAGATTTTCGTTGATAGTGCCCTTATTGCACTGAACCTGAACTCAAGATTGACAGCACCGTGCACCAAATCCGATCCTGCGAATGATACCTAGTCCATTAAACGATTGAGTCCATTATGGCACAGCGGGAAAAAGTCTTCGCTGGCGCTCAGCAATGTGAAAACTTCATACAAGCGCTCTAACAAGGAAACTGATCCCGTCTCACCCGAGCAAAATATTCCTCGAATACCCGTGGGAAGGGAATAAGGTGTTTTCCTATAGTAACAAGTAGCCTTGGTACTCGCAGCCTCGCAGGGATAATGTAGTATGTAAACGGTGTAAGATTTTTTAAGTTATGTCAATTTTGAATTATTATTTATTTATAACTAGCTGCCCGTCAGCGGTTTCACCCGCTGCAACCTATTATTCCGTGGAAAAAAAAGCATTATTCGCCAAGAGATGTCGCTGTTAGTTTTCGGCGAAAACGTTTAAAACGCGAATCGGCTCAGTCACGCCACCTTTGCAAAAATATTGAAATATGCGTGATCCCGTAGGAATAAGACATTTTCCCGTGGTAAAAAGTAGCCTATGTGTTATTCTAGATACTCTTCTACATTTGTGCAAAATTTCATGGCAATCTAATCAGCCGTTTTAGCGTGATGTCGTAACAAACACACACACAAACATCCGCCTTTATAATATTAGTAGGATTATAACCGATAGTGACAATTGCGAATATTGCGATTCAACAGAAACGGGACGATTTTCTTTACTGTTACATCTTTATAGGTAGGTACTGTGAGTATGGGCAGTAACTCTATTGTACTGTACCGAGTGACCCACAAACCAAGCGACAAGGTACCACCACATACCAGCTGGTGAATGAATCACATCATCCACATACACGAGGTAACTGTGCGTTGTGTCTGTATGTGTGTAGTGAACGAGATAAGTCATCTGTGAACATATGATGTAGAGAACTGGATGTGGTATAGTAAAGTTATAGCGTGATTTGTATCTTATACCTAAGTCCAGATTTTGGACTCCAGAATAATCATCTTCATCTGCCTGCCCTTATCTCAAATCAGTTGGGGTCGACACAACATTATGTAGCTTAAGGATTTGGCATTTTTTTATGACCAGCCACCTGCATGACGTCAACTCTGTTTGGGAATGCAAATGTAGGTGCGGTTGACCATAGTCGGCAGATATTCAGCTGAGGTCTACGTCGCCTATTACGAAACACCCTGAGTGGAGGCAGTTTTCTGCCTACCACACGGCATCATGGGTCCAGAATATCCATGCAAAAAGACAAAGACTCATATTTTGTAATTCGGTAAATATGGTAATAGGTATGCCAACAGTTTTGATTTGTGTACTGGATGCTCCCTACAGTACAAGCTCTATACTCGATCGGGCGTTCTAGCTTGACATTTACGTCAAACGAAGTAACAATTGTACGGATAGCATAAAAAAGTTCTCTACTCACTTAATTTTTTAAGTAACTAGAGTTACAAAAATTAATACCCCCGTTGTATTTTCATGTAACCACACAGTATGTAAAAATACCACTAGCCATATTTTTTTGTGAATAAAGCATACATTTAAAAAGTTATTGTATTCCATAACAAAGCACCCTATGTATTTAATGTTTTACATAGCTTTCTCACAATAATTTTCTGATAATAAAAGTAGGTAGGTACCTACTTATCCCAAATATACACAATATTCTTACAAAATGATCAAAATTATTTGCATAAACTGATAAGGCGACACGTAAAGGTCGTATAACTGGTTTTAATGGTTATGTATGTACGTATGTATATCACTTCCAGCAGCAGACTGTTAAGATCGTGTGCGCGTGCGCCGACCGATCAGTCACTCGACGCTATCGTAAGAAACCGCGCGAACTTTACGATTCTTTATTTGAATTTAAATTCGTTTGATAAATCTTATACATTCATAGAGAAAGAAGGTTTCGAATTCTTTCTTTGTATAGAGAGACTCATTATCTTACTCACTTCTCCTTTCGTTGTATTGTGTAGTGTAACGACTAGTGGTTGAGTCGGAACTCATTATGGGTGCTTTGGATTGTGTGACGACTGACCGAATTAAGTCCACGGAAAGCACGGAGGTGTTTACCATCAATGTCGGGTCTAATTCTTGTTTGGATGAACCGGTGAGTGGGTTTTTACTTTAGAGCATCTATAGAGCACCTACCTATAGATAAACATAAGTGTGATATAGAGTGCGCGTACCTATTGCTGCCACAGAATAGGTACACTATAGTACTCTCCGGACAATTGTTCCTAGCGTAAGTAAAGTTCTAATAGATCCTACCTGCTTACGGCAAATGTAGAATAAATTGTTGTACTCTCGTGTTAATACTGAAGAGAGTTTGTATCTATACCTGTGCCAAACGCTCATGGTATCTAAGACGTACTCTATATGTATAGCATGCTTATACGCAGTCTATAGCTAGCTTATACAGGGTGTAATGTATGAAACTGAACAATTTTCGAATTCCAAGATTTCAAGTTTTTCAAAAATAAAAATTACGTCGTTATAAAATAATTATTTCATGAGACGTAATTTTATTTTAATTATAAAAAAACACGATCAGCTGACGACATTTACTATGGAAAGTCAAAAAAATATTTTCGTTACGTACCTACCTACTCAACATTTGCTCCAAAGTGAAAGTTGTTAAGTTTGTGACTGCAAAGTTTAGTTAGTTAGTCATCATGTGAAGCCTTAACCGGACTTACTTTGTGGAAAGCCTAGGTTGATTCACGATCACGTGTTTCATACATAGCTTAACATCACGTCTTGTTCCCTTGCGGGGTAGGCAGAGCGACACTTGGTCCGTTACAGAAAATGGCGTACCATTTTTTTTATTGCAATATATATACTTGTATGATTTATCATTTATCATAAAGAATTTTTAACAACAACCATTAAATTAATGATATGCATGAAGACCTCGAGTCCCTCTGTCGCTTTTCATGACACCCTCGTGAAAGAAATAAGGTGATGTTATTCTAAGTCGGCAGGCACCACGTAGTGGTGTTTCATAACTTATCTGTAATATAATACAAGGTATAAGAGACAGCTCTCCCCGATCCGGAGCGGAACTGATGCTAAGCGATAAAGCCGTCGACGCGCGGCCGATGCGTATCCGCTCCCAATCCGCTAGTGTGATAAGGCTCTTACCAATAGGTACTGGTACAGTCGCCTGCAGAGTTACCTGACCTCTGACACCAATCGTTTTGTCCAATGGGTACGGAACCCTAAAAGACAACAAAAATACTGCTATTATTGCAGATAGACAGATAGACAAACTTGCGTATAAAATACTGCATTTTAAACAGGAAATAGGTAATAAATTGGAGATAGACAAACTTGCGTGTAGATCGTCGCGTGTGATAATTCGTTAATTTGCTGATTATTAAGAATGGAGCGATTAAGATCGCATTACTTTGTCGAGACCACACATTTGTTTTTGCAATATTAGGCGACAGGCTGATAACCTGTAACTATGGTGGATGACTCTCAAGCTTTTGTCAGACTGTAAATGGTCGCTTTTTAACGTCATCGTATAATAGCTGTTTGCGCTTTACCTACCCAGCAAGGTAAAGGCGTGATATATGTATGTACCACATATTGTGATAGTTTGTTGCAACGAAACATAAACCTGGGTAAAGTTGTTTGAAAAGAGCAGGAGGATGTTTCCTATACCAGTATAACCAGTTCTAGTACTGAATAAATATTTCTGATTCAGATTCTGAGGGTGGTTTCAGAGTGCGTGCCTTGAATTACACTAGATACCAAGTTTGTACCTATCGCATTTTGAGACGCGCTGTTTCCCGGTACTGCTCCTGTCTAGTCTCTAGTGTAATCGTGGCGCGCACGCTTGGGACGCGCGCGCGTCTGAGACGTGTCGCTCTGAAACCAGCCAGAACCCTTCGGGTGCAAGCGCGACTTGCACCTAGACGATTTTTTATACGACGCTGTAATTACTTTTTTGCTGTGATATTCAAATATTTGTCGGTCTACTTCCATACCAAAGACAAGACACAATAAGAATACTGAAATTATCGTAAAATAAATTACTTTACGAGAAATTCGAATAAGGCTTAGGCAAGGTATTCAAATATGCTTACCCATTAATACTAAAAATCTTAAAGCCTGATAACAACATTATATAATGTTTTTAGTATCGATTCTACCTATCTATTGTTTTTTTAAATCATGCATGAGCCACGACACTACCGATAGTACCTAAGTATTATGCGATTAGTGAATTTTACTGCGATAGCGAAATTTCAGTACGTGCTGCTCATAAGGAAACATTTTTCTCCAACGAGCATGAGTCGAAGTACGAGTTTTTTTTTATACTCTTATAGTACCTTAAATCAGCCTTAGAGGAACGCAGGACAAGAAATGAGCTGATCAGCAATTTTGTATAGGATATCCATTTTTTTTATATATTTTGATCTATGTTCCTTGGGGAGAGTTGTGCCTTATCTTATCAGGAGCCCGTCGTGTATTTTCGCTATCGGTCGCTAGTAAAATTTCACCCAATGTATGTAGCAAACATTTGAACTATCGATATTATCGATTATATACTGTTATTCGCATGAAAATTATCGATTGTAGTACAACCGATGGTTCGACAACACTACCCAGAAATGTTACTAGGTCATCATAGGTGTTTGGAGCAACTGACCCATGTCTAATGCAGGCCAGTGTCTATTAATGGGATGCAGGCCAAACGGCTTTGAGGTGTCTAGTTTCAGTGCTCAAATTGGACCTAATTTCCTGGGAATATAATTAATATCTATGTTTGAGATCGTAAATCAGTGGGACATAGAGATATATTTTTAAAGTAAGGGAGGGAAAGAGGGGAATGGGATACATGCGATGGGATCGTAAGTAGGTATAACCTTAACCACTGCTCGCATTACACATTCTACTACACAAATTCATTTACACTCACCCTTGACATGTACAAATGCGAATGATAGAAAGTGTAATACGAAGTAGCATTAGCCGACCAATCCTCACTAGTAGAATCCTCAAAACAAAAGAATATTATTGACATTTGTATGCAGTTATCACAGAGCCATCGGTAGCACTACACTATTTTTAACCCTCTTAAAGTAATTCTTTTGGACTGATTCACCCTTTATAATATTTTGCAGTATTTTTTACATTCTGCTTAGTTACATAGACGTCAACCCTCTTCAACTAATTCTTCTGGACTGATTCACCCTTTAAAATATTTTGCAGTTTTTTTTCTTACATACTGCATAGTTACATAGACGTCAACCCTCTTCAACTAATTCTTCTGGACTGATTCACCCTTTAAAATATTTTTCAGGTTTTTTTTACATACTGTATAGTTACATAGACGTAAAACGAACGGGGGTATTAATCTGTGTAACTACAGTTATAGGTAGGTACATAAATGTTTAAGTGAGAAGTAAATTTTTTTGCTATCCGTACAACATTTTGTGCAAATGTCATTTTGTTTGACCTGTTTGTGGCATATTTTGAATGGAATGTCTTAATATGTTTTCGAATAATTTATATCAATTGGAAAACTTTTTTAGATTCTTGGGTTTATTCTTGGGCATACTTTCAGTATTCCCACACAACGATAGGAGGAAAAAGTAAAATTTTAACAATTATATCTGATAAACGGACATCCCATCCTGTTATAAATAATATCAAATATCTGCGATGTGAAGCAGTTAAATTGTTTGAGGATTTTAAAGACGGCATTTTTAAACAGTTATCATTAATCTCCCGAAATACCGAAGACGAAAGTTATAGTAGAGACTAGCTGGGGAGACGAGGATGCTAAACGTGAAGTGGTTCCAGCGTCATAACACTTTGTATTAAACAAAACATACAAAATAATGAAAAAACAAATATACAAATCTAAAAACTACTTATAAATAAAATATGTCCTCCAGTGCTCCGCACCGAGGCAACGTCCCCAGCATACTAGCTGCATTCCCTCTTTGCACAGCCATGCAATCCCAGCGTCATTGAGTTTTGAGACCTATTTGGTTGCAAAGGTGACAAAAAGCTGTAATGAAAAAATACAGTATGGCCAAATGCTATGACATAAGTTCTATTTTTTTTCTTGACATGTTTTCTAGTATTGGTTTGACAGCAAGTACATAAGTAACCTATCTATTAATATCTCGCAATATAATTAATGAAAGAAATGAAAGCTTTATTATTTTATTAATTACAAGTCAATATGAATGAATATTAATGGCTAACTAATAAATTCTATTACAAATTGCGAGGCGCCATAGAAATGAGTAAATAATCATTAGTTATCGTAAATAGAAACTGAGGCGCAAGCTCCACAGAGTAGACATGAGAGGTAAGATGGTATCTGTCAAAACAAGTGAACAAGTGGACCTCATCATCTTCCTGCCCTTATCCCAATTACTTGGGGTCGGCGCAACATGTTTCGTTGCACACAAAATCGTGTTGCAAAAGGATTTGACTGAATTTTATGACCGGCCGCCTACCAGACGTCAACCCTCCTTTGGAATGCTCTTGTGGTGGATTTACCGCCACCATACGGTTGGCCCTGGCTATTTAGGTCGGGTTTATCCCTCGGCCGCCTCTTACGACCCCCACGGGAAGAGAGGGGGTGGTGCTATTCTTCTCTGCCGGCACCACGCAGCCACTACCGGCACCACGCAGCTACCAGATATTAAAAAAAAAACGCCGACATCGACACGTGTCAGACACGCCCAAGAATAGGGTTTCGTAGTCAACGTTTAAATATCAGGTATTTCAGCGCTACAAAATTAATTTTATTGATGGTTTGTTTGCAGCTGCATGGTTACCAACCGCAAATTGAAAATATTGTATTTATCTTAAATCTTTAGTGGTATAGTATCCATTAAAGTTTTCATGGTAGCTGCAAGTTGAGAACTATATTCCATAATTTTTAGGGTTTCGTAGTCTACTAGAAACCCTTATAGTTTCGTCATGTCTGTCTGTCTGTCTGTCTGTCCGTCTGTCTGTCTGTCTGTCTGTCTGTCTGTATGCCGCGCCCTGATATCTTCGTCAGTTTTAGAGCTATCGACATGAAATTTGGTGAGAAGATAGATCGTGTTGACCCAAATATAGAAATGTTAAGAAAAAATTATTTTAAATGTTTTTTGGACCCCCTCCCATACAAGTGAAAGGGGGGCAAAAAATTTTTTTTTCTTCTGTAATATTGAGTAGGATATCGTTGAATAGGTCTTTTAAAACTAAGGTGAGATTTCTTTGAAACAAAGTCACTAAAATGTTTCTGTCACGAGATATTTACTTTTAAAAAGGGCGTTTTTGACCCATAATTTGTTCCAGCTGTAACTTCTAAAGTATAAAAGCTAAAAATTTGAAATAAATATGGAATATAGCTTACAATCTGAAGTTACAATGAAGACTATAACGGATATTGTACTTTTAAAAGTTTCAGAAAAAATTGAGTTTTTCTATTTGCGGTTGGTCATCATACTGCTGCTAACAAACCAGCAACAAATTAAGTTTGTAATGCTGAAAAACCTGATATTTAAACGTTGACTACGAAACCCTATTTGTGGGCGTGTCTGACACGCTCTTGGCCGGTTTTTTTATTTTTTTGCGTTTGTAGGTACTATAGCTGAGTTACAGTTGGAACAAATTATGGCTCAAAAACGCCCCTTTTAATAGCAATCCCTCGAGACAGGAACTTTTTAAGTAACTTTGTTTCAAACAAACCTCCTAGCTATCAGTATAACAAGAGAAAAAATATTTTTTTGCCCCTCTTTAAAAAATATTAACATATTTTTTTCTTAACATTTCTATATTTGGGTCGACAAGATCTAGGTATCTTCTCACCAAATTTCATGTCGATAGCTCCAAAACTATAGAAGATATGAGGGCGCGGCATACAAACAGACAGATAGACAGACTTGACGAAATTATCTGGGGGCACGGCAGTGCCCCCCACCAAGTCGAGCTGAAAGCGGCACGGCCGGGCCGTACCATCCTTTTCTCGAACCAGTTCAGGCCATTTTTAACCCCCTCATAACTCCCTTGTCGATAAGTTTAGAACCCTCATTTTAAAATATCTTATCAAGCACAGACACGATACATTTCAAATTTCATTTAATTTGGACCAGTAGTTTAGAAATTATAGTTAGTCAAAGTTTCTTAATTTTACATTCTATAGATTTGATATGTGGGTAATATAAAAAACACGCTTAATACTAAATTACGGCTAACTATGTTGCAATAAAGCAACCACGCTCTGCTACCAAAAAATGTTTGATTCCGAAGCTGATCTTAGCGCCGTGGAAGCAAATTAAAGTTATCTTAAAATCTAAAACTAAATGGTCGATCAGCCTCGGAACAACATTTGACTACGATTCGTAGTGCTCTTTACTATAGCTAAATAAAATAAATTTAATGAGAGAATTTTGTTCCGGAAAGTTTCCGGCCGAGAAATTCTTGTTTCCAAAATCTACTTAAACAGGGCCCAGCAACGAATTGCTTACCGAGCGAACGATGACGCCGTTTCTTTGTGAGTTTAAGTATGACAGGAATCAGGTATTCAGGATATTGTGAGGAGCACAGGAATAGGGAATAACCTAAACTCACGGCACTGGAACATCCGCTCGTTCTCGAACTCCTTTCCTCCAATCTGCACTATAGTTCACAGTTCGACATCACATAATGTTTTTTAACACAAAATAACTAAAAGATTTCTCTCCGAATGAGAAATCGGCCCCGTTGGCCTCCAATCATTTATAATTAAAATACGTAGCTATCGGCAGCCACGACGCGAGCCAACGAAAAGTGAGGTTATATTTTGCCGGCGGTCGCGTGACTCTCAATCAAAGCGCCGGAACCAAAATCACTTGGTTCACTTCCCCACCGAACAGGGAAGACCACACGAGAAAACCGAAAGCACTAAATTACACCATTTATAATTACAATTCGCATCCACGATGCGGGCGACGGCAGAGGACGTGACAATGACAGAGCAGAGTTGCCAGCACCGCGCGCCCATTTTATACGAAAACTAAACATTCACCCGCCCCGGACCGACCCATCGGTCCGCTCTATGCATGGCAGGCGTGATAATGTAGCTACTGCTCGCTTAAGGACTGAATCCCCCACCTGAACTTCTGCAACTCGAGGAGTGCCATCACTACCCGGAAACAGGTTGAGAATGCGCCCCCGGCGCCAACGCAGTGGCGGTAGGTTGGCATCCTTAACCAGAACGAGATCCCCAATGCAGGGGGGTTCAGTCCTGTCCGTCCACTTAAGGCGTTGCTGCAGAATGTGCAAGTACTCAAGCGACCAACGCTTCCAAAAGTTTTGAGTCATTTGCTGCAACAACTGATAACGCGACAAACGATTGCTATTCACCTCCGTATAGGGATATTCCGGCAAGGCGTTAAGTGGGCGGCCAATTAAGAAATGCCCTGGCGTCAGGGCCTCTAAATCATTTGGGTCTGAGCTGAGCGGACACAAAGGACGCGAATTGAGTACAGCCTCAATTTTACAAAACACGGTCGCCAGCTCCTCGAAAGTCAAAATTGTTAACCCTACAACGCGCAACAAATGCGTCTTAGCGGACTTTACAACCGCTTCAAAAATACCACCCCAGTGAGGGCACGCTGGTGGATCGAACACCCAGGTAATGCCCTGACGGGAGAGGCCCGTGCTGATGGCTTCTTCGTTCTCCCTTAAGAACGTTACAATTTCCTTCATACACCGATCAGCACCCTTAAAGTTGGTACCACAATCCGACCTGATCAGCGCTGGTCGCCCTCGTCGCGACGTAAATCTCTCCAGCGCTGCCAAAAGGCCTCCGTAGATAGGTCGGCCACGAGCTCCAAGTGGACGGCCTTGGTGGCTAGGCACACGAACACGCACAAGTACGCCTTGATAGACTTTGCGTTCCGTAGGCGTGATGCCTTTACCATGAAAGGGCCTGCAAAATCCGTTCCCACACCTGCAAACGTCCAGGCCTCCGTCACCCGGTCCGGTGGAAGATCTCCCATCTGTGGCTGCATTGTGGCTGCCTTCAAGCGGTAACAAGGCAAGCACCTAAACACAACGCTACGTACCGTTCGTCGTCCCGATAAGATCCAGAACTCGCGCTGTAGGATGGCCAATAGCGCATTACAGCCCGCGTGCGAGTTTTTCTCATGACGATCCCTGACTAAGAGCTCAACTAAGGGTCCCCCTTTTGGAAGTAACAGTGGATGCCGAGCCGAAAAGGGGAGGCTAGCGTTCCGAAGTCTGCCTCCAACCCTGAGCATACCTTGCTCATCCAGGAATGGGTTGAGGCGCACAATTCCTCCCTTCAGCTTTCCACGTCCATCCCTGAGCAGCCTGACCTCTTCTTCAAAATGTTCCGCCTGGACGACTCTAACTAATGAGCGTAGAGCCGCATTCCGTTCCGCAGGCGAGAGGACAGGTGTAAAGTTCCGTTCTGCTTGAGGCTTCCTGCAGTTGTTCACGAACCGTTTGATCCAACCTGTCACCCCAAGAAGTTTGTCGAGGGAGCTATACCGTTCCAGCAAGAAAGCTGGGTTAGGCTTCGGTACGAGTTGCCCCACGTTCACTCGCAAACCTCGATCAGGTGGCCCAAGCGGCGCCCTGCACTCGTTGAATGGCCATTCCTGCGGCGACTCAGTTAGCCATTGAGGTCCCCACCACAGTGGGTGACTCACCAAATCAGGTGCCCTGCACCCGCGCGAAGCGCAGTCCGCTGGGTTCCATTCTCCCGGTACGTGCCTCCACACTAACGGAGTTTCCGACCCCGTAATCTGTGACACCCGATTTGCCACGAAAACCTCAAGTGTATGTACCGACGTCTGCAACCAGCACAGAACTATCCGACTGTCAGTCCACGCGTACACCGTTTCATCCAAGTTGATGGTACCACGCAGATTGCAGGTTACATGATTTAGCAAGCGCGCTAGAAGAGCTGCCCTGCCACTTCCAATTTGGGGATGGTCCATCTAGTTCTGACTGGTGCCACCTTACTTTTGGCCATAACCAGACGCACGTGCACAGTTCCCGTTGAACTTGCTGTCCGAAGGTATACAGCTGCCGCGTACCCTCGCTCCGAGGCGTCACAAAACCCATGTAGGGTAGCCTTACATCCCACCGATGGGACTAACTTGCGGGGTATCGCGATGTGCACAATCCCTGGTAAGGTGGTCACAAACTTGAGCCAATCCTTCAACAACTCTCCGGAGAGTTGGTCGTCCCATCCTAAGTTGGCTAGCCACAACCTTTGTAAAAGCACTTCGCCATGAACGTAACCGGGGCGATCCATCCGCTAGGATCGAACGTTCTAGCGATTGTCGACAGTACCGACCGCTTAGTCCAAGTTTTCTCAAAAGGTCGGGCTCGATCTTGTACGTGAATACGTCATGCGTTGGCCTATATTGCACCCCGAGGATGCCCAACGTGTTTGGATTGTCCGGGTTCTCAAAGAGGTGCGGGTCCTGATGGAACTCGCCTGGCAAACCAGCCAGGAGCTCTGGGCAACTGGACAACCATTTCCGCAACTCGTAACCTCCTGAACGCATGATCGCGATCAGCTCGTCTCGTAGAATTAGCGCCTGCTCCACGCTATCAGCACCCGTGCAGATATCGTCCACGTAGACGTCGCGATCCAGTACTGCTGCGGCTCGAGGGTATCTTACCCTTTCCTGTGCGGCCAACTCGCAGCGTACGTACTGCCAAATACGGACTTGGCTTAAGTCCATACGTCACCGTGTTAAGTTCGTATGTGACCATCGGCTCATCTGGGCTCTCACGCCACAAAATCAGCTGATACCGACGGTCATCCGGATGTATCATGGTTTGGCGAAACATCATTTTGACGTCTGCGACGAACGCTACCTGGTGTAACCGAAAGTCTGTGAGAATGTCCACAATGTCCCGATTCAATTTAGGACCCGCGTGCAAACATTGGTTCACAGACACACCATTCGAGGTAGGAGCAGAACCGTCAAACACCACCCGTATTTTCGCCTCAGGTGACTTCAAGACAGCCAGGTGTGGAATGTAATAATGCTCGACACACCTCCAATTCAGGCTGGACACCGACATGTGGCCCAATTGAATATATTCCCGCATGAATTCTATATACTTCTGCCGAAGTGCTGGGTCTCGCCTCATCTTCCGCTCCATTCCGAGTAGTCTCCGTTCCGCGAGCTGTCGCGAACTACCTAAAGCGGGGCGGTTTGGGAGAAAAGGTAGCCTGGTCACGAATCTGCCTGACGGGCATCTCGCAGTGTTGTATTGATAGAACAACTCGCACTCGTCATCCTCTGGCTTCCGTCTGTCCGCCGTGGGCGGCTCTTCAGACTCCCAAAACCTCTGCAGCACCTCTGACAGCACACTACCATAGAGGACCGGATCCCCTTCTGGTAGGTCCTGAGGTCTCCAAACTGGGCCGAAAACAACATACCCCCCTGTGGTATCTACGGCCACCAAACCAGTTTCCTGGAGTACCTTCTTCCTACCGCACCATAATCTCCCGAGGACGTCTGACCCGAGAAGTACGTCCACCGTACCAGGAGTATCAAAATCAGGATCAGCTAACTCCAACCCTGTGGTTAGCCCTCGTACCGTTGGTGGTAACCTAACCTGAGGGAGTTTCCCAACCACTTCATCCAGCACCACGGCTGAGACTTGATAGCTGACCCTGTACATGTGCTACCTAATGCGAACTCAAAGTTCGTCTGACCCCGAATGTCAGGCACATTTAGGCCCCGATGCCTACAGCTTCATCTGCACTTGGCTGTACATTTAGGCCTAGCCTACTCACCAGCTTACTCGATACAATACATCCCTGAGCCCCTGTATCCAGTAGGGCTCTTACTTGAATGGTCCGGCCACCGTATCCCCATACCCAAATCTTAGCCGTTGGCAAAAGTACCGTGATTGGACGGGGAGCCGAAGCTGATGAGTAGGCGGCGATTACCTAGCGGGAATCTAAACGCGGTGAGGCCGCGTCCCGCGGGGTATCCTCGCTACCCAAACCCGTGTATGGGTCCCACTCCTGCTGGTAGGGAGGTCTGCCCATAAAGGCCATGGCTGGAGTTCTATAGTACCCCGACGGCAAACGTCCGTACCGAGGTTGCGCCTGTAGCCGCGGGTACTCAGGCATAGGCGGAGGCATGCGTGGGTCTTGAGACCCAACCAGGTGGCTCAAGCCCGCAGAATACTGCATGTACCCTGGTGGCTGCCTAGTGCTCCTGACACCCGCCCGTTGAATCCCGTACCTGGGATGGGTGTCCTGGCCACGTTCCTGTGCCGCTCTTCCCAATCCGGCACCTGCTGCCGTGGTGGGGATCGTCCCCACGTCCTTGGGTAAGTGGGCTCCGTCTGTTGACGTCCCCTGCCTGTCCCTGTGACCGATGCGGAGGTGGGCTCCTCCTTGGAGGGTGGGGAGCGTTGCTCCTCCCTTGGGCAGGCTCCTTCGCTGATCCGATCCAGCGCTGCCCCGGCGCCTCCGGAGCGATTCATGCAGAGCAGCGGATGGTGTGCACCCTGGCAGTACCTACAGTTGGTGCTTGAAGGGCACTCGCACCTGATGCGGCCCCAGGCACCGAAAACACCAACGCCTCTGCTGTGCCACACCCCGTCTCCTCTGAACCCGCTGCGCAGCAAACTCCTGACACGCTGCCACCCCGTGGCCTGTCTCCCTGCAGTAGGCACACCCTGATTCCAATGCGGTGTTGTACCGCCTGGGTTGCCCACTGTTGCCTCCTCGCGCCGGTGCACCCGGCCGTTCCGGGTGGCGAGGGGCAGAGGTCTCCTTGCGAGGGCTTCACCAGCCTGGACGTCCACTCGCCTGCTTTCGGCCTCGAGGAACGACTTCAGATCCTCGTAGGTCGGGAGGTGGTCCGAGGACTTGCCCCATGTAGCTGCTCGAATCGAGCGACCATTTCGCTCGGCAGGCGGCGAAGCACTGTGTGGACCAAGATATAACCGTAGCCCGCCACTGGCAAACCCTGTCGCTCTAGTGCGCTGACCGCGACACTGACTGGGTGGAAGATTTTCTCGCGGAGGTCCGTACCTCGCGTTATGGTTGGTATTGACAGCCACTGGTCTAACAGCCTGTCTACAATCAGGCGCTTGTTTCGATACCGGTCGGTAAGGATCTTCCACGCCACCTCATAATTGCTATCCGAGACAGCCAAATGCGTCAGCAATTCATGAGGCTCTCCATGTAGCCTGGACATCAGCTGAGCCATCTTGTACGCCGGCGTTATGTCCGTCCGTGTGTGGACCACACTGCTATACAGGTCCTCAAACGCCGGCCAGTCGGCGTAATCGCCTGCAAAGACTGGAACCGTAACAGGCGGAAGAGGCACCTGTAATCCTTGTCCCACTTTACCACGGAATGGCTTTTCCTTTCCGTCACGTCGCCTAGATATGTCCGCAGCTGCCTGCGCAATGTCCTGTGCCAGCTCCAAGCACTGGCTTACATCGCCCTCAACCAGCTCCTTATCTTCAGGGTTAGGAGCTTCCTCAAGGAGCATGAGGCACTCTGTGAGGTGTTCCGACACAACCCGAACCCGTTCATCTGCCTGTAGTGCACTTTTCAAGAGCGCGTCCTCTCGGTCCTCGCGGCCGATCATTGCCGCTGTGGTAGTAAACCACCTTAATTCTGTCTTTATAGCAGCCTTATACCTGGCGATCGAGGAGCCATGGTACCAACTTTTACACACTCGACTTAATAAAAACGAAAAACCAATAAACAAATACCACAAAATAAATGTTAGTTGACTGGCCTAGACCCTACCGATAAGGTACCGTTCACTAGGCAAACAATACAGTCACAAAAAAAACCGAAACAATATTTTCCAAAATTAATAAAATATGTGGGTAATATAAAAAACACGCTTAATACTAAATTACGGCTAACTATGTTGCAATAAAGCAACCACGCTCTGCTACCAAAAAATGTTTGATTCCGAAGCTGATCTTAGCGCCGTGGAAGCAAATTAAAGTTATCTTAAAATCTAAAACTAAATGGTCGATCAGCCTCGGAACAACATTTGACTACGATTCGTAGTGCTCTTTACTATAGCTAAATAAAATAAATTTAATGAGAGAATTTTGTTCCGGAAAGTTTCCGGCCGAGAAATTCTTGTTTCCAAAATCTACTTAAACAGGGCCCAGCAACGAATTGCTTACCGAGCGAACGATGACGCCGTTTCTTTGTGAGTTTAAGTATGACAGGAATCAGGTATTCAGGATATTGTGAGGAGCACAGGAATAGGGAATAACCTAAACTCACGGCACTGGAACATCCGCTCGTTCTCGAACTCCTTTCCTCCAATCTGCACTATAGTTCACAGTTCGACATCACATAATGTTTTTTAACACAAAATAACTAAAAGATTTCTCTCCGAATGAGAAATCGGCCCCGTTGGCCTCCAATCATTTATAATTAAAATACGTAGCTATCGGCAGCCACGACGCGAGCCAACGAAAAGTGAGGTTATATTTTGCCGGCGGTCGCGTGACTCTCAATCAAAGCGCCGGAACCAAAATCACTTGGTTCACTTCCCCACCGAACAGGGAAGACCACACGAGAAAACCGAAAGCACTAAATTACACCATTTATAATTACAATTCGCATCCACGATGCGGGCGACGGCAGAGGACGTGACAATGACAGAGCAGAGTTGCCAGCACCGCGCGCCCATTTTATACGAAAACTAAACACTCGTCATAATACTTAGATACTACGCGACCAGCGTAACTTGGCCTCCCACTTTGGCAAGTCATGACACTATTATTTTGAATGGACTGTACCTACCTACGTACAACGTAACCACAACGTCATACACAAAGTGACCATACACCTACCATACCAACCATCTCTGAGGTTTTCCTAAACATTACTCATCTTTAATAAATAATAATACCTACACCTACTACGTATAAGGTACAAATTACCTACTTAAGTTACTATTACTACGAATTTATCATCTCAGAACAGAACATAATAAATAACATAACATGAATGTTTGTTCGTTCGCTTCGTGTATTTTAGGAACAAATTCATACAGGCCATAAAACACTGGATAATAGACTGAATGTATTTCTCTAAGAATGCGAATTATCCAGATTGTAGCACTGTATATGTATAGTGTTTTTTTTTGCCTTGAATAGGTAGGTACGAATATTGTTTGTTTGTTATGTTGCTTTTCTTTAATGTGTTTTGTCTTGTGTACAATAAACTGTTAAATAAATTAAATTAAGTGTAACTGTCAAAATTTCTGCCACAAAGTCTATAATTAATGCGCCTAGCGCAGTAGTACGTGAGAATGTATGTGGGTAGAAAATGTAGGTATGTATGTGAGTTTGAATGAGGGTATGTAGACAAGAAAATAATCTTTTTCACAGGCTACAGCCCCAACGGGGGCAGATTTTGACGTGTGAGGTGTCATTCGTCAAGCGCGAGCGCAAGAGAACTACCAATATTCTAAATAAATCCAAAATGGAAGATTTAATATACATTTAATATTTCTTAAATTTTTGTTTCTTTTTAAATATACTTGTTTAACAATTTGTATAATGTCATCAATAACAAAACAAGTAGGTAGGTACCTTTTTAACCGACGAAAATAAAACCGAGGGGGTTCTCAATTCAATGCGAACTTTTTTTATATATGTTCACCGTTTGTCATTATATGTTAAATGGAAAAGATTTTGATTTTTTTTAACGCCATTTACAATCAGCGGGTAATTCCACGGGACATGAGGTTAGTCTGCCTGCAATAAGTAAAGTTTTATACATTTTATTGAGTAGGTGTAGAATAAGTGGGGCTTAGTTTTTCCTTTTAGTAGAGTCTGTGAATACATGTCAGTCAACACAACACAAGTGACTTGTTTTGTAAAACATATTTCTACAAAATTAAAATGAAGTTATTAAATATTAGTGGTGTTGTAAGGAAAGAAAATTTACGCCCTAACACGGTAAGTTTTTCAATATTTTAGTAAGGAATAAATCAAAATTGCTGAAAACTAATGCAGTATTTCGACAGTACCTACTTTGGTATTGGTGGGTAGGTAGGTATAGGTACTGCAATTACCTATCAACCTACTTACTTCACCTACTCTATTTATTCTCATACTTATCTTTATTTACTCATTTTCGACTTACTAAAAAAAATGTGAAAGAGAGATGGTTCAGTTGTTATCAGAAGAACACATAATTTTCCCTTATAATTACTGCTAAACTATAATAAATAGCAATATTTAAAAAAATACAGCAAATTATTCATCATACATAACGTAACTTTGTTATTACCCGAATGCCTCAGAAGGAAGGTTATGTTTTCGAGAGTATGTATGTACACGAAATTCGTTTTTACGGACTACAACCCGAACGGCTATGCAGATATAGTGTATTTTGTTTGACTTTATAATCAGCGAGTAGTAACTCCAGGTTAGTCTGCAATTCAGTAATGTTTTACACATTTTATTGACTTGGTGTAAAATAAATGAAGCTGTGCATACACATATACATCGATTATTTTACTAAAGTCTGTACATAAACGTGTGTGAACTGTGACCAGTGTAGTGCACACAAGTCACTTGTATAGGTACAATACCTAAAAAGAATTTATAATTAATTTAAAAAATCGCACCGCGCGCCGTTTCACTAATTTGCAAAAATGTGAAATTACAAAATATTAGTGATATCGTGAGAAAAGAAAATTTGTACCCTAGCACAGTAAGTTTTTCAGTATTTTAGCAATGATGAGCTAGAAATAAATCAAATATTGTATCTAGCTGCAAACAAACAGTGTTCCGAAAGTATTTAGTCTAGGTAGCTACAATTAGCCTTA
This sequence comes from Phthorimaea operculella, assembly GCA_024500475.1. Lineage (NCBI taxonomy): Eukaryota > Metazoa > Arthropoda > Insecta > Lepidoptera > Gelechiidae > Phthorimaea > Phthorimaea operculella. The sequence goes on from JANFCV010000049.1 coordinate 1,236,454, forward strand.
ACATAATTAATATATCGCCCCATAAACATATCACAAATTAATCTACAATGATTTTTGAATACTTTAGTTTTTATTTCATCTAAATCGCTCCAGTATTTTCAGCGGTAAAGCGTAGCTAAATCAACTACGTTTGTTCAAGATTTTCGTGCCGACGGCTATCGTGTGAATCCGTGCCTCGTGACGTCACCTACTGAATCTTGTAGGACGAGCTTCATTTTGGTTTTTTCACTTATACCTTACGATTCATCGTCGGTGCAGAAAGTTTGAAAAAGGAAGGGTATATTTTAGAAAGGTATATCTTTGGAAATATTAGACCGATTTTGATGAAATAAAAAACTAAGTAGGTAGGTTAGTAATAAATAACACTCCAGTTTTGAATGTCATCAATACATAGGCTGTTCCGTAATTGTTAGTTAAATGAAAAATAGTAAGAATTTAAAAAAAACTTTATTCATAGCTTTTCATAATATTCTCCTCCATCCTCAATGCACTTATGCATTCGGCTGAACCAGCTTTCAAAACATTCAAAAAACTCTTCTTGCGGAAGGTCGAAAAATAACCGTTGTAATTCTTCGACGGCTTCATTTGGTGTATTAAATTTTCGTCCACGAAGCATTTTTTTCACCTTGGGAAATAAAAAGAAATCGCACGGAGCTAAATCGGGGCTGTACGGAGGATGGGGTAACATTTGTACCCCCGAAGATGCCAAATAGTCGACGGTTCTAGCAGCAGTGTGAGCGGGCGCGTTATCTTGGTGAAAAAGAATGCCACGCAGGCCACTCCTCGCTCGCTATTCATCTCCTCGAATGCTTGAGGCAGACAAACTTCGGTATACCATTCACTAGTAACCGTTCTACAGTTTTCTAGTGGAATTACTGCTACTGGTCCACTGCGTCGAAAAAAAGCCGCTATCATTTTTTTATTAACGCTTCGACCGCGCACAACTTTTGTTAGCAACTCGTCCTCGTCAAACACCCATTGCATGGATTGCTGCTTCGTGAGCGGATCGTAGCTGTAGATCCAAGTTTCGTCAGTTGTAAGGATGCAGATACTTCAAACTTTTTCAACATAAATTTACACCAATCAACACGATGGGCTTTTTGCTCTTCCGTGAGAAAATAAGGTATCCATCGCGAAGCAACCTTCCTAACTTTAAGGTGTTCATGCAGGATGGTGGAAACCGCCCGTGATCCAATCTTCATTTCAGCCTGAATCTCCCGATGTGTAATGTTTTTATTCTCTCGCAATAGCCACTCCACCCTGATGACGTTTTCATGAGTTACTGCAGTTAGAGGTCGGCCGGGTCTGGGGTCATCGTTTAGGTTCTCTCGACCACGTTTAAATTCACGGAACCAATAAGTTATTGTTGCTAGCGCAGGAGCAGACTCCCCAAAAGCAGCTTGTACATTTTCGTGAGATTGCTTGAAGGTTAAACCTCGTTTATAATCATAGAAAATCATAGCATGAAAAGCTTCTCGCGGGACGTCCATTGTTGCGAACAAAAAAAGAGTAACAGATTATCTTCAAAAATATTAAAAAAGAAAACTATTCATAGGTGGCCAGTGATTTTCACCATGCAGATTTATATTGAAATTTGCTGCCAGCTAAAAATAGTTTCTGGAGAAAAGAGATTATATTTACCCCGTGGCTGAAGACTTCCGGAACAGCCCACGTATTCGGTCTTGTCCCATATCCATATACTTACTTTATCTACCCTATTTACTTTATTTATACTTATTTCTTTATTTACCTACTCTATTTTGGGGTACTAACTAGATTAGTGAGAGACAGATGGTTCAGTTGTTATCTTATCACAAGAACACAATATTTTGCCTTATCATTACTGCCAAACAATAATAAATAGCAAATCATCATAAATTCATAACTTAACGTTACTTTGTCATACCTGTACCACACCTCGGACACTCCATAATAGCAGGCTTGTTTTAGACAACTGTCATTTTTACCCGACTACCTCAAAGAAGGGTTATATTTTTCGAGAGTATATATCTATGTATGTAGAAAAGTAGGTAAATCCTTTTTACGGGCTTCTACAGCTCAATGGGCGGATGCGAAATATGAGATGTCGTTAGATTCGTCTCAGCAGCGCGAGTGACACTGGCTATATTAAAATCTCATAAATTCAAAATGGCGGATTTCAAAAGTTAAACATGACTTTGAAAGTACCGCAGACAGGCTTTTTTACAAATGTCTATCAAAATTAAATTAGTCACATTTTGGAGAAAAGACTAGATACCTACTAGTAGGTAATTTTTTAATAGTATTTCACATGTCACACGTGTTTTTGCCGTGCCTTATGTAAATATCAGATAGGTAACTTACTATCACATATTCGTCATTTACATTTATCAATAATATCAGTCATAGACGGAAGGCTAACTCATTATTTATACAAAAAGCAATGTTTATCTTGGATCACTTCAGTATGTCAGTGATAATGTGCCTAGAAATACCTGTCAATAAATAAATTTAAATAAAACATCATCACATCATAATAGTTGTTCAGTTTCATGTTAAATAGTTCAGCTAAGTTATCAGCAAGGTGTTTAATGGATTCAACACAACTTCATGGTTTTACGTCACCCATGCTTGGTTTTCATGTAAGTTTAAGCTTAGGTAATCTATAATTACCTATTAACAAGCACGATTGTTAAAAAACAAAACCCGACTGCGGTAATTTCACAGTCATTAATATTTGACCTTTTGACCTCACCACAATAAGTTAGACAGGTGTTGAACGTGTATTCAACTTTTTTGTGGTAAGGCCCAACGTGTTTAAAATCCGCCATAGTGAATTTATGAAAACACGCAAAATGAGTCTGTACGATGAAGTTTCGGAACATCCATTAGGTATTTGAGGAGAAGTAAACCTTGCGTTACGACTTTCGGACTTGCCAACGAGGAGACTTGGTATGCTTACCAGTTACCACAAAATAAGTATTGGCGGGCGTCCAATACAAAGAGACGGTTACAGGGTTGAGAGGTTGACAAGTTGATTAGAAGTTGTCCTGCAATACGGCCGTACGAATAGGCCATATTTGACAGCTGTCTAAACCCTGTTAATGCTATGACATAGGGTCTATTTTACTTCGTTGACATTTCTTCTAGTATGGGCCTGACAGCTGTCGAATGTGCCCTTTTTAAATGGCTTTAACCCCAAAGCTCTTAAATAAACTTTACTAAAAGTACCATTTTGTACGTTTTTTCGGTATAATTTGACCTGATTTGACTTAGCGTGACAACCAAAATACCAAACGTACCAAAGCCTGTCGTCTGCCAGACCATAAGGGCTTCAGCTTTGTATCGACCGCTTTGGCAAGGTCGTGTGACCTTGGCTATGCGACCTTCACTCGTGACCTTTGCAAGTCACCACTCCGACCTGAAGGTCTGACCCTTGACAAAAAGTAAATATTAGCGGGCGCCTAATACAGAGAGACGGCTCTAAGGAAATTATGACGTGTATCTACCTACGCCCGTTTTTTTTTTTTTTTTTATATATGATGGGCTTACTCTTGACCCCAATCTTACCCTAGAGCAGAGATGGGATCTACGGTGGAGCGAGCTTGCCCAGAAGATGCCTATTCACTCTAGACTTAAAGAGATTCAGGTTATATGCACTCGGAAATACTGACGCAGGCAGGGAATTCCATTCTTTATTCTTAATTCTTAATTCCGTTTCGTTTAACCGGCCAGTAGCGAATGTCAACAGCGCAGCGTTCAGGTCAATCCGCTTGATCGGCGATTTTGTATAAAAGTTTATTTTCATATTTCCTCCCACGTTCCATTGGGAAAATTGTTCAGTTTCATAAGTGCCTGGCCTTGACCTCGTTTCGGCTTGTTATCTGAACACTCTGCTTGTTATCTTGACCGCTATGGGTGCTAGTTATTTCAGTTTCGTAAGTGCCTGAGTTGAAGTGCTATGGTGTAGACATCTAAAGATAATTTTATCTGTTTATGATGTACCTGTCCAGAATCTAGATATACAACGTGTTACAAAACAACCAATAAATCTGAAAGGGTGTGGAAAGGTCCGTTGCAAAGAGTCAATTAACAAAAATTAGAGCCATAGTATCGTTTTTGAAAACTACGAAAAAAATATTTTTTTATTAAATTACACTTATTTTTAATCGTGGCATCGCAGCACTAATTTTGACAGCTCAGAGTTCAAATGAAGTTACCGACGCGGCGAAGCGTAGTTCGGTCTACATTGCTGGCTATTACATGAGTGTCATCAATACAAGAAACTAAGTCAACCAGCAATGTATGCCGAAGCGGACTTTGTTCGCCAGGTAGTGTAGCACCTGACTTAGACTAGTGATGTGATTATTTTATCGACTGATGATAATGAAAAATATTCTTTTTTTTTGGTTAGTTATGTAACAGGTTGTATACGATAACTTATCGTTCTCGTTAAAATATAAGGTGAGAAGAGAATATTGTTACTTACAGATTTTTGTTACAGATTAGATTAGGTACCTATAAATATAAAAATACTGTGGTCATGACCACAATGTAAGTATTGACATGCGCTCTCTATTTTTTATGACTCGCATCATGATCATTGGATAAAAATACCTAATCGAACCCCGTTGACTGATATTCGCTACTAGACATATTTGGCTAACTATACACCATGTAACACTTTTTTTAAATATTGGCAGAATGTAATTCCATTTACTTGTCATCCTAAGGCATGAAGTTACATGCTGTGTGGTTAGTCTGGCCAGCCCCGAGGCAGTGCCTTTATTTTTATTTTTTTATCCCGCCCGAGCCGCGTTTAGAGTAGCAACACAAATTGTTATAAAGAAGGGTAAATGTTATATTAGAAATTTTCTCTTTTTTAAGATAGAATTAGAATGTGACTTTCTTATAGAGAATCTTGTAAATTCCTACCCAGAAATAAATGGTTGAATTTTGAATCTCTGTACCATGGGCGCCCGCCAATAATTACTTTGTGTTTCTACCATAATTTGAAATATAATGCCTATTCCAAAGACATTTTATTGCCTATTCATGTAACTTTACTTTCCTACCTAGTTAAAATAGGTATACCGATTTTAAGAAGGGTTGTGTTTTTCGAGAGTATGTAGGTATGTATGTGGTTATGTACGTATACATATACATAATAAACCTTATTCACGGACCGCAGCCTGGTATAGCCCTAACGGTTGCATATCTTATTGTCGTGAGATTCGTCTCTGCAGCGCGAATGGCATGAAAAATAGCGGATTTATACCTAAAGCTCGAAATGTAACTTTGAATTTAGCGCAGTCGGGTTTTGTTTTTTACGAAATATGCTTTTCATATATAAATTGTATTAGTAGAAAAATAGATATTAAATTTTCGCTTGCTGATAGTAGGTACTTACTTAAAAGAAGCCTGCTGTATTTTACCCTCATTTTACCTATCCAATAGCGACAAATTTTATAAGAGCAAAGACGCAAGCTCCACAGTGTAGAGGTAAGACGTGAGACGTAAGTAAGATGGATCTGTCGAAAGCAATCGTCTACATAAACCGTATCCATATAAAATGTATGAAACAGAAGTAAACCTGGACAATAACATTGACACGTCAAGAAGAAGAAGAACTGAGGAAACTAAGATACACACGTGAAACGCACGTCGCATCGATAACGGCAGATGATCGCTTCTCTGGCAGATGTAATGTTGCGCGTCGCGTCACGCGTCGGTTCTGTGAAGCTTGCTCCAAAGAAAACTCTTTCGTTTGACCTTTTTTGATTGGTTCGTAATGGTTCTCATCAACTAAAATTTTCCCTTTTTCTTAATTGTGCACCATTTCCTTAATTTCAGTGAAGACGACTAAGTGGCTAGATTAAGTGCTAAAGTAAAGAATAAGATAATTCTTGAAGAATTCTGCTCATTTTTAAATCCTTCCTGTTCTTTTTCCTTTAGGATAGGGGAAAAAAGACAAAAACTTTCGCAGATTCAAGATGTCGCTGGTGCCTCCTCTATGATCTGTGTGTAATTTAATTTTAGTATGGCAACAAGCCTAATTATTAAAAAACAAAAACCCGACTGTAGTAATTAAATTTTAATACTTATACCTAGGTAGGTATGTACCTAGCTAGTGTCTCTCACGTGTCTGATATCATTTGTCAACAATGTTCTCGTCCGCATATATAGGTACATACTCATAAAAACATAAACCTCCTTCTGAGGCTGTCGAGTCAGCATTGCTCAGCTGAGAATGACATATTCCACGCGTGATCTGATGGCGTTCAAAAGAATATTTTTTTACCACGGGCAAATTTCTGTTGATATCTACGGGAAACCGTTGGGATTGGCCTGTACTTGAAAAATAAAATATTAATTCATAATATTTCTCTTACATTGTTACAGAGAAGAGATTTGGAGTCACAATACTCTAAGACCCACACGAATGCTAAACACAGCGTATTTTGGACCTTGGGAGTGGACGTCCCGATAGTTATTATAGGTAAGTACGGTCAGCATGTTATGATGGGCATGTTATGAGGAGGGATGAAAATCATGTGACGAAAAAAGTAATGAATATGAATGTGAATGGACGCAGAAGGAGAGGACGGCCTAAAAAAGTTTGAATGAATTCGGTTCGCCAGGTCAATTTTTTTATGCCTTATTTTGATATTATAGATCATTCTAAGAAACTATTTTCGATATTTTGAAAGTATATTATTTATTTCTATTTTAAATATTTTTTTAAAGTTTTGAGGTTTTACTCAATCACTAGGCTGCATATTCACAATATCTTTGCCTACACCTGGTCTTTAAAAATAATAATAATGGCAATCTATGGATAATCAAAACGTCAAACAATTGTCAAGTGTACAGATAAGTAGAGATGTAACCTCACAAACCATAACTGCTTATCGATATCGATATTTAGCGCTGGCGTGAGTAAATATTCAGTAAAATTTTATTAAGCTTATTTTAGGAGCTTTTTATTACCTACGACTCGTGTTTAACATTACTATATAGGGTGAAATTTTACTAGTGACCGATAGTGAAAACTCAAAATCGGCTGGTGTTATGGAATAAATTTCCCAAGGAACATAGGTCGAAATACGAAAAAAATTTTTGAACCTCCTATACAAAATTGCTGATCAGGTGATTTGAGTTACTATGGGAGGTCAAAAAATTTTTTTCGTATTTCGACCTGTTCCTTAGGGAAAGTTGTTCCTTATCATTAGCCGGTTCTGAGTTTTCGCTATCGGTCACTAGTAAAATTTCACCGTATATTTGCAAAATATTGGTATTAAGACTCTAAAAGCTACTAAGTGAGTAGGTTTTCCGACTGCCTGTGTCAGAGGCTTCTACTCTAATAGTAATCAAATTAAAATACACTACGTCTGACAAAATTTTTGAGAGTCATTCAGAATACTAAGTATGGCCATAGTGACAGTTTGTCAATCTTCCACCAAAAAATTGCAAACACTCAAAAGTTGCTGCTTACGACACCCACGGGAAAGATATGGGGTAAGCTGGCACCACTCGACAGCATCGTTCATTAAGAATAAACAACACTTTGCACTGCGCTCACCGATCCGCCTGCCAGACTAGGTGATTATATGGGAAATAATACCCCCAATATGTAAAGGCCAATACTTGCTGTGGGCCCATGGCCAGCAGTTTACTTTTGTAGCTGTTATATGTTATGGTTCTATACATATTTATAAAAGTGATATGCTTTGAAAGGGAACGTTATCCAATAATAATATACAAAAAATATTTTTAGCATTTATTCTTGATTCATCACGAAGTAAATTCAAGCAGACAAACGCATACGCATATTGGAGACACGTCCTTAGCAAAAAAAGGAACTTTGCACTGTTCCATATGTTATTCACAGCAGTACTGCAAAAAATACTAGATATACTCCGTGTTTATTTGTGCACACAATTTTTCCAACAGCCATCAATGGGTACCAATAATATGTACGGATAACCACTTGAATTATTCTCGCACAAAGGTATAGAACAGCGCTTACCTCTCATCTTAAACAAATAGAACACACATAGTTAGATTTTATTTTTAGTTTAAAATATTGATTACGTCACGAATAAAAGCAAAAAAAAATGGTTTGATCTATATAAGCTACACATAGGATCTTAAACAAATATCGATAAGTAATGAGCAGCACTATTGTTTACTTCGGCACCACAATTTGGTACCGACTTTGTTTGAAATTATACTATTGATATAGCCGAATACTAATATTTTTTTATAAAATGCATTATTTATTAGCTAAACTGCGATAAAATACACTATTTTTTGTACTTACGAGGTTTGAAAAATAGCGAATTTTGTCTTAGAACTCATATTTGTGGCCGACCACATAAATTTCAGTGTTTTCAATATTTAACACAGCTACAACGCCAAATCTATTACTTTTCGAGCGACAGGAGGTCGCACTAGACACTGTTCACAAAGTTTTTCCGTAAAAGTCGTTGTAAAATGCGTATTTTCTTTAAAATGTAAAATTTAAAATAAACACAAAACAACAACAAACGATTGACGGATAATGCAAGAAAGACAATGTCAAATTACCATAATACAAACTCGTTGTTTTTTTTTCTCAACTAAGGCAAAAGGTTTATTCCATATAAAGCTTAAGGTTCTATTTCAGAAGGTCAAATAGAGGTCATCGAAGGCAAAATATTTTATTAAAATTTCTTAATTAAACTTAAAATAATCACCAATCTAATACGTAGATATTGTAGATAAAGTGTAAATCTCGAAACGGTTTTGAGATTTTAGTTGAAAATGACCTTGTTAGCATACCGAATTGTGTAAAATATGATATGAATCAAAGAGGTGTAAGTGAAGATTTGACGGCTGATAGAGACATGTTGCGCCGACACCAAATAAGTTGGGATATGGGCTGGGCAGACAGATAATGATGATGAGGTAAGTACAGTCAGCATAATTTTATCTTGACCCACAACATAGCTAGATAATACCTAAATAATTAGGGTAAAATTTTAAAAAGTACAAAGATTCTTAACAAAGGCTCCATCAATGATTCAATGATATTATACCTATGGCTCCAAAAAAAAATCAGTTTGATGGATTAGTCATGCCTGCATTTTTCGTTATTTTATTACACCCGGTATCAATACAAAGTATAAAATGGAGTCACTTTTTGCGATTCCCTGTCTGTCTGTCGTGGAATTCGAACTCTTTCTCAACCACACAACGGATTTTGATGCGGTTTTTTGTGATAGATAGAGTGGTTCAAGAAAATTTTTATGTCCGAGTATAACACGTGGGAAAATTGCCTTTTTCCCGCGGGAAATAAGTTGCAGCAGGTGAATTTAAACCACTTACGGGCCGCTCGTACTATAAATAAAAATGCAGCGTGGATTGCGTTCTCATCTCTGTACGTGATTCCTTTTTTGTAACAACCACAGGAACATGTCACATGTGGACCTTAAATGGACACACATGGCAGGCAATGGCGGAATGCATGCAATCGCAGTCGACATGGTAAAAAAGAAAATAAAATACTTGAGCACATACATATGTAAAAAATAAAAAAAAATTTGAGCTGCAATACCGAGCGATTTGAGCGGGTTCCGCCAGATACAATATAAATGAAGCTGAATGGTAAGCAATAAACTGAGAATAGATGACTAGGATCTACTTAGAATATTTTCTTCGGATCACTTAAAGAGGGACACTCTCATTAGCTAAGTGTGTACACCGGTGAAAATCAAAACATACGACTGATGCTTATATAACAAGATTTTCTTTCGGCAAGATTGGGCGCATGGAGTCATTTAAGAAGTGGGGCCACCTTAATTTTTATTTTTATTTTTTTTGTAAAATAGTCCAGTTTCTTAAGGGTTTCATATACCTAAAATGTCACCCTCAATTTTACCCATTTAGGGGACGAATTACAAAAAAAATTAAATACCTACATGTATTTCGTAGCTTGCGATGTATACATATTGCGATAAGTATAATATTTGTACACAAATTCAGCGACATAAAAAGTTACCTAGAAATTTTCATCCCTTGTTACCTATACCCCTTTAGGGATGAGTTTTTATGTAAATTATTTCTTATAGCTCTTTTGCACTATTTTGACATGCTTTGCGCAAAAATTCAAAATCCTAGGTTATTTGTGCGTTGATATGTTACTATCTTTTGATCACCTATTCTTGTTTTTCATATAAAAAAAATGTAGGTAATACATAATGACCGAAATTTTATTCCGGAATTGACTTTTTGGCATATTATTTAATCGGAAATGATACCAAACATGACTATAAACTAAATCGCCCAAAGAAAATATTAAAACTGAACCCACATTAACCCAAAATTAAACCCCCCGCAATCCAGGTGGCCTCACTTCGAAAATCCATCTGAGTACCCTAAAGATTAATCGTGCCAAAGGAAATTTTATTTATAGGTACCCTTCAGTTAGCCGTATAATTAGAGCTACACACGCCACTACATAGAGTAACAAGGATTTTCTGTCCAGGCCGTCATAGCTCGAAGGGACACTCTGCATGTCTGTAGGTAGATAGTAGGTACCTACTTACGAGTATGTGGGAATGGGAAGGTACGATACGACTTATTGCTTAATCCTGCTCAAACCTACGTAAGAAATGCGTTGGCGGGAAACTAGTACCTACTTATTTTAATGAGCTACCTACTAGCAATTGCATCAAGCGGTGTAAGATATGTAAGATTGTCGCAGGAACCGGTAATTATTATAATTATTTATAATTACCCATTACATGAGACCGCGGGACGCGCTAGATATGGGCATTTCATATTCATCGTAAAGCTGGAAACACATTGGTTACACGAAATTAAAAATTGACAGGAGGACAGGGGCCGAAGCAATGTGATTTTCCATACTATACTGTTAGCAGAATACTAAACTACCAAAACCATCCAACTGACATGCCGTCGACACTCAACTGAAACGATTTTTATTTAGCAGACTTCGGACCCTGCCTATTCCCTAGATCTATACCTTAGTCGCCTTTTACGATACCCATGGGTAGAAATGGGGTGATGCTATTCTAAGCTGGCACCACACGACACTACAATAATATTTGCATCAGATCATCTGACTCCATAACCTCATACAGAGGCATCTAAGGCTTTTTGCACTCGTTACATCCCCGCCTCATACCTACGTTATACGACTACAAGACAGTCATATAAACATATTAATCAGCTGCTTCCCGAAAGGAAAGGCTATCTGGTAACGTTTAATAGCCATTGGCGCAGGTCACGGATGTCAACATCACGCGCGCCGTTACTAGAGGCGAAACAAGCAGATGTATAATTCAAACACAGAAACCAGACTGGGGTAATTTTAAAGAAGTATTTTGCGATAAAAATCCGCCATCTTGATTTTTTAATATAGGCAGTATCACTTACGCCGCTGACACAAATCTAACAAAACATCACATGTCAAAATCCGCCTAGCTGTTTGGGCTGTAGCCCATGATAACGAATTTCTGGATACATACATACATACGTTACATACATACTCTCGAATAAAATAACCGTCCTGGGAGGCGGGTAAAAAGTAGAAAAACTTCATAATTTCCAAGCAATCAATTGATTTAAACTAGTCCGTCCAGTAGTCCTTGATTGAACCTACCTCAAAAACTTTTGAGATTGTACCGCGTAACAAACCGGTAAGCACATGTATGTTTCTTCAGTATTGTCCTTAGAGTAGGTAAATTAGACATACTTTTTTAGCCTCCCATGTGACAGGTTTTATAAGTAGTTAAGTTTTTTAAGGCGTATTTAGTAGAGGCGCGCGCAAGGATATCTTCCGTGCTCTGTGTACGTAGCCCTAATATTCACACACTTTCATCTCATTACCATAATCAGTGGACATACTGGAAACCCTTATTGCGACATACGGACAAGTTTGGTTATCATAATCGTCAATTTTCGAAAAATTATGAAACGTTGAATTTAGTTGCGTAATATAGTTACTTGGATATTTGTAGAAAGATATAAATTCATTTACCTTCATTCATGACCATATTCATACCGTTTCTAATTATGTTACTTGCATACATTTGAATAGCTTAACCTCACTTCTACTCGTTGGTGTCGTGACCAAGGGATTAATCCAGGCCGTGGTCCAGGGAATGCGCAGCAGCGTTCCCTGAATGTGAATACCTACCTAAGACCTTGCACTGCGCTCGAGAATGCTGCCAAGCGTGTTGAGTGCGTCAGCAGTGGACGCATTAGCGGTATTTTCCCGTGGGAAAAAGGCATTTTCCTCTACATGTAAACCTTCCTCATGAATCATTCTAACTATTATAAAAATCCGTTGCGCGGTTAGGACTAAACTGACAGACAGACGGAGAAACGCAAAATGTATATTGACAATGGATTAAAAAACTGAGCTATAAATGTGAGTTCATATTTTAGAAGAGGGCCGACTGCGTCGTAGGTAGGTATCGCCAGAAAATCCACTTACCCATTTAAGGGACATTCATAGTTTTGTCCGAAAACCAGTAGGTAGGTACCTAAGTTGGTCCCTTAAATGGGTAGGTGGATTTGCTGACGATAGTACCGTAATTATAGCTTTTAAACTAGATGGTTACTGGCCTAATCGATTCATCTATTTATGGGCTTTCGATTTCACGGTTACTTGATTTATCGATTGAAGAAAATCGAGAACGAATCGATTTCTTACGGACTATTTTGGGATAATACGTAGGTACCTAACTAATAACCTGATTTTATTTTTGTATTTTTATGTGTATGCAATCAAGTAGGTAAGTCTGAAAGTACTAGACCGATTTCAAAAAATCTTTCAACTTTAGAATGCTAAGGGAAAATATCTCATTCCCACTGATCATAGAACTTTCCCATATGTGTGCCCTTGTGAAGGAAAGAACGCCATCTGTTATCGAATAGTAGAAGCATTTCATTTATTATTAATGCTTAATTAAAATGCATCACTCGGAAGAAAACAGGCGAATACGTTTGCATGAAAACGCCGAAACCAGAAGGGCTCCTTTAATGGCGCGGACTCTGAGGGGAAAGCAATTCCACAAAACAGACGCGCGACGCGGCGCACAACATGACATCTGCCAGACAAATGATCTATGCGATGCTCGTCGCTTTGTTTCTTCTGTTTCACACATTTTATATGGAAACGGTTTCAAGCGTCGTGATTTCCGCACGTCATCACGACGATCACTTGTTTGGCAGATGCCATATTACGTCTCAAGTCTACTCTGTCTCTGTTCTGTGGAGCTTGTGCCTAAGTTCATCAAGTACTTCGCACTTCGCACTTCTCACTTCGCACTTCGTACTTCGCAAGTAAGGTACCTTCGCACGAGGTGGCTTGCCACGTGATAGGGTTGGTACCTACCACTTTTAGGGCTGAAATACGAAACTTTGAAAGTGTGTTACGAGGACTTAGTAACGATTTAGGTTTTCTTTGTGTGCCGAGTAGATAAGGGCATACACAATAGTAGTTTATGCAATTGCCTTATAATAAGAGGCTTTAGGATGTGAGTGTCTGTTTATCACACGAGGCGCAGCCGAGTGTGATAATAGTTTGACACGAGCATTCTAAAGCCTAATTATATTGCAATTGCATACACTATTTTATCTACACTTTACAAGAAAAACTATGAAAAATAATTCATACCTCCGCACTTCACTATGGCGATTGCAAGCATATCTACTGAACCAACAACTGAACGACTTTTATACATAAGTAACTTTTTAACTAAACGTTAAAATGGAAGCTCATAAAAACGGAACAACTTTTAAAATTAAAAAGCATTAATCGGTAAATTTTAATTCGGAAAATGATTTGAAGCAAAGATTTATTAATAAATAAGTCCTCATAATTTCAAGTGTCGTCCCATTCTTTGATTGTGTCGTGACATTTGTTATTTTTTTATTATCTTACTGCTAAATGTCGATATCATAAAGTCAGAAAAAAGTACTTTATGACATCGACATTTTACTTTATGACATCGACATTTTTTTTTAAAGGCTGAATGGCTGTAAAGCAAACGCATAAACATTTGCTTTCGAATTTGTAATAGGAACATTATGTATGAAGTGTAGATAAACAGTTTTATATTGTAACCTACCTGTATTACTCTATTTAGGTATACAGGATGTACAGGGTGTTACAATGGCCGTACTTTAGTAAAATTTCAGTAGAGTCGATCTGTCAATCATTTCAATCAATCAGTATCATTACATAGTAGGTTATAAAGTGGCTTTTCATGTTTCTCTGTCTGTCTGCCTATCTTGACATAGCTAAATACCTACTCGTGAACTTCTTCTTTTCGTGTGGGACACCGAGTCGTTCAACGACCCGATGAACCCTGGTGTCAGAGTTTTTCAACCGCCTACTACAAGTAGCAGGCCTCTGACATGGTTGTGTAACGACCGCCATCATAGACAGCAACCGGGACCGACGGCTTAACGTGCCCATCCGAAGCACGGAACCATCTTACTTGCGGACAATCAGGTGGTTCAGCCTGCAATGTCCTAACCAGACTGGGAACAAATTCACAAAGTGATAAATATCAACTTTGTGAGTGACCCCACTAGCGGCGTGAGTTAATCCCGAAATTAGTCAAAATACTTCGGATTGTCATACCGGTACCAAATTTTAGTATGTTAATAAACATGACATAAACTATAGAAAACCACCGGGAGACAAGCTGATGGGGGCATGTCTCCCGCAGAAATGACGTCATCAAGATGGCGGCCGCCACATTTAGAAAACTTCAAATTATTTGAAAACCATAAGTTGCATTGTCATGTGCATGGTATCAAATGAAAGCTAATTAATTGTTCTACATATTTATCTTGAACTACGACCAGGTCCATAGCATAATTTCGTAATTAAAAGACTTTATGTAAAAAAAAATCAGCAAATTATTTATTTGTGTGGCTAAAGAATCCAAAATATTAATTTTTTGCAAAAGTGACGTAGGAGAAAAGTAACGCTCAATGCAATAGCTAAAAAGTTCTAAAAGCAATTTATTGTTTGAATAAAGAGACCTTAAGTTACACTGATTTGAGTACAACGCTGTCTCTTTCCGCGCCACTACTTTTTGTTGTATATGCACGTGTATGGTGTCAAATGAAAGGTTATTAATTGTTCTGCATTATTCTTCTGAAGCACAACCAGCTACATAGCATAGTTACAAAAATTTAAAAACTTTGAAAACTATTTTTTGTCGGGTTATAGAAACTAAAATAATACTTTCTCCACTTACTCAGCGATCCGAAGTGGATCTTGGCCTCCGATATAACTACACGCCACACTTCCCTGTTCTGCGCAGTTTGCTTCCAATCAGGCTTTTGGAGTGCGTGCAGGTTCTTCAGAATTTCGTCAGTCCAGCGATATCTAAGTCGTCCGACAGGAACTCCGAAACAGGTTTGAGGGTTTGGAGGTCTAAAATGCATTGAAAATACCTGGGAAATTTCCGAACCCGAGACACATTCTCTCTCTCTTCGTGTGGGACACCGAGTCGTTCAACGACCCGATGAGACACATTAAAGATGTGAGACTTAAGATCTTAGAGAGAAAGAAACGACACTGAAAGAGAAAATGGTGGACACAATGTTGCGATATAGATGTAGAAGGAAGGAGAAATCACAAAACCCTAGCGGAACAAGATAAAGGTGGTACGATAAAGTGCACAAAAGATGCAAGAATACATTAAGAAATGCAAAAAGACACCACCTAGAACGTAAAGTTGGAGAAATAAAGACACCAATTAGATCGAGTGAAATTCGCAAATTTTATCAGGAAATAGACTTTGTCAAGAAATGATACCAGCCCGTCGCTCATTTTCTTGAAAATGACGAATGAAACCTTGTTTCTGACCCGGAGAAGCAGAAAAATGAATGGTAAAAGTATTTAAAGCCCTGCTAAATTGCTCGCTGGTAGTTTTCGGTCTAAATCAGCGAGATATATGTGAAGCCGATGTAGAAAAACGCCTACCTGTGAGGAAGTGCGGAAAGCTATTATGCATCTGAAGAACAACAAATGTCCAGGGATTGACGACATTCCGGGAGAACTGTGGAAGTATGGCAGAGGAGCACTACAGTCGCAAATAAGAATATTGTTACGCTTGGGGGAAGAAAAACTGCTAAAAGTGTGGAGTGCTATCACCTATGTTGTTTAACTTGATGCTCAAACACGTGGTCCAAAAAGTTAGTTGATGGAGTGGAGTTAAACGAAACGCATAAAATAGTAGGTTATGCCGACGACCTCGCCCTAATAGGTAGAAGTGCTGCAGACGTGAGAACAATGGCCAGTACACTGGAGGAAGAAGGAAGAAAAGAAAGTCCCACGGTAACCCATGACAAGCCAGAGTACCTCCACATAAGAAGATTCAAGAGCGCCAAGACTAAGAGAAAAAACCTTATAGCCAATGACACCTCCTACAAAGGGGTGAACAAATTTAAGTACCTACCTTGGTTGCACGCACAGTAACTGACACAAATCAGAGGTAAGACGAAATCAACATCCGCGTCCAGAATGCCCAAAGGTACTCAGCAGCCCTGCACAATATGTTGACATCGAAACTTGTAGGATAATAAGGGTTCGTATTTACAAGACCGTCATAAGACCTTACCTTAAGGCCTAATAATGTACGGATGCGAAACATGGACGTTATCCTTGACGGAAGAAGAAAAGCTCTTAATTATAGGAAAACACTACGGAAAATCCTAGGACCAACTCAGAATGAGCATGGAACTTTTAGAAATAGAAAAACAGGGAGATAGAGGAAATAATCTATGAGCCCAACATCATCGGGAAGAGTGAAGCCCATAGACTGCACTAGCTGGCTTGGCCACGTCGAGCAGATGGAAGGGGTCGGCTGACGGGCAAGCATTCTGTCGGACAACCTGGATAACGCTGGACTGACGACATCTTATTTCCTGATAAAATTTGCGAATTTCACTTGATCTAATTAGTGTCTTTATTTCTCCAACTTTGCGTTCTAGGTGGTGTCTTTTCGCATTTCTTATAGTAATCTTGCTTCTTGTGTGTACTTTATCGTAGCACTCTTTATCTTATTCCGCTAAGATTTTGTAATTTCTCCTTTCTTCTATATCTATATCGCATCATTGTGTCCACCATTTTCTCTTTCAGTGTCGTTTCTTTCTCCCTAAGATCTTAAGTCTCTTCTCTTTAATGTGTCTCACTCATCGGGTCGTTGAACGACTAGGTGTCCCACACGAAGAGAGAGAGAATGCGTCTCGGATTCGGAAATTTCCCAGGTTTTTTTCAATGCATTTTTAGACCTCCAAACCCTCAAATCTGTTTCGGAGTTCCTGTCGGATGACTTAGATATCGCTGGACTGACGAAATTCTGAAGGACCTGCACTCACTTCAAAAGCCTGATTGGAAGCAAACTGTGCAGAACAGGAAAGTGTGGCGTGCAGTTATATTTATATCGGAGGCCAAGATCCACTTCGGGTCGCTTAGCCAGTGGAGTAAATAAGTATTATTTTAGTTTCTATAACCCGACAAAAAATAGTTTTCAAAGTTTTTAAATTTTTGTAACTTTGCTATGTAGCTGTGCTTCAGAAGAATAATGCAGAACAATTAATAACCTTTCAATGCCTTTCATTTGACACCATACACGTGCGTGCATATACAACAAAAAGTAGTGGCGCGGAAAGAGACAGCGTTGTACTTAAATCAGTGTAACTTAAGGTCTCTTTATTCAAACAATAAATTGCTTTTAGAACTTTTTAGCTATTGCATTGAGCGTTACTTTTTTTCTACGTCACTTTTGTTAAAAATGAATATTTTGAATTCTATAGCCACACAAATAAATTATTTGCTGATTTTTTTTTACACAAAGTCTTTTAATTACGAAATTATGCTATGTACCTGGTCGTAGTTAAAGACAAGTATGTAGAACAATTAATTAGCTTTCATTTGATACCATGCACATGACAATGCAACTTATGGTTTTCAAATAATTTGCAGTTTTCTAAATGTGGCGGCCGCCATCTTGATGACGTCATTTCTGCGGGAGACATGCCCCCATCAGCTTGTCTCCCGGTGGTTTTCTATAGTTTATGTCATGTTTATTAACATACTAAAATTTGGTACCGGTATGACAATCCGAAGTATTTTCGGCTAACTTACGGGACTACACCGGGAATCGAACCCGGAACCTTTGCGTGGCAGGCAGGCGTACTAACCACTGCGCCACATCGGCTGTCAAACTACGCAACGGACTTTAATGTGTTTTTTTATCGATAGAGTTGATTCAAATGACAGCCGATGTGGCGCAGTGGTTAGTATGCCTGCCTGCCACGCAAAGGTTCCGGGTTCAATTCCCGGTGGGGTCACTCACAAAGTTGATATTTATCACTTTGTGAATTTGTTCCCAGTCTGGTTAGAACATTGCAGGCTGAACCACCTAATTATCCGCAAGTAAGATGGTTCCGTGCTTCGGATGGGCACGTTAAGCCGTCGGGCCCGGTTGCTGTCTATGATGGCGGTCGTTACACAACCATGTCAGAGGCCTGCTACTTGCAGTAGGCGGTTGAAAAACTTTGACACAAGGGTTCATCGGGTCGTTGAACGACTCGGTGTTCCACACGAAAAGAAGAAGAAGAAGATTCAAATGGCTCAAAAGTAGCAAACTTAGGGCCCTAGTATAAAAACCGAATACACGTGGTGTACAATGTGGAGATTAGCCTGGATAGCGCAGGATGTCAGCGATCTAGATGTGTTGCAGTCATGTTGCGTCATACACAATAGTGTTATGCAACCAGGAGATCATCTAGCGGGGAGCTAGGAGCTATATTCTGAAGAGTAGGTAGGTAATTTAGTTTCGCGAGAATCACATATAAGGTCCTATTAAATTCACTGCAAATATTTTAAGGGCATACGTAAATATGTATAAGAAAAACATCTAAGGCATTTAAAAAAAAATCTATACGCTAGATAGGTATTTTTTTTCATTTTCAAACAAACTTTTTAATTAATTATGGGAACATCCTTTGACTGACCCGACTGACGTTCCGCCACGTAGACAGGATTCACTTAGGTACACGGCACGCACACTAACAAGCAACCAATCATAGCACCTTTATTTTTGGCACGTAATTTAAATTCATCGAAGTGTGTGTTTCTAGGACAAACAGGGTGCACTTTTATCGTTTTGTTATTTTTTAGTTAAATGCAAATTTCTCGAAAACTAGCGTGTAGATTTCTTTAAAAATTTGCATAGTACATGCTTATATTTTATTTGATCTGCCCCTAAAATATTTGCAGTGAATTTAATAGGACCTTATATATGTACCTAACGTCCGTTTGTCAAGTGCGTTATTATTACGTAGCGCTATCGCATGTGTTAGGAAAATACTGTACATTATTGTCACACGAATACGGTTCGGTTTGCAAACGCATCCGCTAGCGTTGCGTACAAACGGATGTTACAGGCTGTTGTGTCTGAAATTTTGGTGAATGTCCATAAGGAACATAAGATAGGTTAGTCGATTACCGCCTGTCGAATTATATCGCCTAGGTTGAAAAAAGCAGGAAAATCAAGAATAATTTCCAAAAATCTGCATGGAATAGCAACATTGTAGTGTTGCCATTCTGCACTGAGCGCGGTGAGCTCCTCACACGCGCGTTATGCTAGTGGCAGCGTGTTGTTCGTGGGAGATGTTTCTGTTGGCTGCGCTTAAAAAATACGTGAAATCATCAGGTAGGTAAGTTATAACTTCATTTTAAATGTTTGATAACTTTCATGGACTATTTTAGTTAAACTGTGTATTTTGCAATCTTAATTTCATTAAACTTTTTACAAAAGCATTACGGATATGTTTTTTTCGAAAATCTTTGTTAGATATGTCATAAAGGTTAATACCGCCTGTGCGATAATAGACTCCTTATAGGTGATATTACCCATCTGAAGGCGTTGTTACCCACCTGTAGGCGTTATTAACACCTACACGGAAATCCAAGAATAACTTTGCGATTTTATGTTTATTTTTTATGAAATGGTGGATAATCGAACCTACAGGTAGGAAGAAAGATTTGTTTTTGAATTTGTTCTTTTTGAACTAGTTAGTTTTAGTACGGTAGGTGTAATTAGACACCTAGGCAGGCGTAATTGGGCTTCAAGTTTAAAAGCGCCTACCGACGTTTTTTAGCAAAACATCAATTTTTCATTCTAAAATGGCCTAATGTTATATATTTTCTTATGTGTTTCGATGTCGTTGTAACAAAAAGAGTTGCAAGCAACTATGACGTTAGTAATCAAATAATTTGTGTTATGTGTTATAAAATTGATAAATCATAATTTAGAAACAAGGAATGATTACTGATTAGCCTAATATTATGCAGACAGATTACCTAATACAATGATTACTACAGAAATGATCTCAATTAGAATTTTACAGTCAAGTAATACTACAGGCGAATTAAACTCCCACGTAGTTTAATTCTGCCAGCGAGACTGTGTTTTGTCTTTGGTTTATTTCATATTTTAAAAGTATTATGTTACTCTGTTTTATGCTATTTATAAAAAGAATATTCAAATTATATGACGCGCCTGTTTTCTTGTTTAAATTGTTATCTTTTATTAGAAATATTTGCTTTCGAAGTTACATAGGCGGTAATTGACGAACTTACCTTACCTAATATTCACACGAGCTGATGGGCCAAGGCGTTAGCAAAATGTTAATTTAGTGTAGCGTCTTCTTCTTCTTCTTCTTCGAGTGGAACACCAAGTCGTCCAACGACCTGATGAACCCTGGTGTGTTTTTCAATCGCTTACTGGAAGTAGCAGGCCTCTGACATGGTTGTGTAGCGACCACCTTCTAAGTGATCTTAAGTAGTTAATATTCTTTTGGTTTGAACTTTGGATCATATGAATGCACAATGCTTGCCCCCTAAATCAGCCACAACATTCGAAATTTTATGAAAATCGTTGGACCCGTTCCCCATATCCCGATTATAATACGGCAATCGTTTGTAAGTAGGTATGTAATCCAGTTACAATACTATTATGTCATCTAAATATATTAAATTGATTGATTGTGTGGTTCTGTCAGGCTAACAAGTGAGGGGATTGTGTTACTAGGTAGGAATAGCGCATCAGGGCTAACGTACCTACCTAACTACCTTACGAGATTGTTCTAGAAAGTTCTAGTTACTACGAAGATTTCTGCTGCATCTAAAAATGATGAGTATATTCAGTTTATCTATGAAATTCACTTAAAAGTAAAAAGACATACCTACCATAAAAAAGTTAGACTCATGTTTCAATTTGAACTTTATACAAATTAAACGCTAGGCACACGTTTAAAGTGTGTCTAACTTTTTGTGGTAAGGCCCAAAGTCTTTAAGGTAACCTACCTATCGTTTGTACTGAGAGAGTTAAACGTAATTTAAATTAAAACAACCAACAACAGATTTCAACTTCTTTGATAAATGAACATAATAAATAACTTACATGCAATTGACGTCATACCAGAAGTCGGTAGCCACTTCAGAGGTTGACATTTAATTGGAAAATCATCACATCACCCTCCACTGACATTGACTTTGAACTCGGGGTCCGGATTGGCGAATCCTCAATTGCCAAATTGGCAAGTTGTTTGCATAGCCGGTACTGCCACGGACAAAAAGTTTTCGCCAACCTATTGAATTGGGTTTCATTGTAGCAACTTACAATTTCTCGAATTGTTTTCAGATTGGTTAGGAGCAATCTCCACAGAATAGACCCGCGACGCGACGTGCAATGTGACATCTGTCAGACAAGCGATCATCAGCCGTTATCGATGCGACGTGTGACAAGTGTGTAGTTTTGTTTCTTCTGTTTCACAAAACTTTCATAAATTTTATATGGAAAAGGTTTCGAGCGTAGCGGTGTCGCACGACTCACATCTCCAACGATTACTTGTTTGACAGATGCCATCTTACGTTTAACGTCTCACGTCTACTCTGTATGGCTTGGCAAGAGCCTGGGCCGTTTGATCGTGGCAACGTACAATTTCAAAAACTGTTTCCAGATTTGTTAGAAAATTTCACCTAACTAGTCTACTTCGTCCTGCATGTCGTTTGGAACACCAAACCGTCTTATTTTCCGGAAGAATGATGATTCCGTGAATCAAAGGTTTGGTGGATTCTTTGTTCCTTGAGAGTCTAAACACAATCACGCCAGAAACCTGCTAGTTACGACACAGTGAGGGAGTGTAATTCTGACGCCAAATCATCATCTGCCTGCCCTTATCCCAAAATTCCCAAATCGGTTGAGGTCGGGGCAATCGGGACAACAAAATAATGTAGCAACCTGGCGTCTTAGGTCTACCCTCTTTGGGAATGCTATTGTAGGTGGTATCACCGCCACCATGCGATAATAGTCGACAGATATTCAGCCGAATTCAAAGACTCTTCGTCGCCTTTTATGAAGCACCCTAGGGCTGGTAGAATTCTCAACATTGGAAGAGTATCATTAGGAATTTCGTAAATTACAGAAATGTGATGGACGATGAAACCAAAGGAGGAACCGACAAAATCTTTTTTAAGGCTTTTTGACACATTTGGAGTTTTCGACATAACTGTACAAATGGCAATGACCATTCCAATGTCAGACTGGAACCCGGTAGTGCTTCCGTCGAAAACAACAGAATATGATTGGTTAAACACCTTTTAGAAGCGGTAGTTTTGCATATCTGTTACGTCGTGGTGGTTGATGTCATGGATGATCGTGTATGGAGATTTATAATATAACTATGTTAGAACAGTTAGAATCAGGAAGTCTAGTTATACTTGCCTATCTCTTTAAGATGTTGTATTACCGAGAGTGTATGAAATTAAATAGCTGATACTGACGAGGCTTGCAGTTTGTTATGCAATGTTCAAACAATGTTATAAATAACTATAAGTTAAGTACTTAACTGAAATGTATTCAAATAATTTGTTAAGTCTAATTCAGATCAAGCATACAATCATGAGCAAGAAGTAATCCTTCTTCATAAATAGGAAGGAAAATTCAAAGCTCATTGCAGATGGCAGCAGGTGCAAAAGTGTCTAAATAACGTAACGATAACCAATACGAAGTAACTAAACATTGAAATTGACTTTTCCACCAATCACAGAAAAAGGCACGCATAAGTGTTCCATTAGTTCTCCAGGTTTCATTTCCCCAGTCTTATCGCCCTTGAATAACCTGGTCTTCTCTTTATTTCCAGTGGCTGTGGTCATAGGTCTGATCGAGTTAGGAATAATCCCGAGTCACAAGAGAGGGTTCTACTGCAATGATCCAGGACTCTCCCTCCCGTTTAAGGGGGACACAGTCAGCACTGCTGCCCTGCTCTCAAGCATATTCTTGCTGCCTTTGCCTGTTGTAAGTATTACCAAGTTTTCATCATCATCATCGTCAACAAGCATTTGGACAACAAGGAATTGTAATTCCGGACATGGATCCCCGTTCGATACTCGCCAGTCTCGCCACGCTTAGTAGCTTTGTACAGTGTTGCATTCACAGGGAATAGGCAGTTTCTGCTACACTATTTCCCGTTCCCTTTATTATTATACTAAGACGGCACCCCACTGAAAAGAGTTAATGAAGTATGAAACAAGAGCTAATAAAATATGAAGTTTGAAAATATCATTTTCAAAGACAATTCAATTCGCGCGGAATTATTTATTTTAGACTGAACCTTACACATCTGTGTGGGAGGCTGTAGGTACGTGATGTTCAATCAGCCACCTTAGATTTGATAAAGGGTTTGAACCGGTATTTTTATATAGCTTGTTTCTACCCTAATGAGCTATTCCTCTTCCAGCTTCTTTTATCAGAATGGGTGTTCCTGAACCCCGACTACCTCCAACGGCCGAGGGTCCTCCAAGCTGCGTACAACACTCTGTGGCTGTACAGGAGCTACGGCTGTGGCCTGCTCCTCAACTTCTGCGCCGTCGAGGTCATGAAGATCATCGTTGGCGCCTCCAGACCCTGCTTCTTTGCGATCTGCCAGCCTGACACAGCCAGGACTTGTCAAGGGTACGTCGACTGTTGAACAGTGTAAATTCCTCATTGTTCTGAATTATCCTACAAGAAATCTCGAATCCTTAGAGTATAGGTACATAAGCAAGCTATAGAGTTCCTGGATCATTCCAGACCTCGGATGATCAAACGTTCCAAAAACATAAGAGGTTCAGTAGTGTCATCATCACTGTCGTTTTGTATCTGATGATCAGTACTGGACGTGTTGCTACTAATGGCGTAGCTCAGATGAAGGAAGGTACTATTCCTACTTCTGTGTGGCGCTGATAAAGAATAACTATTACTAGCGCAGATAAAGAATATAGAATATTATCCAGAATTGGCAACATTATTGTTTGCCTATCTATCATATTATATGACATTTGAGCAGGATGTCAACAATAATGTTGCCAATTCTGGATATGTTCTTTATCTGCGCCGGTTATACCCGTATGCCAACCGTGCATACCTAGCGCTCTATAGCTTGCTTATTTAAATTCTAAGTCCGAATCTAACCATCAAAGCTTTCGTTACTATTATTCTGTTTATTATTATTTTCAGGACAGAGTACGTGGAATCTATTCTGTTTATTATTATTTTCAGAACAGAGTACGTGGAATCATTTCAATGCACGCCCAACACTGGGTTCTCTGATTGGAAGCAGAGAGACTCCTACCGAAGCTTCTTCTCCGGCCACTCCTCTCTCTCATTCCACTGCGCCCTTTTCACAGCTGTAAGTTGGATCTATTACCTACTCACAAAACTAGACTTACTAAACTTACAAATAGGTACCTACCTATGAAAATAAAACTTGGACCTGCCATACGTATTAAAATAAGTGACACACTTATTAAATATTTTGTATGTGAGGTCCAAAATTTGTAGGTACCTTCATATTCATATTTGTAATACTATTGTGTATTTCAAATTAAAACCTTTAATAATTTAGTGTGTTGAATAGGTCTAATTCATTAAAGAAAGCTACATAGATTATCTAAGAAACGATAATCAGCGCCATCTGTTATCGAGTAGCAGAACTAAATAAAGTTTCACTATGTTGACGATGTCCTAATCTTAATACAGGGTGTAAGGGACAGCTCTCCGAATATTAAAAGGGTGCATTCAGAACATAAAACTGAACAACTTCCCATAGAAATAAATTTCAGGAAACGTAATTTTTTTTGACTTTCCATAGTAAATGCAATCAGTTGATCGTGATTTTGTATGGGAAACCGAAAAACTTTTTTCGCGTCCTGAAAATTATTTCTATGGCAAGTTGTTCAATTTCATGGTCTGAATGCACCCTATCAGTATTCGGAGACCTGTCCCTTAAACCCTGTATATTGGATTTATATTTCACTTTGGTATTTTAGTACAATACTTTAATTGATTAACACAGCCTTTTTTTACTTGACTCCCTCAGCAGGAGGGTTATGTTTTTCGATACTTGTAGCGTACTATGCGGGCGGGCAATAATTTTAAATTCTTTTAACGAGCTAGCCCCATAGCTTAGCTTGGTACCCAAA
Source organism: Phthorimaea operculella (assembly GCA_024500475.1). Lineage (NCBI taxonomy): Eukaryota > Metazoa > Arthropoda > Insecta > Lepidoptera > Gelechiidae > Phthorimaea > Phthorimaea operculella. Next base: position 1,262,003 of record JANFCV010000049.1, read on the forward strand.
TGGCTTGGTAGATATTGTCATACCTAATTATGAGGTGTCGGTAGACTCTTTTCAACAGCGCGACTAACAAAATTTCGTTAATTCCAATTTTCCGGATCGTAGACGAAAATATATCAAATCAAACGCAGTCGGGGTTATCGTTCTCTAATCCTCACGCTTGTTTACAGTGGTATCTCCAAAGACGAGTGTTCAGCTGGCGTCACCGCGTGGTGTTCCTGGTGCCTTTCCTCCAAGCTTGCTTGATCGCGTACGCGTCTCTCTGCGCACTGAGCAGGGTGACGGACAATATGCACCACTGGTGGGACGTGGCAACAGGAGTTGCTGTTGGCATAGCCTCTGCTACCTACTCGGTAAGTCTCAGTGTATTAAGATAAAAAAATTGTAGGTAGCGCCATCTAACCACAAAAATAGGAACCATTAAATAACCATAGAATCAAGTTTAAAATTGCCACAGTCAGCCAATCACAGGCGGCCGTTGAATCTTGTTTGTGGATTTGGATAGATCTGTCAAAGCTACTTTTCGGTCTCCAATCCAAGCTTGCCTGATCGCGTACACGCGTCTCTCTGCGCACTGCGCACTGCGCAGGGTGACAGACAATAATAGGTAAGTATGCACCACTGGTGGGACGTGGCAACGGGAGTTGCTGTTGTTGGTATAGCCTCTGCTACCTACTCGGAAAGTCCCAGGGAAACGTTCATGCATGCAAAACTGCTAGCGCCATCTAACGACAAAAATAGGAACCATTAAGTAACCATAGAATCTAGTTTAAAATGGCTGCCGCCGGCCTATCACAGGCGGTGGATTTGGATAGATCTGTCAAAGCTACTTTTCGGTCTCCAATCCAAGCTTGCCTGATCGCGTACGCGTCTCTCTGCGCCCTGAGCAGGGTGACGGACAATATGCACCATTGGTGGGACGTGGCAACAGGAGTTGCTGTTGGTATAGCCTCTGCTACCTACTCGGTAAGTCACCGTATTAACTTTGAGTGATATTCAAGTCGGCCCGGCTTCAACCCGGCCCGAAAGCCACTGCTATGCTACCTACTCGGTAAGTTCCAAGGGAACGTTCATGCTTCCTTCTTTCGTAACTCTTATAAACGATGACGTCGCTGAACGGACACCTTTCGAATGACGAATAGGAAATATGGAACTAGTTTAACAGAGCTGCAGAACAGTCATAACATAAGGCTTCTTGAACGACCATCAGTATAGTATTAAAAGATTAAAATTGCTGGCGCTTTGAGTTTGATTTGGGTGAGATTCAAGTCGGCCTGGATTCAACCCGGCCCGAAAATCATCAGAAAATTAGAAAACTTGCAAAATTCGGCATCAGTGCTGCCGACGCCTACCAACTGGGATACCTTGGTTCAATCGTAGCCTGCGAAATAGTGCATAGTGTTCCGACCAATACATTTTTTATGCGTTCTGAAATATTTTCTCATAGAAAGTTATTTAGTTTCATAATCTGAATGCACCTTATCAGTATTCGGAGGGCTGCCCCTTACACCTGTGCTTACACCCTGTATTATAATTTATTTTTAGGTCAGTAGGTATTCATCTGCCTTTATGCCAAATCGGTTGGGGTCGGTGCAATTTTTTTTTTAGAGCAAATAATTATGTAGCATAAGGATTTGACAATGTTTAATGACCGGCCGCCTGCCTGACGTCAGCCTTCTTTGGGTATAATATTGTAGGTGGTATCACCGCCACCATGCGGTTGACCATAGTCCACATATATTCGGCCTTTTCAGGTCAGTAGAGTCAGTACTAATGGTATCCTCCATTGTTCCAGGCCACGGTCCTCTGCAGCAACTTCTCGTACGCGAAAAGAGCTGACGACACGTTGACAGCTCGGCGGACCTCCAGCAGTATGATGTACAGCCCCAGAAGACCTGAACTGATCTCATGATACTTATTATCTTAGTCGCTAACTCCACAGGCGAGATATATGAAATGAGACAAAGACGTGAGACGTGCGACATCGTGGCGCTTAAAACCATTTCCATTGTATGAAACAGAAGAAACGCTGGACACACGTGAGATGCGAATCGTATCGATGACGGTTGACGATCACTTGTCTGACAAATTTCATCTTACGTCTCGCATCGCACGTCTCATCTGTGAAGATAGCCTACTGCAGATTCGGAGAGTCATAGTAAAAATCTTACTTAGGCCATATTTTAGCTAGTATTTTTAGCGTCGCCTTATTATGTCAAATTATAAGACAACTTTAGTCATGATCATCTGCTGTCCTCTTCTTAAACTGTTTTACAGAAAGTGACAGCGCTAAGTTAATGTGAGTTAAGAAAATGTAATTTCCGAATTGCGGCCAATATTTCTGTACAATATTGTTTTAGTTGTAAGGAGTGCCATTCCAGTTTATGATATAATTTTATTTATAAGAATTAAATTCGAATTATTATAATTTTTTGCGACTTTTATTAACTCCTTATCCCTGTCGTGTGATGCCGGTTCAAAATAGCATCATCATCCCAAATCTTTCCATTGAGTATCGTGAGAAGCGACTAAGAGGTTTGAGGGTTGATTATATGAACTTTTACGGATGGTTTTCGGGCCGGGTTGAATCCGGGCCGACTTCAATCTAACCTCTTATTCGCCTCCTCGCCTGTCAGAGTGTGAAAAAAAATCGATAGGTATGTTTTTATTATTTTCATGTCAGTTTGACTCCATTTTGTTATAGGTAGGTACGACCACAGTGAAACTGACCCTTTGTGTTTACCCGGCTTAAAATTGGAATTAAAGATTCTACCCCACATTTTCCGGATCAAGAGGACTTCCTTGGTTCCAGTAGAAGACTATCACTCTGCTGGAGCCACCAATCAATTCTCCTTCGGCCTGTAATTTATTATTACCTACTTTGTACTTAATAATACATAATATTTTTTTTTTTTTATCTAAGATGGGCTTACTCTTGACCCCAATCTTACCCTAGAGCAGAGATAGGATCTACGGACTTGATCGAGGCGCGTTGAGTGAGTTGTATCGAGTTTTGAGGTTATTTTCCTAAACCCGTTGTTTTCCTTATTATTTATTGTTATTTTGTAGTGTGGTGGTAGTTACTCTCCTCTGGTGAGTTAATTAATAACATCTTTTGTTATGGATGGTGTGGAGAAGGCGAAACCGCCGGATCCCGGCGGGACAGTAAATAATAAAAACATGCTTGACTATGATGACGGTAGTATGCAGGTTGATGTAGTCCCTAACGACAGAAAACGCCGTAATTCACTGGACGAAGAGCGTCAGACAAAGAAAAGGATCGACACATCTGAAAACGCTTCTGCGTCAATCGCGCATATTTACAAACATCCCATGACTGAATTGTCTCGCAATTACAACCCCGATGACAAAGGTCCTTTTATTGTACACGTCGCTCGCGAGGACGCAACAAATGCAGGTCTTTCCCTTCGCCCCATTAAAGTTGGGCTCATTCTTGTCAAAAACAAGGTCCAAAATGTTGTCAGAGACGGCGTTAAGAGTCTAGGCAGGAACAGAGTGTCCATTGAATTTAAATCGGCCAGTGACGCCAACAAATTCCTTTCGAGCTCATTTCTCACTGGACATAAACTGGTTGCCACTATTCCATCTTACAATGTGCACAGAATGGGTCTTGTTCGTGGTGTCCCAATTGACTGGTCAATGGAGGAATTTGTTGACGCAACTGACCGAAAAGAAGGTCCGGAAAAATCCTGAAAGCGCGACGACTTCAAAGAAAAGTCCGCAATGAAGATGGTTCCCCTTCTTGGGTTCCTACACAGTCCGTCGTTTTGACTTTTGAGGGTCAACGCCTTCCCGAAAAATATTTGCGTTTTACACGTCCCTGACGGTTCAAGTCTATCAGCTCCCACTATTCAGTGCCACAAATGCTTGAGGTACGGCCACGTCGAACACCAATGCCGTTCAGACGCTCGTTGCTACAGGTGCGCTAAGAAACACCCTGGCAAAGACTGCAAGGTGGCCCCTCAGTGTGCCACTTGCCTTTACTGTCTAGGTCGCCATTACGCCATCGACAAGTGTTGCCCAGAATACTCCCGCCAAAAGGCCATTAAACTAGTGATGTCTGAGGACAGTGTTTCATATAACGAGGCTGCTGCCCGCTTTCCAGTATCTCGCAGGTCATACGCTGACACAGCCAAACAACTGGTATCCCCAAAGTCCCAGCTATTTTCAGAGCAGGAGCAAGACTCGAGCCTTCAGCTCCCATTCTCTCCTCTGACACAGTACAGCACACCCACAAAATCTTACCGCAAAACCATTTTTAGTACCCTCGTGCTCGTACCCCATTTGTTGAAGGTTATGATCGCCGTGCCCTCAACGAAATTATCGCACAACCTCAATCTGAGGTCCCAAATGGTGCAGCCCTTCAGGACTCCCAGAGAACTGTAAGGCCCACTCCCAATGAAGATTTGTTCGAACTTCTTCAAACTCTTGACAAACATCATCTCCAAATGGAGTGATGTATTACCGAACAACGTTGCCCCTGACCTTATCAAACTCGCTGAACAGTTATCCAGCATCAATGGCCCCACCCGCCCTGACACAGTTCCTCCAATGGAACACTAGAAGCATCAGTCCAAAGAAACCAGATTTAATTAATCTGATTAATAATCATTCTGTGTCCGTTGCGGCTATCTCGAGACCTGGCTTAGACCGGGGTCCCATTTTAGGGTTCCTGGCTTCTCATGCCTCCGAGATGACCGTGGAGATGGACATGCAGGATGCGCTTATTGATCAGAAGATGTTTTTCCTTCTCTGAAATTCCCTTACCCCCCCACTCTTCAGAAATCAATGCGGTTGCAGCTAAAGTTATGAACATAAATTTTATTTCCATTTACACCCCGCAACCGCACATCAATCTTATTCCGGATCTATCTACAATTTTATTTTCAGTTCCTCCTCCTTTAATTATTTTGGGTGATTTTAACTGTCACAATACTTCCTGGGGGTCTTACCATTCTGACGCTTTTTCCTCCTTCTTAATTGATTTATTTAATGACATTAACGTTTGTGTCATAAATGACGGCGCCCCTACTCGCCGTGTGTATCCTGGGCAACACCCACAATCAGTTGTGGATTTAACTGCATGTTCGCCCGAACTTTCCTCTCTTCTCTCTTGAGGGTTTTAAATCAATCATTTGGAAGTGATCACTTCCTATAATTATTTCGAAACCTTTATCTGTCCTCCCATTCCGTAGACCTGATCCTCTTAAAATATAAAATTCAGGATGCTGACTGGCCAAAATTTTCTGAATATGTAGAGTCCAAGCTTAAAAACATTGACCCTGATCTTTTCAACAATCCTCTTCTGGCATACCCTTCTTTTGTTTCTACTTTATTTGAAGCTGCCGATTTATTCATTCCTAAAAAGAAATCCCCAAACTCTCTTATTTCTTCCCCTCCATGGTGGGATGCAGATTGCTCTACTATGGTCAGAGAGAGGGACAATGCCGAGTTATTATACAACCAGACATGTAGTACTGTTGACTTCATTACATTCCAAAAGGTCTCGGCTCGTACCAAACGATTTCTTTCTAAAAGAAAAAAGAAAGGTTGGAGAGGTTTTTGTGAGCCTATCTCCGAGGACTCCTCCGTCACTCGTATGGAAAAGTATAAAACGATTTCGAGGTTCTCTTAGATCCGACCAATCTTCCTATGACTGCTCTCCTTGGTTGGAAGACTTTGCTGATAGACTTGCACTCAGTATGCTCCGGAGGAATCTTGCATGAATCTGACTCCTCCTTTCACCTCTTTAGATAGATTCGACCAACCTTTTCTATAACAGAGTTTAAAAATGTGCTGGTTTACGGAATACTTCTCCAGGAGGATGGTATTCCTTATTGTTTTATTTCGAAACTAAGTACCTTTAGTCAAGAAATTCTTTTAAAAATTTTAAATAACTTTTTCATTGCAGGCATAATTCCGGATTCCTGAAAACCCAAATTATAATCCCAATTTTGAAACCAAATAAAACCCTAATGATGCTAGCTCATACCGGCCTATTGCTCTTTCGGCTACAATAGGAAGCTTTTAGAACACCTTGTTAAAAATAGATTAGAGTGGCTAATGGAAAATAAAAGATCCTCGCTGATAGTCAGTTTGGCTTCCGAAAAGGTAAGAGCACTATGGACAACTTAAGTATACTAACGTCAGATATCCGTCTTAGTCAATCCAAAAAAGAACATCTTGCGGCATGTTTTCTAGATATTTCTGCGGCCTATGATAGTGTCCTCCTTCCGGTGCTCAGAGCTAAAATGCTTCAGCTGAGCATTCCTGCAAGGATTGTACATTTTGTTTGCAGTATGTTTATGGGTAGAATTATCAAAATTCGATCTGGTTGCTCTTACCTTCAGCCAAGGACTTTATGGCAGGGTATTCCTCAAGGCTCCGTTCTTAGTCCACTTCTTTACAGTATATACACATTTGACCTCCACCAATCTGTTTCCCCATTTTGCGAAGTACTACAGTATGCTGACGACATCGTCCTTTACCACTCTTCGAATTCTATTGATACAACTTCATCCAACTTGAACGAAGCTTTATCTTATTTAAAAGTTTGGCTTGATGAACATGGACTTTCCCTCTCTCCATCTAAAAGTAATGTCGTTGTGTTCACTAGAAGGAGAAATATTCCACCCATTAATATCATACTAGCTGCCCGTCAGCGCAGCGGTTACACCCGCTGCAACCTTTATTCGCCAAGAGATGTCGCTGTTAGTTTTCGGCGAAAACGTTTAAAACGCGAATCGGCTCAGTCACGCCACCTATTTCAAAAATATTGGAAAATGCGTGATCCCGTGGGAATGAGACATTTTTCCGTGGTAAAAAGTATCCTATGTGTTATTCCAGATGCCCTTTTATATTTCTGCAAAGTTTCATGTCAATCTAATCAGCCGTTTTTGCGTGATGTCGTAACAAACACACACACAAACATCCGCCTTTATAATATTAGTAGGATATGATGATGAACCTATCCCCTCTAGTAACTCTGTTAAATTTCTTGGCGTTATTCTTGACGATAAGCTTTCTGGTAAACAACACCTAAATTATGTTATCGGTAAATGTGAAAAGGGTATTAATGTTCTCAGAGCTCTATCTGGGGTTTGGTGGGGCTCTCATCCCTACTGTCAAAAACTTATATATGTTACAGGCAAAACCCTTAACCAGTCAATAACGTTATTGACTGGAAAAACCAGTCAATAACGATATTGCCTAAGGGCCTCAGTCAAAACCCTTATTGACTGGTTTTATCTATTAAAAGCAGTCAATAACGATATTGACTGACGTGCCCAGTCAAAACCCTTAATAGGTACTTCTGCCCTGGTAGCAGCAACCTAGACTGGCTGGCTGACTGTCTCTATCGCCGGTTGTTATTCCTGAGGACATGCCCAAGTCGCAGACGGCTTTTCACTATCTAATGCTGACATTAGCGTATACGTGGCTTCACCTCCTAGATGTCATAGACTTCACGACGGTGGTTGTTAGGCTCCCGCCTAGTTCAATCGGCGAGCGAGGCTGTAGGCTTTCTTCTAGCTGCGACCAACTGTCCTGATGGTGATCTCAGACCAGCCAGGCAGTCTAGGTTGCTACCACCGGGTCGGACGTACCTATTAAGGGTTTTGAAAAAAAATCTAACGGTCCTGATGGTTACTATGCAGTAACCATTGCGTTGCGGTGAGTTTATGCGATGCCGCGGGTAGCACTGCGTTGCGGTGAGTTTATGTGCAGTGCGGCGGAAATCAGTGCGGTGCGGAGAGTTTCGGTGCGCGATGCGGTGGGTATCACTGGGTTGCGGTGTGTTTATGTGCAATGCGGCGGAAAGCAGTTCGGTGCGGAGAGTTTCGGTGTTCGATGCGGCGGGTAGCGCTGAATTGCGAAGAGTTTATGTGCTTTGCGGCGGAAAGCAGTACGGTGCGGGAAGTATTGTTGTGTGTTGCGGCGGGTAGCGCTGAATTGCGGTGAGTTTATGTGCTTTGCGGCGGAAAGCAGTGCTGTGCGGGAAGTATTGTTGTGTGTTGCGGCGGGTAGCTCTGAATTGCGAAGAGTTTATGTGCTTTGCGGCGGAAAGCAGTGCGGTGCGGGAAGTATTGTTGTGTGTTGCGGCGGGTAGCGCTGAATTGCGGTGAGTTTATGTGCTTTGCGGCGGAAAGCAGTGCTGTGCGGGAAGTATTGTTGTGTGTTGCGGCGGGTAGCGCTGAATTGCGGTGAGTTTATGTGCTTTGCGGCGGAAAGCAGTGCGGTGCGGGAAGTATTGTAGTGTGTTGCGGCGGGTAGCGCTGAATTGCGGTGAGTTTATGTGCTTTGCGGCGGAAAGCAGTGCTGTGCGGGAAGTATTGTTGTGTGTTGCGGCGGGTAGCGCTGAATTGCGAAGAGTTTATGTGCTTTGCGGCGGAAAGCAGTGCGGTGCGGGAAGTATTGTTGTGTGTTGCGGCGGGTAGCGCTGAATTGCGAAGAGTTTATGTGCTTTGCGGCGGAAAGCAGTGCGGTGCGGAGAGTATTGTTGTGTGTTGCGGCGGGTAGCGCTGAATTTCGGTGTGTTTATGTGCTTTGCGGCGGAAAACAGTGCGGTGCGGAGAGTTGCACTAATTTGCGGTAAGATTATGAGCAATGCGGCGGGTAGCACGGCGTTGCGGTGAGTTTATGTGCTATGCGGCGAAAAGCAGTGCGGTGCGGAGAGTTTCGATGTGCGATGCGGCGAGTAGCACTGATTTGCGGTGAGATTATGAGCGATGTGCGGTTAGTTTAGATGCGATGCGGCGGGTAGCAGTACGGTGCGGTGAGCTATGGTGCGATGCGGCGGGTAGGAGTGGTTACTGCATAGTAACCGTCAGGATCGATATATATTTTTTAAAATAAGATAGGCTCGCATTTGTCTGCTATCTCACCAGCTGATAAAAGGAGTAATCCTAGTCAGCGACGCGATCCCCGGAGGTGGAATTGGGATAATCAGGTCGTGGGACGATTGCGCACGCTCACTGAAATGCATCTTATAGAAGATAGAAGATGGAGGCAGTCAGAGTGAAAGTCTACTGTTTCGCTCGCCGGTGGCACTGAGCCCGAGTCCTTGAGTAACTACCGGGTGGTCTATGACTTCTGGGAGGGGAGGCCACGTATTTGCTGCCGTCAACATAAGTGAAGAGCCGTCTACGACTTGGGCATGTCCTTATGGAATAACAACCGGCGATCGAGACAGTAGACTTCCACTCTGGCAGCGACCATCTAACGGTTCTGATGGTGATCTAAGACCAACCAGGACATACCTATTAAGGGTTTTGACTAGGCACGTCAGTCAATAACGTTATTGACTGATTTTATTAGACAAAATCAGTCAATAAGGGTTTTGACTGAGTACCTTAGGCAATAACGTTATTGACTGGTTTTGCCAGTCATTAACGTTATTGACTGGTTAAGGTTTTTGACTGTAACATATATAATGCTCTGATCCGTAGTCAGATTGATTATGGATCATTTATTTTGGAACCATGCAGCAAAGTCGCGTTAAAAGAAATTGATATGATCCAAGCAAAGTGCCTGAGACTCATTCTTGGCGCCAATGATATTATAATGTAGGGCGCCATGAAATCTTCCCCAAAAAATGCCATGCAAGTGGAATGTTTAGACCCGCCTCTTTTCCTCCGCAGACAACAATGATATTATAATGTAGGTTCTAGGTTGTAGATACGCCACCTGAGCAAAAAGTTGTGCCTTCAAATTGGTCTCCTGGAGACCAATAAATCAGTCAGCTGTCCTAGCGAGCGCACATGACACATATGCCATGCCATACGTGATGTCACTGAATTTCAGGAACCATTTTTTTGTGCAAGCAGTATGAAGGAAACGTGTCTATAATAAAATGTCTTTGGCAGACAATACCTATCTGACAGATATATTTTTAAAGCTTCTGCTTTGTCTAGTCACCCTCTTCTCCCTCGCCTAGAGACATTATCCCACGAGGTCAATACCAACCGTTTTTGGGCACACAAGGAGCCTCCGAGAATAGTTAAAAGTTTTTTAAAATTAAAAGATCTTCCATATTCCCAATATCAGTCTACTATTAACCCTCTTTACGAAACTAATTACGATATCTTAATTCATAGCCCCCGTGTTATTTTGAACTTTGGAATAGAGAAGGATGAACCGTTTGCTAATCGTCATTTCACCCGGCTTCTGGAAGACTGGCAAGATTGGGTACCTGTCTTTACTGACGCATCTAAATTATCAGATGATGGTCATGTTGGCTCGGCGGTCTGGATCCCGAAATTCAACGTTGTCTTAAGCTTTAAAAGCCCCCCCCTCTTTTCCATTTTTTCAGGCGAGGCGGTTGCCTTAGTAGAGGCTATTTCTTTCATTTATACCCATGAAATTCCAAAAACTTTGATATTATCAGATTCAAAAAGCTGCCTTGAGGCTATTATCAGTAATCAGTTTAAATCCAAAAATAGCCCATTGATCTTGAAAATTAAGCAGTTATTATTTAGATGTGAACAAAAGAAGCTTGAGATTGTTTTGGCTTGGATTCCAGGTCATTCTGGAATTGAAGGTAACGAGTGGGCTGATTCGTGGGCGAAGGATGCAGTTCAGTCGGGTTCTCCTGACTACTTTCATTACTTTTCTCATGATTTACTTCCGCTTGCCCGATCCGATATGAGAGACTCCTGGCAAACCCAATGGGATACCTCCAGACTATCCAAAGGCCGATATTACGGTAATGTCCAACCATGCCTACCACGCAAACCATGGTTTTTCAAATTTAGGTCAGGTAATAAACAAGCTACTTCTACAATTTGCCGATTGCGTTTGGGACACGCATGTACACCTGTGTTTCTTAACAAGATCAGGGTGCGAGATCACTCTTTATGTGAGTGTGGTCTTGAGGATGGTACTCCAGATCACATATTTTTCAATTGTTCGAAATATCCCTTCTCTTTGTATGACGTTCTTCCTCGAGAAGTTCCGCGGCCTATTAACTTCCAGTCTTTGCTTTGTTACTCGGACACTCCCATAATAAATATCTTGGTCAAATATATTACATATAATGATATTAAGTTATAATTTAGTTTATTAATTATATATAATTATTTTATTACACATCTTAGATATTTCTCTTCCACCTTCTCCTCTTATATTGACTGCATGTTGTAACTTCTACCCTCCTTTCCTCGTAACAAAATTACTTGTACATTTTGCTGTCTGTGTTGTCTGTGTTGTCCCTACACACATTGTTGTTTTGTTTTAGGTGTCCTGATCGTTCCAGTCCCAACAACAAAATTTTTTACCGAACAATCTCCTCACGTGTTAAAGTCAAGTTACGGTCATTGGCAAAATACGTCTCAAATAAAGAGATGTGAAGCCATAACAAAAAAAAAAAAAAATAGGATCTACGGTGGAGCGAGCTTGCCCAGAAGATGCCTATTCACTGTAGACTTAAAGAGATTCGAGTGCATATAACTCGGAAATACAGACGCAGGCAGGGAATTCCATTCTTTAGCCGTGCGCATAATGAAAGATGATTTGAAGCGCTTAGTGCGTAATGTGGGCATATCAACTAAGAACGGATGGTAGCCGGCCGTGCGTCTGGATGTCCGATGGAAGAAAGGAGACGGTGGTATTAGCGGCGTAAGTTAATCCCGAATTTAGTCAAAATACTTCGGATCGTCATACCGGTACCAAATTTTAGTATGTCAATAAACATGACATAAGCTCTAGAAAACCGCCGGGAGACAAGCTGATGAGGGCCTGTCTCCCGCAGAAATGACGTCATCGAGATGGCGGCCGCCGCATTTACAAAACTGCAAATTGTTTGAAAACTTTAAGTTACATTGTCATGTGCATGGTATCAAATGAAAGCGAATTAATTGTTCTACACATTTGTCTTGAACTACGATCAGGTACATAGCATGATTTCCAAATTAAAAGACTTTATGTAAAAATAAAACAGCAAATATTTTATTTGTGTGGCTATAGAATTCAAAATAATCATTTTTAACAAAAGTGATATAGAAGAAAAGTAACGCTCAATGCAATAGCTACAAAAATCTAAAAGCACTTTCTTGTTCGGATAAAGAGAACTTAAGTTACACTGATTTGAGTACAACGCTATCTCTTTCCGCGCCACTACTATTTGTAGTATATGCACGGGTATGGTGTCAAATATAAGGTAATTAATTGTTCTGCATTATTCTTCTGAAGCACAACCAGCTACATAGCATAGTTAAAGAATTAATATAAAAAAAAGAACTTTGAAACCAATTTTTTATGGGGTTATAGATACTCAAATAATACTTACTTACTACGCTGACACAGCGACCTAAAGTGGGTTTTGGCCTCCGATGCAACTGCACGCTATACTTCCCATCAGGCTTTTGGAGTTCTGCGCAGTTTGCTTCCAATCAGGCTTTTGGAGTGAGTGCAGGTCCTTCAGAATTTGGTCAGTCCAGCGATATCTAGGTCGTTCGACAGGAACTCCGATACAGGTTAAAGGGTTTGGAGGTCTAAAAATGCATTGAAAAAGGCTGGGAAATTTCCGAACCCGAGACACGTTCTCTCTCTCTTCGTATGGGACACCGAGTCGTTCAACGACCCGATGAGACGCATTAAAGAGGTGAGACTAAGATGTTATGGAGAAATAAACGACACTCAAAGAGAACATGATGGACACAATGATGCGAAATAGATGTAGAAGAAAGGAGAAATCACAAAATTCTAGCGGAACAAGATAAAGAGTGGTACGATAAAGTGCACACAAGATGCAAGAATACTATAAGAAATGCGAAAAAACACCACCTAAAACGCAAAATTGGAGAAATAAAGACACTAATTAGATCAAGTGAAAATCGCAAATTTTCAGGAAATAAGATTTCGTCAGTCCAGCTATATCTACTTTACTTATACGTAGGTTGTCCGACACGACGCTTGCTCGTCGGCCGACCCCTTCCATCTGCTCGACGTGGCCAAGCCAGCCAGCGCAGCCTAGCTTCACTCTCCCCGATGATGTTGGGCGATGATTTTCTCTATCTCCCTGTTTTTCTATTTCTAAAAGTTTCATGCTCATTCTGAGTTGGTCCCAGGATTTTCCGTAGTGTTTTCCTAATTAAGAGCTTTTCTTACTCCGTCAAGGATAACGTCCATGTTTCGCATCCGTACATTATTAGGCCTTAAGGTAAGGACATATGACGGTCTTGTAAATACGAACCCTTGTTATCCTGCAAGTTTCGATGTCAACACATTGTGCAGGGCTGCTAAGTACCTTGGGGCATTCTGGACGCGAATGTTGATTTCGTCGTACTTAAATTTGTTCACCCCTTTGTAGGAGGTGTCATTGGCTATAAGGTTCTTTCTCTTAGTCTTGGCGCTCTTGAATCTTCTCATGTGGAGGTACTCTGTCTTGTCATGGGTTACCGTGGGACTTACTTTTCTTCCTTCTTCCTCCGGTGTACTGGCCATTGCTCACGTCTGCAGCACTTCTACCTATTAGGGCCAGGCCGTCGGCATAACCTATTATTTTATGCGTTCCGTTTAACTCCACACCATCAACGAACTTTTGGACCACGTATTTGAGCATCAAGTTAAACAACATAGGTGATAGCGCGTCTCCTTGTTTGAGCCCTGTGTCTACTTCAAAAGCATCCGAGAGACAAAAAGACAGTACTTTGTAGGCAGTCAGGAGTAGCGCTATAAGTACCATTATAGTTGGAGAATTTATTTCAAGAGCTTCTTTTGTGAATTGGGTAGATAACTCCCATAATCCACTCTTTTGGCAGTTTTTCTTCCTTCTAGAGTATCAATATTCTCATTTGCGACTGTAGTGCTCCTCTGCCATACTTCCACAGTTCTACCGGCATGTCGTCAATCCCTGGACATTTGTTGTTCTTCAGGTGCATAATAGCTTTCCGCTTCACATATATCTCGCTAATTTAGACTGAAAACTACCAGCAAGCAATTTAGCAGGGCCTTAAAATATTTGTACCGTTCAGTTTTCAGCTTCTCCGGGTCAGAAACGAGATTTCCTTCGTCATTTTCAAGAAACTGAGCGACGGGCTGGTATCTTTTCTTGACCAATCTTATTTCCTGATAAAATTTACGAATTTCACTTGATCTAATTGGTGTCTTTATTTCTCCAACTTTGCGTTCTAGGAAGTGTCCTTTTGCATTTCTTATTGTATTCTTGCATCTTGTGTGCAATTTATCGTATTTATCCTGCCACTCTTTATCTTGTTCCGCTAGGATTTTATGATTTCTTCTACATCTATTTCGCATCATTGTGTCCACCATTTTCTCTTTCAGTGTAGTTTCTTTCACCCTAAGATCTTAAGTCTCACCTCTTTAGTGTGTCTCGCTCGGATTCGCAAATTTCCCAGCCTTTTCAATGCATTTTTAGACCTCCAAACCCTCTAACCCGTATCGGAGTTCCTGTCGGAAGACCTAGATTTCGCTGGACTGACGGAATTCTGAAGGACCTATACTCCAAAAGCCTGATTGGAAGCAAACTGCGCAGAACAGGGAAGTGTGGCGTTCAGTTGCATCGGAGGCCAAGATCCACTTCGGGTCGCTGAACCAGCGGAGTAAGTAAGTATTATTTAAGTTTCTATAACCCGACAAAAAATATCTTTTAAAGTTTTTAAATTTTTGTAACAATGCTATGTACCTGGTTGTGCTTCAGAAAAATAATGCAGAACAATTAATTACCTTTCATTTGACACCACACACGTGCATATACAACAAATAGAAGTGGCGCGGAAAGAGACAGCGTTGTACTCAAATCAGTGTAACTTAAGGTCTCTTTATTCGAACAATAAAGTTCTTTTAGATTTTTTTAGCTATTGCATTGAGCGTTACTTTTCTTCTATGTCACTTTTGTTAAAAATGAGTATTTTGAATTCTATAGCCATACAAATAAACAATTTACTGTTTTTTTTTTACATAAAGTCTTTTAATTTCAAAATCATGCTATGTACCTGGTCGTAGTTCAAGACAAATATGTAGAACAATTAATTAGCTTTCATTTGATACCATGCACATGACAATGCAACTTATAGTTTTCAAAAAATTTGCAGTTTTCTAAATGCGGCGGCCGCCATCTTGATGACGTCATTTCTGGGAGACAGGCCCTCATCAGCTTGTCTCCCGGCGGTTTTCTAGAGCTTATGTCATGTTTATTGACATATTAAAATTTGGTACCGGTATGACGATCCGAAGTATTAATCGGCTAACTAACGGGACTATATGAGCTCATGCAGCTCACGCGCACACTCTCCGAAGTACAATCTGTAGAAGACCGATAGGCAAGCAACCTTGCGGCGGTGAGCCAGGCTGTGAAGCTTGGTCGCCACCAGTTTTTTATCGCCTATTAATCTCTTGGCTCTGCGTTCCACCGAATCCAGTGCAGCAAGTTGGTATTTAGCCGAGCCATCCCAAAGGTGACAGCAGTACTCCATGCAAGATCGGACTTGAGCTTTATAAAGAGTTAGAAGCTGTTCAGGCGTGAAGTACCGCTTGACTTTATTCAGGACGCCCAACTTTCTAGCTGCAATTTGAGCCTTGGACTCGATGGTGTTATATACTTACTATATACTTTGACATTGGTGAAATACCTACGACCAAGCTACGTACGACTCACAAGAGCTGTGAAGCCAATGGCCACCTCAAATAAAGCAAGAAAAATGGAGTCCAGCGCCAACTGACATGGTTTAACACTGTTTCTTTATCTACGTACCTACGTCCTTATTGGGATATCTCGCAATCATACCCTTCACCTAGTTCTGGAGCCCTTTAGAACCCAGCATAGGGGGGAATATGGGTCATATGTAGACCTACGGCCCACTACACAACAAGGGCCCTACAAAAAGGGCTACCCGATCACTTTGATAAGGATGTTGCATGATGATGATTGCCGTGTGATGCCGTTTAACTAAGTAGGTAGGTACCTAGGTATTATAATGTTTTTCATTCGGCATACTCGAATTGTCTTGTACCTATCTACAGGGTTATTTTTTAGAGTGTACACGTGATTCTGAACAACTTTTACTATGGGGCCACCTGCGGAATCTAAAAAAAATTTTAGTGTGTTCCATACATTTTTGCTGAGTAGGTATGTAATTTTCTATGGAACATCCAAATTTTTTTTTTCCGATTTCTCAGGTAGTCCCATAGTAAAAGTTGTTTAGAATCACGAGTAGAAATACCCTGCAAAGTTTGCGCACTGACTAAAAAATAACCCAGTATAAGTTTATAAGTCGGTAGGTACCAAAACCTACGGAGTTTCGTAGTACGCATAATAATTTACATTATCTATCATCATAATAATTATTAATTAGCTCATTTCACACCAATATCTCAGAATAACTGGCAATATTGGCATGTTTGCCGATATTACGGGCGCCATCAAAGATTTGGCTCATTTCTAACAGTGTTTGTGATGATAACCTCTGGGGTTAAAGATTATTGGGAACATGTTCGGAACGGAATAGATACAAAACTCTTTAAAATTATCGCAGAGCTGGAATTGGGATTGTATGGTGCTTACAGCCTGAATCATAACTACTAAGACAAAATGAGTCATGCCGCCTTAAGTGACAAACCTATTAGATTAGATACCATACCTACCTACTTACCTACTAGTTATAATTATAAGCAAACGAAAAAGAAAAACGGTGAAGTAGAAGAAAATAGGTAATTAGATTCTGATTCAATTCAATAGAGGTAAGAAAATTTTAAATTCCATGTGCAAAAGAAGTTAGAGAAAACACATGCATTAAGCAGATGTAGATATTAACAACAAAAACCCTACTGCGGTAATTTCAAAGATGTAGGTAGGTAGGTATCTACTTACCTATTTTGCGTTTGATATCCGCCCAATTCTGTAGCCCGTGAAAAAGAATTTCTTGTCCCTATCTATGTACCTACATAGATAGATACCATAAATAAGGACATACCCACATGTAAATACATACAGTAGGGCATACAGTCAGGTAAAAGGTGGACGCCATTAAAATCAATCTTCCGATGCCACCGGCACACCTAAAAAGGCTTGCGAAACATTAATCAATCACATAATCCCACTGTCCTGTCTGTCCGTATGTCTATATCAGACAATACGCGAAAAAACTAGGAAATGACATTAGCATATCTGTTTGGACCGTTAGCAATGATGATGATGACCTAGGCGGGGCGATGACCTGAAATTTCGATGCTAGACTTATAATTAGAAAGTACAATTTAATAGGATTTGACTTGGATGTTGAATTGTAGTGGCTTTTGACCTATCATGATCACTTTTTAGGGTTCGGTACCCAAAGGGGTAATATGGAAAGCGTATGCTCCAACGACGAGAGCCATGCTCTTAAACAAAGTAGAAGAAGATAAGATGAGATCATTCTTCTCAGACCATGGAATTTTCTCAGTTCCATTGCATATTATAATCGAGTTTTTTTAGGTAAACATCTGTTAACGTCCATATTTGCCCATGTGTGTGATAGTCACTTCGTCACAGATGTCTTACTGTTACAGTAACAGCAACAAAATAGGTAACTACTGATAAAATAAATATTTATTTGGGCTGCCGTTACAAAAAACGTGACATTCCAGCTAATTTTAAGGGTGCCGTACCAGGCTGTATCTCATAACCGTAAATAGTTAATAAATAGTTAGTCTCGAAAATTGCCACTGATGGCGCCATAACAACAACTACTAAAGAGACAGGCTCCCATACAAAAAGAGTGTTTTTGCTCGATTTTATTTAATGTTACTTGATTCGTAGGCTCTATCTCATGAACGATAACTGTTAGACATTAAAACTTTCACAGAACATGTGTTACTATTGCCAATATGCATAACAACAAATACTAAAAAATAAAAATAAACCAAGAATGGCTCTCATACAACAAATCTGTTTTTATGCCATTCTGGTACGGCACCCTACGTGCGCGAATCAAACTTGCACTCGCTTAATTTTTAGGGTTTCGTAGTCTACTAGAAACCCTTATAGTTTCGTCATGTCTGTCTGTCTGTCTGTCTGTCTGTCTGTCTGTATGCCGCACCCTCATAACTCCGTCAGTTTTGGAGCTATCGACATCAAATTTGGTATGAAGGTAGATCGTATTGACTCAAACTTATAAATGTTGAGAAAAAAATATTTTAATTGTTTTTTGGACCCCCTTCGCATACATGTGAAAGGGGGCAAAAAAAATTTTTTTATCCTGTAATATTGAGTAGGGTATCGTTGAATAGGTCTTTTAAAACTAAGGGGAAGTTTCTTTGAAATAAAGTCTCTAAATTATTTCTGTCTCGAGATATTTGCTTTTAAAAGGGGCTTTTTTGTGCCCTAATTTGTTCCAGCTGTAACTTCTAAAGTACGCAAGAAAAAAATTAAAAAAAATATGGAATATAGTTTTTATTATAAAATTACCATGAAAACTATAACGAATACTGTACCAATTAAGATTAAGAAAATATTAAAGTTTTTCAATTTGCGGTTGGTCACCATACAGCTGCAAACAAACCAACAACAAAATTAACTTTGTAACGCCGAAAGACCTAATATTTAAACGTTGACTACGAAACCCTATTTGTGAGCGTGTCTGACACGCTCTTGGCCGCTTTTTATTGTAAACGGAATGGAGGATGTATCTCATCAACCGTGTTAGTAAGGCAATTCAAATCTTCACAGAATCTAATATTAATATGTTATGCCTACCTATGACAATATTTTTTTATACATTAATGATATGGAACCCTTCGTGCGTAAGTTCGACTCGCACTTAACCACTTTTTATTTAAAGATAAGGTCAATGAAGACAGAAGATCGTGGGTGTAGAAAGTTAATATTGATTGGGAACACTAATAGTGCTTTTAGTTCTCTACAATAGTTTTGAAACAATAGCAAGCAGGATGTGTTTATTCGAAAGTTGCTGACAAAAGTTTTATACCAACATTTGAAAGGAGTCTACGTTCATCCTACTCCTATTGTTCTAAAGACAGTAACACAAAGAATGGCCGCCGTGTGATGCTGGCTTAAAACAGCATCACTTCACTCTCACTTCACTCATTCTACCCGTGGGTTTCGTAAAAAGCAACTTAACCCTCTGCCACTGAGGTGACATTTTTGTATCTAATCTGCTGAGGAGTAGTCTGTCAGACGTAGATTTTAAGTAGCATTATAAAAAAAACTTTTGATATTTTTATTAAGTTTCCAATATAACCATTAATTTATGAGATAACACAACATGTTAGGGTTATTTTTAATGGAATAAAGCTCATTTTTAATTAAAATATAAGTCTTTTTTATTTATGACTAATTTGTAGGAACTTTAGACACAGTCGCCGTTAAAATTATTTTTTGAAAATGTAGGAATCAAAAAATTTACAAAAGTAACTTAACAATGCCTTCTTCTAGGCTGAACTTATTAGAGAAAAAGAAATAAAAAAAATCCTTAGAGTAGATTTTTAAAAATCTTCACTTAAATATCCTCTTTACAGTTAACACAAATTTACGTTGCACAATGTAGGCAAATCGGTTTGGCACAAGCAATACAAGTAAATCTTGTTTGCTTTTTCAGCTTGCTTGCTCCTCTTCCCTTTCGCAGTCTGACATTTCACTTTCCTCCTGTATTTCACTTTCAATGACAAAGTCTTGGTCCCCTGCATCATCACAAACTCTTCTTCCTCATCCTCTAACCATTCCTGAATTTGAGCTTGATTAGTGACTGATGTTTCAGCCACCTTTCTCTTCCTTGAGCTTGAGCGTGTACATTTCTCCATTTCACTTACAATCTTTAACAATAATGAGTTTTGCATATTAATTTTTGTTCAGTTTATTTATTTTACTGAGATGACGCCTGTTAGACACTATGACAAAAAATATTTTACTGACGTGACGCCTGTAAGACAGTATGGTATTATAATTATTTTAATGACAACACGTCTACCAGATCCATCACTTATTACTGACCTGACGTCTCGTAGACACCGAACAGCTCTAGCTCCGCATTTTCGCAGCCGCCGCGGCCGACGCTGCACTGGTGGAAAGCGCGCGCTCACGCATGAAGGTACAGAGCGAGACAGAACGATACGCCACGAAACGGCAACGTGGCAACGGCGAATTAATATTGCGGTGTCTGGTAGACGTAACGTCAGTGGCAGAGGGTTAAGGGTAAAACACGAAAGACTTTTTCGGGATTATATTTGGGGAAAATTGTTGAGTTTCATGACTAGTTAACCCCTTAATATATTCAGTTCATTTTTATCCGCTCCGCAAATTATATACTTATTTATCAGAGTAAAGTGCAATAAACAGCTGTTAAACGCGAGGTTATTGTTCCGGTCACACAACACTCTACAATATAATTAGTAATTACTAATGAGAGCACTGCTAAAATAATCACCCAAAATGTTTCAATTAGAACAAGCACTGACAGAATGATATGCATGTACCTACTATCGCCAGCAAATCCAGCTAGGTACACGTTTTAGGAACCAAATTATTGGTAGGTACTGGTTTATTAAACAAAATATGTAGGAAACTACCACAAAGTACCTAAGTATTGGCTAGCGAAACTACTAAGAAAACCAGGTAAGTAGGTGGATTTTCTGGCGATAGTACCTACCTACCTCACTTTTTGCGACAGTACTTACATTGTGAGGTCAATACAAATACTAATTTTAGTGTAAATTCTACTCGTGAAACTAGACAATTTACCCCTTTAAAATACCTTAAAAATGACCATATAAAGTGTAGTCGTCGTATGAAAAATACATAGGTATTAAATAATTTGGTTATTCCAAAACTTACAAAGCTTTAGTAGTATATTCTTGGATATTTTATAATACGCTTGTCAACAACGTTGTAAGTTCGTTGTCAGCTTATTAAGCTCGTCAGATATTTTTAACCGACTTTACCACAAACTTCCTTGCTTCCCTATTTATTTCTCTAATATTATAATTTATCAATTCCGTGTTGGGGATATAAGTAAAACCATCGACTTGCGGGGTAGGCAGAACCAAGGGCAGAACGTAAACGGCTGTATATATATAACGGTGTATTTACACCACGTCTGACCAAAGTTTGAGACTCATTTTCATTTAGAAGACCAATGGTGATAGGTTGTCAGCCTGTGGCTCTCAAATCCCTATTCTCATCAAAACATCTATCGCTCTCTTTAAACAATGCAGGAAGGAGCTACAGTCTACTAAACAACCTAGTTGAATTTAATAACAACTTGCTAACGGTTTAAGCGTCACTCAGTATGAAATTATATAAGGTCCTATTAAATTCACTGCAAATATTTTAAGGACATGCGTAAATATGTATATGAAAAACATCTAAGGCATTTAAACAAAAATCGACACGCTAGATTTTTTTTTCATTTCCATACAAACTTTTTAATTAATTACGTGAACATCCTTTGACTGACCCGACTGCCCTTCCGCCGCGTAGACAGGATTAACTTACGCGGCACGCACACTAGCAACCAACCAATCACAGCACCTTTTTTTCGCGCGTAAATTAAATTCGTCGAAGTGTGTGTTTGTAGGACAAACAGGTGCACTTTTTTTCGTTTTGTTTTTTTTTTAGTTAAATGTAATTTTCTCGAAAACTAGCATGTAGATTTTTTTTAAACTTTGCCTAGTACATGCTTATATTTTATTTGATCTGCCCCTAAAACATTTGCAGTGAATTTAATAGGACCTTATATACGAAACAACAAAATAGTAAAAAACCGGCCAAGAGCGTGTCAGACACGCTCACAAATAGGGTTTCTTAGTCAACGTTTAAATATCAGGTCTTTCATCGTTACAAAGTCAAGATAGGCTTAAAAACCAAGCGACGCGACAACGACGCGCGTCGTTGTCGCTGCGGTCTTGTAGAAAAACCCGACCGCATCCCATACAAACTCTAAGGTTCTCAGCGCGCTGTCAACGTGACGGCGTCGTGGCGCGCCGCAACGACGCCGTCGCTCGGTTTTTCTGGTTCCCCATACAAACCAGTCATTTGACAGCGGCAACGACGCGCGTCGTTGTCGCTGTCGCTTGGTTTTTAAGCCCACCTTTAATTTTGTTGCTGGTTTGTTTGCAGCTGTATGTTTACCAACCGCAAATTGAAAAACTTTAATATTTCCTCAATCTTAAGTGGTGCAGTATTCGTTATAGTTTTCATGGTAACTACATTTTAAAAACTACCTCTATCCCATAGGTATTTTTTCAAATTTTTAGCATGCATTCTTTAAAAGTTACAGCTAGAACAAATTATGGCTCAAAAACGCCCCTTTTAAAAGCAAATATCTCGCGTCAAAAACAGTTTAGAGACTTTGTTTCAAAAAAACCTCCCCTTAGTTTTAAAAGACCTATTTAACGATACACTACTCATTATTACAAGAGAAACAATTTGTTTTTGGCCCCATTCAATCCAATAACCAAATAAAATATTATTTCTCCTCATTTCTAAATTTGGGTTAACACCATCAATCTTCACACCAAATTTTATGACGATAGCTCTAAAACTGACGAAGATATGAGGGCGCGGCGTACAGACAAAAAGATAGACAGACAAACAGACAGACAGACTTGACGAAATGATAAGGGTTTCTAGTAGACTACGATACCTTAAACGATTTGATATTTCAACCAGGTAGGCGAGTACCTAACACACGCAACGTCCGTATGTGCGTCAATGCATTCGATTCTACACCCTACCTATAAACGAATACGGTTTATTTCAAACGGCATCGAACAACGCTGCGTCGGCGAATGCGTCTGTCAAACCGTTTGACATTTCGTATGAAAACAATTACCTATATTATACCTAGGTATGTAGGTTCTGAAAATAAGGTAAAAATCGAACAAATGACGCACAAATGGACGTTTCCGTGTGCTTATCGCCGTTTATAAGGTTTTTTTATTTATTAGGTAAACACAGGTTACTTTACTTACTCTTTGTAGAATCATAAAGTGAGTCATTGTGGTCGGGCTTCCCCTGTTGCTATGTGGAATTGTGGACGTCAATTTGGGGGCATGCGTCGAATTTGCAAAACGTGGCTATTAAAACTCCGGAAGCCATATTTTTGCAAGGGTAAAAATAAATTGCACAGGTTGATAGGGAGAGGGTACCTAAACACCACGTAGCAACCATAGTAGCAACCACAGTATATAAGGTCCTATTAAATTCACTGCAAATATTTTAGGGTCAGATCAAATAAAATATAAGCATGTATTAAGCAAATTTTTAAAGAAATCTACACGCTAGTTTTCGAGAAAATTGCATTGAACTAAAAAAAAAACAAAACGAAAAAAGTGCACCCTGTTTGTCCTAGAAACACACACATCGATGAATTTAAATTACGCGCCAAAAAAGGTGCTGTGATTGGTTGGTTGTTAGTGTGCGTGCCGTGTAAGTGAATCCTGTCTACGTGGCGGAACGTCAGACGGGTCAGTCAAATGGTGTTCAAGTTCAAATTCAAATTCTTTATTATCAATAAACATACTTACAAATAGGTAAAATTATACAAAAACAATTATGTTGCTAACCATTTCCTAAACTAAAAATATAAAAATATTCTTGTATCATAGGGTAGATAGGTAGCGAACATAACTATTCTAAATAAAATATAATAGGAAAATAAAATACTACTATACACTTAAAATAAACTTAAATACACCATAAAAAAATACAATAAACTAAAACTAAGATAATTTGGGTGCTGCATTCCGTACTCTTCCTCGAAACCGTCGGAATACAACGCCCTTCGGCCAAAACTCTGGCGAGGTGAAGACGTCCAAGTGGGCAGTCGGGACCCGAAGCATGTATGAGTTAAAACCCACCACATACCGCGACTCCAACGCCTCCACAAACACGCCAAGTCTTGGTGAGTCCTTGAAGACACCAGCTTTATGTCTCGCAAAGATGTAGTCCAACACGTCCTGCTTGGTAGTAGATGCGTGCAGACGGGAGACATATAGTGATGTCCTCGGCGTAGCGGCTCGCAGAGGTTGGTTGGGCTCCACAGGCGCGATACCGCACTTGTTCGTGCGTTGCCGCTTGCTGCGCTTCTTTTGGACCAAAGTAAACCCCTCCGCGTCTACCTGGTCAGAGCGCTTGTTGCGGGGAGGCTCGTCAGTTGTTGACCGAGCCTTTCCCGTTTTATTCGCCGCCGGAACAGAGGGCGGGTGAGCTTGCCGGTTTGCGATGTTCCGGCGCGGCGCTGGCTGACGTTTAGCTTTGTCAGCAGCCACACCAAGCGCAGGTGGCGGCTGCGGTGCGGCGAGGCGGGGCGGGTCGAGCGGCGCGGCGGCGGCAGCGGGGGGCGCACGCGCAGTCTGGTCGGTTCGTTTGGCAACACGAGGTGATCCGTGTTTGGGCGAATCTGCTGACGGAGCGCTTGCCGCCGATGCATATGATTCACCGGCAGCAGGTACATCACGTCGTACGTTGTCAACAAAATTTGAAGTCACATTCGACCCAATAACTGTATTTCGCAACGAAACTACTTCGGCACGTAATTCAGCAATTGTATTTTGTGAGACTTCAAATTTTTGTTTAAAGTCTTCCAGGCTTGCCTGCAGGGTTGCGATGTCCTTCTGCATCCTGGCGACATCAACATTCTGGTCGAGCGTGTCGGGTGTGCTCCACGGTGGCTCGGATGCGCTGAACTTCGGCAGGCTATCCCGGTCTATCTCCTTCAGGATTTTGATGATGTCCTGAAGGCTCTTCTTTCCCTTTTCGTCCCCTGTTCTGTGGGGCACACACTTGGCGCTAATGTTGAGCGCCTCGCATAGCTGCGCTTTCGCCTTACATATCTCGCTGACGGTGTAAAAAGTCGCACAGTTCTGGATGATGATGCTTATATCCTCCCTGCCCAGGTCTAGACTATTACGCAGGTACGACAGCAGGTCGTTGGTCAAGAAAACTTCACTCATCTTGATCCACAACAGGCACAGATTGAGCTGCGCTGATACAAAAAATATTTATAAAAATATATTTACGTCGGCAAACGCGTCCGCATTGCACGGTGCATTTTGCAGAAGTTCACATAATTAATTAAAAAGTTTGTTTGAAAATGAAAAAAAAAATCTAGCGTGTAGATTTTTATAAAATGCCTTAGATATTTTTCTTATACATATTTACACATGCCCTTAAAATATTTGCAGTGAATTTAATAGGACCTTATATAGGTAACTACTTACAGGGGGGTACCGAACCCGTAATAGCTAAAGTCAACAGTTTAAAATGAAAAACTTTTGCCAAGGAACAAAGTCATTAATGAAAAGATAATATCAACCAAAGGAAAATTTAACCTCCATACTTATTTGCTTGGACAGCCTTGGACGGTAGAACCTTTGTATATTTTTTTTACTTTCGCTTTTGTTATTTGGAAAAAAAATGTTTGAATGAACTAGGTTTATTTTTAAGTTTATACATACTGGGTTATTTTTTAGTCAGTGCGCAAACTTTGCAGGGTGTTTCTACTCGTGATTCTGAACAACTTTTAGTATGGGACTACCTGCGAATTCGAAAAAAAAAATTTGGATGTTCCATAGAAAAATTCATACCTACTCGGCAAAAATTTTTTTTTAATTTCGCCGGTGGCCCCATAGTAAAAGTTGTTCAGAATCACGAGTAGAATCATTCTGCAAAGTTTGCGCACTGACTAAAAAATAACCCTGTATAGGTTGCAATTTTATTAGTGGCGGATCTGTTAAGGGTGTGTTCTGTCAATGAAACTGAACAACTTTCCCTAAAGAAATAGGTCGAAATTTGAAAAAAAAAAACGGTTGCTCCCATACAAATTGACCAGGCCGGCCAACACACTTAGTATGGGAAGACCAATTTTTTTTTTTCGTATTTCGACCTATGTTCCTTGGAGAAAATTGTTCAGTTTCGTGGGCAGAACACACCCTTAATGGATCCGCCACTAATAAAATTGCATCCTATATATTTGTAATCAATTTGTAATGCATACCTACGCGCGAAACCCATATGAATTCGATTACTAAACTTAAAAGCAAATGAAACCACAATCAGTTTGGAGTGGGAAGTCGTTTAAGAGCGCATTCAATTTTTTCTAGCAAATTTGCAAATATTGGCTTTATAAACATGCGAGTTTCTCGAAAACCGTTATGTAAAAATAATATGTTACTTGAACATTTAATCAAGCATATCTTCATCTAAAAAATGTACAATGTAAATATTAACATTTTAGTTTTAAACCTGTTACAAACAGCGATATCTAAAGCGACAAAACCAAAATTCAGGAAAAGACCTCAAATCAAGCGTGAGTTTTAGAGTTTTGGTTCACTGTAAAAAAATATCAATTATACAAAAAAATAGAGTATATATTTGAGAACAAAGTCTACAGTGAACATTTTACAATTTTATTCAGAAATATAGAATAATACCACGTTTTTATATACGATTTTTTGCAAAATAATGCGCCATTATAACGGCTTCTGTATGAAAAAATAACAGTAGTAAAGATTTAAAAAATATATATGTTATTTAAGAAGATGTACTTAATCTAATTGCAGAAAAATATATTTATTTTTATTCATAATATCACTGTAAAAAATATTTAAACATCCCCATGTTTTTCGCAAAATGACGCTCCGAGAGGTCTGGCAGGGAAAATTGTATGGGCTTCGTGAAAAGCTCTATAGCGGCCTTAACATGTAGATACCATTCCGACATGGGGTTTGAAAATGAAGAGCTTCGTCGATAAAGCGCTTAGCGGGTCCCTGTTTTTAACACCATGGTTTTGAATGGGCTTCCTTCTAAGGATTTGACTGCGTAATCGAATAGGTAGGTAGGTAGGTAGGTAATCCTGTCGTGGCTGTCGTACTTACCACACAATGCCAGGAAGGAGAAATAGGCGGGAATTTGTATGTAAATAAACGTCCTGGTGAATAAACAACAATACCTATAGCTAGTGTAAGTACCTTCCTCTTATACATAAGTAAGTAGTATTATAATATAAGTATTATTATTTATTTATTTATGTAAGCAATGATATTATATTATGTAAGTGCTTATCCCTTATGCTTATACCCACAGATTAACTTATATACCTACTAGCTTACCGCCCGCGGTTTCACCAGCGGTATTTATTTTAGTCTAATAAAAAAGTTTGAAATACATTGTCTGATACAAATACAAAGGAGTTCGACTACTCGACAATAGATGGCGCCACTACTTGAGGGATTGTAAACGCCCTTATATCTTTAAAAATACGAACGGGAACTTTCTTTCTTGTTCGAGGAGGGATAAAGGGCTATTGCACTATATAAGTCCCTTTTAAAGTTTTATCGGCACGCACATTTTATCAACTTAGTTTTATCATTTAATGATGTAGACTAGCTACTTAACCCTGTTTACTATTAAAGATATTTTAGCTACACCGACAAGCTACACCTAGGTACCTACATACAGTCCAGCAAAAAAGAGTAGACAAAAAATGAGGGCGCCACTTTGTATGAAATTTCAAAATTAAATGGTAACATTGACTAGGGGAGAGGGGGGCGGCTTTGCACAGGGGCAGCTATGAACAAGCTAAATACTGTCTACGTGTTTTATGCAATAACGATGGAATAGGCTTTAGTTTAATGTTCACAACTGTCGGCATCCCTGTCATCGACAATTTTACGAAGTCAACATAAAACGTGGATGTTATTGGCTGTTTTT
This sequence comes from Phthorimaea operculella, assembly GCA_024500475.1. Lineage (NCBI taxonomy): Eukaryota > Metazoa > Arthropoda > Insecta > Lepidoptera > Gelechiidae > Phthorimaea > Phthorimaea operculella. The sequence goes on from JANFCV010000049.1 coordinate 1,289,682, forward strand.
GTTTTTGGATGTGCTCGATGTACATTTTTTTCAAAAGTTGTAAGGGTTTTTCTGGTTATTCTTGGTTTTGGCGGATTTATACGTATATTTATCCTAATTTGTGTTTATTTATACGTCTATTTCACTTATTATTTAAATCCTAGAGTAAAGATTTTCTTTAAAATTCTAATGAAGAAAGCTATAAGGTATGCTTGGGGCAGCTTTCAATAAATTTTAAGGGGCACATTTGAACATACAAAGTTGCACCTAAAAAAATATTTTAAAAATTATGTTTAAATGAGGGATTGATAACATTTATAATCGTTTAGATACGTATCATTGTTTTGTTTTTTAGTAATTTCGTTCAAAAATCTTTATTGGATCGAAAAATACTGAGTCTTAAGTGGTTAAAAATTATATTGAAAAATTCTGTAGCATTTTTCACGCAAGTAAGTTATATCCGAAACTAAAGTCAAACACAATCAAAATGCAAAAAATATGCATATTTCGCTGTAATAAATATTAAATAGTAACAGAAATAAAATACTTGTTCAAAAGTGCCCCAGGCTTGTTCAAATCTGCCCCGGGGTGGGGCAGCTTTTAACGCTTTCCGTGCTTGTAGTAAAACCGGCGTAGCACGTTTTCGTGAAAAGCTATTTTAACATTGATATAGTAGTAATTTAGTATGAAATTTTTTTAGTTCCGTTTTATTTAATTTCTACTCTTTTTTGCTGGACTGTACCTCTTTGATAAAAACCTTCTAGGATATTATTATCTAGGCGGAACGGGACGGAAGATGCGTTGCTCGAAGATCTAGGCACAAAAAAAGCTTTTTAACAAAAAATATCAACCAACGAAAACTGAAAAGCGTAAAATAATTAACCTTTGTAAGTCAACCTTAATAAAATCATTAGTTTACAAACTATTGGTAGAAGGTACTATAGTAATATTTTAGGAAATATATTGAGATATTATTCAATTTTATTAACTAAGTTCATAAATTAATCTAAATGTGCCTGTCTAAATGATTTTGAGTCGGCGCCAATCAAGCGTATTTATTACTAAGTATACTTTACACACAAATTAGGGAAACAGCGCGCGAGGCGCCTCTTTACAGTCCACTATCATCTACCTAACTGAGAGTATTTTCATACTCACCACGCTTGTTATACTAACTGGAGACCGCGTTCCATCCAGGATAGGTAGATGTTTTTTCAATAGGAGTATTTCTCCAGACCATGCAAATTCACGTGATTTCTCTGGCGAATTTGAATTTTGAGTTAATTGAAATAATACCAATGGATATTGAAAACATATCTCAAAAGATAAAAAATGATACCTTTGGCCCTCGTTTCTCACTTATAATTCCAGAGAAAAACAAGTTTAAAAAAATCTCGCCAGAGAAATCAATCAAATAGGACAGAGAAATCAAACTCGTAACTTTAATTTCGTTATTTGTATCATTTCAGTCATTATTTATCGTGGCTGTTGTCTGCTCGCAGGCTTGCCACAGACCTAGCCACCGGGCAGGCTAGCGTGGCTATTGTCTGCTCGCAGGCTCGCCACAGACCTAGCCACTGGGCAGGCTAGCGTGGCTGTTGCCTGCTTGAAGCGCTGCGAGTAGAAGCGGCTACAGACCTAGCCACCTAGCAGGCTAGCGTGGCTGTTGTCTGCTCGCAGCGCTGTGAGCAGAAGCGGCCACAGACCTAGCCACCGGGCAGTCTAGGATAGATGTTGTCTGCTCGCAGCGCTGTGAGCAGAAGCGGCAACAGACCCAGCCACCGGGCAGGCTAACATGGCTGTTGTCTGCTCGCAGCGCTGCGAGTAGAAGCGGCCACAGACCTAGCCACCTAGCAGGCTAGCGTGGCTGTTGTCCGCTCGCAGCAATGTGAGCAAAAGCGGCAACAGACCTAGCCACCGAGCAGGCTAGCGTGGCTGTTGTCTGCTCGCAGCGCTGCGAGTAGAAGCGGCCACAGACCTAGCTACCTAGCAGGCTAGCGTGGCTGTTGTCTGCTCGCAGCGCTGTGAGCAGAAGCGGCCACAGACCTAGCCACCGGGCAGGCTAGCGTGGCTGTTGTCTGCTCGTAGGCTCGACGCAGACCAAGCCACTGGGCAGGATAGCGTGGCTGTTGCCTGTTCGCAACGCTATGAGCAGAAGCGGCCACAGACCTAGCCAACGGGCAAGCTAGCGTGGCTGTTGTCTGTTTGCAGGCTCGCCACAGACCTAACCACCGGGCAGGCTAGCGTTGCTGTTGTCTTCTAGCAGAGCTGTGAGCAGAAGCGGCCACAGACCTAGCCACCAAGCAAGCTAGCATGGCTGTTGTCTGCTCGCAGGCTCGCCAAAGACCTAGCCCCCAGGCAGGCTAGCGTGGCTGTTGTCTGCTCGCAGCGCTGCGTGTAGAAGAGGCCACAGATCTAGCAACCTAGCAGGCTAGCGTGGCTGTTGTCTGCTCGCAGCGCTGTGAGCAGAAGCGGCAACAGACCTAGCCATCGGGCAAGCTAGCGTGGCTGTTGTCTGCTCGCAGCGCTGTGAGCAGAAGCGGCAACAGACCTAGCCACCGGGCAGGCTAGCGTGGCTGTTGTCTGTTTGCAGGCTCGCCACAGACCTAGCCACCGGGCAGGCTAGCGTTGCTGTTGTCTGCTAGCAGCGCTGTGAGCAGAAGCGGCCACAGACCTAGCCACCGGGCAAGCTAACGTGGCTGTTGTCTGTTCACGGGCTCGCCACAGACCTAGCCACCGGGCAGGCTAGCGTTGCTGTTGTCTGCTAGCAGCGCTGTGAGCAGAAGCGGCACCAGACCTAGCCACCGACCAGGCCAGCGTGGCTGTTATCCGCTCGCAGCGCTGTGAGCAGAAGCGGCAACAGACCTAACCACCGTGCAGGCTAGCGTGGCTGCTGTCTGCTCGCAGCGCTGCGTGTAGAAGTGGCCACAGATCTAGCAACCTAGCAGGCTAGCGTGGTTGTTGTCTGCTCGCAGCGCTGTGACCAGAAGAGGCCACAGACCTAGCCACGGGGCAGGCTAGCGTGGCTGTTGTATGCTCGCATGCTCGTTACAGATCACAATTGTACAACTACACCACATGTGTTAATTTTGTTGAATAAATTGAATTGAATTGACCTAGCCACTGGGCAGGATAGCTTGGCTGTTATCTGCTCGCAGGCTCGTCACAGACCTGATTGATATTTCGGGCTATTTTTTGACTTCTCTGGCATTTTTGCCAGAGAAATCAATGCCAGAGAAAGCAAAAAGTAGTGATTATTTAGAATAACCCTTAAACCGTAAAAGCGAATTTAATCGTTATTACACAACCAGCTCACGACCCAAAAAGCTACGTTTCTTTAACAAAATCACAACATTATGACTGATCAATTAATTATTAACTTTACCAGAGAAATCAAATGTATAGGTGTACCAAAGCCAGAATAACACTTGATTACCTCGATGAATCCTAAATGTAACATCGAGTCACGAGTGCACACACCTCCGCTGCTGCGGCGTTACTGACTCTTTTGAGCGGCCGGGATGCCGACAGCGTACCTACAAAGACTAGTGATGTGTGCGATGTTTTTTACGCGCCAGAGAATCCCAGGATTTTACGCGGACAGAGACATTTTATTCTGTAACTCGCTAAACTGTTATAAGTATGGTTAAATATTAATTGTAGTTAAACTAGAACATATAAAAAGTCTGTGAACATCGTCACAAATTCGTATCATAAATAGTTATCGAAATATAAACCCATGAATGTAGCAAGTCAGCTTTCGGACACGCCAGAGAGCGTCAATTTGGGGGGCATATATATTTTTTATAAAAAAAGCGTAATATCCCTATAATTTTTAATTGCTTCTCCAATCGCAGTAATAGCCGTACTAACCATATAAAAAATACTGTTTCTCTATAATAGCAAGATGTGCAAACTTCGGGCCAAGACAGTGATTTCTCTGGTGCTGAAGAAAGACCCATAGGTGGTTATTTTTTTATTTTAATTATGATTGGCGCCGACTCAAAATCATTTAGACAGGCACATTTAGATTAATTTATGAACTTAGTTAATAAAATTGAATAATATCTCAATATATTTCCTAAAATATTACTATAGTACCTTCTACCAATAGTTTGTAAACTAATGATTTTATTAAGGTTGACTTACAAAGGTTAATTATTTTACGCTTTTCAGTTTTCGTTGGTTGATATTTTTTGTTAAAAAGCTTTTATTTTATACTTTTTTGTGACCAATATTTGACTGTTTCTTTTCTATGTGAGGCAGAAGCCCCATCTCAACCCCTAAATGTAATGATTTGTTCTAAGTAGTTGTATGTCTAGTGTGTATCAACCTCAACCTTTCATAGTTAGTTAGTGTGGATGTAATATTATGAACAAACAAATAGGTACCTATTACAACATACTTTTTTTAGTTCGTTCTGATGTTCAGTCACAATGTAGGACATGATGATAATTCCTTACCTTATTTTTCTAGCATATATTTCTTGATAACTAATATAGATAGTTAAATACTTCACAACAACTACCAGCTTGCTCTTCATATTCAATGTGATACGCAGACCTGAGGTTTTCTAAAAGCAACTTTCTGCGCTGCTGCAATAGGTAAAATACTTCATTCAGTTCAGTTTGTGTTTAATTAATGTTCTGATTATCATCGAACAACAAGCAAAGTATTCGTCATCATCATCATAACGGCCTGTTCGGGGTCCATTCTTGGACATAGGCCTCTTCTCTTTTCTTCCACTCCCGGCAATCTTGTGCCCGTAAGATCAAAGCAAAGTATTAGTCGGCCACATATAATATCATTAGTCGGCCATGTAGTTGTAGCAACACCAGCAGTTCTTTTTAGGGAAAGCCAGGCAGCCTTCTCAGTTAGAATGTCCGCTTGCATAGCACAGAGCATGGGATCTAACTTGTTGCGTAATCTTAAAACCATTGGTTGCTTATAATAATATTATTGGAAACATTTACCTACTCATATAGGAAAGTAGGATTTATTCAACCCACAGCTAAATTCAATTTAATCAAATATACATTGCTATATTTTGCTACAGTTTTATGCTGTCGATGTTTTAAATAAATGTAAACAAACACGAATATCATTGGTTTGATTTGAGACAAAAGCATAGACAAAAGAGCCTTATCACACAATCGGTTTGCTAGCGGATGCGGAGCAAACGCCCGGAGGATGCGCAACGGAAACGCAGCGAATTCGTCTTGGTATTTCTATCAAAACATTGCAAATCGTTTCGCGTCGCGTACGTGACGAATTCCGGCTAAGTTCTGACTTCTGAGCTAAGTCAAACTGTGATGTAAGACGTCAAATCAATAGTAGTAGGTCCTAAAAAGTTTGGTTAAATAGGTCCGTTCGCGACCGATTCCCTCTCCTTTGATAAAATTCAATAATTTGCGAGTTAATACGTAATTATTTTACAAGAAAACTAGTCATGGTGTCTCCGGGTGACGAAAGTATTCCTTTAACATAGCTTTCATCAAAATCTGCCCAGCCAAATAAGAGTTTCAAGAGAATCAAGAATCACTATAAAATACCTACAGACCGAGCTACAGACTAATATTCATATACGACCTTTAAAAAGAACCTCTTTTTGAAAAGCTTCTTTGCCAGATGTTTGTCATGCAGTAGACGTCAACGGGTAGGCATGTAGGTAAACCTAAGTACATTATGCTTCAAAATGTGCCGCAAAATATAAGAATTTACTAATTTTTCAAAGACCCTCCCATCAGATCCTGACCTGATGGCAATGGGACCACCTGTGCAGTGCACGCTTTCAAACAAAAAAAGAATTTTTCAAATTGGTCTAGGCGTCTTTAAATGATCGGTGAACATACATAAAAAATAAAAATAAAAGTTCGGGACGAATTGAGAACCTCCTCCTCTTTTGTTTTTTCGTCGGTTAAAAATAAAAAACAAGCACTTACCACTACATCCAGCCAAATCTTTGTTAAATCCGTATACACATCCCCTAAATTATCATCATTAGCAAAAGTAGCCTATAAGTTGTTTCAGTTTTATAAAGAGTTTTGTCGATGAAGAAATCCGCAAAAAAATAAATTAAAGAAATGCTAATTAAATGGTGTGTGATTCCGGCTTAGAATAGCACCACCCCATTTCTACCCGTGCAGGTCTCATATAAGGCGTCTAAGGGATACAAACAAAACAAAACCTTGCACTGCGGTCGCCAATCCAGCGTGGTGAGTATGACAATACCACGACAATACCCCAAGGCCCAAGGCCCATGTAGGTACAGTTGTTTTGGACAGATGCTTTTTTTCAGGTTCAAAAGTTGGTAAGTACACAATTTTACTCTAACAGATGGCGTTAAACGAAAGGCATGCAAGGTCGATAACAAAAGTAGAGTTCTGATAGGAGAGGTAGTTTTGTGGTCTGTAATTTTTTAAATGCATTTGACAACTGCCAAAACATCTTTACATTACAGTCCAGAAAAAGTGTAGACAAAAAATGAGGGCGACAGGGTGACTATGAATGGCAACAATTTAGTATGATATTTTTTTAGTTCCATTTTATTTAATTTCTACTCTTTTTTGCTGGACTGTACTTGCTTGTTAAATGAAACTGACGTGACTGTTATGCATCTGCATTCTGCATTATATTATTAGTAGTCAAAAAGGCCTGTGCGTTTCGTTCAGTGCTACCTATTTATAATTTTACTAACTACCTACCAAGTAATTTATTTAATTGCTTACCAAAAAGCCTCATTCTCAAAATTTTAAAAAAGGAACATTATGGATTGTACCGAATTGAATTTTATCCCTGAGTAGATGGTAGGTACCTACTTGGCTGAGCGGCAGGAACTAGAGAGGTAGACATGGGTATTGTTTTTCTAGCCGAGAGGACAATGCGCTGTCAGTGAAGGGTGCTTCATGTCGCCCACTTCCTACACAACGGTGTATCGGGATCTGTGTCCGTTGTAGCGTCAGAGAAGATTTTATTTTTAATATAGAGTGTAATTTACGATTTTAAAGATTTTATTATACGTATGGTAGAGTAAATTTTTTGATCTTCATCAATTTTTCCTGATTCTGTTATTATAACTTCTGGTAAATATTAGTTTTTTGGAGAAACTTAACCTCAAGATGGCGTTGTACGGCGCCATGGACTTTGATGGATTATCTGTAAAATTTTGTAAATTTTTCCATCGAAGTCTATGGCGCTGCAAAACGCCATCTTGCGGATTAGTTTCTCCAAAAAACACCTATGGCTCACTTATTGTCACTGTAGTCACAGAATAAATAGTCGATAGTACCGTAGTCACCGAACGAACATCGTATCTATTCATCGTAGCTTTTTGAAAAGAGGATATGATGGAAACAGGTCCGATAGAAAGCCTGACGTGCGCTGACGACGGAAGCGAATCTCAACAGCATCTGCTTGCAACTACAGACAGACTTTACAATACATACAGCAAGCACTGGCCTCTTTGCGTAGGTACGCAAACATGTTGGTAAACGGACTCAAGAGATACTTGCTTAAGGATCCCTTCACCGTTTCTGTGCTTACCTATCTACCTACCTATTGTTTTGATTTGAATGTTTACGTACAGTCCAGCAAAAAAGAGTAGACAAAAAATGAGGGCGCCACTTTGTATGAAATTTCAAAATTAAATGGCAGCATTGACTATGAATGGCAACAATTTAGTATGAAAACTTTTTTGTTCCATTTTATTTAATTACTCTTTTTTGCTGGACGACTGTACCTACCTCAGTCTATCTGTCATCTGTGTATCTGTCGCAGTATGATGGTAGAATTAGGTTTTTGGCCAAAAGCCGGCATATGGCAAAATCGTAGACTTCTTTCATCCATCGCCCTAAGTTGATCCAGATTTTTGGGCAAAATCCTAGGTATTTGGCCAAAATCCTAGGTTTTTAGCCGAAATCCTAGATTTGTTTAGTATTATGTCTTTTTTTGCATTTCGGGGGAACTAGGAGTGGAGAGGAACGTTATGCACCTCTCTCTGATCTGTTAAGGGTAGCGTTGGACACCCTGACGGGCGGGGAGTAACATCAGACAGCCTGAACAGGATTGCCTCAGATGTCCTGGAGGGTAGGGAGGAACGTCAGACACTAAAAGGCAGGATGAACCACTGGACGCTCTAGAGGATCGAAGGTATTGTCGGACGCCCTGGAGGACAGGGGGTAGCGTCGGGCCCCTAGAAAATCCAACTTTGTCTGACGAAGTCTGTAACTTCTAAAGTATGCATGCAAAAAATATGGAATGTGGTTCTTAATATGAAGTTACCATGAAGACAACAACGGATACTGTACCACTAAAGATTAAGGAAATATTTAAAAAAAACCGGCCAAGAGCGTGTCAGACACGCCCACAAATAGGGTTTCGTAGTCAACGTTTAAATATCAGGTTTTTCAGCATTACAAACTTAATTTTGTTGCTGGTTTGTTAGCAGCAGTATGATGACCAACCGCAAATAGAAAAACTCAATTTTTTCTGAAACCTTTAAGGGTACGATATCCGTTATAGTTTTCATTGTAACTTCAGATTGTAAGCTATATTCCATATTTATTTCAAATTTTTAGCGTTTATACTTTAGAAGTTACAGCTGGAACAAATTATGGGTCAAAAACGCCCTTTTTAAAAGCAAATATCTCGTGACAGAAACATTTTAGTGACTTTGTTTCAAAGAAACCTCACCTTAGTTTTAAAAGACCTATTCAACGATACCCTACTCAATATAACAGAAGAAAAAAATTTTTTTTGCCCCCCTTTCACTTGTATGGGAGGGGGTCCAAAAAACATTTAAAATATTTTTTTCTTAACATTTCTATATTTGGGTCAACACGATCTATCTTCTCACCAAATGTCATGTCGATAGCTCTAAAACTGACGAAGATATGAGGGCGCGGCATACAGACAGACAGACAGACAGACAGACAGACAGACAGACAGACGGACAGACAGACAGACAGACAGACAGACAGACATGACGAAACTATAAGGGTTTCTAGTAGACTACGAAACCCTAACTAGTAGACTACGAAACCCTAAAAACAATTTGCGGTTGGTAACCATACAGCTGCAAACAAACCAGCAACAAATTAACTTTGTAATGCTGAAACGTTGACTACGAAACCCTATTTGTGAGCGTGTCTGACACGCTCTTGGCCGCTTTTTTAGGGTTTCGTAGTCTACTAGAATTCCTTATCATTTCGTCAAGTCTGTCTGTCTGTCTGTATGCCCCGCCCTCATAACTTCGTCAGTTTTGGAAATATCGACATCAAATTTGGTGTGAAGATAGATCATGTTGACCCAAATATAGAAATGTTGAGAAAAAAATATTTAAATGTTTTTTGGACCCCCTTCCCATACATGTGAAAGGGGCCCAAATTTTTTTTTTCTCTTGTGATATTTAGTAGGGTATCGTTGAATAGGTCTTTTAAAACTAGGGGGAGGTTTTTTTGAAATAAAGTCTCTACAATATTTCTGTCTCGAGATATTTGCGTTTTTGAGCCATAAATTGTTCCAGTAGAACTTCTAAAGTATGCGCGCTAAAAATTTGAAAAAATATATGGACTATAGTTCTTTATGAAGTTACCATGAAAACTATAACGAATACGGTAGGTACCACTTAAGATTATGGAAATATTAAAGTTTTTGAATTTGCGGTTGGTAACCATACAGCTGCAAACAAACCAGCAACAAAATAACTTTATAACGCTGGAAGACCTGATATTTGACTACGAAACCCTATTTGTGAGCGTGTCTGACACGCGCTTTTTTTATACCTAACTAGCGGCCCGTTAGCGGTTTCACCCGCTGCAACTGCAACGCATTGTCCGTATGAAAAATATTCCCACAATATTTAACCGCCAACAGACCTTGAACTTGCACCGTTCAAGAGCGAGGATGTGCCAAAACAGGGGGCTGATGGTGATTGACTATCAGCTAAATTGGGGCTTCCTCAATCCATGTCGCTTTAAATGATTTACGCTATCGTTCAATAAATAAGGGACCAGGTTTTGTTTGTGAGTTCGTACGTACGTAGGTAAGTAAGTATGGCTTGGGTTTTTGTTTCCTTAACTACGGTTGAAATTGAAGACGAAGAATTAAAATGGTGGCATTGCACCAAGCATTGCACTTCTTCTTCTTCTTCGTGTGGGACACCAAGTCGTCCAACGACCCGATTAACATTGCACTCATAATTATCTTACTTTTTAACTTATTCGTGTGAACGTGGTGGTGTGAACGTAAGTAGTCTAAGTAGACGTAGTCAAATATGCATTTTCGGGAGTGAGTTCCGATTTTACAAATAGCTGGCACTTTCTTGTTATAAAAAGGATCAGAAAGCCATCAAATTAAATAAAAAAAACTTTTAAAATATTTTTTTCTCCAATTTGCTCGGAAATAGCTTCATTACTTTAAAAAAAGAATACGTCAATGGGCTCATTTATGTTGTCAAGGCGCAGAGGACTGTAATAGAAATTGCCGGACTAGGCCGGTAATAAAAGGGTTCTTAAACTTCACACTTTCGTGATTAGGTGTTTTATGGAACACAATTTGTTTGAAGTTTGAAGGCTGAATGTGAATTTCCCGCGCATTCTTTATGAAACGGAACGTAAGTGTCAATTTTATCACGATTTAAATATTTGTTTCCTTGCAAATTGGAGAAAAGCACTATACAAACCTCGGCCGAAATAACAATTTCTGGTCTCGTTTACTTTAGAAGGCCTCGACTTCGTCTCGGCCTTCCAATGCCACTCGACCAGAAATTGCTATACGGGGTGTTAGGGACGGTGTAACGAAAACTTTGCAGGCGTGCTCAGACCATGAAACTGAACAACTTTTACTATGGAGCCAGTGGTGGGAAACGAAAGAAATTTTCCGACCTCCCATACAAAGTCAGTCAGCTGATCGTGAATTTTGTATGGGAGGTCGGAATTTTTTTTTCGTTTCCCACCATTGGCTCCATAGTAAAAGTTGTTCAGTTTGATGGTCTGATCATGCCTGCAAAGTTTTCGGTACACCGTCCCTAACACCCTATACTCGGCCTGTGACGTAATGTACTATTATTTCAGCTAATGGCTTTACCCAAACTTTTTTGAACTATTGCCGCCAGTAACATTGAGATAAGCGCTTATTTTTCTAAACTTTAGAGCTCAATAAACTTTTAGAAAGACCAACAAAGGCACGCGACTTTTATATTGCTAGCGCCATATTTGTATTTACGAAGCGCATTTTGACAGTTCTTTGTTGTTGTATACCGCTTTGAAATTCTGCAACGGTCTGTTTTAGATTTTCTAATTTATTTCATTTCTATTTGCTGCTACTGTAGTGAAATCTATAAAATGAGCAAGCATAACGAAATAACCGACGAAGAATTTGTGCCTTTTCTTCATAGTTTAGGCGTAGAGACTTATAAGAAATCATTTGAGTGGATGCTCGGTGACCCAACTTTTGCTGGTGTTTTCTGTTGGTTGTACAACAATTTGGATCAAAACAATGCTCTGACCGCACGAGAAGAATATAGGTAAGCCTGTACTGTAACGTATAAAACCGCACTCTCAGCATTTTGCAAAAATAATGTTGGTTATGAAGTTTGTTTTGTTTAGGTTATGTTCGGTGAAAAAATCTAATAACCGGTCAAATCTGTCGTAAAGGTATTTTTATATGCTAGCCAAATCAACACAATTGAATAATTGTCACTCTTCCTAATTATTGCACCATTATTTAGACAGTGTTACCATCATAAGATGCAATTTTTGTTTGTAGTGTATTTGTATTTGTGTTGACGAAATGTCAGCACTAATGTGGGCTGTAGATGATGATAGTGAATTAAATTATATTGCACTTTAACTACTCTATTTTATGTGTGCTGTAAGTTGCCCAAAAAATTGCTCTCTCTGTCTGCCTTTCTGTCATGGAATTTGCTAACTCCTCCTAAACCACGCAACGGATCTCCTGGGGGAAAATGAGTTGCAGCAAGTGAAACTGCTGACAAGCTGTTAGTGATTAAATAAAAATACAAAATAAAAGTTGTGTCTGTGCATTCCAGGTATGCAGAACTGAAAAAATCTGGCAATCTGTTATCATCAGAGGACTTGGAGACATCTCTGTCTATGATTCAGCAGGACTTTCCCGGGATTTGTCTACCAGGAGACCAGGAGGGGCTGGAAGATGTCAAATATGACATCACCGCTCTGAAGGAGAGGCTTCATGTGTTAGAAAAAGAGGAAAAAGTCCTCAACAATTTGATAAAGCAGAATGAGTAAGTAAAATCTGAAAGGTGATGTTTAGTTGATACTGGATCACATATAGTGGAAACAAAAGTTATTATTAATCTATGTAGAATTGATCAATTGGTATCTATTATTCACTTATTATACACTCACTACATACTATACTTCATTAAATAAAACATAACTATTGAACATGACTGTAGTAATTTTGAAATTATAAATGTGGCATTTGAAATCCACAATTTTGTAATTATGTGATTTTTTTAATATAGCTAGACTTGACAAATATTTGTGTGTGGTGGGAATCAAACCCACGACCTACAGCATGAAGGCAGGGATACAGATATAGGCCTCAGGACAGTCTTTAAATAAGTACATATTTCTACTTCAGAGCTGTGAAAGACCAACTGGGAATCGAGGTGACCAAACTCAACGGAGCCCAACAGCAGTACTCCGATGATGAGACCACGACCGCTGCTGAATGCCTGACCCTCGCGGAGGAGGTGGAAACCCTGACTGAGGAAGTCATTGACGTCATTGCTGATGCACTGGATATGTATGCCAACTGTCATGTTGAAAAGGTACACATGTTATTTTTATTAATTCATCTACCCCTAGTCCACTCAGCATGTTTTGTAAAAGGTGACGTAGAGTTTTTGACATTGGCTGAATGTCTGTCGACTATGGTCAACCAGATGGTGTCTGTGATACCACCTACAATAGTATTGCCAAAGAGGGTTGACTCAAGCAGGCAGCGGCCAATCATAAAACATAGCCAAATCCTTTTTCTACATGATTTTGTGCTGTAATAAATCATTTTGCGTTGACTCCAACTGATTTGGGTTAGATATGGGCAGGTAGATGATGATAATAGTTTAATCCCACCCAAAACATAAATGTGAAAGGCTGCCAGGTTCGATAATATTGGAATGCTTCGCCTATAAAAGAAGTGAGATCTAAATAAGTACCAAGTTCCATACACAGACCTCAGTTAAAAATAGTTACAGGAATGCACACTTGATTTTTCGCAGTTTGGAAATAAGAATCTACTTTCCAAACTGCGGAAAATCAAGTGTGCATTCCTGTAACTATTTTGTGTAGGTCTGTGTGGACTTGGTACTTAGATCTCACTTCTTTATAAACGGCATTCCAATATTATCGAACAACAGCCTTTTATGTTTTAGTGGATTTCATTATTTTGTAAGGTTTTCTTATGATTTCTTTTTTTCTTATGATTAAGTTAGGTAAGAAAATATCTCATTTATACTTTACTTTGACTAAATACAAACCTTCGTAACGAATTTTAGGTCGGTACGACGATTGGAAGATATAGATAAATTTTTTGTTTTAGTTCCTTAGGTATGAATTTACACCTTCATTATTTTTAAAACTGACTCACACTTGGCCATTTTCAGATTTTTTCCTTTACCTTGACCTAAAGACCTACCTCCATGCGAATTTCAAGTCAATACGACCATTGGAAGTGGTCTAGGTTTTTGATGAGTGAGTCAGTCAGTCAGTCAGTGAGTGTATAGTAAAAATAGCGATTTTCTGACGTCAATATCTCAAGACCTACAATAGGTACATTAATGAAATTTTGTATTTTAGATAAGTAAGTAGATCTCGACAGATACTAGAAATTTCATATGCGTAGATAAAATAGATTTTGAGTTATAGGTGGGTCGAACTTGGCCCGAAATGGTTCGTGTAATATAACCCATGGCCGGTGTGTCGCTTTTTTTGCTCGAACTTGGCGGACACACTGCCGTGTGTCTAGATATTGGTATGTTTCCGAATCTTGGGCCCAAATGAAAAAAGACTATGAAAAAACAAGTAGATGAGTTAAAAAACAAAAAAAAACCGACTGCGGTAATTTTAAAGTAGTATCCTGCTCTAAAAATCCGCCATTTAGAATCTATATTTTTTTATATAGCCAGTGTCACTCGCGCTGCTGTGACGAATCTAACGACACCTTATATGTCAAAATCCAACTATCCGTTTGGGCTGTAGCCCGTGAAAAAGAATTTTCTTGTCCACATACATACATACATACTCTCGAAAAACATAACCCTCCTTCTGAGGCAGTCGGGTAATAAAAAATGACTTGTCTTTCCAGGACATAGCCAAGAACTTCCTCTCTTTCGGTCCACTGGCTAGTGGAGTGGCTAGCTGAATTCACTAGAGCTATCATAGTATCATGGCCATGACCAGCCTAAGCAGGAGGTCAAGTTACGCAGGTCGCGTATTTTCTAAGTCTTGTAACAAGCGTAACCTGGCCTCCTGCTTAGTCTGGTCATTCAGGATACTTACATAACCCACCTGCATACATATTGTCGAAAAACATAGCCGTCCTGAGGCGGTCAGGTAAAAATGACATTTCTTTCCAGGACATAGCCAAGAAGTTCCTCTCATTCGGTCCACTGGAGCCCTACAGACAGTCGCAGAGCTTGTTCAGGTCACACTTCAACCTCTACACCACGAGGAAATTCAATAAACGACAGAATGACAGCTTCTCTGACGAAGACTTGAGGAGCGCTCTTGTAGAAGCCAGTAGTTTGGAAGACAGGTATTTTTGCATCCATATTTTTTCAACCTGTCAGGTGATACACCGTCTTCTGAATTAGAGTGCCTACATACGTAGCTATAAATCTGCTAGTGTTGTGGTAGATATATCCCACAAAAAACATTCACTCGTAAAAAGAACCAAGTCTCGCCTATCAGTTCTTCTACTGTAAAAAGTTGTGAGATCCATGTGATGCCAAGTCGGTTATTGATTTATTCAAGGACTACTTCAGTGAACTTTCATCTTAAGCTATTGCGTAATTAGGTAACAGACATCATCTTATAGTAACCATATCGATATTTAAAAACTTTTATATTTACAATAACTAGAATGACCCGGCCATCGCACCAGACCATCGTATCCCACAAGCAAATAGTGTGCGATTGCCAAGTATTTACCTGATTGTCCGCAAGTAAGATGGTTCCGTGCTTTAGACAACAACCGGGACCGACGGTTGCTGTCTATGATGGCGGTCGTTACACAACCATGTCAGAGGCCTGCTACTTGCAGTAGGTGGTTGAAAAACTCTGGCACCAGGGTTCATCATGTCCCACACGAAGAGAGAGACTAGTAAAATTTCATCGTATATTTTCCGTTACAGATTATCAGACGCGGCGTTGGCCTACATAGAGTCGAAGGCGGACTTGTGCGGCGAGCAGGCCAAACTGGAGCTCGCGTCTACCTATTCCAACGTTCATCCCAGTCAAATTGCGTGAGTTCCATACAAAAAACGTCAATTTTATAACACTTTTTATATGGGGTGAAATTTTACTAGTGACCGATAGCAAAAACTCAGAACCGGCTGGTGATAAGGAACAACTTTCCCCAAGGAACATAGGACGAAATAGGAAAAAAAATTATTGGATAAAATATTATTTTTCATATTTCGACCTATGTTCCTTGGGGAAAGTTGTTCTATCACCAGCCAGTTCTGAGTTTTCGCTATCGGTCACTAGTAAAATTTCACCCTATATATTTTTTCCAGAACCAATTTATTTCTTAAAATAATTATACCAATTCCAAATTCCAAATATTTTGTTCCAGAGCTTTTTCCCTGGAAGCCCAGTCAGCCGTAGAACTGTTGGTGCAGGAAGAGTCAGTTTTGGAGCAGCAAGTACAGACGGCCGTGAAAGAGCTGGCCAACTCTCGCACACGACTGGCTGTGGACACAGCCACCGCCGCCGCAAGAGACAAACGAGAGTGAGTCACTTCTTCTTATCGAGTGGGACACCGAGTCGACCAACGACCCGATGAAGTCTGGTGTCAGAGTTTTTCAATCGCCTATTACAAGTAGCAGGCCTCTGACATGGTTATGTAACGACCGCCGTTTAAGTAATCATACACAGCAACCGGCTTAATGTGCCCCCCGAAGTACGAAGAAGGTGAGTACAGACGGTTGTGAAAGAGCTGGCCAACTCTCGCACACGACTAGCTGTAGACACAGCAACCGTCGCAAGGGATAAACGAGAGTGAGTTAATTAGTTGCAATTTTTTTCCGGTAGATGGAGCCATACCGAGGCTACAATTGGTAGCCCAGTTGGTAGAGTCGTCGGCAGTCATCATAATCGTCTTCCTGCCCTGATCCCAATTTCTTCGGGTCGGCGCAACACGTTTTGTTGAACACAAAATCGTGTTGCAAAGGATTTGGCTTAATTTTACGACCGGCCGCCTACCAGACGTCAACCCTCCTTGGGAATGCTTTTTTGGTGGGTTAACCACCACCATACGGTTAGCCCTGGCTGTTTGGGTCGGGTTTATCCCTCAGTCGCCTCTTACGACCGCCACGGGAAGAGAAGGGGTGGTGCTATTCTACTCTGCCGGCATCACACAGAGTCGTCGGCAGTATAGATGCTGAAAACCGCAGGTTCAAATCCTGCCAGCGGTGGATTTTCTTTGCTTCGGAGGGCACGTTCAATCAATAGTATAGACAGCTGTTAAAACCAACACTATACTACGGTTTAGACGGTTGTGAAAGAACTGACCAAACTTGAGTGAGTGAATTATTTCAGTGTGTTCTTTGCTTCCGAGGACACGTTTAACCTATAGTACAGGTAGCTGTTAAAAAACCGATACTGTACTAGTACAGACTGCCGTGAAAGAACTGGACAAATGAGAGTGGGTCACCTTGTTTTAGTGTGTTCTTTGCTTTGCACGTTCAATCAATACTATCAGTCAACTGTAGAACTGTTGGTGCAGAAAGCGTCAGTTTTGGAGAAGCAAGTACAGACGGCCGTGAAAGAGCTGGCCAACTCTCGCACACGACTGGCCGTGGACACAGCCACCGCACCGCCGTCGCAAGAGAAAAAGAACTACCTATGGCGGGTGACAGGAGGTATCCAGGTGGTGTCGGGAAAATGGTAGCTACCCGCCTGGCCGGGTGTTATGGCCAGGGGACCGACTGGTCCACCTGGACGAGTTTGGAAGTTGTATATATGCGGTGCGCGATGAACACTTCAATACCGCGTTTTAGGCCCATTGTTCTGTCACGTAGCGCCATCTTGCGGAGTGTTGAGAACTTCTGTCGCGTCTTGTTTGCTTGTGAACCACTTTGAGTGAGCTTCGTGTTGTAGCTCCCAGAGGTCGCTACATACCCAATGCATCCTGGTGTCAGAGTTTTTCAATCGCCTACTACAAGAAGCAGGCCTTCGACATGGTTGGGTAACGACCGCCGTCTAAGTAATCATAGACAGCAACCGGAAGCGACGGCTTAAGGTGCCCTCCGAAGCACGGAACTATCTTGCTTTCGGACAATCAGGTAGTTCAGCCTGCAGTGTCCTAACCACACTGGGAACAAATTCACCTAGTGATAAAATATCAAATTTGTGACTGACCCACTGAAAATCGAACTCGGATCCTTCAGTGTCGCTAGCAGTCGCACTATCACGCGCGACATCGACTGCCTATGCCAGGGATGGGGAAATACCTTCGAGCAACTCATCTTCCGTCCCGGGGAAATACATTTTGGAAAGGGCCAAATCAAAGAATCACGTCTTGTAAGCGGGCCAAATAAGTTTATTAATTACTAAAAAAATGTACAAGACATTAAGTTTGTTTTGATGTGCCTAGTCGATGAGATAAATGAAATTTTGAGTGATCGTCTACAAGCACGTCAAATTACCTACTTGACAAAACTTTTAAAATATGCATGTTTTCTTAAATTGGGAAACTTACATTTTTGACAGACTTTGTAAAAGTAATTTTTTGTTGAATTGTTTATTATTTAAATGTCTAAGTAAACCCGCGAAAAATGCAAAATCTGCTATCCATTTTGGGAATACGGGATGAGATACGGGTGAGAGCGAGAGCGCTGAGCTCGCGGATTTTCTGATCGGGTGATAGGTGACGCACGACATGACGGACGAGGACCGGTAGCTGGTAGGTCGCTCGCTCCAGTAAAAACCTAACTACCTTCACCAAATAGGTATAGGTACCTACTTATTAATGTGATTAATTGAACTCGAGGGCCAAACTTAATAAAAATCAGTCAGTGACCGCGGGCCGGATGAAATCACTCCGCGGGCCGGATTTGGCCCGCGAGCCGCCATTTCCCCATCCCTGGCCTATGCCGTGTGATACCAGCTTAGATTAGCATCGCCCCACTTCTAACCTTGGGTGTCGTAAAACGTGGTTACAGGATAAATCCAGGGAATAGGCAGCAGCGTACCTAGTGACATAAATTCTTTGGATTCTTGTCTGATGATCGGTATGTCTTGGTTTAAACCTGAATTTATTTCACTTTCAGTCCGTGGCCGTTTTTATAGCAGTTTACGCTCTGCCTACCCCGTAAGGGATGTCAGGCATGATATTCGCTTGTCTGTGGCAAAGTCCTATATAGGACGCCACAGAGTAGGCTTCCTACCTATAAAAAATGGCGCCACAGAGGAGAGGATATATGTATGTACGTATTTAGAGATTTAGAATAGCATAGCCCCTTTTCTACCCTAGGCTGTCGTAAAAGGTGGTTATAGGATAAATCCAGGGAATAAGCAGCAGCGTTCCCAGTGACATAAATTCGTTGGTTTCTTGTTTATGGTTTGAATGAAAAAAGCCTAGATGATCAGTATGTCCTTGTGTTTTAAACCTGAGGTTTTTCTAACCACGTAATTCGAGACCGTTTTTACAGCCGTTTATGATATGCCTTCAAGGGATATAGGCGTGATATACTGTATGTATTCCAGACAAATCAACTCCGACCTGACGCACCTGTTATCGATCTGTTCGCTTGCGCTGTCGTGCGACCGCGCGCTGTACTGGCTGCTGCGCCACGAGTTGCGCGCTCTGGAGGAGAGCGCGCAGTTCGCCGCGCAGCTCAGAGCGCACAAGCAGCAAGAAAGTGACGCGGTCGGGTCGAGAATCGTGAGTATAATCTGATCAATGTCATACGTCTAGAGTGATGGACGAAATAACGCATTTTGCCGAATCGCAGAATGTCTAATATCACTGAAAATGCATAAATCTCACACTTAAATTGCACATGAATGTTACTAGAATAGCACTCAAACGTCACACTAAAACCTCACACGATGTCACACTAAAATTGCGAAACTGCACACAATGACTCACTAAAATTGCACAAAACGTCACACTTAAATTGCACACATTTTCACACTTAAATTGCACATAATTTCACACTAAAATGGCATACAATGTCACCTCAAATTACACTTAATGTCACACTAAAATTACACACAATGTCACACTAAAATTACACACAATGTCACACTAAAATTACACACAACGTTACACTAAAATTGCAAATAACGTTACACTAAAATAGCATACACTATTACACCAAAGTTGCACACAATGTTACACTAATCTTTTACATAGTGTCACATTACAACAGCACACAATGTCACATTAGACATATTATAAAAAATTGGGTACAAGATCATGGCCCAATAAGAGTGCCGCGATGTGTAGTAGTGCGGTGTGGTGCGACCGCGCGCTGTACTGGCTGCTGCGCCACGAGTTGCGCGCTCTGGAGGAGAGCGCGCAGTTCGCCGCGCAGCTCAGAGCGCACAAGCAGCAAGAAAGTGACGCGGTCGGGTCGAGAATTGTGAGTATAATCTGATCAATGTCATACGTCTAGAGTGATGGACGAAATAACGCATTTTGCCGAATCGCCGAATGTCTAATATCACATAGCACTCAAACGTCACACTAAAACCTCACACGATGTCACACTAAAATTGCACAAAACGTCACACTTAAATTGCACACATTTTCACACTTAAATTGCACATAATGTCACACTAAAATTGCACGCAATGTCACACTAAAATTGCACGCAATGTCACCTTAAATTACACTTAATGTCACACTAAAATTACAATGTCACACTAATATTGCACACAACGTCACACTAAATTACACACAATGTCATACTAAAATTACACACAATGTCATACTAAAATTGCACACAATATCACACTGAAAATGCACACAATGTCACATTAAAATTGCACAAAATGTCACACTAAAACTTCCTACAGTGTAGACTAAGATTGCACACAATGTCCCACTAAAATTGCACACAACGTCGCACTGAAAGTGCACACAACGTTTTTTGTGAATTAGAACTTGTAAGTTAGCTACTTCAAAATACCTCAAAAGTTGTTTTCTTTTTAATTATTTGATACTTATTTCTCATTTTCGCATTCGCCGTGTGATGCCTGCTTAGAATAGCATCACCCCATTTCTTTCCTGTGGGGGTCGTAAGAAGCGACTAAAGGACTCGAGGGTATCATGTGTATTGCAATTTTAGGCGACAGGCTGACAATCTGTCACTATAGCGATACACGACAATAGCTAAAACGGCCCTCAAATATGTGTCAGACGTGGCGACAACGACCGTACTTTTACGGTCGTTGACGCTCTGCCTACCCCGCAAGGGATAAAGGCGTGATGTATGTATGTATGTATTTCTCATTCACACTGACAAAGCTATTATTTTCCTAATTTCAGGAATCAATGAAAGAGATAACCTCATCGCAAGAGCAGGCCGCACTGAACCTCCGCCACTCAAACGCTCTTCTCTCTTATCTCTTCTCCTCCCTGGGAAGACAGAGAGAGGATGACGTCACGGTACTCAGCAGGATGTATGGTGACGCGAGCGACTTGACTACAGCGAGCGCTGATGTGGAACAAATGTATCGCGGGAGAGAACAGTCATTGAAGCAGTTGTAAGTGCTCTTTAGGATAACTGAACCCTATTGCTGAGACTTCACTGTCTGTCACCATGCTGTATCTCATGAACCCCAATAGTAAGAGAATTTAATTTTAATACCTACTTGAGTGGCCGACACGCTCTTGGTCCGTTTCGTCACAGTTTCTAACTTCTAGAGTGGCCGACACGCTCTTGGTCCGTTTCGTCACACTTTCTACCTGCTAGAGTAGCTGACACGCTCTTGGTCCGTTTCGTCACAGTTTCTAACTTCTAGAGTGGCCGACACGCTATTTCGTCACACTTTCTACCTACTAGGGTGGCCGACACGCTCTTGGTCCGTTTCGTCACACTTTCTACCACCTAGAGTGGCCGACACGCTCTTGGTCCGTTTCGTCACAGTTTCTACCTTCTAGAGTGGCCGACACGCTCTTGGTCCGTTTCGTCACAGTTTCTACCTACTAGAGTGGCCGACACGCTGTTGGTCCGTTTCGTCACACTTTCTACCTACTAGAGTGGCTGACACGCTCTTGGTCCGTTTCGTCACAGTTTCTACCTTCTAGAGTGCCCGACACGCTCTTGGTCCGTTTCGTCACACTTTCTACCTACTAGAGTGCCCGACACGCTCTTGGTCCGTTTCGTCACTACGAGAGATACAAATAGTACGAGAGACCAGTTTTAGCTGGCCTCACTTTCATACAAACACTACGAGAGACGAGTTTTAGCTGGCCTCACTTACTGACTGTATGGAGGACCTCTATAATTATGTTGGACTCTGGTGCGATTTCTAACAGTTGTTTGCTATACAGTGTGCCATATACAATGTTGCGCAACATCGTTCAAATGTCGCGCAACATGTCGTCACCGATCGCCGTAAGTGTTGTACCATCGAACGCGGCTCGAGTCCCTCTTTCAAACGACACCCCACACATGGTACCTACTACTACCTACTACCGTACCGTAGGCGGTTTTCCAGTTCTAATTTTTAATTTTTAAGTTTTAAGTTCTAAGTTCTAAGTTTTCGCGAGGCGAACGTGTCCGCGTGACGAACACTATGCACCCAACACCTTTATCATATCGCAGAAAACATTTCTTTTCCGCGTTTTAAAAAACTACTAGCGCCATCTAGTGTTTACATACGAAAATACTTTCGACATGTTGGTGCTTTTGTGAGTACACCCGCTTTAATCTGAACCGCTCTTCTCTCTTATCTCTTCTCCTCCTGGGAAGACAGAGAGATGACGTCACGGTACTCAGCAGGATGTATGGTGACGCGAGCGACTTGACTACAGCGAGCGCTGATGGAACAAATGTATCGGGAGAGAACAGTCATTGAAGCAGTTGTAAGTGCTCTTTAGGATAACTGAACCCTATTGCTGAGACTTCACTGTCTGTCACCATGCTGTATCTCATGAACCCCAATAGTAAGAGAATTTAATTTTAATACCTACTTGAGTGCCCGACACGCTCTTGGTCCGTTTCGTCACAGTTTCTACCTACTAGAGTGGCCGACACGCTCTTGGTCCGTTTCGTCACAGTTTCTACCTTCTAGAGTGGCCGACACGCTCTTGGTCCGTTTCGTCACAGTTTCTACCTACTAGAGTGGCTGACACGCTCTTGGTCCGTTTCGTCACAGTTTCTACCTTCTAGAGTGCCCGACACGCTCTTGGTCCGTTTCGTCACATTTTCTACCTACTAGAGTGGCCGACACGCTCTTGGTCCGTTTCGTCACACTTTCTACCTACTAGAGTGGCTGACACGCTCTTGGTCCGTTTCGTCACACTTTCTACCTGCTAGAGTGGCTGACACGCTCTTGGTCCGTTTCGTCACAGTTTCTACCTTCTAGAGTGGCCGACACGCTCTTGGTCCGTTTCGTCACACTTTCTACCTACTAGAGTGCCCGACACGCTCTTGGCCCGTTTCGTCACACTTTCTACCTACTAGAGTGCCCGACACGCTCTTGGTCCGTTTTGTCACACTTTCTACCTAGAGTGGCCGACACGCTCTTGGTCCGTTTCGTCACACTTTCTACGAGTGCCCGACACGCTCTTGGTCCGTTTCGTCACTACGAGAGATACAAATAGTACGAGAGACCAGTTTTAGCTGGCCTCACTTTCATACAAACACTACGAGAGACGAGTTTCAGCTGGCCTCACTTACTGACTGTATGGAGGACCTCTATAATTATGTTGGACTCTGGTGCGATTTCTAACAGTTGTTTGCTATACAGTGTGCCATATACAATGTTGCGCAACATCGTTCAAATGTCGCGCAACATGTCGTCACCGATCGCCGTAAGTGTTGTACCATCGAACGCGGCTCGAGTCCCTCTTTCAAACGACACCCCACACATGGTACCTACTACTACCTACTACCGTACCGTAGGCGGTTTTCCAGTTCTAATTTTTAACTTTTAAGTTCTAAGTTCTAAGTTTTCGCGAGGCGAACGTGTCCGCGTGGCGAACACTATGCACCCAACACCTTTATCATATCGCAGAAAACATTTCATAACCGCGTTTTAAAAAACTACTAGCGCCATCTAGTGTTTACATACGAAAATACTTTCGACATGTTGGTGCTTTTGTGAGTACACCCAATCTGAACCGCTCTTCTCTCTTATCTCTTCTCCTCCTGGGAAGACAGAGAGGATGACGTCACGGTACTCAGCAGGATGTATGGTGACGCGAGCGACTTGACTACAGCGAGCGCTGATGTGGAACAAATGTATCGCGGGAGAGAACAGTCATTGAAGCAGTTGTAAGTGCTCTTTAGGATAACTGAACCCTATTGCTGAGACTTCACTGTCTGTCACCATGCTGTATCTCATGAACCCCAATAGTAAGAGAATTTAATTTTAATACCTACTTGAGTGGCCGACACGCTCTTGGTCCGTTTCGTCACACTTTCTACCTTCTAGAGTGGCCGACACGCTCTTGGTCCGTTTCGTCACACTTTCTACCTACTAGAGTGGCCGACACGCTCTTGGTCCGTTTCGTCACACTTTCTACCTACTAGAGTGGCCGACACGCTCTTGGTCCGTTTCGTCACAGTTTCTACCTTCTAGAGTGCCCGACACGCTCTTGGTCCGTTTCGTCACTACGAGAGATACAAATAGTACGAGAGACCAGTTTTAGCTGGCCTCACTTTCATACAAACACTACGAGAGACGAGTTTTAGCTGGCCTCACTTACTGACTGTATGGAGGACCTCTATAATTATGTTGGACTCTGGTGCGATTTCTAACAGTTGTTTGCTATACAGTGTGCCATATACAATGTTGCGCAACATCGTTCAAATGTCGCGCAACATGTCGTCACCGATCGCCGTAAGTGTTGTACCATCGAACGCGGCTCGAGTCCCTCTTTCAAACGACACCCCACATGGTACCACTACTACCTACTACCGTACCGTAGGCGGTTTTCCAGTTCTATAATTTTTAAGTTTTAAGTTCTAAGTTCTAAGTTTTCGCGAGGCGAACGTGTCCGCGTGGCGAACACTATGCACCGACACCTTTATCATATCGCAGAAACATTTCATTACCGCGTTTTAAAAACTACTAGCGCCATCTAGTGTTTATACGAAAATACTTTCGACATGTTGGTGCTTTTGTGAGTACACCCGCTTTAATCTGAACCGCTCTTCTCTCTTATCTCTTCTCCTCCCTGGGAAGACAGAGAGAGGATGACGTCACGGTACTCAGCAGGATGTATGGTGACGCGAGCGACTTGACTACAGCGAGCGCTGATGTGGAACAAATGTATCGCGGGAGAGAACAGTCATTGAAGCAGTTGTAAGTGCTCTTTAGGATAACTGAACCCTATTGCTGAGACTTCACTGTCTGTCACCATGCTGTATCTCATGAACCCCAATAGTAAGAGAATTTAATTTTAATACCTACTTGAGTGGCCGACACGCTCTTGGTCCGTTTCGTCACACTTTCTACCTTCTAGAGTGGCCGACACGCTCTTGGTCCGTTTCGTCACACTTTCACCTACTGAGTGGCCGACACGCTCTTGGTCCGTTTCGTCACACTTTACACCTACTAGAGTGGCCGACACGCTCTTGGTCCGTTTCGTCACAGTTTCTACCTTCTAGAGTGCCCGACACGCTCTTGGTCCGTTTCGTCACTACGAGAGATACAAATAGTACGAGAGACCAGTTTGAGCTGGCCTCACTTTCATAGAAACACTACGAGAGACGAGTTTTAGCTGGCCTCACTTACTGACTGTATGGAGGACCTCTATAATTATGTTGGACTCTGGTGCGATTTCTAACAGTTGTTTGCTATACAGTGTGCCATATACAATGTTGCGCAACATCGTTCAAATGTCGCGCAACATGTCGTCACCGATCGATCGCCGTAAGTGTTGTACCATCGAACGCGGCTCGAGTCCCTCTTTCAAACGACACCCCACACATGGTACCTACTACTACCTACTACCGTACCGTAGGCCTTTTCCAGTTCTACTTTTGAATATTTAAGTTTTAAGTTCTACGTTCTAAGTTTTCGCGAGGCGAACGTGTCCGCGTGGCGAACACTATGCACCCAACACCTTTATCATATCGCAGAAAACATTTCATTACCGCGTTTTAAAAAACTACTAGCGCCATCTAGTGTTTACATACGAAAATACTTTCGACATGTTGGTGCTTTTGTGAGTACACCCGCTTTAATCTGAACCGCTCTTCTCTCTTATCTCTTCTCCTCCCTGGGAAGACAGAGAGAGGATGACGTCACGGTACTCAGCAGGATGTATGGTGACGCGAGCGACTTGACTGAGCGCTGATGTGGAACAAATGTATCGCGGGAGAGAACAGTCATTGAAGCAGTTGTAAGTGCTCTTTAGGATAACTGAACCCTATTGCTGAGACTTCACTGTCTGTCACCATGCTGTATCTCATGAACCCCAATAGTAAGAGAATTTAATTTTAATACCTACTAGAGTGGCCGACACGCTCTTGGTCCGTTTCGTCACAGTTTCTACCTACTAGAGTGGCCGACACGCTCTTGGTCCGTTTCGTCACACTTTCTACCTACTAGAGTGCCCGACACGCTCTTGGTCCGTTTCGTCACACTTTCTACCTACTAGAGTGGCCGACACGCTCTTGGTCCGTTTCGTCACACTTTCTACCTACTAGAGTGGCCGACACGCTCTTGGTCCGTTTCGTCACACTTTCTACCTACTAGAGTGGCTGACACGCTCTTGGTCCGTTTCGTCACAGTTTCTACCTTCTAGAGTGCCCGACACGCTCTTGGTCCGTTTCGTCACACTCTACCTACTAGGTGCCGACACGCTCTTGGTCCGTTTCGTCACTACGGAGATACAAATAGTACGAGAGACCAGTTTTAGCTGGCCTCACTTTCATACAAACACTACGAGAGACGAGTTTTAGCTGGCCTCACTTACTGACTGTATGGAGGACCTCTATAATTATGTTGGACTCTGGTGCGATTTCTAACAGTTGTTTGCTATACAGTGTGCCATATACAATGTTGCGCAACATCGTTCAAATGTCGCGCAACATGTCGTCACCGATCGCCGTAAGTGTTGTACCATCGAACGCGGCTCGAGTCCCTCTTTCAAACGACACCCCACACATGGTACCTACTACTACCTACTACCGTACCGGGTGGTTTCCAGTTCTAATTTTTAATTTTAAGTTTTAAGTTCTGTTCTAAGTTTTCGCGAGGCGAACGTGTCCGCGTGGCGAACACTATGCACCCAACACCTTTATCATATCGCAGAAAACATTTCATTACCGCGTTTTAAAAAACTACTAGCGCCATCTAGTGTTTACATACGAAAATACTTTCGACATGTTGGTGCTTTGTGAGTACACCCTTTAATCTGAACCGCTCTTCTCTCTTATCTCTCTCCTCCTGGGAAGACAGAGAGATGACGTCACGGTACTCAGCAGGATGTATGGTGACGCGAGCGACTTGACTACAGCGAGCGCTGATGTGGAACAAATGTATCGCGGGAGAGAACAGTCATTGAAGCAGTTGTAAGTGCTCTTTAGGATAACTGAACCCTATTGCTGAGACTTCACTGTCTGTCACCATGCTGTATCTCATGAACCCCAATAGTAAGAGAATTTAATTTTAATACCTACTTGAGTGGCCGACACGCTCTTGGTCCGTTTCGTCACTTTCTACCTACTAGAGTGGCCGACACGCTCTTGGTCCGTTTCGTCACACTTTCTACCTACTAGAGTGCCGACACGCTCTTGGTCCGTTTCGTCACGCACCACCTACTAGGGAGTGCTGACACATCTTGGTCCGTTTCGTCACACTTTCTACTACTAGAGTGGCCGACACGCTCTTGGTCCGTTTCGTCACTTTCTACCTACTGAGTCTGACACGCTCTTGGTCCGTTCGTTGGTTTCTACCTACTAGAGTGGCCGACACGCTCTTGGTCCGTTTCGTCACACTTTCTACCTACTAGAGTGGCCGACACGCTCTTGGTCCGTTTCGTCACTACGAGAGATACAAATAGTACGAGAGACCAGTTTTAGCTGGCCTCACTTTCATACAAACACTACGAGAGACGAGTTTTAGCTGGCCTCACTTACTGACTGTATGGAGGACCTCTATAATTATGTTGGACTCTGGTGCGATTTCTAACAGTTGTTTGCTATACAGTGTGCCATATACAATGTTGCGCAACATCGTTCAAATGTCGCGCAACATGTCGTCACCGATCGCCGTAAGTGTTGTACCATCGAACGCGGCTCGAGTCCCTCTTTCAAACGACACCCCACACATGGTTTACTACCTACTACCGTACCGTAGGCGGTTCGGTTTTCAGTTCTAATTTTTAATTTTAAGTTTTAAGTTCTAAGTTCTAAGTTTTCGCGAGGCGAACGTGTCCGCGTGGCGAACACTATGCACCCAACACCTTTATCATATCGCAGAAAACATTTCATTACCGCGTTTTAAAAAACTACTAGCGCCATCTAGTGTTTACATACGAAAATACTTTCGACATGTTGGTGCTTTTGTGAGTACACCGCTTTAATCTGAACCGCTCTTCTCTCTATCTCTTCTCCTCCCTGGGAAGACAGAGAGATGACGACATCAGGTACTCAGCAGGATGTATGGTGACGCGAGCGACTTGACTACAGCGAGCGCTGATGTGGAACAAATGTATCGGGAGAGAACAGTCATTGAAGCAGTTGTAAGTGCTCTAGGATAACTGAACCCTATTGCTGAGACTTCACTGTCTGTCACCATGCTGTATCTCATGAACCCCAATAGTAAGAGAATTTAATTTTAATACCTACTTGAGTGGCCGACACGCTCTTGGTCCGTTTCGTCACAGTTTCTACCTTCTAGAGTGGCCGACACGCTCTTGGTCCGTTTCGTCACACTTTCTACCTACTAGAGTTGCCCGACCTCGCTTGGTCCGTTTCGTCACACTTTCTACCTACTAGAGTGCCGAACGCTCTTGGTCCGTTTCGTCACTACAGAGATACAAATAGTACAGAGACCAGTTTTAGCTCACTTTCACTTCTAAACACTACGAGAGACGAGTTTTAGCTGGCCTCTTTTACTGACTGTATGGAGGACCTCTATAATTATGTTGGACTCTGGTGCGATTTCTAACAGTTGTTTGCTATACAGTGTGCCATATACAATGTTGCGCAACATCGTTCAAATGTCGCGCAACATGTCGTCACCGATCGCCGTAAGTGTTGTACCATCGAACGCGGCTCGAGTCCTCTTTCAAACGACACCCCACACATGGTACCTACTACCCTACTACCGTACCGTAGGCGGTTTTCCAGTTCTAATTTTTAATTTTTAAGTTTAAGTTCTAAGTTCTAAGTTTTCGAGGCGAACGTGTCCGCGTGGCGAACACTATGCACCCAACACCTTTATCATATCGCAGAAAACATTTCATTACCGCGTTTTAAAAAACTACTAGCGCCATCTAGTGTTTACATACGAAAATACTTTCGACATGTTGGTGCTTTTGTGAGTACACCCGCTTTAATCTGAACCGCTCTTCTCTCTTATCTCTTCTCCTCCTGGGAGAGACAGAGAGGATGACGTCACGGTACTCAGCAGGATGTATGGTGACGCGAGCGACTTGACTACAGCGAGCGCTGATGTGGAACAAATGTATCGCGGGAGAGAACAGTCATTGAAGCAGTTGTAAGTGCTCTTTAGGATAACTGAACCCTATTGCTGAGACTTCACTGTCTGTCACCATGCTGTATCTCATGAACCCCAATAGTAAGAGAATTTAATTTTAATACCTACTAGAGTGGCCGACACGCTCTTGGTCCGTTTCGTCACACTTTCTACCTACTAGAGTGGCCGACACGCTCTTGGTCCGTTTCGTCACACTTTCTACCTACTAGAGTGCCGACACGCTCTTGGTCCGTTTCGTCACTTTACCTAAGTGGCTGACACGCTCTTGGTCCGTTTCGTCACACTTTCTACCTGCTAGAGTGGCTGACACGCTCTTGGTCCGTTTCGTCACAGTTTCTACCTACTAGAGTGGCCGACACTTTCTACCTACTAGAGTGGCCGACACGCTCTTGGTCCGTTTCGTCACAGTTTCTACCTACTAGAGTGGCCGACACGCTCTTGGTCCGTTTCGTCACACTTTCTACTTACTAGAGTGGCCGACACGCTCTTGGTCCGTTTCGTCACTACGAGATACAAATAGTACGAGAGACCAGTTTTAGCTGGCCTCACTTTCATACAAACACTACGAGAGACGAGTTTTAGCTGGCCTCACTTACTGACTGTATGGAGGACCTCTATAATTATGTTGGACTCTGGTGCGATTTCTAACAGTTGTTTGCTATACACGGTGTGCCATATACAATGTTGCGCAACATCGTTCAAATGTCGCGCAACATGTCGTCACCGATCGCCGTAAGTGTTGTACCATCGAACGCGGCTCGAGTCCCTCTTTCAAACGACACCCCACACATGGTACCTACTACTACCTACTACCGTACCGTAGGCGGTTTTAGTTCTAATTTTTTAGTTTTAAGTTCTAAGTTCTAAGTTTTCGCGAGGCGAACGTGTCCGCGTGGCGAACACTATGCACCCACACCTTTATCATATCGCAGAAAACATTTCATTACCGCGTTTTAAAACTACTAGCGCCATCTAGTGTTTACATACGAAAATACTTTCGACATGTTGGTGCTTTTGTGGTACACCGCTTTAATCTGAACCGCTCTTCTCTCTTATCTCTTCTCCTCCTGGGAAGACAGAGAGAGGATGACGTCACGGTACTCAGCAGGATGTATGGTGACGCGAGCGACTTGACTACAGCGAGCGCTGATGTGGAACAAATGTATCGCGGGAGAGAACAGTCATTGAAGCAGTTGTAAGTGCTCTTTAGGATAACTGAACCCTATTGCTGAGACTTCACTGTCTGTCACCATGCTGTATCTCATGAACCCCAATAGTAAGAGAATTTAATTTTAATACCTACTTGAGTGGCCGACACGCTCTTGGTCCGTTTCGTCACACTTTCTACCGCTAGAGTGTGACACGCTCTTGGTCCGTTTCGTCACCTTTCTACCTACTAGAGTGGCCGACACGCTCTTGGTCCGTTTCGTCACACTTTCTACCTACTAGAGTGGCCGACACGCTCTTGGTCCGTTTCGTCACACTTTCTACAACTACAGAGTGCCGACACGCTCTTGGTCCCGTTTCGTCACTACGAGAGATACAAATAGTACGAGACCAGTTTAGCTGGCCTCACTTTCATACAAACACTACGAGAGACGTTTTAGCTGGCCTCACTTACTGACTGTATGGAGGACCTCTATAATTATGTTGGACTCTGGTGCGATTTCTAACAGTTGTTTGCTATACAGTGTGCCATATACAATGTTGCGCAACATCGTTCAAATGTCGCGCAACATGTCGTCACCGTTCGATCCCGTAAGTGTTGTACCATCGAACGCGCTCGAGTCCCTTTCAAACGACACCCCACACATGGTACCTACTACTACCTACTACCGTACCGTAGGCGGTTTTCCAGTTCTATAATTTTTAAGTTTTAAGTTCTAAGTTCTAAGTTTTCGCGAGGCGAACGTGTCCGCGTGGCGAACACTATGCACAACACCTTTATCATATCGCAGAAAACATTTCATTACCGCGTTTTAAAAACTACTAGCGCCATCTAGTGTTTACATACGAAAATACTTTCGACATGTTGGTGCTTTTGTGAGTACACCCGCTTTAATCTGAACCGCTCTTCTCTCTTATCTCTTCTCCTCCCTGGGAAGACAGAGAGAGGATGACGTCACGGTACTCAGCAGGATGTATGGTGACGCGAGCGACTTGACTACAGCGAGCGCTGATGTGGAACAAATGTATCGCGGAGAGAACAGTCATTGAAGCAGTTGTAAGTGCTCTTTGGGATAACTGAACCCTATTGCTGAGACTTCACTGTCTGTCACCATGCTGTATCTCATGAACCCCAATAGTAAATTTAATTTTAATACCTACTTGAGTGGCCGACACGCTCTTGGACAAACTTCGTCACGCGGTCCACCTTTCTAGAGTGGCCGACACGCTCTTGGTCCGTTTCGTCACACTTTCTAGGTTTAGCTGGCCTCACTTACTGACTGTATGGAGGACCTCTATAATTATGTTGGACTCTGGTGCGATTTCTAACAGTTGTTTGCTATACAGTGTGCCATATACAATGTTGCGCAACATCGTTCAAATGTCGCGCAACATGTCGTCACCGATCGCCGTAAGTGTTGTACCATCGAACGCGGCTCGAGTCCCTCTTTCAAACGACACCCACATGGTACCTACTACTCACCTACTACCGTACCGTAGGCGGTTTTCCAGTTCTAATTTTTAATTTTTAAGTTTTAAGTTCTAAGTTCTAAGTTTTCGAGAGGCGAACGTGTCCGCGTGTAGAACACTATGTACCCAACACCTTTATCATATCTCAGAAAACATTTCATTACCGCTAATTAAAAAACTACTAGCGCCATCTAGTGTTTTCAAACGAAAATACTTTCGACATGTTGGTGCTTTGTGAGTACACCCGCTTTAATCTGAACCGCTCTTCTCTCTTATCTTCTCCTCCCTGGGAAGACAGAGAGAGGATGACGTCACGGTACTCAGCAGGATGTATGGTGACGCGAGCGACGACTACAGCGAGCGCTGATGTGGAACAAATGTATCGCGGGAGAGAACAGTCATTGAAGCAGTTGTAAGTGCTCTTTAGGATAACTGACCCTATTGCTGAGACTTCACTGTCTGTCACCATGCTGTATCTCATGAACCCCAATAGTAAGAGAATTTAATTTTTAATACCTACGCCGAGTGGCCGACACGCTCTTGGTCCGTTTCGTCACGCTTTCTAACTAGAGTGGCCGACACGCTCTTGGTCCGTTTCGTCACACTTTCTACCTACTAGAGTGCCCGACACGCTCTTGGTCCGTTTCGTCACACTTTCTACCTACTAGAGTGGCCGACACGCTCTTGGTCCGTTTCGTCACACTTTCTACCAACTAGAGTGGCCGACACGCTCTTGGTCCGTTTCGTCACAGTTTCTACCTACTGAGTGGCCGACACGCTCTTGGTCCGTTTCGTCACAGTTTCTACCTACTAGAGTGGCCGACACGCTCTTGGTCCGTTTCGTCACACTTTCTACCTACTAGAGTGCCCGACACGCTCTTGGTCCGTTTCGTCACACTTTCTACCTACTAGAGTGGCCGACACGCTTTTGGTCCGTTTCGTCACACTTTCTACCTACTAGAGTGGCTGACACGCTCTTGGTCCGTTTCGTCACACTTTCTACCTACTAGAGGCCGACACGCTCTGGTCCGTTTCTGTCACACTTTCTACCTACTAGAGTGCCCGACACGCTCTTGGTCCGTTTCGTCACTACGAGAGATACAATAGCGAGAGACCAGTTTTAGCTGGCCTCACTTTCATACAAACACTACGAGAGACGAGTTTTAGCTGGCCTCACTTACTGACTGTATGGAGGACCTCTATAATTATGTTGGACTCTGGTGCGATTTCTAACAGTTGTTTGCTATACAGTGTGTTATATACAATGTTGCGCAACATCGTTCAAATGTCGCGCAACATGTCGTCACCGATCGCCGAGTGTTGTACCATCGAACGCGGCTCGAGCCCTCTTTCAAACGACACCCACACATGGTACCTACTACTACCTACTACCGTACCGTAGGCGGTTTCAGTTCTAATTTTTAATTTTTAAGTTCTAAGTTCTAAGTTTTCGCGAGGCGAACGTGTCCGCGTGGCGAACACTACGCACCCAACACCTTTATCATATCGCAGAAAACATTTCATTACCGCGTTTTAAAACTACTAGCGCCATCTAGTGTTTACATACGAAAATATTTCTCGACATGTTGGTGCTTTGTGAGTACACCCGCTTTAATCTGAACCGCTCTTCTCTCTTATCTCTTCCTCCCTGAAGACAGAGAGGATGACGTCACGGTACTCAGCAGGATGTATGGTGACGCGAGCGACTTGACTACAGCGAGCGCTGATGTGGAACAAATGTATCGCGGAGAGAACAACATTGAAGCAGTTGGTGCTCTTAGGATAACTGAACCCTATTGCTGAGACTTCACTGTCTGTCACCATGCTGTCTCATGAACCCCAATAGTAGAGAATTTAATTTTAATACCTACTAGAGTGGCCGACACGCCTTGGTCCGTTTCGTCACACTTTCTACCTACTAGAGTGGCCGACACGCTCTTGGTCCGTTTCGTCACACTTTACCTACGGAGTGCGGCCGACACGCTCTGGTCCGTTTCGTCACACTTCTACCTACTAGAGTGGCCGACACGCTCTTGGTCCGTTTCGTCACACTTCTACCTACTAGAGTGCCCGACACGTCTTGGTCCGTTTCGTCACACTTTCTACCTACCAGAGTGGCCGACACGCTCTTGGTCCGTTTCGTCACACTTTCTACCTACTAGAGTGCCCGACACGCTCTTGGTCCGTTTCGTCACACTTTCTACCTACTAGAGTGCCCGACACGCTCTTGGTCCGTTTCGTCACACTTTCTACCTGCTAGAGTGGCTGACACGCTCTTGGTCCGTTTCGTCACAGTTTCTACCTTCTAGAGTGGCCGACACGCTCTTGGTCCGTTTCGTCACACTTTCTACCTACTAGAGTGCCCGACACGCTCTTGGTCCGTTTCGTCACACTTTCTACCTACTAGAGTGCCCGACACGCTCTTGGTCCGTTTCGTCACACTTTCTACCTACTAGAGTGGCCGACACGCTCTTGGTCCGTTTCGTCACACTTTCTACCTACTAGAGTGCCCGACACGCTCTTGGTCCGTTTCGTCACACTTTCTACCTACTAGAGTGGCCGACACGCTCTTGGTCCGTTGTCACACTTTCTACCTACTAGAGTGCCCGACACGCTCTGGTCCGTTTCGTCACTACGATACACTAGTACGAGAGACCAGTTTTAGCTGGCCTCACTTTCATACAAAACACGAGAGACGAGTTTTAGCTGGCCTCACTTACTGACTGTATGGAGGACCTCTATAATTATGTTGGACTCTGTGCGATTTCTAACTGTTGTTTGCTATACAGTGTGTTATACAATGTTGCGCAACATCGTTCAAACGCGCAACAACCGATGCGTAATAATCGAACGCGGCTCGAGTCCTCTTTCAAACGACACCCCCACATGGTACCTACACTACCTACTACCGTACCGTAGGCGGTTCGGTTTTCCAGTTCTAATTTTTAATTTTAAGTTCTAAGTTTTCGCGAGGCGAACGTGTCCGCGTGGCGAACACTATGCACCCAACACCTTTATCATATCGCAGAAAACATTTCATTACCGCGTTTTAAAAAACTACTAGCGCCATCTAGTGTTTACATAGGAAAATACTTTCGACATGTTGGTGCTTTTGTATGGTACCCGCTTTAATCTGAACCGCTCTTTCTTCTTATCTTCTCCTGGGAAGACAGAGAGGATGACGTCACGGTACTGCAGGATGTATGGTGACGCGAGCGACTTGACTACAGCGAGCGCTGATGTGGAACAAATGTATCGCGGGAGAGAACAGTCATTGAAGCAGTTGTAAGTGCTCTTAGGATAACTGAACCCTATTGCTGAGACTTCACTGTCTGTCACCATGCTGTATCTCATGAACCCCAATAGTAAGAGAATTTAATTTTAATACCTACTAGAGTGGCCGACACGCTCTTGGTCCGTTTCGTCACACTTTCTACCTACTAGAGTGCCCGACACGCTCTTGGTCCGTTTCGTCACAGTTTAATTCTAGAGTGCCCGACACGCTCTTGGTCCGTTTCTTCACACTTTTCTACCTGCTAGAGTAGCTGACACGCTCTTGGTCCGTTTCGTCACAGTTTCTAACTTTAGAGTGGCTGACACGCTCTTGGTCCGTTTCGTCACATTTCTACCTACTAGAGTGGCCGACACGCTCTTGGTCCGTTTCGTCACACTTTCTACCTACTAGAGTGGCCGACACGCTCTTGGTCCGTTTCGTCACACTTTCTACCTACTAGAGTGGCTGACACGCTCTGGTCCGTTTCGTCACAGTTTCTACCCTAGAGTGCCCGACACGCTCTGGTCCGTTTCGTCACTACGAGAGATACAATAGTACGAGACCAGTTTTAGCTGGCCTCACTTTCATACAAACACTACGAGAGACGAGTTTTAGCTGGCCTCACTTACTGACTGTATGGAGGACCTCTATAATTATGTTGGACTCTGGTGCGATTTCTAACAGTTGTTTGCTATACAGTGTTATATATATGTTGCGCAACATCGTTCAAATGTCGCGCAACATGTCGTCACCGATCGCCGGAAGTGTTGTTCCATCGAACGCGGCGCGTGTCCCTCTTTCAAACGACACCCCACACATGGTACCTATCTACCTACTACCGTACCGTAGGCGGTCGGTTTTCCAGTTCTAATTTTTAATTTTAAGTTTTGTTCTAAGTTCTAAGTTTTCGGAGGCGAACGTGTCCGCGTGGCGAACACTATGCACCCAACACCTTTATCATATCGCAGAAAACATTTCATTACCTATTTTAAAAAAACTACTAGCGCCATCTAGTGTTTACATACGAAAATACTTTCGACATGTTGGTGT
Organism: Phthorimaea operculella; assembly: GCA_024500475.1. Lineage (NCBI taxonomy): Eukaryota > Metazoa > Arthropoda > Insecta > Lepidoptera > Gelechiidae > Phthorimaea > Phthorimaea operculella. The sequence continues at coordinate 1,325,742 of JANFCV010000049.1, forward strand.
TTTGTGAGTACACCCGCTTTAATCTGAACCGCTCTTCTCTTATCTCTTCTCCTCCTGGGAAGACAGAGAGGATGACGTCACGGTACTCAGCAGGATGTATGGTGACGCGAGCGACTTGACTACAGCAGCGCTGATGTGGAACAAATGTATCGCGGGAGAGAACAGTCATTGAAGCAGTTGTAAGTGCTCTTAAGGATAACTGAACCCTATTGCTGAGACTTCGTCTGTCACCATGCTGTATCCAGAACCCCAATAGTAAGAGAATTTAATTTTAATACCTACTTGAGTGGCCGACACGCTCTTGGTCCGTTTCGTCACAGTTTCTAATTCTAGAGTGGCCGACACGCTCTTGGTCCGTTTCGTCACACTTTCTACCTACTAGAGTGCCCGACACGCTCTTGGTCCGTTTCGTCACACTTTCTACCTACTAGAGTGGCCGACACGCTCTGGTCCGTTTCGTCACACTTTCTACCTACTAGAGTGGCCGACACGCTCTTGGTCCGTTTCGTCACACTTTCTACCTACTAGAGTGGCTGACACGCTCTTGGTCCGTTTCGTCACAGTTTCTACCTTCTAGAGTGCCCGACACGCTCTTGGTCCGTTTCGTCACACTTTCTACCTACTAGAGTGGCCGACACGCTCTTGGTCCGTTTCGTCACTACGAGAGATACAAATAGTACGAGACCAGTTTTAGCTGGCCTCACTTTCATACAAACACTACGAGAGACGAGTTTTAGCTGGCCTCACTTACTGACTGTATGGAGGACCTCTATAATTATGTTGACTCTGGTGCGATTTCTAGTTGTTTGCTTACAGTGGCATATACAATAATTGCGCAACATCGTTCAAATGTCGCGCAACATGTCGTCACCGATCGCCGTGTTGTACCATCGAACGCGGCTCGAGTACCTCTTTCAAACGACACCCCACACATGGTACCTACACTACCACTACCGTACCGTAGGCGGTCGGTTTTCCAGTTCTAATTTTTAATTTTAAGTTTTGTTCTAAGTTCTAAGTTTTCGCGATGCTAACGTGTCCGCGTGGCGAACACTATGCACCCAACACCTTTATCATATCGCAGAAAACATTTCATTACAGCGTTTTAAATAACTACTAGCGCCATCTAGTATTTACATACGAAAATACTTTCTCTTTGTGAGTACACCCTTTAATCTGAACCGCTCTTCTCTTATCTCTTCTCCTCCTGGGGATAGAGAGATGACGTCACGGTACTCAGCAGGATGTATGGTGACGCGAGCGACTTGACTACAGCGAGCGCTGATGTGGAACAAATGTATCCGGAGAGAACAGTCACAAGAAAGGTAAGTCTTTAGGATAACTGACCCTATTGCTGAGACTTCACTGTCTGTCACCATGCTGTATCTCATGAACCCAGTAAGAGAATTTAATTTTAATACCTACTTGAGTGGCCGACACGCTCTTGGTCCGTTTCGTCACAGTTTCTACCTACTAGAGTGGCCGACACGCTCTTGGTCCGTTTCGTCACAGTTTCTAACTTCTAGAGTGGCCGACACGCTCTTGGTCCGTTTCGTCACACTTTCTACCTACTAGAGTGGCCGACACGCTCTTGGTCCGTTTCGTCACACTTTCTACCTACTAGAGTGGCCGACACGCTCTTGGTCCGTTTCGTCACACTTTCTACCTACTAGAGTGGCCGACACGCTCTTGGTCCGTTTCGTCACACTTTCTACCTACTAGAGTGGCTGACACGCTCTTGGTCCGTTTCGTCACAGTTTCTACCTCTAGAGTGCCTGACACGCTCTTGGTCCGTTTCGTCACACTTTCTACCTACTAGAGTGCCCGACACGCTCTTGGTCCGTTTCACTACGAGAGATACAAATAGTACGAGAGACCAGTTTTAGCTGGCCTCACTTTCATACAAACACTACGAGAGACGAGTTTTAGCTGGCCTCACTTACTGACTGTATGGAGGACCTCTATAATTATGTTGGACTCTGGTGCGATTTCTAACAGTTGTTTGCTATACAGTGTGCCATATACAATGTTGCGCAACATCGTTCAAATGTCGCGCAACATGTCGTCACCGATCGCCGTAAGTGTTGTACCATCGAACGCGGCTCGAGTCCTCTTTCAAACTACACCCCACAAAAGGTACCGACAACTACCTACGACCGTACCGTAGGCGGTTTTCCAGTTCTATAATTTTTAAGTTTTAAGTTCTAAGTTCTAAGTTTCATGAGGCGAACGTGTCCGCGTGGCGAACACTATGCACCCGACACCTTTATCATATCGCAGAAAACATTTCATTACCGCGTTTTAAAAAACTACTAGCGCCATCTAGTGTTTACATACGAAAATACTTTCGACATGTTGGTGCTTTTGTGAGTACACCCGCTTTAATCTGAACTGCTCTTCTTATCTCTTCTCCTCCTGGGAAGACAGAGAGAGGATGACGTCACGGTACTCAGCAGGATGTATGGTGACGAGCGACTTGACTACAGCGAGCGCTGATGTGGAACAAATGTATCGCGAGAGAACAGTCATTGAAGCTTGTAAGTGCTCTTTAGGATAACTGAACCCTATTGCTGAGATCACTGTCTGTCACCATGCTGTATCTCATGAACCCCAATAGTAAGAGAATTTAATTTTAATACCTACTTGAGTGGCCGACACGCTCTTGGTCCGTTTCGTCACACTTTCTACCTTCTAGAGTGGCCGACACGCTCTTGGTCCGTTTCGTCACACTTTCTACCTACTAGAGTGGCCGACACGCTCTTGGTCCGTTTCGTCACACTCTACCTACTAGAGTGGCCGACACGCTCTTGGTCCGTTTCGTCACAGTTTCTACCTTCTAGAGTGCCCGACACGCTCTTGGTCCGTTTCGTCACTACGAGAGATACAATAGTACGAGAGACCAGTTTGAGCTGGCCTCACTTTCAGAAACACTACGAGACGAGTTTTAGCTGGCCTCACTTACTGACTGTATGTAGGACCTCTATAATTATGCTGGACTCTGGTGCGATTTCCAACAGTTGTTTGCTATACAGTGTGCCATATACAATGTTGCGCAACATCGTTCAAATGTCGCGCAACATGTCGTCGATCGATCGTAAGTGTTGTACCATCGAACGCGGCTCGAGTCCTCTTTCAAACGACACCCCACACATGGTACCTACTACTACCTACTACCGTACCGTAGGCGGTTTTCCAGTTCTATAATTTTTGTTCTAAGTTCTGTTTTCGCGAGGCGAACGTCCGCGTGGCGAACACTATGCACCTGACACCTTTATCATATCGCAGAAAACATTTCATTACCGCGTTTTAAAACTACTAGCGCCATCTAGTGTTTACATACGAAAATACTTTCGACATGTTGGTGTTGTGAGTACACTCTGCTTAATCTGAAACTGCCCTGGCAGAGAGATGACGTCACCAACAGAGGATGGCAGGCAGTGACTGACGCGAGTGATGATAAGAAACTCAAACCAACTAGATGTAAACATCGATTGTTCGCGTCGCCCAGATAACTGAACCCAACTGAGACTTCACTGTCCACCCACCATCACCTAACCCCAATAGTAAGAGAATTTAATTTAATCCTCTGAGTCGACACGACAGTTTTCTACATTTTTACCTTCTAGAGTGGCCGACACGCTCTTGGTCCGTTTGTCACACTTACTACAGAGTAGTATTGCGCGCTTTCTTGCACACTTTCACCTACTAGAGTGGCCGACACGCTCTTGGTCCGTTTCGTCACAGTTTCTACCTTCTAGAGTGCCCGACACGCTCTTGGTCCGTTTCGTCACTACGAGAGATACAATAGTACGAGAGACCAGTTTGAGCTGGCCTCACTTTCATAGAAACACTACGAGAGACGAGTTTTAGCTGGCCTCACTTACTGACTGTATGGAGGACCTCTATAATTATGTTGGACTCTGGTGCGATTTCTAACAGTTGTTTGCTATACAGTGTGCCATATACAATGTTGCGCAACATCAATGTTCGCGCAACATGTCGTCACCGATCGATCGCCGTAAGTGTTGTACCATCGAACGCGGCTCGAGTCCCTCTTTCAAACGACACCCCACACATGGTACCTACTACCTACTACCGTACCGTAGGCGGTTTTCCAGTTCTAATTTTTAATTTTTAAGTTTTAAGTTCTAAGTTCTAAGTTTTCGAGGCGAACGTGTCCGCGTGGCGAACACTATGCACCCAACAACTTTATCATATCGCAGAAAACATTTCATTACCGCGTTTTAAAAACTACTAGCGCCATCTAGTTTACATACGAAAATACTTTCGACATGTTGGTGCTTGTGAGTACATCGCTTTAATCTGAACCGCTCTTTCTCTTATCTCTTCTCCTCCCTGGGAAGACAGAGGATGACGTCACGGTACTCAGCAGGATGTATGGTGACGCGAGCGACTTGACTACAGCGAGCGCTGATGTGGAACAAATGTATCGCGGAGAGAACAGTCATTGAAGCAGTTGTAAGTGCTCTTTAGGATAACTGAACCCTATTGCTGAGACTTCACTGTCTGTCACCATGCTGTATCTCATGAACCCCAATAGTAAGAGAATTTATTTTAATACTACTTGAGTGGCCGACACGCTCTTGGTCCGTTTCGTCACAGTTTCTAACTTCTAGAGTGGCCGACACGCTCTTGGTCCGTTTCGTCACACTTCACCTACTAGAGTGCCCGACACGCTCTTGGTCCGTTTCGTCACACTTTCTACCTACTAGAGTGGCCGACACGCTCTTGGTCCGTTTCGTCACACTTTCTACCTACTAGAGTGCCGACACGCTCTTGGTCCGTTTCGTCACACTTCTACCTACTAGAGTGGCTGACACGCTCTTGGTCCGTTTCGTCACAGTTTCTACCTTCTAGAGTGCCCGACACGCTCTTGGTCCGTTTCGTCACACTTTCTACCTACTAGAGTGGCCGACACGCTCTTGGTCCGTTTCGTCACTACGAGAGATAAATAGTACGAGAGACCAGTTTTAGCTGGCCTCACTTTCATACAAACACTACGAGAGACGAGTTTTAGCTGGCCTCACTTACTGACTGTATGGAGGACCTCTATAATTATGTTGGACTCTGGTGCGATTTCTAACAGTTGTTTGCTATACAGTGTGCTATATACAATGTTGCGCAACATCGTTCAAATGTCGCGCAACATGTCGTCACCGATCGCCGTAAGTGTTGTACCATCGAACGCGGCTCGAGTCCCTCTTTCAAACGACACCCCACACATGGTACCTACTACTACCTACTACCGTACCGTAGGCGGTCGGTTTTCCAGTTCTAATTTTTAATTTTAAGTTTTAAGTTCTAAGTTCTAAGTTTTCGCGAGGCGAACGTCCGCGTGGCGAACACTATGCACCCAACACCTTTATCATATCGCAGAAAACATTTCATTACCGCGTTTTAAAAACTACTAGCGCCATCTAGTGTTTACATACGAAAATACTTTGACATGTTGGTGCTTTGTGAGTACACCCGCTTTAATCTGAACCGCTCTTCTCTCTTATCTCTTCTCCTCCCTGGGAAGACAGAGAGAGGATGACGTCACGGTACTCAGCAGGATGTATGGTGACGCGAGCGACTTGACTACAGCGAGCGCTGATGTGGAACAAATGTATCGCGGAGAGAACAGTCGGAAGCAGTTGTAAGTGCTCTTAGGATAACTGAACCCTATTGCTGAGACTTCACTGTCTGTCACCATGCTGTATCTCATGAACCCCAATAGTAAGAGAATTTAATTTTAATACCTACTTGAGTGGCCGACACGCTCTTGGTCCGTTTCGTCACAGTTTCTAACTTCTAGAGTGGCCGACACGCTCTTGGTCCGTTTCGTCACACTTTCTACCTACTAGAGTGCCCGACACGCTCTTGGTCCGTTTCGTCACACTTTCACCTACTAGAGTGGCCGACACGCTCTTGGTCCGTTTCGTCACACTTTCTACCTACTAGAGTGGCCGACACGCTCTTGGTCCGTTTCGTCACACTTTCTACCTACTAGAGTGGCTGACACGCTCTTGGTCCGTTTCGTCACAGTTTCTACCTACTAGAGTGCCTGACACGCTCTTGGTCCGTTTCGTCACACTTCTCACTAGAGTGGCCGACACGCTCTTGGTCCGTTTCGTCACTACGAGAGATACAAATAGTACGAGAGACCAGTTTTAGCTGGCCTCACTTTCATACAAACACTACGAGAGACGAGTTTTAGCTGGCCTCACTTACTGACTGTATGGAGGACCTCTATAATTATGTTGGACTCTGGTGCGATTTCTAACAGTTGTTTGCTATACAGTGTGCCATATACAATGTTGCGCAACATCGTTCAAATGTCGCGCAACATGTCGTCACCGATCGCCGTAAGTGTTGTACCATCGAACGCGGCTCGAGTCCTCTTTCAAACGACACCCCCACATGGTACTACTACTACCTACTACCGTACCAGGCGGTTCGGTTTTCCAGTTCTAATTTTTAATTTTAAGTTTTAAGTTCTAAGTTTCGAGGCGAACGTGTCCGCGTGGCGAACACTATGCACCCAACACCTTTATCATATCGCAGAAAACATTTCATTACCGCGTTTTAAAAACTACTAGCGCCATCTAGTGTTTACATACGAAAATACTTTCGACATGTTGGTGCTTTTGTGAGTACACCCGCTTTAATCTGAACCGCTCTTCTCTCTTATCTCTTCTCCTCCTGGGAAGAGAGAGGATGACGTCACGGTACTCAGCAGGATGTATGGTGACGCGAGCGACTTGACTACAGCGAGCGCTGATGTGGAACAAATGTATCGCGGAGAGAACAGTCATTGAAGCAGTTGTAAGTGCCTTTAGGATAACTGAACCCTATTGCTGAGACTTCACTGTCTGTCACCATGCTGTATCTCATGAACCCCAATAGTAAGAGAATTTAATTTTAATACCTACTTGAGTGGCCGACACGCTCTTGGTCCGTTTCGTCACAGTTTCTACCTTCTAGAGTGGCCGACACGCTCTTGGTCCGTTTTGTCACACTTTCTACCTACTAGAGTGCCCGACACGCTCTTGGTCCGTTTCGTCACACTTTCTACCTACTAGAGTGCCCGACACGCTCTTGGTCCGTTTCGTCACTACGAGATACAAATAGTACGAGAGACCAGTTTAGCTGGCCTCACTTTCATACAAACACTACGAGAGACGAGTTTTAGCTGGCCTCACTTACTGACTGTATGGAGGACTCTATAATTATGTTGGACTCTGGTGCGATTTCTAACAGTTGTTTGCTATACAGTGTGCCATATACAATGTTGCGCAACATCGTTCAAATGTCGCGCAACATGTCGTCACCGATCGCCGTAAGTGTTGTACCATCGAACGCGGCTCGAGTCCTCTTTCAAACGACACCCACACATGGTACCTACTACTACCTACTACCGTACCGTAGGCGGTTTTCCAGTTCTAATTTTATTTTTAAGTTTTAAGTTCTAAGTTCTGTTTTCGAGGCGAACGTGTCCGCGTGGCGAACACTATGCACCCAACACCTTTATCATATCGCAGAAAACATTTCATTACCGCGTTTTAAAAAACTACTAGCGCCATCTAGTGTTTACATACGAAAATACTTTCGACATGTTGGTGCTTTTGTGAGTACACCCGCTTTAATCTGAACCGCTCTTCTCTATCTCTTCTCCTCCCTGGGAAGACAGAGGATGACGTCACGGTACTCAGCAGGATGTATGGTGACGCGAGCGACTTGACTACAGCGAGCGCTGATGTGGAACAAATGTATCGCGGAGAGAACAGTCATTGAAGCAGTTGTAAGTGCTCTTTAGGATAACTGAACCCTATTGCTGAGACTTCACTGTCTGTCACCATGCTGTATCTCATGAACCCCAATAGTAAGAGAATTTAATTTTAATACCTACTTGAGTGGCCGACACGCTCTTGGTCCGTTTCGTCACACTTTCTAACTTCTAGAGTGGCCGACACGCTCTTGGTCCGTTTCGTCACACTTTCTACCTACTAGAGTGCCCGACACGCTCTTGGTCCGTTTCGTCACACTTTTTACCTACTAGAGTGGCCGACACGCTCTTGGTCCGTTTCGTCACACTTTCTACCTACTAGAGTGGCCGACACGCTCTTGGTCCGTTTCGTCACACTTTCTACCTACCAGAGTGGCCGACACGCTCTTGGTCCGTTTCGTCACACTTTCTACCTACTAGAGTGGCTGACACGCTCTTGGTCCGTTTCGTCACAGTTTCTACCTTCTAGAGTGCCTGACACGCTCTTGGTCCGTTTCGTCACACTTTCTACCTACTAGAGTGCCCGACACGCTCTTGGTCCGTTTCGTCACTACGAGAGATACAAATAGTACGAGAGACCAGTTTTAGCTGGCCTCACTTTCATACAAACACTACGAGAGACGAGTTTTAGCTGGCCTCACTTACTGACTGTATGGAGGACCTCTATAATTATGTTGGACTCTGGTGCGATTTCTAACAGTTGTTTGCTATACAGTGTGCTATATAATGTTGCGCAACATCGTTCAAATGTCGCGCAACATGTCGTCACCGATCGCCGTAAGTGTTGTACCATCGAACGCGGCTCGAGTCCCTCTTTCAAACGACACCCCACACATGGTACCTACTACTACCTACTACCGTACCGTAGGCGGTTTTCCAGTTCTATAATTTTTAAGTTTTAAGTTCTAAGTTCTAAGTTTTCGCGAGGCGAACGTGTCCGCGTGGCGAACACTATGCACCCGACACCTTTATCATATCGCAGAAAACATTTCATTACCGCGTTTTAAAAAACTACTAGCGCCATCTAGTGTTTACATACGAAAATACTTTCGACATGTTGGTGCTTTGTGAGTACACCTGCTTTAATCTGAACCGCTCTTTCTCTTATCTCTTCTCCTCCTGGGAAGACAGAGAGAGGATGACGTCACGGTACTCAGCAGGATGTATGGTGACGCGAGCGACTTGACTACAGCGAGCGCTGATGTGGAACAAATGTATCGCGGAGAGAACAGTCATTGAAGCAGTTGTGTGCTCTTAGGATAACTGAACCCTATTGCTGAGACTTCACTGTCTGTCACCATGCTGTATCTCATGAACCCCAATAGTAAGAGAATTTAATTTTAATACCTCACTTGAGTGGCCGACACTCTTGGTCCGTTTCGTCACACTTTCTACCTTCTAGAGGCCGACACGCTCTTGGTCCGTTTCGTCACACTTTCTACCTACTAGAGTGGCCGACACGCTCTTGGTCCGTTTCGTCACACTTTCTACCTACTAGAGTGGCCGACACGCTCTTGGTCCGTTTCGTCACAGTTTCTACCTTCTAGAGTGCCCGACACGCTCTTGGTCCGTTTCGTCACTACGAGATACAATAGTACGAGAGACCAGTTTGAGCTGGCCTCACTTTCATAGAAACACTACGAGAGACGAGTTTTAGCTGGCCTCACTTACTGACTGTATGGAGGACCTCTATAATTATGTTGGACTCTGGTGCGATTTCTAACAGTTGTTTGCTATACAGTGTGCCATATACAATGTTGCGCAACATCGTTCAAATGTCGCGCAACATGTCGTCACCGATCGATCGCCGTAAGTGTTGTACCATCGAACGCGGCTCGAGTCCCTCTTTCAAACGACACCCCACACATGGTACCTACTACTACCTACTACCGTACCGTAGGCGGTTTTCCAGTTCTATAATTTTTAAGTTTTAAGTTCTAAGTTCTAAGTTTTCGCGAGGCGAACGTGTCCGCGTGGCGAACACTATGCACCCGACACCTTTATCATATCGCAGAAAACATTTCATTACCGCGTTTTAAAAAACTACTAGCGCCATCTAGTGTTTACATACGAAAATACTTTCGACATGTTGGTGCTTTGTGAGTACACCCGCTTTAATCTGAACCGCTCTTCTCTCTATCTCTCCTCCTGGGAAGACAGAGAGGATGACGTCACGGTACTCAGCAGGATGTATGGTGACGCGAGCGACTTGACTACAGCGAGCGCTGATGTGGAACAAATGTATCGCGGGAGAGAACAGTCATTGAAGCAGTTGTAAGTGCTCTTTAGGATAACTGAACCCTATTGCTGAGACTTCACTGTCTGTCACCATGCTGTATCTCATGAACCCCAATAGTAAGAGAATTTAATTTAATACCTACTTGAGGCCGACACGCTCTTGGTCCGTTTCGTCACACTTTCTACCTCTAGAGTGGCCGACACGCTCTTGGTCCGTTTCGTCACACTTCTACCTACTAGAGTGGCCGACACGCTCTTGGTCCGTTTCGTCACACTTTCTACCTACTAGAGTGGCCGACACGCTCTTGGTCCGTTTCGTCACAGTTTCTACCTTCTAGAGTGCCCGACACGCTCTTGGTCCGTTTCGTCACTACGATAAATAGTACGAGAGACCAGTTTGAGCTGGCCTCACTTTCATAGAAACACTACGAGAGACGAGTTTTAGCTGGCCTCACTTACTGACTGTATGGAGGACCTCTATAATTATGTTGGACTCTGGTGCGATTTCTAACAGTTGTTTGCTATACAGTGTGCCATATACAATGTTGCGCAACATCGTTCAAATGTCGCGCAACATGTCGTCACCGATCGATCGCCGTAAGTGTTGTACCATCGAACGCGGCTCGAGTCCCTCTTTCAAACGACACCCCACACATGGTACCTACTACTACCTACTACCGTACCGTAGGCGGTTTTCCAGTTCTAATTTTTAATTTTTAAGTTTTAAGTTCTAAGTTCTAAGTTTTCGCGAGGCGAACGTGTCCGCGTGGCGAACACTATGCACCCAACAACTTTATCATATCGCAGAAAACATTTCATTACCGCGTTTTAAAAAACTACTAGCGCCATCTAGTGTTTACATACGAAAATACTTTCGACATGTTGGTGTTGTGAGTACACCGCTTTAATCTGAACCGCTTCTCTTATCTCTTCCTCCCTGGGAAGACAGAGAGAGGATGACGTCACGGTACTCAGCAGGATGTATGGTGACGCGAGCGACTTGACTACAGCGAGCGCTGATGTGGAACAAATGTATCGCGGGAGAGAACAGTCATTGAAGCAGTTGTAAGTGCTCTTTAGGATAACTGAACCCTATTGCTGAGACTTCACTGTCTGTCACCATGCTGTATCTCATGAACCCCAATAGTAAGAGAATTTAATTTTAATACCTACTTGAGTGGCCGACACGCTCTTGGTCCGTTTCGTCACAGTTTCTAACTTCTAGAGTGGCCGACACGCTCTTGGTCCGTTTCGTCACACTTTCTACCTACTAGAGTGCCCGACACGCTCTTGGTCCGTTTCGTCACACTTTCTACCTACTAGAGTGGCCGACACGCTCTTGGTCCGTTTCGTCACACTTTCTACCTACTAGAGTGGCCGACACGCTCTTGGTCCGTTTCGTCACACTTTCTACCTACTAGAGTGGCTGACACGCTCTTGGTCCGTTTCGTCACAGTTTCTACCTTCTAGAGTGCCCGACACGCTCTTGGTCCGTTTCGTCACACTTTCTACCTACTAGAGTGGCCGACACGCTCTTGGTCCGTTTCGTCACTACGAGAGATACAAATAGTACGAGAGACCAGTTTTAGCTGGCCTCACTTTCATACAAACACTACGAGAGACGAGTTTTAGCTGGCCTCACTTACTGACTGTATGGAGGACCTCTATAATTATGTTGGACTCTGGTGCGATTTCTAACAGTTGTTTGCTATAGTGTGCCATATACAATGTTGCGCAACATCGTTCAAATGTCGCGCAACATGTCGTCACCGATCGCCGTAAGTGTTGTACCATCGAACGCGGCTCGAGTCCCTCTTTCAAACGACACCCCACACATGGTACCTACTACTACCTACTACCGTACCGTAGGCGGTTCGGTTTTCCAGTTCTAATTTTTAATTTTTAAGTTTTAAGTTCTAAGTTCTAAGTTTTCGCGAGGCGAACGTGTCCGCGTGGCGAACACTATGCACCCAACACCTTTATCATATCGCAGAAAACATTTCATTACCGCGTTTTAAAAAACTACTAGCGCCATCTAGTGTTTACATACGAAAATACTTTCGACATGTTGGTGTTTTGTGAGTACACCCGCTTTAATCTGAACCGCTCTCTCTCTCTTATCTCTTCTCCCCTGGGAAGACAGAGAGGATGACGTCACGGTACTCAGCAGGATGTATGGTGACGCGAGCGACTTGACTACAGCGAGCGCTGATGTGGAACAAATGTATCGCGGAGAGAACAGTCATTGAAGCAGTTGTAAGTGCTTTAGGATAACTGAACCCTATTGCTGAGACTTCACTGTCTGTCACCATGCTGTATCTCATGAACCCCAATAGTAAGAGAATTTAATTTTAATACCTACTTGAGTGGCCGACACGCTCTTGGTCCGTTTCGTCACAGTTTCTAATTCTAGAGTGGCTGACACGCTCTTGGTCCGTTTCGTCACACTTTCTACCTACTAGAGTGCCCGACACGCTCTTGGTCCGTTTCGTCACAGTTTCTACCTACTAGAGAGGCTGACACGCTCTTGGTCCGTTTCGTCACAATTTCTACCTACTAGAGGCTGACACGCTCTTGGTCCGTTTCGTCACAGTTTCTACCTTCTAGAGTGCCCGACACGCTCTTGGTCCGTTTCGTCACACTTTCTACCTACTAGAGTGGCTGACACGCTCTTGGTCCGTTTCGTCACTACGAGAGATAAATAGTACGAGAGACCAGTTTTAGCTGGCCTCACTTTCATACAAACACTACGAGAGACGAGTTTTAGCTGGCCTCACTTACTGACTGTATGGAGGACCTCTATAATTATGTTGGACTGGTGCGATTTCTAACAGTTGTTTGCTATACAGTGTGCCATATACAATGTTGCGCAACATCGTTCAAATGTTGCGCGACATGTCGTCACCGATCGCCGTAAGTGTTGTACCATCGAACGCGGCTCGAGTCCTCTTTCAAACGACACCCACACATGGTACCTACACTACCTACTACCGTACCGTAGGCGGTTCGGTTTTCCAGTTCTAATTTTTAATTTTAAGTTTTAAGTTCTAAGTTCTAAGTTTTCGCGAGGCGAACGTGTCCGCGTGGCGAACACTATGCACCCAACACCTTTATCATATCGCAGAAAACATTTCATTACCGCGTTTTAAAAACTACTAGCGCCATCTAGTGTTTACATACGAAATACTTTCGACATGTTGGTGCGTGAGTACACCCGCTTTAATCTGAACCGCTCTTTCTCTTATCTCTTCTCCTCCTGGGAAGACAGAGAGGATGACGTCACGGTACTCAGCAGGATGTATGGTGACGCGAGCGACTGACTCACGAGCGCTGATGTGGAACAAATGTATCGCGGAGAAACAGTCATTGAAGCAGCTGTGCTCTTTAGGATAACTGAACCCTATTGCTGAGACTTCACTGTCTGTCACCATGCTGTATCTCATGAACCCCAATAGTAAGAGAATTTAATTTTAATACCTACTTGAGTGGCCGACACGCTCTTGGTCCGTTTCGTCACAGTTTCTACCTTCTAGAGTGGCCGACACGCTCTTGGTCCGTTTTGTCACACTTTCTACCTACTAGAGTGCCCGACACGCTCTTGGTCCGTTTCGTCACACTTTCTACCTACTAGAGTTCAAACGACACCCCACACATGGTACCTACTACTGCCTACTACCGTACCGTAGGCGGTTTTCCAGTTCTAATTTTTAATTTTTAAGTTTTAAGTTCTAAGTTCTAAGTTTTCGCGAGGCGAACGTGTCCGCGTGGCGAACACTATGCACCCAACACCTTTATCATATCGCAGAAAACATTTCATTACCGCGTTTTAAAAACTACTAGCGCCATCTAGTGTTTACATACGAAAATACTTTCGACATGTTGGTGCTTGTGAGTACACCCGCTTTAATCTGAACTTCTCTCTCTTCTCCTCCTGGGAAGACAGAGAGAGGATGACGTCACGGTACTCAGCAGGATGTATGGTGACGCGAGCGACTTGACTACAGCGAGCGCTGATGTGGAACAAATGTATCGCGGGAGAGAACAGTCATTGAAGCAGTTGTAAGCGCCTTTAGGATAACTGAACCCATTGCTGAGACTTCACTGTCTGTCACCATGCTGTATCTCATGAACCCCAATAGTAAGAGAATTTAATTTTAATACCTACTTGAGTGGCCGACACGCTCTGGTCCGTTTCGTCACACTTTCTAATTCTAGAGTGGCCGACACGCTCTTGGTCCGTTTCGTCACACTTCTACCTACAGAGTGCCCGACACGCTCTTGGTCCGTTTCGTCACACTTTTTACCTACTAGAGTGGCCGACACGCTCTTGGTCCGTTTCGTCACACTTTCTACCTGCTAGAGTGGCTGACACGCTCTTGGTCCGTTTCGTCACAGTTTCTACCTACTAGAGTGGCCGACACGCTCTTGGTCCGTTTCGTCACAGTTTCTAACTTCTAGAGTGGCCGACACGCTCTTGGTCCGTTTCGTCACAGTTTCTACCTTCTAGAGTGCCTGACACGCTCTTGGTCCGTTTCGTCACACTTTCTACCTACTAGAGTGGCCGACACGCTCTTGGTCCGTTTCGTCACTACGAGAGATACAAATAGTACGAGAGACCAGTTTTAGCTGGCCTCACTTTCATACAAACGACGAGAGACGATTTTTAGCTGTCCTAACTTACTGACTGTATGGAGGACCTCTATAATTATGTTGGACTCTGGTGCGATTTCTAACAGTTGTTTGCTACATGTGTTATATACAATGTTGCGCAACATCGTTCAAATGTCGCGCAACATGTCGTCACCGATCGTTGTAAGTGTTGTACCATCGAACGCGGCTCGAGTCCCTCTTTCAAACGACACCCCACACATGGTACCTACTACTACCTACTACCGTACCGTAGGCGGTTTTCCAGTTCTATAATTTAAGTTTTAAGTTCTAAGTTCTAAGTTTCGCGAGGCGAACGTGTCCGCGGCGAACACTATGCACCTGACACCTTTATCATATCGCAGAAAACATTTCATTACCGCGTTTTAAAACTACTAGCGCCATCTAGTGTTTACATACGAAAATACTTTCGACATGTTGGTGCTTTTGTGAGTACACCCGCTTTAATCTGAACCGCTCTTCTCTCTTATCTCTTCTCCTCCCTGGGAAGACAGAGAGAGGATGACGTCACGGTACTCAGCAGGATGTATGGTGACGCGAGCGACTTGACTACAGCGAGCGCTGATGTGGAACAAATGTATCGCGGGAGAGAACAGTCATTGAAGCAGTTGTAAGTGCTCTTTAGGATAACTGAACCCTATTGCTGAGACTTCACTGTCTGTCACCATGCTGTATCTCATGAACCCCAATAGTAAGAGAATTTAATTTTATCTACTTGAGTGGCCGACACGCTCTTGGTCCGTTTCGTCACACTTTCTACCTTCTAGAGTGGCCGACACGCTCTTGGTCCGTTTCGTCACACTTTCTACCTACTAGAGTGGCCGACACGCTCTTGGTCCGTTTCGTCACACTTTCTACCTACTAGAGTGGCCGACACGCTCTTGGTCCGTTTCGTCACAGTTTCTACCTTCTAGAGTGCCCGACACGCTCTTGGTCCGTTTCGTCACTACGAGAGATACAAATAGTACGAGAGACCAGTTTGAGCTGGCCTCACTTTCATAGAAACACTACGAGAGACGAGTTTTAGCTGGCCTCACTTACTGACTGTATGGAGGACCTCTATAATTATGTTGGACTCTGGTGCGATTTCTAACAGTTGTTTGCTATACAGTGTGCCATATACAATGTTGCGCAACATCGTTCAAATGTCGCGCAACATGTCGTCACCGATCGATCGCCGTAAGTGTTGTACCATCGAACGCGGCTCGAGTCCCTCTTTCAAACGACACCCCACACATGGTACCTACTACTACCTACTACCGTACCGTAGGCGGTTTTCCAGTTCTAATTTTTAATTTTTAAGTTTTAAGTTCTAAGTTCTAAGTTTTCGCGAGGCGAACGTGTCCGCGTGGCGAACACTATGCACCCAACAACTTTATCATATCGCAGAAAACATTTCATTACCGCGTTTTAAAAACTACTAGCGCCATCTAGTGTTTACATACGAAAATACTTTCGACATGTTGGTGCGTGAGTACACCCGCTTTAATCTGAACCGCTCTTCTCTCTTATCTCTTCTCCTCCTGGGAAGACAGAGAGGATGACGTCACGGTACTCAGCAGGATGTATGGTGACGCGAGCGACTTGACTACAGCGAGCGCTGATGTGGAACAAATGTATCGCGAGAACAGTCATTGAAGCAGTTGTAAGTGCTCTTTAGGATAACTGAACCCTATTGCTGAGACTTCACTGTCTGTCACCATGCTGTATCTCATGAACCCCAATAGTAAGAGAATTTAATTTTAATACCTACTTGAGTGGCCGACACGCTCTTGGTCCGTTTCGTCACAGTTTCTACCTACTAGAGTGGCCGACACGCTCTTGGTCCGTTTCGTCACACTTTCTACCTGCTAGAGTGGCTGACACGCTCTTGGTCCGTTTCGTCACAGTTTCTACCTACTAGAGTGGCTGACACGCTCTTGGTCCGTTTCGTCACACTTTCTACCTACTAGAGTGGCCGACACGCTCTTGGTCCGTTTCACACAGACACGCTCTTGGTCCGTTTAGTCACACTTTCTTACTACCAGAGTGGCCGACACGCTCTTGGTCCGTTTCGTCACACTTTCTACCTACTAGAGTGGCCGACACGCTCTTGGTCCGTTTCGTCACACTTTCTAACTACGAGAGGGCCCGACACGCTCTTGGTCCGTTTCGTCACACTTTCTACCTACTAGAGTGGCTGACACGCTCTTGGTCCGTTTCGTCACAGTTTCTACCTACTAGAGTGGCTGACACGCTCTTGGTCCGTTTCGTCACACTTTCTACCTACTAGAGTGGCCGACACGCTCTTGGTCCGTTTCGTCACACTTTCTACCTTCTAGAGTGGCCGACACGCTCTTGGTCCGTTTCGTCACACTTTCTACCTACTAGAGTGGCCGACACGCTCTTGGTCCGTTTCGTCACACTTTCTACCTACTAGAGTGGCCGACTCGCTCTTGGTCCGTTTCGTCACACTTTCTACCTGCTAGAGTGGCTGACACGCTCTTGGTCCGTTTCGTCACAGTTTCTACCTACTAGAGTGGCTGACACGCTCTTGGTCCGTTTCGTCACACTTTCTACCTACTAGAGTGGCCGACACGCTCTTGGTCCGTTTCGTCACACTTTCTACCTACTAGAGTGGCCGACACGCTCTTGGTCCGTTTCGTCACACTTTCTAAACTAGAGTGGCCGACACGCTCTTGGTCCGTTTCGTCACACTTTCTACCTACTAGAGTGGCAGACACGCTCTTGGTCCGTTTCGTCACAGTTTCTACCTACTAGAGTGGCTGACACGCTCTGGTCCGTTTCGTCACACTTTCTACCTACTAGAGTGGCCGACACGCTCTTGGTCCGTTTCGTCACACTTTCTACCTTCTAGAGTGGCCGACACGCTCTTGGTCCGTTTCGTCACACTTTCTACCTACTAGAGTGGCCGACACGCTCTTGGTCCGTTTCGTCACACTTTCTACCTACTAGAGTGGCCGACTCGCTCTTGGTCCGTTTCGTCACACTTTCTACCTGCTAGAGTGGCTGACACGCTCTTGGTCCGTTTCGTCACAGTTTCTACCTACTAGAGTGGCCGACACGCTCTTGGTCCGTTTCGTCACACTTTCTAACTGCTAGAGTGGCCGACACGCTCTTGGTCCGTTTCGTCACACTTTCTACCTACTAGAGTGGCCGACACGCTCTTGGTCCGTTTCGTCACACTTTCTACCTACTAGAGTTGCCGACTCGCTCTTGGTCCGTTTCGTCACACTTTCTACCTGCTAGAGTGGCTGACACGCTCTTGGTCCGTTTCGTCACAGTTTCTACCTACTAGAGTGGCTGACACGCTCTTGGTCCGTTTCGTCACACTTTCTACCTACTAGAGTGGCCGACACGCTCTTGGTCCGTTTCGTCACACTTTCTACCTACTAGAGTGGCCGACACGCTCTTGGTCCGTTTCGTCACACTTTCTAACTGCTAGAGTGGCCGACACGCTCTTGGTCCGTTTCGTCACACTTTCTACCTACTAGAGTGGCTGACACGCTCTTGGTCCGTTTCGTCACAGTTTCTACCTTCTAGAGTGCCCGACACGCTCTTGGTCCGTTTCGTCACACTTTCTACCTACTAGAGTGCCCGACACGCTCTTGGTCCGTTTCGTCACTATGAGATACAAATAGTACGAGAGACCAGTTTTAGCTGGCCTCACTTTCATACAAACACTACGAGACGAGTTTTAGCTGGCCTCACTTACTGACTGTATGGAGGACCTCTATAATTATGTTGGACTCTGGTGCGATTTCTAACAGTTGTTTGCTATACAGTGTGCCATATACAATGTTGCGCAACATCGTTCAAATGTCGCGCAACATGTCGTCACCGATCGCCGTAAGTGTTGTACCATCGAACGCGGCTCGAGTCCCTCTTTCAAACGACACCCCACACATGGTACCTACACTACCTACTACCGTACCGTAGGCGGTCGGTTTGCCAGTTCTAATTTTTAATGTTTAAGTTCTAAGTCTAAGAACTAAGTTTTCGCGTGGCGAACGTGTCCGCGTGGCGAAGACTATGCACCCAACACCTGTCTCATAGCGCAGCAAACTGTTCAGTACCGCGGTGTAAAAAGCTACTAGCGCCATCTAGTGTTTACATACGAAAATACTTTCGACATGTTGGTGGTTTTGTGAGTACACCCGCTTTAATCTGAACCTCTCTTCTCTTATCTCTCCTCCCTGGGAAGACAGAGAGAGGATGACGTCACGGTACTCAGCAGGATGTATGGTGACGCGAGCGACTTGACTACAGCGAGCGCTGATGTGGAACAAATGTATCGCGGAGAGAACAGTCATTGAAGCAGTTGTAAGTGCTCTTTAGGATAACTGAACCTATTGCTGAGACTTCACTGTCTGTCACCATGCTGTATCTCATGAACCCCAATAGTAAGAGAATTTAATTTAATACCTACTTGAGTGGCCGACACGCTCTTGGTCCGTTTCGTCACAGTTCTAATTCTAGAGGGCCGACACGCTCTTGGTCCGTTTCGTCACACTTCTACCTGCTAGAGTAGCTGACACGCTCTTGGTCCGTTTCGTCACAGGTTCTAACTTCTAGAGTGGCCGACACGCTCTTGGTCCGTTTCGTCACAGTTTCTACCTACCAGAGTGGCTGACACGCTCTTGGTCCGTTTCGTCACAGTTTCTACCTGCTAGAGTGGCCGACACGCTCTTGGTCCGTTTCGTCACACTTTCTACCTGCTAGAGTGGCTGACACGCTCTTGGTCCGTTTCGTCACACTTTCTACCTGCTAGAGTGGCTGACACGCTCTTGGTCCGTTTCGTCACACTTTCTACCTGCTAGAGTGGCTGACACGCTCTTGGTCCGTTTCGTCACACTTTCTACCTGCTAGAGTGGCTGACACGCTCTTGGTCCGTTTCGTCACACTTTCTACCTGCTAGAGTGGCTGACACGCTCTTGGTCCGTTTCGTCACACTTTTTACCTACTAGAGTGCCCGACACGCTCTTGGTCCGTTTCGTCACTACGAGAGATACAAATAGTACGAGAGACCAGTTTTAGCTGGCCTCACTTTCATACAAACACTACGAGAGACGAGTTTTAGCTGGCCTCACTTACTGACTGTATGGAGGACCTCTATAATTATGTTGGACTCTGGTGCGATTTCACATTGTTTGCTATACAGTGTTATACAATGTTGCGCAACATCGTTCAAATGTCGCGCAACATGTCGTCACCGATCGCCGTAAGTGTTGTACCATCGAACGCGGCTCGAGTCCCTCTTTCAAACGACACCCCACACATGGTACCTACTACTACCTACTACCGTACCGTAGGCGGTTTTCCAGTTCTAATTTTAATTTTTAAGTTCTAAGTTTCATGAGGCGAACGTGTCCGCGCGAACACTATGCACCCACCACCTTTATCATATCGCAGAAAACATTTCATTACCGCGTTTTAAAAACTACTAGCGCCATCTAGTGTTTACATACGAAAATACTTTCGACATGTTGGTGCTGTGAGTACACCCGCTTTAATCTGAACCGCTCTTCTCTCTTATCTTCTCCTCCTGGGAAGACAGAGAGAGGATGACGTCACGGTACTCAGCAGGATGTATGGTGACGCGAGCGACTTGACTACAGCGAGCGCTGATGTGGAACAAATGTATCGCGAGAGAACAGTCATTGAAGCAGTTGTAAGTGCTCTTTAGGATAACTGAACCTATTGCTGAGACTTCACTGTCTGTCACCATGCTGTATCTCATGAACCCCAATAGTAAGAGAATTTAATTTTAATACCTACTAGAGTGGCCGATACGCTCTTGGTCCGTTTCGTCACAGTTTCTACCTACTAGAGTGGCTGACACGCTCTTGGTCCGTTTCGTCACAGTTTCTACCTTCTAGAGTGCCCGACACGCTCTTGGTCCGTTTCGTCACACTTTCTACCTACTAGAGTGGCCGACACGCTCTTGGTCCGTTTCGTCACACTTTCTACCTGCTAGAGTAGCCGACACGCTCTTGGTCCGTTTCGTCACACTTTCTACCTACTAGAGTGGCCGACACGCTCTTGGTCCGTTTCGTCACTACGAGACAAATAGTACGAGAGACCAGTTTTAGCTGGCCTCACTTTCATACAAACACTACGAGAGACGAGTTTTAGCTGGCCTCACTTACTGACTGTATGGAGGACCTCTATAGTTATGTTGGACTCTGGTGCGATTTCTAACAGTTGTTTGCTATACAGTGTGCCATATACAATGTTGCGCAACATCGTTCAAATGTCGCGCAACATGTCGTCACCGATCGCCGTAAGTGTTGTACCATCGAACGCGGCTCGAGTCCCTCTTTCAAACGACACCCCACACATGGTACCTACTACTACCTACTACCGTACCGTAGGCGGTTCGGTTTTCCAGTTCTAATTTTTAATTTTTAAGTTCTAAGTTTCCGCGAGGCGAACGTGTCCGCGTGGCGAACACTATGCACCCAACACCTTTATCATATCGCAGAAAACATTTCATTACCGCGTTTTAAAAAACTACTAGCGCCATCTAGTGTTTACATACGAAAATACTTTCGACATGTTGGTGCTTTTGTGAGTACACCCGCTTTAATCTGAACCGCTCTTCTCTCTTATCTCTTCTCCTCCCTGGGAAGACAGAGAGAGGATGACGTCACGGTACTCAGCAGGATGTATGGTGACGCGAGCGACTTGACTACAGCGAGCGCTGATGTGGAACAAATGTATCGCGGGAGAGAACAGTCATTGAAGCAGTTGTAAGTGCTCTTTAGGATAACTGAACCCTATTGCTGAGACTTCACTGTCTGTCACCATGCTGTATCTCATGAACCCCAATAGTAAGAGAATTTAATTTTAATACCTACTAGAGTGGCCGACACGCTCTTGGTCCGTTTCGTCACACTTTCTACCTACTAGAGTGCCCGACACGCTCTTGGTCCGTTTCGTCACAGTTTCTAACTTCTAGTGGCCGACACTTGGTCCGTTTCGTCACACTTTCTACCTGCTAGAGTAGCTGACACGCTCTTGGTCCGTTTCGTCACAGTTTCTAACTTCTAGAGTGGCCGACACGCTCTTGGTCCGTTTCGTCACAGTTTCTACCTTCTAGAGTGGCTGACACGCTCTTGGTCCGCGTCACACTTTCTACCTACTAGAGTGGCCGACACGCTCTTGGTCCGTTTCGTCACACTTTCTACCTACTAGAGTGGCTGACACGCTCTTGGTCCGTTTCGTCACAGTTTCTACCTTCTAGAGTGCCCGACACGCTCTTGGTCCGTTTCGTCACGACAGATACAAATAGTACGAGAGACCAGTTTTAGCTGGCCTCACTTTCATACAAACACTACGAGAGACGAGTTTTAGCTGGCCTCACTTACTGACTGTATGGAGGACCTCTATAATTATGTTGGACTCTGGTGCGATTTCTAACAGTTGTTTGCTATACAGTGTGCCATATACAATGTTGCGCAACATCGTTCAAATGTTGCTAGCGCAACATGTCGTCACCGATCGCCGTAAGTGTTGTACCATCGAACGCGGCTCGAGTTCCTCTTTCAAACGACACCCCACACATGGTACCTACTACTACCTACTACCGTACCGTAGGCGGTTCGGTTTTCCAGTTCTAATTTTTAATTTTTAAGTTTTAAGTTCTAAGTTCTGTTTTCGCAAGGCGAACGTCCGCGTGGCGAACACTATGCACCCAACACCTTTATCATATCGCAGAAAACATTTCATTACCGCGTTTTAAAAACTACTAGCGCCATCTAGTGTTTACATACGAAAATACTTTCGACATGTTGGTGCTTTTGTGAGTACACCCGCTTTAATCTGAACCGCTCTTCTCTCTATCTCTTCTCCTCCTGGGAAGACAGAGAGAGGATGACGTCACGGTACTCAGCAGGATGTATGGTGACGCGAGCGACTTGACTACAGCGAGCGCTGATGTGGAACAAATGTATCGCGGAGAGAACAGTCATTGAAGCAGTTGTAAGTGCTCTTTAGGATAACTGAACCCTATTGCTGAGACTTCACTGTCTGTCACCATGCTGTATCTCATGAACCCCAATAGTAAGAGAATTTAATTTTAATACCTACTAGAGTGGCCGACACGCTCTTGGTCCGTTTCGTCACACTTTCTACCTACTAGAGTGGCCGACACGCTCTTGGTCCGTTTCGTCACACTTTCTACCTACTAGAGTGGCCGACACGCTCTTGGTCCGTTTCGTCACAGTTTCACCTACAGAGTGGCTGACACGCTCTTGGTCCGTTTCGTCACACTTTCTACCTGCTAGAGTAGCTGACACGCTCTGGTCCGTTTCGTCACAGTTTCTAACTTCTAGAGTGGCCGACACGCTCTTGGTCCGTTTCGTCACACTTTCTACCTACTAGAGTGGCCGACACGCTCTTGGTCCGTTTCGTCACACTTTCTACCTACGGGCAGACACGCTCTTGGTCCGTTTCGTCACAGTTTCTACCTACTAGAGTGGCTGACACGCTCTTGGTCCGTTTCGTCACTACGAGAGATACAAATAGTACGAGAGACCAGTTTTAGCTGGCCTCACTTTCATACAAACACTACGAGAGACGAGTTTTAGCTGGCCTCACTTACTGACTGTATGGAGGACCTCTATAATTATGTTGGACTCTGGTGCGATTTCTAACAGTTGTTTGCTATACAGTGTGCATATACAATGTTGCGCAACATCGTTCAAATGTCGCGCAACATGTCGTCACCGATCGCCGTAAGTGTTGTACCATCGAACGCGGCTCGAGTCCTCTTTCAAACGACACCCCACACATGGTACCTACTACTACCTACTACCGTACCGTAGGCGGTTCGGTTTTCCAGTTCTAATTTTTAATTTTTAAGTTCTAAGTTCTAAGTTCGCAAGGCGAACGTGTCCGCGTGGCGAACACTATGCACCCAACACCTTTATCATATCGCAGAAAACATTTCATTACCGCGTTTTAAAAACTACTAGCGCCATCTAGTGTTTACATACGAAAATACTTTCGACATGTTGGTGCTTTGTGAGTACACCCGCTTTAATCTGAACCGCTCTTCTCTCTTATCTCTTCTCCTCCCTGGGAAGACAGAGGATGACGTCACGGTACTCAGCAGGATGTATGGTGACGCGAGCGACTTGACTACAGCGAGCGCTGATGTGGAACAAATGTATCGCGGAGAGAACAGTCATTGAAGCAGTTGTAAGTGCCTTTAGGATAACTGAACCCTATTGCTGAGACTTCACTGTCTGTCACCATGCTGTATCTCATGAACCCCAATAGTAAGAGAATTTAATTTTAATACCTACTTGAGTGGCCACACGCTCTTGGTCCGTTTCGTCACACTTTCTACCTGCTAGAGTAGCTGACACGCTCTTGGTCCGTTTCGTCACAGTTTCTAATTCTAGAGTGGCCGACACGCCTGGTCCGTTTTCGTCACACTTTCTACCTGCTAGTAGCTGACACGCTCTTGGTCCGTTTCGTCACAGTTTCTAACTTCTAGAGTGGCCGACACGCTCTTGGTCCGTTTCGTCACACTTTCTACCTACTAGAGTGGCCGACACGCTCTTGGTCCGTTTCGTCACACTTTCTACCTACTAGAGTGGCCGACACGCTCTTGGTCCGTTTCGTCACAGTTTCTACCTTCTAGAGTGCCCGACACGCTCTTGGTCCGTTTCGTCACTACGAGAGATACAAATAGTACGAGAGACCAGTTTGAGCTGGCCTCACTTTCATAGAAACACTACGAGAGACGAGTTTTAGCTGGCCTCACTTACTGACTGTATGGAGGACCTCTATAATTATGTTGGACTCTGGTGCGATTTCTAACAGTTGTTTGCTATACAGTGTGCCATATACAATGTTGCGCAACATCGTTCAAATGTCGCGCAACATGTCGTCACCGATCGTTGTAAGTGTTGTACCATCGAACGCGGCTCGAGTCCCTTTTTCAAACGACACCCCACACATGGTACCTACTACTACCTACTACCGTACCGTAGGCGGTTTTCCAGTTCTATAATTTTTAAGTTTTAAGTTCTAAGTTCTAAGTTTTCGCGAGGCGAACGTGTCCGCGTGGCGAACACTATGCACCCAACAACTTTATCATATCGCAGAAAACATTTCATTACCGCGTTTTAAAAAACTACTAGCGCCATCTAGTGTTTACATACGAAAATACTTTCGACATGTTGGTGCTTTTGTGAGTACACCCGCTTTAATCTGAACCGCTCTTCTCTCTTATCTCTTCTCCTCCCTGGGAAGACAGAGAGAGGATGACGTCACGGTACTCAGCAGGATGTATGGTGACGCGAGCGACTTGACTACAGCGAGCGCTGATGTGGAACAAATGTATCGCGGGAGAGAACAGTCATTGAAGCAGTGCTCTTTAGGATAACTGAACCCTATTGCTGAGACTTCACTGTCTGTCACCATGCTGTATCTCATGAACCCCAATAGTAAGAGAATTTAATTTTAATACCTACTAGAGTGGCCGATACGCTCTTGGTCCGTTTCGTCACAGTTTCTACCTACTAGAGTGGCTGACACGCTCTTGGTCCGTTTCGTCACAGTTTCTACCTTCTAGAGTGCCCGACACGCTCTTGGTCCGTTTCGTCACACTTTCTACCTACTAGAGTGGCCGACACGCTCTTGGTCCGTTTCGTCACACTTTCTACCTGCTAGAGTAGCCGACACGCTCTTGGTCCGTTTCGTCACACTTTCTACCTACTAGAGTGGCCGACACGCTCTTGGTCCGTTTCGTCACTACGAGAGATACAAATAGTACGAGAGACCAGTTTTAGCTGGCCTCACTTTCATACAAACACTACGAGAGACGAGTTTTAGCTGGCCTCACTTACTGACTGTATGGAGGACCTCTATAGTTATGTTGGACTCTGGTGCGATTTCTAACAGTTGTTTGCTATACAGTGTGCCATATACAATGTTGCGCAACATCGTTCAAATGTCGCGCAACATGTCGTCACCGATCGCCGTAAGTGTTGTACCATCGAACGCGGCTCGAGTCCCTCTTTCAAACGACACCCCACACATGGTACCTACTACTACCTACTACCGTACCGTAGGCGGTTCGGTTTTCCAGTTCTAATTTTAATTTTAAGTTCTAAGTTTCCGCGAGGCGAACGTGTCCGCGTGGCGAACACTATGCACCCAACACCTTTATCATATCGCAGAAAACATTTCATTACCGCGTTTTAAAAAACTACTAGCGCCATCTAGTGTTTACATACGAAAATACTTTCGACATGTTGGTGCTTTTGTGAGTACACCCGCTTTAATCTGAACCGCTCTTCTCTCTTATCTCTTCTCCTCCCTGGGAAGACAGAGAGAGGATGACGTCACGGTACTCAGCAGGATGTATGGTGACGCGAGCGACTTGACTACAGCGAGCGCTGATGTGGAACAAATGTATCGCGGGAGAGAACAGTCATTGAAGCAGTTGTAAGTGCTCTTAGGATAACTGAACCCTATTGCTGAGACTTCACTGTCTGTCACCATGCTGTATCTCATGAACCCCAATAGTAAGAGAATTTAATTTTAATACCTACTAGAGTGGCCGACACGCTCTTGGTCCGTTTCGTCACACTTTCTACCTACTAGAGTGCCCGACACGCTCTTGGTCCGTTTCGTCACAGTTTCTAACTTCTAGTGTGGCCGACACGCTCTTGGTCCGTTTCGTCACACTTTCTACCTGCTAGAGTAGCTGACACGCTCTTGGTCCGTTTCGTCACAGTTTCTAACTTCTAGAGTGGCCGACACGCTCTTGGTCCGTTTCGTCACACTTTCTACCTGCTAGAGTAGCTGACACGCTCTTGGTCCGTTTCGTCACAGTTTCTAACTTCTAGAGTGGCCGACACGCTCTTGGTCCGTTTCGTCACACTTTCTACCTACTAGAGTGGCCGACACGCTCTTGGTCCGTTTCGTCACACTTTCTACCTACTAGAGTGGCCGACACGCTCTTGGTCCGTTTCGTCACACTTTCTACCTACTAGAGTGGCTGACACGCTCTTGGTCCGTTTCGTCACAGTTTCTACCTTCTAGAGTGCCCGACACGCTCTTGGTCCGTTTCGTCACTACGAGAGATACAAATAGTACGAGAGACCAGTTTTAGCTGGCCTCACTTTCATACAAACACTACGAGAGACGAGTTTTAGCTGGCCTCACTTACTGACTGTATGGAGGACCTCTATAATTATGTTGGACTCTGGTGCGATTTCTAACAGTTGTTTGCTATACAGTGTGCCATATACAATGTTGCGCAACATCGTTCAAATGTCGCGCAACATGTCGTCACCGATCGCCGTAAGTGTTGTACCATCGAACGCGGCTCGAGTCCCTCTTTCAAACGACACCCCACACATGGTACCTACTACTACCTACTACCGTACCGTAGGCGGTTCGGTTTTCCAGTTCTAATTTTTAATTTTAAGTTTTAAGTTCTAAGTTCTAAGTTTTCAGGCGAACGTGTCCGCGTGGCGAACACTATGCACCCAACACCTTTATCATATCGCAGAAAACATTTCATTACCGCGTTTTAAAAAACTACTAGCGCCATCTAGTGTTTACATACGAAAATACTTTCGACATGTTGGTGCTTTTGTGAGTACACCCGCTTTAATCTGAACCGCTCTTCTCTTATCTCTTCTCCCCTGGGAAGACAGAGGATGACGTCACGGTACTCAGCAGGATGTATGGTGACGCGAGCGACTTGACTACAGCGAGCGCTGATGTGGAACAAATGTATCGCGGAGAGAACAGTCATTGAAGCAGTTGTAAGTGCTCTTTAGGATAACTGAACCCTATTGCTGAGACTTCACTGTCTGTCACCATGCTGTATCTCATGAACCCCAATAGTAAGAGAATTTAATTTTAATACCTACTAGAGTGGCCGACACGCTCTTGGTCCGTTTCGTCACACTTTCTACCTACTAGAGTGGCCGACACGCTCTTGGTCCGTTTCGTCACACTTTCTACCTACTAGAGTGGCCGACACGCTCTTGGTCCGTTTCGTCACAGTTTCTACCTACTAGAGTGGCTGACACGCTCTTGGTCCGTTTCGTCACACTTTCTACCTGCTAGAGTAGCTGACACGCTCTTGGTCCGTTTCGTCACAGTTTCTAACTTCTAGAGTGGCCGACACGCTCTTGGTCCGTTTCGTCACACTTTCTACCTACTAGAGTGGCCGACACGCTCTTGGTCCGTTTCGTCACACTTTCTACCTACTAGAGTGGCCGACACGCTCTTGGTCCGTTTCGTCACAGTTTCTACCTACTAGAGTGGCTGACACGCTCTTGGTCCGTTTCGTCACTACGAGAGATACAAATAGTACGAGAGACCAGTTTTAGCTGGCCTCACTTTCATACAAACACTACGAGAGACGAGTTTTAGCTGGCCTCACTTACTGACTGTATGGAGGACCTCTATAATTATGTTGGACTCTGGTGCGATTTCTAACAGTTGTTTGCTATACAGTGTGCCATATACAATGTTGCGCAACATCGTTCAAATGTCGCGCAACATGTCGTCACCGATCGCCGTAAGTGTTGTACCATCGAACGCGGCTCGAGTCCCTCTTTCAAACGACACCCCACACATGGTACCTACTACTACCTACTACCGTACCGTAGGCGGTTCGGTTTTCCAGTTCTAATTTTTAATTTTTAAGTTTTAAGTTCTAAGTTCTAAGTTTTCGCAAGGCGAACGTGTCCGCGTGGCGAACACTATGCACCCAACACCTTTATCATATCGCAGAAAACATTTCATTACCGCGTTTTAAAAAACTACTAGCGCCATCTAGTGTTTACATACGAAAATACTTTCGACATGTTGGTGCTTTTGTGAGTACACCCGCTTTAATCTGAACCGCTCTTCTCTCTTATCTCTTCTCCTCCCTGGGAAGACAGAGAGAGGATGACGTCACGGTACTCAGCAGGATGTATGGTGACGCGAGCGACTTGACTACAGCGAGCGCTGATGTGGAACAAATGTATCGCGGGAGAGAACAGTCATTGAAGCAGTTGTAAGTGCTCTTTAGGATAACTGAACCCTATTGCTGAGACTTCACTGTCTGTCACCATGCTGTATCTCATGAACCCCAATAGTAAGAGAATTTAATTTTAATACCTACTTGAGTGGCCGACACGCTCTTGGTCCGTTTCGTCACACTTTCTACCTGCTAGAGTAGCTGACACGCTCTTGGTCCGTTTCGTCACAGTTTCTAACTTCTAGAGTGGCCGACACGCCCTTGGTCCGTTTCGTCACACTTTCTACCTGCTAGAGTAGCTGACACGCTCTTGGTCCGTTTCGTCACAGTTTCTAACTTCTAGAGTGGCCGACACGCTCTTGGTCCGTTTCGTCACACTTTCTACCTACTAGAGTGGCCGACACGCTCTTGGTCCGTTTCGTCACACTTTCTACCTACTAGAGTGGCCGACACGCTCTTGGTCCGTTTCGTCACAGTTTCTACCTTCTAGAGCCCGACACGCTCTTGGTCCGTTCGTCACTACGAGAGATACAAATAGTACGAGAGACCAGTTTGAGCTGGCCTCACTTTCATAGAAACACGAGAGACGAGTTTTAGCTGGCCTCACTTACTGACTGTATGGAGGACCTCTATAATTATGTTGGACTCTGGTGCGATTTCTAACAGTTGTTTGCTATACAGTGTGCCATATACAATGTTGCGCAACATCGTTCAAATGTCGCGCAACATGTCGTCACCGATCGTTGTAAGTGTTGTACCATCGAACGCGGCTCGAGTCCCTTTTTCAAACGACACCCCACACATGGTACCTACTACTACCTACTACCGTACCGTAGGCGGTTTTCCAGTTCTATAATTTTTAAGTTTTAAGTTCTAAGTTCTAAGTTTTCGCGAGGCGAACGTGTCCGCGTGGCGAACACTATGCACCCAACAACTTTATCATATCGCAGAAAACATTTCATTACCGCGTTTTAAAAAACTACTAGCGCCATCTAGTGTTTACATACGAAAATACTTTCGACATGTTGGTGCTTTGTGAGTACACCCGCTTTAATCTGAACCGCTCTTCTCTTATCTCTTCTCCTCCCTGGGAAGACAGAGAGAGGATGACGTCACGGTACTCAGCAGGATGTATGGTGACGCGAGCGACTTGACTACAGCGAGCGCTGATGTGGAACAAATGTATCGCGGGAGAGAACAGTCATTGAAGCAGTTGTAAGTGCTCTTTAGGATAACTGAACCCTATTGCTGAGACTTCACTGTCTGTCACCATGCTGTATCTCATGAACCCCAATAGTAAGAGAATTTAATTTTAATACCTACTAGAGTGGCCGATACGCTCTTGGTCCGTTTCGTCACAGTTTCTACCTACTAGAGTGGCTGACACGCTCTTGGTCCGTTTCGTCACAGTTTCTACCTTCTAGAGTGCCCGACACGCTCTTGGTCCGTTTCGTCACACTTTCTACCTACTAGAGTGGCCGACACGCTCTTGGTCCGTTTCGTCACACTTTCTACCTGCTAGAGTAGCCGACACGCTCTTGGTCCGTTTCGTCACACTTTCTACCTACTAGAGTGGCCGACACGCTCTTGGTCCGTTTCGTCACTACGAGAGATACAAATAGTACGAGAGACCAGTTTTAGCTGGCCTCACTTTCATACAAACACTACGAGAGACGAGTTTTAGCTGGCCTCACTTACTGACTG
Organism: Phthorimaea operculella; assembly: GCA_024500475.1. NCBI lineage: Eukaryota > Metazoa > Arthropoda > Insecta > Lepidoptera > Gelechiidae > Phthorimaea > Phthorimaea operculella. Next base: position 1,356,146 of record JANFCV010000049.1, read on the forward strand.
TATGGAGGACCTCTATAGTTATGTTGGACTCTGGTGCGATTTCTAACAGTTGTTTGCTATACAGTGTGCCATATACAATGTTGCGCAACATCGTTCAAATGTCGCGCAACATGTCGTCACCGATCGCCGTAAGTGTTGTACCATCGAACGCGGCTCGAGTCCCTCTTTCAAACGACACCCCACACATGGTACCTACTACTACCTACTACCGTACCGTAGGCGGTTCGGTTTTCCAGTTCTAATTTTTAATTTTTAAGTTCTAAGTTTCCGCGAGGCGAACGTGTCCGCGTGGCGAACACTATGCACCCAACACCTTTATCATATCGCAGAAAACATTTCATTACCGCGTTTTAAAAAACTACTAGCGCCATCTAGTGTTTACATACGAAAATACTTTCGACATGTTGGTGCTTTTGTGAGTACACCGCTTTAATCTGAACCGCTCTTCTCTCTTATCTCTCTCTCCCTGGGAGAGAGAGATGACGTCACGGTACTCAGCAGGATGTATGGTGACGCGAGCGACTTGACTACAGCGAGCGCTGATGTGGAACAAATGTATCGCGGGAGAGAACAGTCATTGAAGCAGTTGTAAGTGCTCTTTAGGATAACTGAACCCTATTGCTGAGACTTCACTGTCTGTCACCATGCTGTATCTCATGAACCCCAATAGTAAGAGAATTTAATTTTAATACCTACTAGAGTGGCCGACACGCTCTTGGTCCGTTTCGTCACACTTTCTACCTACTAGAGTGCCCGACACGCTCTTGGTCCGTTTCGTCACAGTTTCTAACTTCTAGTGTGGCCGACACGCTCTTGGTCCGTTTCGTCACACTTTCTACCTGCTAGAGTAGCTGACACGCTCTTGGTCCGTTTCGTCACAGTTTCTAACTTCTAGAGTGGCCGACACGCTCTTGGTCCGTTTCGTCACACTTTCTACCTACTAGAGTGGCCGACACGCTCTTGGTCCGTTTCGTCACACTTTCTACCTACTAGAGTGGCCGACACGCTCTTGGTCCGTTTCGTCACACTTTCTACCTACTAGAGTGGCTGACACGCTCTTGGTCCGTTTCGTCACAGTTTCTACCTTCTAGAGTGCCCGACACGCTCTTGGTCCGTTTCGTCACTACGAGATACAAATAGTACGAGAGACCAGTTTTAGCTGGCCTCACTTTCATACAAACACTACGAGAGACGAGTTTTAGCTGGCCTCACTTACTGACTGTATGGAGGACCTCTATAATTATGTTGGACTCTGGTGCGATTTCTAACAGTTGTTTGCTATACAGTGTGCCATATACAATGTTGCGCAACATCGTTCAAATGTCGCGCAACATGTCGTCACCGATCGCCGTAAGTGTTGTACCATCGAACGCGGCTCGAGTCCCTCTTCAAACGACACCCCACATGGTACCTACTACTACCTACTACCGTACCGTAGGCGGTTCGGTTTTCCAGTTCTAATTTTTAATTTTTAAGTTTTAAGTTCTAAGTTCTAAGTTTTCGCAAGGCGAACGTGTCCGCGTGGCGAACACTATGCACCCAACACCTTTATCATATCGCAGAAAACATTTCATTACCGCGTTTTAAAAAACTACTAGCGCCATCTAGTGTTTACATACGAAAATACTTTCGACATGTTGGTGCTTTTGTGAGTACACCCGCTTTAATCTGAACCGCTCTTCTCTCTTATCTCTTCTCCTCCCTGGGAAGACAGAGAGAGGATGACGTCACGGTACTCAGCAGGATGTATGGTGACGCGAGCGACTTGACTACAGCGAGCGCTGATGTGGAACAAATGTATCGCGGGAGAGAACAGTCATTGAAGCAGTTGTAAGTGCTCTTAGGATAACTGAACCCTATTGCTGAGACTTCACTGTCTGTCACCATGCTGTATCTCATGAACCCCAATAGTAAGAGAATTTAATTTTAATACCTACTAGAGTGGCCGACACGCTCTTGGTCCGTTTCGTCACACTTTCTACCTACTAGAGTGGCCGACACGCTCTTGGTCCGTTTCGTCACACTTTCTACCTACTAGAGTGGCCGACACGCTCTTGGTCCGTTTCGTCACAGTTTCTACCTACTAGAGTGGCTGACACGCTCTTGGTCCGTTTCGTCACACTTTCTACCTGCTAGAGTAGCTGACACGCTCTTGGTCCGTTTCGTCACAGTTTCTAACTTCTAGAGTGGCCGACACGCTCTTGGTCCGTTTCGTCACACTTTCTACCTACTAGAGTGGCCGACACGCTCTTGGTCCGTTTCGTCACACTTTCTACCTACTAGAGTGGCCGACACGCTCTTGGTCCGTTTCGTCACAGTTTCTACCTACTAGAGTGGCTGACACGCTCTTGGTCCGTTTCGTCACTACGAGAGATACAAATAGTACGAGAGACCAGTTTTAGCTGGCCTCACTTTCATACAAACACTACGAGAGACGAGTTTTAGCTGGCCTCACTTACTGACTGTATGGAGGACCTCTATAATTATGTTGGACTCTGGTGCGATTTCTAACAGTTGTTTGCTATACAGTGTGCCATATACAATGTTGCGCAACATCGTTCAAATGTCGCGCAACATGTCGTCACCGATCGCCGTAAGTGTTGTACCATCGAACGCGGCTCGAGTCCCTCTTTCAAACGACACCCCACACATGGTACCTACTACTACCTACTACCGTACCGTAGGCGGTTCGGTTTTCCAGTTCTAATTTTTAATTTTTAAGTTTTAAGTTCTAAGTTCTAAGTTTTCGTAAGGCGAACGTGTCCGCGTGGCGAACACTATGCACCCAACACCTTTATCATATCGCAGAAAACATTTCATTACCGCGTTTTAAAAAACTACTAGCGCCATCTAGTGTTTACATACGAAAATACTTTCGACATGTTGGTGCTTTTGTGAGTACACCCGCTTTAATCTGAACCGCTCTTCTCTTATATCTCTTCTCCTCCTGGGAAGACAGAGAGGGATGACGTCACGGTACTCAGCAGGATGTATGGTGACGCGAGCGACTTGACTACAGCGAGCGCTGATGTGGAACAAATGTATCGCGGGAGAGAACAGTCATTGAAGCAGTTGTAAGTGCTCTTTAGGATAACTGAACCCTATTGCTGAGACTTCACTGTCTGTCACCATGCTGTATCTCATGAACCCCAATAGTAAGAGAATTTAATTTTAATACCTACTAGAGTGGCCGACACGCTCTTGGTCCGTTTCGTCACACTTTCTACCTACTAGAGTGGCCGACACGCTCTTGGTCCGTTTCGTCACACTTTCTACCTACTAGAGTGGCCGACACGCTCTTGGTCCGTTTCGTCACAGTTTCTACCTACTAGAGTGGCTGACACGCTCTTGGTCCGTTTCGTCACACTTTCTACCTGCTAGAGTAGCTGACACGCTCTTGGTCCGTTTCGTCACAGTTTCTAACTTCTAGAGTGGCCGACACGCTCTTGGTCCGTTTCGTCACACTTTCTACCTACTAGAGTGGCCGACACGCTCTTGGTCCGTTTCGTCACACTTTCTACCTACTAGAGTGGCCGACACGCTCTTGGTCCGTTTCGTCACAGTTTCTACCTACTAGAGTGGCTGACACGCTCTTGGTCCGTTTCGTCACTACGAGAGATACAAATAGTACGAGAGACCAGTTTTAGCTGGCCTCACTTTCATACAAACACTACGAGAGACGAGTTTTAGCTGGCCTCACTTACTGACTGTATGGAGGACCTCTATAATTATGTTGGACTCTGGTGCGATTTCTAACAGTTGTTTGCTATACAGTGTGCCATATACAATGTTGCGCAACATCGTTCAAATGTCGCGCAACATGTCGTCACCGATCGCCGTAAGTGTTGTACCATCGAACGCGGCTCGAGTCCCTCTTTCAAACGACACCCCACACATGGTACCTACTACTACCTACTACCGTACCGTAGGCGGTTCGGTTTTCCAGTTCTAATTTTTAATTTTTAAGTTTTAAGTTCTAAGTTCTAAGTTTTAAGGCGAACGTGTCCGCGTGGCGAACACTATGCACCCAACACCTTTATCATATCGCAGAAAACATTTCATTACCGCGTTTTAAAAAACTACTAGCGCCATCTAGTGTTTACATACGAAAATACTTTCGACATGTTGGTGCTTTTGTGAGTACACCCGCTTTAATCTGAACCGCTCTTCTCTCTTATCTCTTCTCCTCCTGGGAAGACAGAGAGAGGATGACGTCACGGTACTCAGCAGGATGTATGGTGACGCGAGCGACTTGACTACAGCGAGCGCTGATGTGGAACAAATGTATCGCGGGAGAGAACAGTCATTGAAGCAGTTGTAAGTGCTCTTTAGGATAACTGAACCCTATTGCTGAGACTTCACTGTCTGTCACCATGCTGTATCTCATGAACCCCAATAGTAAGAGAATTTAATTTTAATACCTACTTGAGTGGCCGACACGCTCTTGGTCCGTTTCGTCACACTTTCTACCTGCTAGAGTAGCTGACACGCTCTTGGTCCGTTTCGTCACAGTTTCTAATTCTAGAGAACGCTATTGGTCCGTTTCGTCACAGTTTCTAACTTCTAGAGTGGCCGACACGCTCTTGGTCCGTTTCGTCACAATTTCTCACTACTAGAGTGGCCGACACGCTCTTGGTCCGTTTCGTCACACTTTCTACCTACTAGAGTGGCCGACACGCTCTTGGTCCGTTTCGTCACAGTTTCTACCTTCTAGAGTGCCCGACACGCTCTTGGTCCGTTTCGTCACTACGAGAGATACAAATAGTACGAGAGACCAGTTTGAGCTGGCCTCACTTTCATAGAAACACTACGAGAGACGAGTTTTAGCTGGCCTCACTTACTGACTGTATGGAGGACCTCTATAATTATGTTGGACTCTGGTGCGATTTCTAACAGTTGTTTGCTATACAGTGTGCCATATACAATGTTGCGCAACATCGTTCAAATGTCGCGCAACATGTCGTCACCGATCGTTGTAAGTGTTGTACCATCGAACGCGGCTCGAGTCCCTTTTTCAAACGACACCCCACACATGGTACCTACTACTACCTACTACCGTACCGTAGGCGGTTTTCCAGTTCTATAATTTTTAAGTTTTAAGTTCTAAGTTCTAAGTTTTCGCGAGGCGAACGTGTCCGCGTGGCGAACACTATGCACCCGACACCTTTATCATATCGCAGAAAACATTTCATTACCGCGTTTTAAAAAACTACTAGCGCCATCTAGTGTTTACATACGAAAATACTTTCGACATGTTGGTGCTTTTGTGAGTACACCCGCTTTAATCTGAACCGCTCTTCTCTCTTATCTCTTCTCCTCCCTGGGAAGACAGAGAGAGGATGACGTCACGGTACTCAGCAGGATGTATGGTGACGCGAGCGACTTGACTACAGCGAGCGCTGATGTGGAACAAATGTATCGCGGGAGAGAACAGTCATTGAAGCAGTTGTAAGTGTATTTGTCAAAGTTACAGACAGACAAAATTTACGAAATGGTAAAGATTTGTAGTAGACTAAAAAATCTTAAAAAAATGACATCACATCGCACACTAAATGACTCAGTTTAATTGTACACTTTGTAAATATTTATTTTGACAAAATAAAGAAAAACTATACTTTTTGAAATTGTTATAGCCGTTAAATACATATTTTTACTAAAATATAATAGGGTGAAAACTCTACTAGTGATAGATAACGAATATGCCGGACGGGCTGGTCATACATAAGGCAGAATTTTCCCAAAGGAACATAGGTTCACATATAAAAAATACCCAATATATTTATGTTTTAATTTCAGTAAAGCGTCAACACAACCCCTGAAGGAGTACATATTCTCTGGGTGCACTCGCCAACCCGCCTGCCACGAGCGTACCGTCACTGCGCTCACCCACTCCCTCAGGCAACAGCTGGGCGGAGTCGAGAGGACTGTACTGGACCTGGGGGGAAGGTTCACATTAGTAAAGGTATCATATCTTATCTTATTTAGCCATCGGGATCCCACTGCTGGGCAAAGGCTTCCCTCCTAATTCCACTGCTCGCGATACTTTGGGTACTATTGTATTACCCGTCCAGTTTCTCACGCTATCTGCGTCTGGGAGACCCAGAAATGTTGAAGTAACTTTCATAAATGTATGTACCTCGTGTGCTAGCGGCTATGAATACTGCCACCTCTAGTCCAAACAGTGTGTTCCATGACGTATTTTTGACCTCGGCAGAATATTTGTCGCCTGTTAACCGCATGGTGGCGGTGATACCACCTACAATAGCTTCCCTAAGAGGGTCGACGTCAGGCAGGCGGCCGGGCAGAGCCCCGGTCGACGCTTGACATATATTATATTCAATTCCTTATTTCCGTTTATGACAATTTGTTTTCTCTTTCTATCTTCAGAGCGGTGACAAGGACGGCCTGCGTAAACTCTGGCAGTGGTTCCTGACCGACCCCCCGCGACTCTTGGCCGCCGTCAAAACTGTACAAGGGAGCTAGTTATAAGGTTCATTTCACTTTGTATTTCTTCTATAGTACGACCATATTTGACAGCTCTCAAAATGATGTTAAGAGGGCTTTCACGTTTTTCTCAGAAACAAAAATGTGCGCCACTCAAATTTGATCATAAACTTATACGCATTGAGTCGAATTTCCCGTGGTAGCGGACGCGCAACTCAACCACGGAGTGTCATTTTGCGAAATTTAGAGGTGTTTTTGAATATTTTTAACAATAACATTTTAATGAATAAAAATTCATTTCTTTTGCAATTTAACTAAATACATTTTCTTCTAACACATATATTTTTTTCGAATTTATCCTGTTGGTAGTTTTTCATACAGAAGCCATTAAAATTGAGAAATATTTTGCCAAAATTCGAATGCGAAAACGTAATTTTTAGCTAGGTTGTGGAATGAAATTGAAAAATGTACAAAATAAAGTTTGTTCTCAAAGATATCTTCTATGCATATGTAAAATTGGTATTTTGTTACACTGTACCATACATCTACAACTCAGGCCTAATTTGAGGTCTTCTCCTACATTTTCAGTAACTTGTTTTAGTTTTCGCTGTTTTACTATAAGTAATAAATTAAAATGTTCATAATAAAGTTTTTAGATAAAGATGTGTTTGACTTTATGTATAAGATATTTTATTTTTTTACCGTACAGTTTAACTTAAAAACTGATTTTTATAACGCCTATTTTCGGTAATTTGCCAGAAAAAGTTAATAGCCCTCTTAATGCTTTTGTATAAGGTCTTTTTTTCGTTGTTGACACGTCTTCTAATATGGGTTTGATAGCTGTCAAATATGGTCTGTTCCAATGGCCATACAAAACTGTACAAGGGAGCTAATTGTGGGGTCCATTCCACTTTGTATTCCTTCTAGACATGCATCGTCCAGTCGGACATTGTTAAGGGCAAGCTCCACAGAATAGTCGCGCGACGCGACGCGCAACATGCCATCTGCCAGACAAGCGATCGCCAGTCGTTATCGACGGAACGCGCATTTTACGTGTGTATCTTTTTTTCTTATGGACGGTTTCAAGCGTCGCGGTGACGAACGTCCCACGTCTCCGACGTTCACTTGTTTGACAGATGCCGTCTTATGTCTCATGTCTCACGGCTACTCTGTGAAGCTTGCGCCTAATAATTGGCAACTATAGTTATGCGGAGGTATCGTATGCGGAGGATTAATTGATAACTTTGCAATACCTACTATACCAATTTTAAAACCCAACTTTCCCATCCGTGGAGGTATTGTACAAGAAGTGTTTTTCGATAAAATAAAACTGGTAAGCTCATAAATATAAAATATTTTTATTACAATAACTACTTAAAATTAACAAGATATAAAATTATTCTAATTTAAATACTACAATCTATTGGGATTGTAATGCACTCACAGTGCTATATTATTCTCACAAGTGAAAATAAGAAATAGATAAAATGACATGCATCGACCGGGGATCGAACCCGGGCCGCATGGGTAAACGCCCCACCGCTCTGCCACTGAGCTATCGATGCACGGCCGATGAACGCCAAATTATCTATCTCTTGATGCTCGTCTCCAAGCGACGATCCAGCGACATCTGTAGAAAGTATTTAGAACTTACTACGGGTTCGATCCCCGGTCGATGCATGTCATTTTATCTATTTCTTATTTTCACTTAAATACTACAGTTTGATCACACTATGTAGTCAGCACCATAGTTTTATTACACTTAAACTAAATTGCATTTGACTATACAGGGTCGTACCCTGATGATCGATTTATTAATTTAAAAAGCGACCAAAACTTAGAGTAGGTATACGGGGTTTAAGGGACAGCTCTCTGAATGCTGATAGGGTGCAATCAGACCATGAAACTGAAGAACTTCCCATTGGAAAATATTTCAGGAGACGTAATAGTAGTTTATGCAATTGCGTTATAATAAGAGGCTTTAGGATGTGAGTGTCTGTTTATCACACGAGGCGCAGCCGAGTGTGATAATAGATTGACACGAGCATTCTAAAGCCTAATTATATTGCAATTGACAACAGCTCAAATAGCAAACCTACTCATATTATTAGTTTGAATTAAACTTTAGGCTACAAGAGAAGCCTCTGTTCCACATTTGTTAGCAAAATCGCTTCTATTTCCTTTTAATTATATAATTAAAAATTGCTCATTCTAAAAGGACGTAAGTGCATGATGACGTCACAATACGACTATAAATATGGTATCACTAAATTCAGAGTAATATTAAAATTATAATGGCAATACTGGCGATCGAAAGATTGACAACAACCGTCAATCGAATCTATGGTTACCAGACATTACAACAGGGTTGTCAACCAACCATACGAGACAAATACGAAAATGGACTACCATACGAGGAGTCGTGCAATTTTGTCCGAGGTTTTAGAATTTCTCAATTTTGGATTCAGATGCTGATTGCGAACGAGTTTCTTGAAATAAAGTAAAATTTCATTTAATCGGACGGAAAGAAGACAATTAAGGAAGTACGAGCGTAAGTTGCGAACGAGCGTGGTCTGCGGGAAAACATCGAGAACCAATCATGGAAGACGGTTGGCCACTTGTTACACCATGACGAATACATAACGAACATTGCTGAAGGAAAAAAGGAAGGATAAGACCAAGACAAACACATACATATTTTACCTATATTAAAGAAAAGGCTAGAAAAAAGCTGTACCAAGAGGCTCTCTCTCTCTCTTCGTGTGGGACGCCGAGTCGTTCAACGACCAAGTGGCTTAAGAGGCTTAAGAGGTCAAACCCCTTGTAAGAATAAGGAGAGACTCAACTTAGTAAAAATTATAGACTGGAAACGCCACACTTATTTACTGTGAGAGGTGGGGCCCAGCCCACCATAACATAAAGGAATCTACGTCAATTTTGAACCGTCGTCGACAAGAGATAAATGTATGACGATGAACAAAAACGGCTACTGAAAAAAAATGTATGAGTTTCCAGTACTAAAAATTACTAGAAGAAAAAAATCTTGGTTGCCATGCCAACCCTGCATTACAATCATCTGCCAATCAGTTGCATTTGACTTTGATTTGGCTATCATCATGATGACATCTTTGACTCTCAAAATGCGCTTTTTTTGTATATTTACATCCACAAACGGGAGTGTTTTTTTTGCAGGATAATCATCGTACTGTGACGTCACAGGCACATTTTCAGAAGTTTTTTATTATTTCCTAAATTATGCTATAGAAAAAATCGGAATATTTCTTACATTAATTTATGATCGAAATTCTGCAAAATGATCATGGAAAAAGTGGATGTTAACTAATTTGAGCTGTTGTCAATTGCATACACTATTTTATCTACACTTTACAAGAAAAACTATGAAAAATAATTCATACCTCCGCACTTCACTATGGCGATTGCAAGCATATCTACTGAACCACCAACTGAACGACTTTTATACATAAGTAACTTTTTAACTAAACGTTAAAATGGAAGCTCATAAAAACGGAACAACTTTTAAAATTAAAAAGCATTAATCGGTAAATTTTAATTCGGAAAATGATTTGAAGCAAAGATTTAATACTAAATAAGTCCTCATAATTTCAAGTGTCGTCCCATTCTTTGATTGTGTCGTGACATTTGTTTTTTTTTTATTATCTTACTGCTAAATGTCGATATCATAAAGTCAGAAAAAAGTACTTTATGACATCGACATTTTACTTTATGATATCGACATTTTTTTTAAAGGCTGAATGGCTGTAAAGCAGTTGCTTATACATTTGCTTTCGAATTTGTAATAGGAACATTATGTATGAAGTGTAGATAAAAATCTTTTTAACCCCCATCCCATACAAATTAAAATCAGCTGACTGCATTTACCATGGGCAGTCATAAAATTTTTATATCTCTTTATTTTTTTTTCTCATGGGAAGTTGTTCTGTTTCATGGTCTGAATGCACCCTATCAGTATTTGGAGAGCTGTCCCTTATACTCTGTATAAGTAAGCTATAGAGCGCGCCTTACTGGGTATGAACGGTTGGCACTAGTACGAATACAACCTCTGTCCATCAGTAGCAAAACGCCAGTGGTTACCCCATTGAACCTGTATTCTTCTTATACATTGACGTGAGTATCTATGAAACTATTGCTTACGTTTGACAGTACGGCGCGGGGCGATACGCGCACTCTATAGCTTGCTATACTCTCTAAATAATTTAATAATGAGGAACACCTAAAAACATAGTAGCATGTACTGTAACGCAGCGATGTTAAATAGTTTTACAAGAAATAGTTTTTTTTTCTACTTTGGTTTAAATAGTACATAAATATTTAATTTTTATGTAGGTACCCATATTTTTATCCATGTATGGGGTTTTGGACCTACCACTTTGTATTCATGGAAACTCGATACATCGTTATAGCACCGTGCGGTGCCGGATTAGAATAGCATCACCCCATATCTTTCCTGTGGGTGTCGTCAGAAGCGACAAAGGGATTTTGAGAGTTGATGTGTATTGCAATTTTAGGCGACAAGCTGACAACCTGTCACTATGGCGATACACAGTCTTCTGATTGCGTTAATGTCAGACGTGCGTGGTATAAGTGGCCGTTTTATAAGGCCGTTTACTGTTTGCCTACCCCGCTAGCGATATAGGCGTGTTATACTAAGTGTTACAGAACAACAAATAAAGCCGAAAAGATGTCAAGATACTCGTAAAACTGAACAATTTTCCTTATGCGTCGAAACATGAAAAAAAGCGGCCAAGAGCGTGTCAGACACGCCCACAAATAGGGTTTCGTAGTCAACGTTTAAATATCAGGTTTTTCAGCATTACAAACTTAATTTTGTTGCTGGTTTGTTAGCAGCAGTATGATGACCAACCGCAAATAGAAAAACTCAATTTTTTCTGAAACCTTTAAGAGTACGATATCCGTTATAGTTTTCATTGTAATTTCAGATTGTAAGCTATGTTCCATATTTATTTCAAATTTTTAGCGTTTATACTTTAGAAGTTACAGCTGGAACAAATTATGGGTCAAAACCGCCCTTTTTAAAAGCAAATATCTCGTGACAGAAACATTTTAGTGACTTTGTTTCAAAGAAACCTCTCCTTAGTTTTAAAAGACCTATTCAACGATACCCTACTCAATATTACAGAAGAAAAAAAAAATTTGGAAGATGATGAGACCTAGTCCCAAGTGGGTCTGGAAGAAGATGAGACCTAGTCCCAAGTGGGTCTGGAAGATGATGAGACCTAGTCCCAAGTGGGTCTGGAAGATGATGAGACCTAGTCCCAAGTGGGTCTGGAAGAAGATGAGACCTAGTCCCAAGTGGGTCTGGAAGATGATGAGACCTAGTCCCAAGTGGGTCTGGAAGATGATGAGACCTAGTCCCAAGTGGGTCTGGAAGATGATGAGACCTAGTCCCAAGTGGGTCTGGAAGATGATGAGACCTAGTCCCAAGTGTGTCTGGAAGGTGATGAGACCTAGTCCCAAGTGGGTCTGGAAGATGATGAGACCTAGTCCCAAGTGGGTCTGGAAGGTGATGAGACCTAGTCCCAAGTGGGTCTGGAAGATGATGAGACCTAGTCCCAAGTGGGTCTGGAAGATGATGAGACCTAGTCCCAAGTGGGTCTGGAAGGTGATGAGACCTAGTCCCAAGTGGGTCTGGGTGGTTTCCGTATCATAGTGTCTTCAGGCGCTACGTGTATGGGGTTGTTGAAATCCAGCTCGATGTTCTCCGGCACGGCGTCGTAGTAAGTGTGGTCGCTGGCGTTGGCTACAAACGAAACATCAAAATCATCATTAAATATAATAAAACTAAGTTGATAAAATGTACGTGCCGATAAAACTTTAAAAGGATTTCCGGTACAATAAAGGGACTTATGTAGTGCAATAGCCCTTTATCTACCCTCGAACAAGAAAGTTCCCGTTTTAACTTAAAGGGCGTATTTTTAAAGATATAAGGGCTTTTTCAATCCCTCAAGTAGTGATGCCATCTATTGTCGAGTTAGTCGAACTCCACCGTTCGTGATCTTTGATGCAAATTGCAATCTGATTCAAAATTTTGGATTTTAAATGCAATGTATTTAAAACTTTTTTATCAGACCAAACAGATAATACCGCGAGTTAAACCGCGGGCGGAAAGCTAGTAGTCTAATAAAACATGGTCTTACATTCCCAGAGAAACACAAGCCTACGTCACTAGTATTGCCACTTTATTTCAATAAAATACGTTATGGGGTAAATTCAATCTCAGAATAATAAGCTAAAATATTTCTTAATAATTTTATAATTTAGATTTACGTGTGTGTGTATTACCATAGTATTACCTTGAACTTTACAACAACACTTAAATTGTATTTATTAGTTAACAGTATTTTATATGATTTACAAAAAACATCATAAGAGCGGGTAATTCTGGTAACCCACAAGCATGATGACGTAGGCTTGTGTTAGTCACGTGGTTCACGAGTCTCGGAATGGAATACCAGGCGGAGTATCTTATTATACCATGATCAAAATGAGATTATTGAAAAATTCGTTACCGTTGGCTGGGACTTGAATAATCTAGTACCTATGAAGAGTCTATGTGTAATATCTAATAGGAACCAACTAGGAATGGAGGATCTATGGAATATCTGTTGAGTTCAGCCTAGCAAGGATCTCAGCAAGATGTCCCGTTACAGCGTAGCTTTGAATGCCACTCTGCCTCTGTTGTCCCAAAGAACAGCTAATTTAGTTTATACTAGCGGCCCGCCCAGCGGTTTCACCCGCTGCTACTTACATGTTTTCCCGTAGAAATTGGATCTTTGCCCGTAGAAAAAAGTCCATTACTCCGTTCCAGCAAAGGTGAATGTGCCAGCAGAAGCGACCCGTCATGCTGAATAACTTTTACTTTGTAGCCATTACCGTATCTCTTATAGTTTAGATGGGATGCTGGTGGTCTTCATCAGGTACTCCAGATCCTCGATGACCATTTACCAGCAGAAGTGGCCCGTCATGATGAACAACTTTTTCTATCAAGCCATGACCGTATCTCTTATAGTTTAGATGGGATGCTGGTGGTCCTCATCAGGTACTCCAGATCCTCGAGGGCTGACAAAAAGTAATCCATGTCCTTCTTTACTATGCTAGTAATATCAGTGCCAAATTTCGCGAAGATCGGTAAAGCGGTTTGGCTTATTTGGGTAATATCCGCTGTATTTCCCGCTTTTCCTGCTGCTTACCGTTTTCCCGTGGAAATGAGGAATTTTCCCGTGGTAAAAAGTAGCCTATGTTACTCAGGAATGTTGTAGCTTTCTAATGGTGAGAGAATTTTTGAAATCGGTCCAGTAGTTTCGGAGTTTATCGATTACATACATACAAAAAAACAAACAAAAAAACAAACAAAGTTTTCCTCTTTATTATATTAGTGTAGATTTGACAGTCGCCAAAATGGGCATTTAAAAGTTTCGTGACCGTTGACTATTTAAAATGTAGGAAGGTCTTTACCTGTCAAATTCAGCCTAGCAATGATCTCAGCTAAATGCTCCGGTTCCAGCGTAGCTTTGACTGTCATCCTGTCTCTGTTAAGACTGCGTCTGTGCCGCGACGACCGTCGTGTGATCCTCGTGTTGTTGTTTCGGTTGAGGAGAGGCAGAGTGAACACCATTTCTGATAAGGGCGTGTTGTCTGGGCCGAATTCCTGGAAGACAACAAACAGTACTCAATACTCAATTCTTTATTGTTTTTATGTTGTACATAAGATCTTATAAAATTGTTATTTAAGAACTTGAATTTCAGTGCGGTAACTTCAAAGTTTAAAATTAGATCAAAATTCATTATTTAAGAAATTATAAGGCCAGTAGACACAAGATTATAAAGGATAATCAGATACCTTCAATCTAAAGCTTAGTAGAATTTCCTAATTATTCACTGTGACCATTTTTACACTCCGAGACCCGACGATCTTTTCTTTAAAAACATAACGGTCCTTCTGTTCTGAGGCATAATTAGATTTATACTACACCTGCATAGTAATTTACCTATAGCTTTACACTTTATAGGGGGGGAACGTTAGTCATTGTTCAACGTACAAATTAGCGGGAGGGAATTAACCATACAAATCACTTTCCTCCCGTGGGAGTTTTTACAGAATTTAGTACAGTTGAACGGGTAGGTGAACACAAGTAGATCAGTTTTCATTAATAAGTTGTCCAGTTTCTTAAGTTGTACAGTTTTTAAAGTTGTTTAGGTTGAAAAGTTGTTCAGTTTCAAAAGTTGTTCAGTCTCAAATGTTGTTCAGTTTTGAAAAGTTATTGAGTTTCATAAGTTGTTCAGGTTTGTAAGTTGTTCAGTTTTGTAAGTTGTTCAGTTTTGTAAGTTGTTCAGTTTGTAAGTTGTTCAGTTTTGTAAGTTGTTCAGTTTTGTAAGTTGTTCAGTTTTGTAATTTGTTCAGTTTTGTAAATTGTTCAGTTTTGTAAATTGTTCAGTTTTGTAAGTTGTTCAGTTTTGTAAGTTGTTCAGTTTTATAAGTTGTAAAGTTTTAAAAGTTGTTTAGTTGTACCTAACAGTTGTTCAGTTTCAAAAGTTGTTCAGTTTCAAAATACATATGTTCATTTTAGAAGTTGTTCAGTTTTGAAGGTTGTTCAGTTTTAAAAGATATTCAGTTTTGTAAGTTATTGAATTTAAATATTGCACTGCCGTATGCATATGAGAATTTGGAAATGTGTACCTGTGAAGTTTATTATTTGCGGATGTTTCAATTCACCCCGTGGCTGTTACAACTGACCCCGCAGGTGTAGTATAAAGCACTATGTATTACTCGGATGAAAGTCCGACTACAAACTCGGGTGTATTGAGGCCCTCAGCTGCGCTTCGGGCCTCAAACTACACCCTCGTTAGTAATCGGTTTCTTTCTCCCCGCGTATACAATGTACTATTATAGTATACCTAGCGAAGGTTATTCGGAAAACTGTTGGCCGAAATTATTGTAGGTAATGTCTATTGTTGATCTAAATTCAATTGTCATAACGTCATAAGTTAAAAAGTGCAAGGTTGGAATCCTGGATAAGGAGTAATGGTTGTAATAAATGAAGGCATTTAGATTGTATGGTAATTTTAACTTCTTTATTGTTAAGAATTCGAATTCGGTCCCATAATGGAAATTGTTCAGTACGATGACCTACAAAACGTCTCCAATTTAATACGGGGTGTTAGGGACGGTGTAACGAAAACTTTGCAGGCGTGCTCAGACCATCAAACTGAACAACTTTTTCTATGGAGCCAATGGTGGGAAACGAAAAAAATTTTCCGGCCTCCCATACAAAATCAGTCAGCTGATCGTGAATTTTGTATGGGAGGTCGGAAAATTTTTTTCGTTTCCCACCATTGGCTCCATAGTAAAAGTTGTTCAGTTTGATGGTCTGAGCACGCCTGCAAAGTTTTCGTTACACCGTCCCTAACACTTGTATATAGTGTAATTTTATTAGTGGCGGATCCGTTAAGGGTGTGTTCTGTCAATGAAACTGAACAACTTTCCCCAAGGAACATAGGTCGAAATATGAAAAAAAAATTGGCGCTGCCATACAAATTGACCCGGCCGGCCAACACATTTAGTATGGGAAGACCAACATTTTTTTTCGTATTTCGACCTATGTTCCTTGGGGAAAGTTGTTCAGTTTCATTGACAGAACACACCCTTAACGGATCCGCCATTAATAAAATTGCACCCTATATTTCTCCTGAAATACGGTGTAAGTATAATAAAAACCTTACCAGGCATTTCCCACTGACACAATACGAAGAGTTCTTTTTCCCGCAGGAAGTTCCCAAAGGAAACCATCCTTCTTGTCCGTTGACTAGGTAGAACCTGTGCGATACTCTCTCATCTTGGCAAGCGATGCGGCAGGGGCGGTCTGGATCCTCTACAATATAAAATAAACACCATTAGCCGTGTGGTGCCGGCAGAGTAGAATAGCACCACCCCCTCTTTTCCCGTGGGGGTCGTAAGAGGCGACTGAGGGATAAACCCGACCCAAACAGCCAGGGCCAACCGTATGGTGGCGGTTAATTCACCACAAAAGCATTCCGAAGGAGGGTTGACGTCTGGTAGGCGGCCGGTCGTAAAATTAAGCCAAATCCTTTGCAACACGATTTTGTGTTCAACAAAACGTGTTGCGCCGACCCCAAGCAATTGGGAAAAGGGCAGGAAGATGATGATATGTAAAAAATGTGAGATGATATGCCTGCTAATAATATCATCATCCCATTTCTTTCTTTATCACTGTGTGAATTTGTTCCCAGTCTGATTAGGACATTGCTGGCTGAACCACCTGACTGTCCGAAAACAAGATGGCGGGCGGAGGGCACATTAAGCCGCGGTCCTGGTTACTATATATATGATTACTTAGACGGCGGTTGTTACCCAACCATGTCAGGTGTATAAGGTCGGTCTTGTCAGGTTGGATAAGCCTGCAAAAAGCCTGCTAGTAGTAGGCGGTTAAAAACCTAAGGTTTCATCTTGTCACTGGAAAACTCAGTGGCTTTACCACAGAAAAGTTAGACAAGTGTTCAACGCGTGTTCAAAATAAAACTTCATACAAAAACGCTAGACAACGCTCGTCTAACTTTTTTGTGGCAAGGCCCTTGGTGTCCCACTCAAAAAAAAATAGATCACGTGGATGTTTCTACCACTTACCTATTGCTGGTGATATCTGCATTCCCAGGCCGGACAGTCTTCTCACTCTCTCCTTATATTTGGTGCACACCATCGTCGCGTATTGGTACGGCGACTTCCGCTGGGTGCAGCCCTTGAAATTAACACGGACTTTGATTATCTTGCGCAGACTAGAATTGTGTATTATTAGGTATGTACCACAGGGCCCTTAAAAGTATGACAATTCCCGTTGGCTTCCCTTTCAGTAAACAAGTCCATACTATCGCTTCAGTCCTCTTTCATTTCATGCTCCGGCCTACCTCCGGTAGCGTAAAGAAAAAGCGTTTCTTTTATGAAACTAATTCAGAAGATGGCATTCTACGCCGCCTTAGTATTGGCCGCATTGTTGCCAAATGTTGACATAGACATTATACGAGTATTCATTTATTCACTAGTATTGCAATACATAAACATGTTCATAGACTATGCAGAATACGGGGTGTAAGGACAGCTCTCCGAATGCTGATAAATGAAATATTTTCTTATGGATAGTTGTTAAGGACAGCTGTCCCTTACACCATTTACGCAGAGAACAACATCATCACCTGCCTGCCCTTATCCCTACTTATTTGGGTTCTGTTATTCCAGCTTAAATATGGCGTACAACTCCATCCTTCAGTTTAGATTCTTTAGAAAAAGCCAATTGAAAGCAGAAAATGCAAAGAGTAAGATTAAACACTCTGAAAAGCCATTTCGATATCTAGCGCTTTAGTAGTTGGATTTGTCTTAATCAAACCCCTTATGAGTAAAATTAAATAAAAAATCTCGTCTGTTACTATCAGGGCTCAACAGATGTATTCTAGTGAGGCTAGTGGAGGCGGATCTCACTAATCGAACCCCGGTCTCTGGCGACACGCAGTGGTAGTGGGAGCAATTTAGATATCTGGCGCAGTCGGTAGGATTTGTCTAATTAAAATCCCTGTTATAAATACGTACCAAGTCTCGTCTGCTGCTATCAGGGCTGCACAGGTGTATGCTAGTGAGACTAGTTGAGGCGGACCTCACTAATCGAACCCCGGTGGTCGACATGCAGTGGTAATGACATATATTTAGATACCTGGCGCAGTCGGTAGGATTTGTATTATTCAAACCCCTGTTAAAATACGTACCAAGTCTCGTCTGCTGCTATCAGGGCTGCACAGTTGTATGCTAGTGAGGCTGGTGGAGGCGGATCTCACTAATCGAACCCCGGTGGTCGACGTGCAGTGGTAGTGACATACATTTAGATATCTGGCGCAGTCGGTAGGATTTGTCTAATTAAAACCCCTGTTAAAATGCGTACCAAGTCACGTATGCTGCTGTCAGAGCTGCACAGTTGAATGCTCGTGAAGCTGGTGGAGGCGGATCTCACTAATCGAACTCTATGAAATGGCGATACTTTTTAAGTACATTACCTTATCCAAGTTCCGGAAACTACTTACATATACACCTAGCTTGGCACAGTCGGTGGGATTTGTTACTTGTCAAGTGTAAATACGTACCAAGTCTCGTCTGCTGCTATCGGGGCTGCACAGTTGTATGCTAGTGAGGCTGGTGGAGGCAGATCTCACTAATCGAACCCCGGTGGTCGACGTGCAGTGGTAGTGACATACATTTAGATATCTGGCGCAGTCGGTAGGATTTGTCTAATTAAAACCCCTGTTAAAATACGTACCAAGTCTCGTCTGCTGCTATCGGGGCTGCACAGTTGAATGCTCGTGAGGCTGGTGGAGGCGGATCTCACTAATCGAACCCCGGTGGTCGACATGCAGTGGTAATGACATATATTTAGCTATCTGGCGCAGTTGGTAGGATGTATTCAAACCCCTGTTATAAATACGTACCAAGTCTCGTCTGCTGCTATCAGGGCTTCACAGTTGTATGCTAGTGAGGCTGGTGGAGGCAGATCTCACTAATCGAACCCCGGTGGTCGACGTGCAGTGGTAGTGACATACATTTAGATATCTGGCGCAGTCGGTAGGATTTGTCTAATTAAAACCCCTGTTAAAATGCGTACCAAGTCACGTATGCTGATGTCAGGGCTGCACAGTTGTATGCTCGTGAGGCTGGTGGAGGCGGATCTCACTAATCGAACTCTATGAAATGGCGATACTTTTTAAGTACATTACCTTATCCAAGTTCCGGAAAATACTTACATATACACCTAGCTTGGCACAGTCGGTAGGATTTGTGATACTTGTCAAGTGTAAATACGTACCAAGTCTCGTCTGCTGCTATCGGGGCTGCACAGTTGTATGCTAGTGAGACTAGTTGAGGCGGACCTCACTAATCGAACTCTATGAAATGGCGATACTTTTTAAGTACATTACCTTATCCACGTTCCGGAAACTACTTACATATACACCTGGCTTGGCACAGTCGGTTTTTTACCTGTCAAGTGTAAATACGTACCAAGTCTCGTCTGCTGCTATCAGGGCTGCACAGTTGTATGCTAGTGAGACTAGTGGAGGCGGATCTCACTAATCGAACCCCGGTGGTCGACGTGCAGTGGTAGTGACATACATTTAGATATCTAGCGCAGTCGGTAGGATTTGTTACTTGTCAAGTGTAAATACGTACCAAGTCTCGTCTGCTGCTATCAGGGCTGCACAGTTGTATGCTAGTGAGACTAGTGGAGGCGGATCTCACTAATTGAACCCCGGTCCCCGGCGACACGCAGTGGTAGTGGAAGCAATTACGATATCTGGCGCAGTCGGTAGGATTTGTGTTACTTGTCAAGTGTAAATACGTACCAAGTCTCGTCTGCTGCTATCAGGGCTGCACAGTTGTATGCTAGTGAGACTAGTGGAGGCGGATCTCACTAATTGAACCCCGGTCCCCGGCGACACGCAGTGGTAGTGGAAGCAATTACGATATCTGGCGCAGTCGGTAGGATTTGTGTTACTTGTCAAGTGTAAATACGTACCAAGTCTCGTCTGCTGCTATCAGGGCTGCACAGTTGTATGCTAGTGAGACTAGTGGAAGCGGATCTCACTAATCGAACCCCGGTCCCCGGCGACACGCAGTGGTAGTGACAGCCGCTCGCCGCGCGCCATTGCGAACCCACCGCACGGCGCCAGGTGCCCGACGTTTTTGTTCTGAAAATGGTTTCATGTTAACGTTGACTCTGATTGTGATGTACTTTAGGTATACAGGGTGGTCGCGCCAACGTTAAGGTAAACAGGTGAAACGGAACAATTTCCCCGTAGAACATATTTATATCAAACACTTAAAAAAAAGGTTCGCCATAAAAAACTGTTCAGTCACCTAATATTTTTGTACGGATGGTCCTTTTTCAACAATAATGAAAAATTCATTTTGCGATGAGTATACGTTTTGCGAATCGTATATTATGCGTTAAAGGGCTCTGTGTTTATAATGTTTGAGGTCTCTCGTCTTTTCTGCTGCCAGCTTAGAATAGTATTGAGAGAGACGATAGGCTGATAACCTGTCCCTAGGTGGTACACAGTCTTCCAAATGTCTCAAACCTATGTCAGACGTGGTGTAAACGGCCGTTTTTACAGCCATTTACGCCCTGCCAACCCCGTAAGGGATACAGTATAGTCGGTACTCACGAAACAGGTTTCGATTGCAGTTGCAGTGCTTCCCACTCGCAGTCGCTCGGCCGCAATGCGAACTCTGTGTCCGAATGGGCTGAACACGAGAACTTCTGTGGAATTAAGAGAATTTTTAATAAATTTATTGGTTCTTAAGAATATCGCTTGAGATGATGATTTTTACGACGCGTTCAAAAATTATGATGATGAGAACGACGATTATGATAATGATGATAAGCGCGACAATTATACCTATATTTGTGTGCTATCTCACCTGTTGGTAAGAGTGGGACACCGAGCCGTCCAATGACCCGATGAACCCTGGTGTCAAAGTTTTTCAACCGCCTACTACAAGGAGCAGGCCTCTGACATAGTTGAACAACAAGAAGACTTTTAAGGTTACGATGATGCTTTACCTGGCACACTCCAGAGATACAGAACATGGGTGACGCGGCCGAACAAGCGGTGCCGTCTGGCAGAGCCCAACCTCGCGACTTGTAACCTGTATCTTATGTGTCGCAGAACCAGCTCAAGATGTTTTTTTTTTATAACGCTCTTTAAAAATATGATGATAATGACAGCGACGATAAATAATGATAGAAGTTTTTGATAAATTCATTAATTGTAATAGTAATCGAGATGATTGATTTTAACGGCGTTTTCAGAAATTATGATGATGAGGACGAAGATTATATGATAATGATGATAAGCCAGACGATTTAGACAAATTCATTAATTCAAATTTGGTGACGACGATGATGATAAGCAAGACAATTATGATGAACCCAATGATTTTGAAGACCATTAAGGTTACGATGATGCTTTACCTGGCACACTCCAGAGATACAGAACATGGGTGACGCGGCCGAACAAGCGGTGCCGTCTGGTAAAGCCCAGCCTCGCGACTTGTAGCCTCCGCCTCGAGTGTCGCACCATACCGCGCACGCGCTGCTCACGTCTGGAACAAGGAAACATCTTTTGACACCTTTTCAAAATTTCTTGGTGTGATACTCCCTGGCCGGACCACCATTTAGTACTCACTTAATATTATCGTAAACATATGCTACCTTATCTCTACCTTTATCTCATTAGCAGGAAATAAATAGTACCTCAAAGTTTAATTAGCTAGAACAAATTTTTTGTAGTCCGGCCAGGGAGTAGGTACTGCTCTACAGCCGGACCACCATCACATCTCCGAAACTTCGTTAGGAACCAGTTTTTTTTTATTTCCCTAATAATTGTACCGAAAGTCTACCTCAAGATATAGATTAAATAATTCAAAAGTATTCTCTAAGTTGAAAGTTATTACAAGTCGTAATACAAGTGGTCCGGCTGGGGAGGCGTGCTCTGCAGCGACACATAATGATTAAATTTTCGATCGACGCCCAAACTTTAATATCAAATCAATTTGTTTAAATTTTTTTTTTAATCATATAATAAATATATTTATTCTCATAAAAAATAAAATGTCAACACATCAACAAAATACAAAATAAAAACAATGTCAAAACCTTAACATAAATCAAATACGCCACCCCGGATCATTCCCGGAGCAAAGGATCCCAGGATGCTATGTTTTTTTTTATTTTTTTATCTATGATGGGCTTACTCTTGACCCCAATCTTACCCTAGAGCAGAGATGGGATCTACGGTGGAGCGAGCTTGCCCAGAAGATGCCTATTCACTCTAGACTTAAAGAGATTCAGGTTATATGCACTCGGAAATACAGACGCAGGCAGGGAATTCCATTCTTTAGCCGTGCGCATAATGAAAGATGATTTGAAGCGCTTAGTGCGTAATGTGGGTATATCAACTAAGAACGGATGGTAGCCGGCCGTGCGTCTGGATGTCCGATGGAAGAAAGGAGACGGTGGTATGAGCTCATGCAGCTCACGCGCACACTCTCCGAAGTACAATCTGTAGAAGACCGATAGGCAAGCAACCTTGCGGCGGTGAGCCAGGCTGTGAAGCTTGGTCGCCACCAGTTTTTTTATCGCCTATTAATCTCTTGGCTCTGCGTTCCACCGAATCCATTGCAGCAAGTTGGTATTTAGCCGAGCCATCCCAAAGGTGACAGCAGTACTCCATGCAAGATCGGACTTGAGCTTTATAAAGAGTTAGAAGCTGTTCAGGCGTGAAGTACCGCTTGACTTTATTCAGGACGCCCAACTTTCTAGCTGCAATTTGAGCCTTGGACTCGATGGTGGTGCCGAAGTTGAGGTCAGAGGACAGCTCCATGCCAAGGAGTTGAAGAGTGTTGGTCACTGGAACAGATGTACCCCGAAAAGTAGGAGAAAAGGTGAAAGGACTCCTTTTTGCGGAGAAAAGACACGCCTGCGTTTTTGAAGCATTGAAGCTGACGAGATTGTCATCGCCCCACTGGGAGACGTTACTTAACGTCAGGCTCGTACGCTCAATCATAGCCTTTCTCAATCTTTGGATTTCATCACCACTGCTAGCGGCATTACCTCGCTGAACAGCCAAGGATAAACTTTGCACTAGGAATGAACCGGAGCGGACGTCACCCACCGCCTCTTTCCCTAATTCGGCCACCGATCTCCTTTATAAATTTTTTCGCTTCCGCACCCTAAGGACCAAGCGTCTCAAAAGCCACTGGTACAAACGTGTAAGCACTGAGCTCTTTATATTTCTCGTGCTTTCTTAAAGCTGCCGATTCAGCCGCTGCTCCCGCCACGCGAGTGGTACGGCTTAGATGACATGCCGCCGTCGTGTTGACGCAAGTTGCATCCCAAATCAAGCTTCTGCCCTTCTGCCAAGGAACCAACGTTAGGCCGTCAGGTCTCTTGCCATCAGAGCGACTCAATCCGGGAGGCTCAAGCATGCACGGTATATTTGCGGTGACGAGAGCTCTGCGGATCAAATCGTTTAGTGCGTGGTGTCGTGGGAACCTCCCTGAGCAACGAGAACAGCTCAATGCGTGATTGCCGGTTTCATCCACCAGTTGACCGCAGATGCAGGGATGAGGTCCACAGACCTTACACCCTAGGCGCAAGGCAACGGCAACACGCAGTGAGTCTCCGTCCAATAATGTACCCAGGTGAGGAGATGGCAAAGCATGGAGCCAAGCCCCCGATTCTGGGCAGGCCACTGCCCGCAACCTCGTTTTCTCCGCTCCATTAGCCGAACTAAGAAGCTCCTCGTAAACAGCTTTAGATGCGACGTTGTCCCATGATCGCTGCAGATGGGCATCCTCATGTGAGATCGACTCAGCCGGAAAACGAGTAGACCAAACTGCCAGGGCATCAGCAGCAAATGGGATGCTCGACTTGACACCATTAGTAGGTAGTATACTAGTGAAAAGGTCCGCAACACCGTGCGCTGATGCCAAAAAGGCCGGTAAACCCACATCCCGGGCGCGTCGTACTCCCAATCCCCCGTGTCTAACCGGCAAAGATGCTTGGCTCCATTGACTGACATTCAAGGATACGTTTAAAATAGTTTCGACGGCATCCCTAAGGGTGTCGTCAAAAGATGCTATGTTTGCCGGATATAGCCACGAGGGAGTCGTGCGTAAAAGATAAGTAATTTTGGGAACGGCGAAACACATCCTTAGCAGCACGAGAGCAACGTGTGGCGACAGTTGCGAAAGACGATCTCGAGCTAGACCTAGCATTTGCTCCCTGACCTCAAATGCCTCCGCAATTCCCTCTGGGAAAATGGGTGAACCCAAAAGCGAAAAGGTGCGCGCGTCCATCTCTTTGAACCCAGGAAGAATGGTTTGAAAATGTGGAAGTTGCGATCGACTCTGGGGGCTGCAAGAATAAAACTCACATTTGGACGAGTTGATTTCCAAACCAAGTTCCTGGAGACGCGGCACCAAGGTCACCAAATCACTTTCCACCTCTTTTGGACTGCCTCCAATAGTCCCGTCGTCCAGATACCATAAATTTAAAGGAGACTGGAGACCCACGATTACTCTTTGGATGGCAAGACCAAAGACTAGCGGTCCGAGTGGGTCACCCTGCTGGGCCCCTACTTGAGATGATATTGGAGCTTCATCATAAAAGAGGTTGGATGGGGAGCCGTACAGCTGTTGCAGGAACGGGTAAAGCGATGGAACTTTATCTTTAGCCGCGCTCAACAGAGAATCCCTTTCTAGGGAATTAAAAGCGTTTTTTAGGTCAAGTTTCACCACCAGAGAGTCAGCGTTTGTCGGATCCATCACAAAAGAACGCGTGGCGTGTATGGCTGCTTCACGCCCTAGCTTGGTCCCAAATCCCAATTGGTGTGGCTGTAAATAAGCTGCCATTTCTTCTTTAACTGCGCGGCAGCCCAATTTTGCCGTAAGCCGCCGAAAGACACTTCCAATAGCAATTGGTCTAGTTCCCCCGTCCTTCTTGGTCAGCGCACACAAGGCAGCTCCATACAAAAAAGGGCAAACATCCGCCTCCAGGCAAATTGTTTAAATTAAATTGACAGAGCAAAGACAACAGCTAATACGAAGAGTAGAATTACTATGAATTTCTTTGGATTAACATATTTATAAAGAAACTTTGTTTTAAACATTATGTGGGAGTATCACACAATTTCTTGATACCCCTTGTTGTCAGCATAATAAAATAGATGTCGCCAATAAGAAATGGATTTGAGGGATTTAGCTGTTAAATTTTGACACTTATTCCATTTTAGACTATGGCAGCGTACAGCACCATCTTGCGGATTAGTTTCCCTAAAAAACGCCCATTAAGATTATATTTACCTTCAGAATCAATCCTCTGCAATCCCGTCCCAATCAAATCGGGGTCCACTTCTCTTGCTCGCAAACAGATCTGATCCGCAAACTCTCTCACCGTCATACGGGGCACGTTGTGACACTGGAATAAACAAGTAGGTACCTAAAATAGTGGAACTGGAATAGAAATTACTATGTAGGTAAGTAAAAACCTCGGTTTTTCAACAGATGGCGTTGTTAGTTTACAAAAGACACGAAAAAAGGGGTGAAGCAATGAATTGTCGAAAATGAAACCTATTTAGATCGATTTTTCGCCCCCGGAAACCTCTATGCTAGAAATTTCGTGAAAATCGTTGGAGCCATGTCCGAGATTCCGATTATATGAAAACTTAATCTAAAAGTGCACAAAGGCGGTCTGATCACTCAGAGCGATCTCTTCCAGACAACTCGTTGGACATTATGAACCTGATTAATAAGTATAAAAAACTTACTTGTTGAGCATTACAGGACTGATATTTTTTGTCGTGACCCGCACAGTGGTTTAGGCCGTTATGTCTGAAAGGAAATGGAACACGAAATTAGTATGTAAATATAGTTGGAAATCCATGGCTGATTAGTAAGAACCAAGTGTCATGTTAAGCAACAGCGCTGGTCCATGGGCTACGTGTCACTCGAGAGTTATCTATTGATCTAATGGATAAGGTCCGGGACGAGATTATCCGCCAAAAGACCAAAGTAACGTACATAGTTTGGAAGTGCCGCAAGCTGAAGGGTAGTGGGCTGGTCACATTTGATTTGTAGAACCGATGAATGGTGAAGTAAGCGGGTTTTCGTGTGGAGACCACGGCTCGGCAAGCGTAGCGCTGGACGCCCTCCAACCAGATGGACCGATGACTTAAAGAGATCGGCTGGTAGCGTCTGGATGGCGAAAACGGGAGATCTTGACTTATGGAATGCCCTGGGGAAGAGACCTATGTCCATCAGTTGACTGCTATAGCCTGATGCTGATTCATACCTGGGTCTGTTGCAGCGCCTAGTGGCCACGGCGACGCCGGCGGCCGCAGGTGCCAAGGTGTCGTCCACTAAGCAGGCCGAAGCGCATTCAGACCAGCCGGACCACTTCCCCCACGACCCGCGCTTCAGGGACGATCCTGAACGCTCTACGCATTCACCTCCCCGGCAGTACTGGAAAAAGCGAACCGTTCAAGAAAAATGATGTAATTTCTAGTTGAAAACTGCTATCTAGGTCGGGTAAGTTAGATAAGATTTTACGGCAGGTATGGTCCTTTTACAGTGTCTAAACAGCTTTTACATAAAATTCGAAGTAGATCATCTATCTACTTCTAACGATGTGATGATGGCTTAGAACAGCATCACCCCAATTCTACCCATGAATGTCGTAAAAACCGACTAAGAGAAAACTAAGAGATATTCATCCAGGGAATGGGCAGCAGCGTTCAATGTAAATTCAACATCTTGCACTGCGCTCACAAATCCGCTTGCCTAGCGTGGTGAGTGAGTGTGGCAGGGAATACCTCCCGATAGGCCTACCCCTATCCATCAGTGGACTGTTGTTATTGTTATGGTGGTGGTGTGTCTATCTACATTTCTCTGGTGTAATTCGTAGGGTAGGCATACCTTTTAAAATATAGCCCAACTGATGCTGCTGATATTGCTAGACAATTGTGATTCTCTCACCATGTCTTCCCCACATTTGGTTCCCTCGAGTGCTGGATGGGAAGTCCAGGTGTACCGTTCCCTCTGGCAGTGCAGGTCTCGGCAGATGTCCTCCAGATTTTGAGCGGCTGCGTGGCGACTGCCTCTTCCGTATTTCAACATGCCTTTAAATTGAATAGGTACTAAATTTTAAAACAATTCACGTGTCAGGTATCTGTAAGTATATTTTTTAAATATCTATACTGCCGATGCCCCTACCAACTGGCCTACCGCGGCTGAACTTAATATCAGCTTGCGAAAAAGTGCAAGGGTATCTTAGCCTGATCTACCGAGAAAGTTTTGAAACTAAGGTAGTAAAATAGGGTTTTGTAGTCGCAGGTTCAAATCCTGCCTGTAGTGGAAAATTATGCAATTTTTCCAAAAATGCCTTTATATTATAGGGTTACATTTAATTAAGTACAAATCTCTTCAGGGTGTGGTCTACACACAAAACTGAACAATTTTTATCTGAAACTTTTCATCGAAATATGAAAAAAAAAATTGGACCTCCCATACAAAAATCTTGAAAAAGTTTGTCACTTAGGGGTCGTCCACAAATTACGAGTACGTAACGTAAAAATCACAAATTTTTGACCCCCCTCCCCTCACGTAACGGGACCGTAACGCTTAGTTATGACCCTTCCCCCCCTCCCCTTTCCGTTACGTAACGCTTAATTTATAATATTTTTCAGTTTTTTTTCTGTGATAAAGCAATGAAACTTTTTAAAAGCATGCATTTCTTTCTAGCGCAGACTGAATTTGGAGCTGCGGCTTTCGCCATTAGTACTGACGACGCCTCATCCTTTCGAGCTATTGCGACAATGTTTGCGAAATTATACAAGTGTATGTATATGTATGCCAATAACGCGTGGCATTGGATCTATTTACAGGGAGAGTTTTACGACTAATTCCCAGCAATTCTTTTTTCATTACAGTTTTGTTATGTAGCCAAAGCGAAGAAAACCTGCTATTAATTGGGTATAAAATTAACTCATGATTGAGCCGCCGTAGCCCAGATGGAAGAATTTTGAATAATTTTAAGAATTACATTCCTGACACTGACACCAGAAGTGTTATAAAAATTTGTTAAACAATAAGTTTGGTAATATCTGAATTAGGCACAAAATCCAAAAAAATACTTGAAAAAAATCTTGACAAAAGCGTTACGAAACGCTTGACTTTTAGCCCCCCGCCCCATTAGTAACGGGACCGTAACGCCCTGTCGGAACCCATCCCCCCCCCCCCAAAGTGCGTTACGTAATTTGTGAACGACCCTTAGTATGGGAGGTCCAAATTTTTTTTTCATATTTCGAAGAAAAGTTTCAGACAAAAGTTGTTCAGTTTTGTGAGTAGACCACATCCTCAAGAGATTTGTACTTAATTAAATACTGATTCTTTTGTTATTATTACATTAAAGCCTTCCATAGACATGACACGCCCCTATTATTTTTATTTTATTTTTTCTTATAAATGAACTTGGATATGATGGTTTCAAGTTTTGCCATAGTCAAAGATTATCCCATAGGGTACCTAAGTATAGGTGGACACTTACATTGCTGATCAGCATCAAATCTCTCCCCTGGCAGTATTCCTTCAGCGCTGTGGTCCAACTGTCCTGCAGAGTTGCCGTGGTCCAGGAGGCATCCTGATTGTACCGTACTGGGAATGCAAAACAGAATCCTCTATCAGTATAAGGTCCTATGAAATTGAGTGCAAATATTTATAGGGTACGTACCACGCGTGAAACTAAAAATTCGAAACAAAACTATAACTGGGCCTCCTATACAAAAATGTCTAGTTCAGGTTGTCAAATTTTTATGTGAAAGATGTCGTTTATCCATTTGGCACGTAGTCTGCCAATTGAACGTTTCACGGACCTAGGACTCTAGGACGCCATTCCATCACCTCTCTTGCCCAGCAGGAGTCATCTCGCCTAATCAAGTGTCCTGCCCACTTGGCTTACCAACGTCTGTGCCAACGTCTTCCACCTTGGTCCGGCGTCTGATTTTGGTATGGCGAATGCGATCAAGCAGTTTAAGGGCCGCCGCCGACAGAGTGGACACTTTTCCGCGCGCCGTCGCGCGACTCTAACAGAGAAATCGGAAAATGAACCGTACGCAACTGACGTAACGGCGATAATGGCCGGCGGCGGAAAAAGTCCGAGCGCCATTTGTTCGCGCGGCGCCGCGCGAGCCTCTTGAGTGCGCTTGCGTCCGCCGGGCGACCCAAGGCCGCGAGCGGACATTCTCTCGGTGTTGCCATCACAATAGGAATCAAAAAGATAATGTTTCTTGAAAGAAAAGTGTCGATTAATAAAATAAATCAAAATGCAAAATATCAAACCATTCTTTTGAATAAATATTTATGTTATATATAATAACCTACAACCTTGGAGTTTGTTGGGTTGTAAGGGTTAATTACGTTGGTCGTTTGGTTTATGTTGGGTGGGTCGTAAGGGATATATGTGTGGGTCATTGGTGTTTGTTGGGCCGTGCGGGTTTTTATACGTGGGTCGATGGTGTTTGTTGGGTCGTAAGGGTTTATTACGTGGGTCGTTGATGTTTGATGGGTCGTAAGGGTTAATTACGTGGGTCGTTGGTGTATTTTGGGTCGTAAGGGTTTATAACGTGGGTCGTTGATGTTTGATGGGTCGTAAGGGCTTATTACGTGGGTCGTTGGTATTTGTTGGGTCGTAGGGGTTTATTACGTGGGTCGTTGATGTTTGACGGGTCGTAAGGGCTTATTACGTGGGTCGTTGATGTTTGATGGGTCGTAAGGGCTTATTACGTGGGTCGTTGGTATTTGTTGGGTCGTAGGGGTTTATTACGTGGGTCGTTGATGTTTGATGGGTCGTAAGGGCTTATTACGTGGGTCGTTGGTTTTTGTTGGGTCGTAAGGGTTTATTACGTGGGTCGTTGATGTTTGATGGGTCGTTAGGGTACCGTACGTGGTTCGTTGATGTTTGATGGGTCGTAAGGGTTAATTACGTGGGTCAATGGTGTATTTTGGGTCGTAAGGGTTTATAACGTGGGTCGTTGGTGTTTGATGGGTCGTAAGGGCTTATTACGTGGGTGGGTCGTTGGTATTTGTTGGGTCGTAGGGGTTTATTACGTGGGTCGTTGATGTTTGATGGGTCGTAAGGGCTTATTACGTGGGTCGTTGGTATTTGTTGGGTCGTAGGGGTTTATTACGTGGGTCGTTGATGTTTGATGGGTCGTAAGGGTTTATTACGTGGGTCGTTGATGTTTTATGGGTCGTAAGGGTATCTTACGTGGGTCGTTGATGTTTAATGGGTCGTAAGGATATCTTACGTGGGTCGTTGATGTTTGATTGGTCGTAAGGGCTTATTACGTGGGTCGTTGGTTTTTGTTGGGTCGTAAGGGTTTATTACGTGGGTCGTTGATGTTTGACGGGTCGTAAGGGCTTATTACGTGGGTCGTTGGTGTTTGTTGGGTCGTAAGGGTTTATTACGTGGGTCGTTGATGTTTTATGGGTCGTTAGGGTACCGTACGTGGGTCGTTGATGTTTGACGGGTCGTAAGGTCTTATTACGTGGGTCGTTGGTGTTTGTTGGGTCGTAAGGGTTTATTACGAGGGTCGTTGATGTTTGATGGGTCGTAAGGGCTTATTACGTGGGTCATTGGTATTTGTTGGGTCGTAGGGGTTTATTACGTGGGTCGTTGATGTTTGATGGGTCGTAAGGGCTTATTACGTGGGTCGTTGGTTTTTGTTAGGTCGTAAGGGTTTATTACGTGGGTCGTTGATGTTTGACAGGTCGTAAATGCTTATTCAATTCAATTCAAAAATACTTTATTGTACACAAGGAAATACAGGTCATTAATACAAAGCTTAAAATTAGTGTACACAAGGCGGGTGGTGTCTTATCACGTGGGTCGTTGGTTTTTGATGGGTCGTAAGGGTTTATTACGTGGGTCGTTGATGTTTGATGGGGCGTAAGGGTTTATTACGTGGGTCGTTGATGTTTTATGGGTCGCATGAGTTTATTTTGTGGGTCGTTGATGTTTATTGGGTTGTAAGGGTTTATTACGTGGGTCGTTGGTTCTTAATGGGTCGTAAGGGTCTAATACGTGGGTTGTTGATGTTTGATGGGTCGTAAGGGTTTTACACGTGGGTCGTTGATGTTTGTTGGATCGTTAGGGTTTATAACGTTGGTCGTAGGTGTTTCTTGGGTCGTAAGGGTTTATTTTGTGGGTCGTTGATGTTTGATGGGTCGTAAGGGTTTCTTACGTGGCTCGTTACGTAATAAACCCTAACGACCCATCAAACACCAACGACCCACGTAATTAACCCTTACGACCCATCGAACATCAACGACCCACATAAGAAACCCTTACGACCCATTAAACATCAACGACCCACGTAATTAACCCTTACGACCCATCAAACATCAACGACCCACATAAGAAACCCTTACGACCCATCAAACATCAACGACCCACGTAATAAACCCTTACGACCCATCAAACATCAACGATCCACGTAAGAATGCCTTACGACCCATCAAACACCAACGACCCACGTAATTAACCCATATGACCCATCAAACTTCAACGACCCACATAAGAAACCCTTACGACCCATCAAACACCAACGACCCACGTAATTAACCCTTACGACCCATCAAACATCAACGACCCACATAAGAAACCCTTACGACCCATCAAACACCAACGACCCACGTAATAAACCCTTACGATCCAACAAACACCAACAACCCACGTAATTAATCTTTACGACCCAACAAACACCAACGACCCATGTAAAAAACTCTAACGACCCAACAAACACCAACGACCCACGTAATAAACCCTTACGACCCATCAAACATCAACGACCCACGTAATAAACCCTTACGACCTAACAAATACCAACGACCCATATAAATAACCCATACGATCCATCAAACACCAACGAGCCACACAAATGACCATTTTTTTTTCAAACGTGGCAAAAATTTGTTCAGTGACAATCGTAACGTAATGTTCTTTAATTTTTAATAGGTTGGATTCATCTGAACCACCCAATTTATTTTTAATAAGATTAGCGGGCAACACTGTCTAGCGAACCGGCGGACGCACGCGCCACGTGGCGACGCCGCGCGGAAGAATGCCGCTTGGTGTGCTCCGCGACCAAGAGGCGTCGCGCGAAAAGTGTCGCCGGCGTCCGGTCTATGTGCGCCGGCCCTAATGCTTAACTTGGAACATCCCATAGAATTTATTTAAACAGAAAATTCCCAATAAAAATGAATAATATTACGTCTTCTGAAAGACTACTTACTCTAGAAACTTCTCCAAGTAGTTCCTGCTGCATTGCGACCAGGTGATCTTGCCACTGCCCAAAGTGGGGCTCATGATGTACGCGCTGGGGTCGCAACCGTTGTCGGCTAGTGGACCATCGTGACGCATCCCTAAGCTGAAAACCAAGGGAAGGCCAGTTTAATTGACTAGATAGTTTCATACAATACAAATGAAAAACTGAATTTTAATAGACATAAACAGATGGACGCCACGGCTTGGCAAGCGTAGCGTTGGACGCCCGCTGGCCAAATGGACCGAAGACTTAAAGAGAGCGGCTGGTAGCAACTGGATGGCGAAAACGGGAGATCGTGCCTTGTGGCGTCCCCCAGGGAGGTCTATGTATCAGTGTGATGTGATGACGTGAAACCGATTTGATGTAATGGTAGTTCGCCTGCTATGCTACCCCAGGATTCATCAGTTCGTTCGCCGACTCGGTGTCCCGCAAGAAAGAAAGGCAGACTTACTTGTGTCCGATTTCATGTGCCACCACGCTCTCGAAATGCAAACCCTCGTTCACACCAGGGTTCATCAGGTCGTTCGCCGACTCGGTGTCCTACACGAAAGACAAGGAAGACTTACTTGTGCCCGATCTCGTGTGCCACCACATATACGCTCTCGAAATGCCTGCCCTGGTTAACACCAGGGTTCATCAGGTAGTTCGCCGACTCGGTAACCCGCACGAAAGACAAGGCAGACTTACTTGTGCCCGATCTCGTGTGCCACCACATATACGCTCTCGAAGTGCCTGCCCTCGTTGACGGTGCAGCTGCTGGTGACCGTGCACATTCCTGCCACGGGCGCCAGACCTGGAAATACGAAGACAGTTTAGAAAACTTGATTTCCTATCGCCAGCAGGAACCTAGAATTCACGAGAGTTAACGGCAACAAACTGTTACTTATTACAGTTTGGAGTGTGTTAGATGTAACTGTTTTTCTGAATAAAAGTTTTCTACTTGTATCTATCTATCTAGACCTACAACTTTCGCTATCAGCACACGAAGCCTGTACCAACTGGACTTTCTCATATCAGGCGCTTTACAGCGAAAAGCCTTTATAAAGGACCGTAGCCGTCCAGAACTTCGAATTTCTTAAACTTCTGAGCTCGACCGCTCGACACTGCTTAAAAATCCGGATTATGTTAATTCGATCAGTACAAGTAGCCTTTCTCTGACATTCTGCTAAGGTTTAATCCCACCCAAAACATAAATGTGAAAGGCTGCCAAGTTCGATAATATTGGAATGCTTCGCCTATAAAAGAAGTGAGATCTAAATAAGTACCAAGTTTCATACACAGACCTCAGTTAAAAATAGTTACAGGAATGCACCTTTGATTTTCGGCAGTTTGGAAAGTAGATTCTGAATAAATATCATATTAAATACCTGAAATTCTAATACTTACTTTTAAAAACGCAAACCTGTTTTTTCAGCAGTTTCCTTATAACATTTTTTATTTATATTTTCTGTACTTTTTAATGATATAACTTGGCAAGTTTTCACACACTTTGTTATAAACCTACTAAACGCAATGAGTCAAGTATATAATTTTCTAATAAAACTTGCCAAGTTATATCATGTTTAGTTTTCGTATAAAATGGGCGCGCGGTGCTGGCAACACTGCTCTGTCATCTTGTCACGTCCTCTGCCGTCGCCCGCATCGTGGATGCGAAGTTTAATTATAAATAAGTAATTTAGTGTGCTTTCGGTTTTCTCGTGTGGTTTTCCCTGTTCGGTGGGGAAGTGAACCAAGTGATTTTTGGTTCCGGCTTTTTGATTGAGGCCAACGTGGTCGCCGGTAACATAACCTCACTTTGAGTCGTCGCTCGCGTCGCGGCTGCCGATAGCCATATATTTTTTGATTGTTTTCTTGATTGGGGGCCAACGGGGCCGATTCCTCATTCGGAGAGGAATCTTTAGTTGTTTTTGTGTTGAAAACATTGTTGATGTCGAACTGTGAACTGGTGAATGGTGGAGTGATGAACTGAGGTGAAGCCAAAACTGTCGGAGGGACGGAGTGCCACACGAGCTGGTGCCCGGGTGCAGTAAGTCTAGTACCTAAGTCCCAATCCAAAAGTCTTCCTCAAACCTGATACCTATTTTTCCTGTCAAAAACTAGACTTACAAGGAAACGACGGCGTCATCGTTCGCTCGGTAAGCAATTCGTTGCTGGGCCCTGTTTAAGTAGATTTTGGAAACAAGAATTTCTCGGCCGGAAACTTTCCGGAGCAGAATTCTCTCATTAAATTTATTTTATTTAGCTATAGTAAAGAGCACTACGAATCGTAGTCAAATGTTGTTCCGAGGCTGATCGACCATTTAGTTTTAGATTTTAAGATAACTTTAATTTGCTTCCACTGCGCTAAGATCAGCTTCGGAATCAAACATTTTTTGGTAGCAGAGCGTGGTTGCTTTATTGCAACATAGTTAGCCGTAATTTAGTATTAAGCGTGTTTTTTATATTACCCACATATTTTATTAATTTTGGAAAATATTGTTTCGGTTTTTTTGTGACTGTATTGTTTACCTAGTGAACGGTACCTTATCGGTAAGGTCTAGGCCAGTCAACTAACATTTATTTTGTGGTATTTGTTTATTGGTTTTTCGTTTTATTAAGTCGAGTGTGTAAAAGTTGGTACCATGGCTCCTCGATCGCCAGGTATAAGGCTGCTATAAAGACAGAATTAAGGTGGTTTACTACCACAGCGGCAATGATCGGCCGCGAGGACCGGGAGGACGCGCTCTTGAAAAGTGCACTACAGGCAGATGAACGGGTTCGGGTTGTGTCGGAACACCTCACAGAGTGCCTCATGCTCCTTGAGGAAGCTCCTAACCCTGAAGATAAGGAGCTGGTTGAGGGCGATGTAAGCCAGTGCTTGGAGCTGGCACAGGACATTGCGCAGGCAGCTGCGGACATATCTAGGCGACGTGACGGAAAGGAAAAGCCATTCCGTGGTAAAGTGGGACAAGGATTACAGGTGCCACTTCCGCCTGTTACGGTTCCAGTCTTTGCAGGCGATTACGCCGACTGGCCGGCGTTTGAGGACCTGTATAGCAGTGTGGTCCACACACGGACGGACATAACGCCGGCGTACAAGATGGCTCAGCTGATGTCCAGGCTACATGGAGAGCCTCATGAATTGCTGACGCATTTGGCTGTCTCGGATAGCAATTATGAGGTGGCGTGGAAGATCCTTACCGACCGGTATCGAAACAAGCGCCTGATTGTAGACAGGCTGTTAGACCAGTGGCTGTCAATACCAACCATAACGCGAGGTACGGACCTCCGCGAGAAAATCTTCCACCCAGTCAGCGTCGCGGTCAGCGCACTGGAGCGACAGGGTTTGCCAGTGGCGGGCTACGGTTATATCTTGGTCCACACAGTGCTTCGCCGCCTGCCGAGCGAAATGGTCGCTCGATTCGAGCAGCTACATGGGGCAAGTCCTCGGACCACCTCCCGACCTACGAGGATCTGAAGTCGTTCCTCGAGGCCGAAAGCAGGCGAGTGGACGTCCAGGCTGGTGAAGCCCCTCGCAAGGAGACCTCTGCCCCTCGCCACCCGGAACGGCCGGGTGCACCGGCGCGAGGAGGCAACAGTGGGCAACCCAAGCGGTACAATATCGCATTGGAATCAGGGTGTGCCTACTGCAGGAGACAGGCCACAGGGTAACGGCGTGTCAGGAGTTTGCTGCGCAGCGGATTCAGAGGAGACGGGGTGTGGCACAGCAGAGGCGTTGGTGTTTTCGGTGCCTGGGGCCGCATCAGGTGCGAGAGTGCCCTTCAAGCACCAACTGTAGGTACTGCCAGGGTGCACACCATCCGCTGCTCTGCATGAATCGCTCCGGAGGCGCCGGGGGCAGCGCTGGATCGGATCAGCGAAGGGAGCCTGCCCACCAAGGGA
Organism: Phthorimaea operculella; assembly: GCA_024500475.1. NCBI lineage: Eukaryota > Metazoa > Arthropoda > Insecta > Lepidoptera > Gelechiidae > Phthorimaea > Phthorimaea operculella. The sequence goes on from JANFCV010000049.1 coordinate 1,392,467, forward strand.
GGGAGCAACGCTCCCCACCCCCTCCAAGGAGGAGCCCACCTCCGCATCGGTCACAGGGACAGGCAGGGGAACGTCAACAGACGGAGCCCACTTACCCAAGGACGTGGGGACGATCTCCACCACGGCAGCAGGTGCCGGATTGGGGAAGAGCGGCACAGGAACGTGGCCAAGGACACCCATCCCAGGTACTTGATTCAACGGGCGGGTGTCAGGGGAGCACTAGGCAGCCACCAGGGTACATGCAGTATTCTGCGGGCTTGAGCCACCTGGTTGGGTCTCAAGACCCACGCATGCCTCCGCCTATGCCTGAGTACCCGCGGCTACAGGCGCAACCTCGGTACGGACGTTTGCCGTCGGGGTACTATAGAACTCCAGCCATGGCCTTTATGGGCAGACCTCCTACCAGCAGGAGTGGGACCCATACACAGGTTTGGGTAGTGAGGGATACCCCGCGGGACGCGGCCTCACCGCGTTTAGATTCCCGCTAGGTAATCGCCGCCTACTCATCAGCTTCGGCTCCCCGTCCAATCACGGTACTTTTGCCAACGGCTAAGATTTGGGTATGGGGATACGGTGGCCGGACCATTCAAGTAAGAGCCCTACTGGATACAGGGGCTCAGGGATGTATTGTATCGAGTAAGCTGGTGAGTAGGCTAGGCCTAAATGTACGGCCAAGTGAGGATGAAGCTGTAGGCATCGGGGCCTAAATGTGCCTGACATTCGGGGTCAGACGAACTTTGAGTTCACATTAGGTAGCACATGTACAGGGTCAGCTATCAAGTCTCAGCCGTGGTGCTAGATGAAGTGGTTGGGAAACTCCCTCAGGTTAGGTTACCACCAACGGTAAGAGGGTTAACCACAGGGTTGGAGTTAGCTGATCCTGATTTTGATACTCCTGGTACGGTGGACGTACTTCTCGGGTCAGACGTCCTCGGGAGATTATGGTGCGGTAGGAAGAAGGTACTCCAGGAAACTGGTTTGGTGGCCGTAGATACCACAGGGGTACCCCCCTGTTGTTTTCGGCCCAGTTTGAGACCTCAGGACCTACCAGAAGGGATACGGTCCTCTATGGTTGTGTGCTGTCAGAGGTGCTGCAGATGTTTTGGGAGTCTGAAGAGACGCCCACGGCGGACAGACGGAAGCCAGAGGATGACGAGTGCGAGTTGTTCTATCAATACAACACTGCGAGATGCCCGTCAGGCAGATTCGTGACCAGGCTACCTTTTCTCCCAAACCGCCCCGCTTTAGGTAGTTCGCGACAGCTCGCGGAACGGAGACTACTCGGAATGGAGCGGAAGATGAGGCGAGACCCAGCACTTCGGCAGAAGTATATAGAATTCATGCGGGAATATATTCAATTGGGCCACATGTCGGTGTCCAGCCTGAATTGGAGGTGTGTCGAGCATTATTACATTCCACACCTGGCTGTCTTGAAGTCACCTGAGGCGAAAATACGGGTGGTGTTTGACGGTTCTGCTCCTACCTCGAATGGTGTGTCTGTGAACCAATGTTTGCACGCGGGTCCTAAATTGAACCGGGACATTGTGGACATTCTCACAGACTTTCGTTTGCACCAGGTAGCGTTCGTCGCAGACGTCAAAATGATGTTTCGCCAAACCATGATACATCCGGATGACCGTCGGTATCAGCTGATTTTGTGGCGTGAGAGCCCAGATGAGCCGATGGTCACATACGAACTTAACACGGTGACGTATGGACTTAAGCCAAGTCCGTATTTGGCAGTACGTACGCTGCGAGAGTTGGCCGCACAGGAAAGGGTAAGATATCCTCGAGCCGCAGCAGTACTGGATCGCGACGTCTACGTGGACGATATCTGCACGGGTGCTGATAGCGTGGAGCAGGCGCTAATTCTACGAGACGAGCTGATCGCGATCATGGGTTCAGGAGGTTACGAGTTGCGGAAATGGTTGTCCAGTTGCCCAGAGCTCCTGGCTGGTTTGCCAGGCGAGTTCCATCAGGACCCGCACCTCTTTGAGAACCCGGACAATCCAAATACGTTGGGCATCCTCGGGGTGCAATATAGGCCAACGCATGACGTATTCACGTACAAGATCGAGCCCGACCTTTTGGAGAGAACTTGGACTAAGCGGTCGGTACTGTCGACAATCGCTAGAACGTTCGATCCTAACGGATGGATCGCCCCGGTTACGTTCATGGCGAAGTGCTTTTACAAAGGTTGTGGCTAGCCAACTTAGGATGGGACGACCAACTCTCCGGAGAGTTGTTGAAGGATTGGCTCAAGTTTGTGACCACCTTACCAGGGATTGTGCACATCGCGATACCCCGCAAGTTAGTCCCATCGGTGGGATGTAAGGCTACCCTACATGGGTTTTGTGACGCCTCGGAGCGAGGGTACGCGGCAGCTGTATACCTTCGGACAGCAAGTTCAACAGGAACTGTGCACGTGCGTCTGGTTATGGCCAAAAGTAAGGTGGCACCAGTCAGAACTAGATGGACCATCCCCAAATTGGTATTGGCAGGGCAGCTCTTCTAGCGCGTTTGCTAAATCATGTAACCTGCAATCTGCGTGGTACCATCAACTTGGATGAAACGGTGTACGCGTGGACTGACAGTCGGATAGTTCTGTGCTGGTTGCAGACGTCGGTACATACACTTGAGGTTTTCGTGGCAAATCGGGTGTCACAGATTACGGGGTCGGAAACTCCGTTAGTGTGGAGGCACGTACCGGGAGAATGGAACCCAGCGGACTGCGCTTCGCGCGGGTGCAGGGCACCTGATTTGGTGAGTCACCCACTGTGGTGGGGACCTCAATGGCTGACTGAGTCGCCGCAGGAATGGCCATTCAACGAGTGCAGGGCGCCGCTTGGGCCACCTGATCGAGGTTTGCGAGTGAACGTGGGGCAACTCGTACCGAAGCCTAACCCAGCTTTCTTGCTGGAACGGTATAGCTCCCTCGACAAACTTCTTGGGGTGACAGGTTGGATCAAACGGTTCGTGAACAACTGCAGGAAGCCTCAAGCAGAACGGAACTTTGCACCAGTCCTCTCGCCTGCGGAACGGAATGCGGCTCTATGCTCATTAGTTAGAGTCGTCCAGGCGGAACATTTTGAAGAGGAGGTCAGGCTGCTCAGGGATGGACGTGGAAAGCTGAAGGGAGGAATTGTGCGCCTCAACCCATTCCTGGATGAGCAAGGTATGCTCAGGGTTGGAGGCAGACTTCGGAACGCTAGCCTGCCCTTTTCGGCTCGGCATCCACTGTTACTTCCAACAAGGGGACCCTTAGTTGAGCTCTTAGTCAGGGATCGTCATGAGAAAAACTCGCACGCGGGCTGTAATGCGCTATTGGCCATCCTACAGCGCGAGTTTTGGATCTTATCGGGACGACGAACGGTACGTAGCGTTGTGTTTAGGTGCTTGCCTTGTTACCGCTTGAAGGCAGCCACAATGCAGCCACAGATGGGAGATCTTCCACCGGACCGGGTGACGGAGGCCTGGACGTTTGCAGGTGTGGGAACGGATTTCGCAGGCCCTTTCATGGTGAAGGCATCACGCCTGCGGAACGCAAAGTCTATCAAGGCGTACTTGTGCGTGTTCGTGTGCCTAGCCACCAAGGCCGTCCACTTGGAGCTCGTGGCCGACCTTTCTACGGAGGCCTTTTGGCAGCGCTGGAGAGATTTACGTCGCGACGAGGGCGACCAGCGCTGATCAGGTCGGATTGTGGTACCAACTTTAAGGGTGCTGATCGGTGTATGAAAGAAATTGTAACGTTCTTACGGGAGAACGAAGAAGCCATCAGCACGGGCCTCTCCCGTCAGGGCATTGCCTGGGTGTTCGATCCACCAGCGTGCCCTCACTGGGGTGGTATTTTTGAAGCGGTTGTAAAGTCCGCTAAGACGCATTTGTTGCGCGTTGTAGGGTTAACAATTTTGACTTTCGAGGAGCTGGCGACCGTGTTTTGTAAAATTGAGGCTGTACTCAATTCGCGTCCTTTGTGTCCGCTCAGCTCAGACCCAAATGATTTAGAGGCCCTGACGCCAGGGCATTTCTTAATTGGCCGCCCACTTAACGCCTTGCCGGAATATCCCTATACGGAGGTGAATAGCAATCGTTTGTCGCGTTATCAGTTGTTGCAGCAAATGACTCAAAACTTTGGAAGCGTTGGTCGCTTGAGTACTTGCACATTCTGCAGCAACGCCTTAAGTGGACGGACAGGACTGAACCCCTGCATTGGGGATCTCGTTCTGGTTAAGGATGCCAACCTACCGCCACTGCGTTGGCGCCGGGGCGCATTCTCAACCTGTTTCCGGTAGTGATGGCACTCCTCGAGTTGCAGAAGTTCAGGTGGGGATTCAGTCCTTAAGCGAGCAGTAGCTACATTATCACGCCTGCCATGCATAGAGCGGACCGATGGGTCGGTCCGGGGCGGGTGAATGTTTAGTTTTCGTATAAAATGGGCGCGCGGTGCTGGCAACACTGCTCTGTCATCTTGTCACGTCCTCTGCCGTCGCCCGCATCGTGGATGCGAAGTTTAATTATAAATAAGTAATTTAGTGTGCTTTCGGTTTTCTCGTGTGGTTTTCCTGTTCGGTGGGGAAGTGAACCAAGTGATTTTTGTTCCGGCTTTTTGATTGAGGCCAACGTGGTCGCCGGTAACATAACCTCACTTTGAGTCGTCGCTCGCGTCGCGGCTGCCGATAGCCATATATTTTTGATTGTTTTCTTGATTGGGGCCAACGGGGCCGATTCCTCATTCGGAGAGGAATCTTTAGTTGTTTTTGTGTTGAAAACATTGTTGATGTCGAACTGTGAACTGGTGAATGGTGGAGTGATGAACTGAGGTGAAGCCAAAACTGTCGGAGGGACGGAGTGCCACACGAGCTGGTGCCCGGGTGCAGTAAGTCTAGTACCTAAGTCCCAATCCAAAAGTCTTCCTCAAACCTGATACCTATTTTTCCTGTCAAAAACTAGACTTACAAGGAAACGACGGCGTCATCGTTCGCTCGGTAAGCAATTCGTTGCTGGGCCCTGTTTAAGTAGATTTTGGAAACAAGAATTTCTCGGCCGGAAACTTTCCGGAGCAGAATTCTCTCATTAAATTTATTTTATTTAGCTATAGTAAAGAGCACTACGAATCGTAGTCAAATGTTGTTCCGAGGCTGATCGACCATTTAGTTTTAGATTTTAAGATAACTTTAATTTGCTTCCACTGCGCTAAGATCAGCTTCGGAATCAAACATATCATTAAAAAGTACAGAAAAATATAAATAAAAAATGTTATAAGGAAACTGCTGAAAAAACAGGTTTGCGTTTTTAAAAGTAAGTATTAGAATTTCAGGTATTTAATATGATATTTATTCAGAATCTACTTTCCAAACTGCCGAAAATCAAAGGTGCATTCCTGTAACTATTTTTAGCTGAGGTCTGTGTATGAAACTTGGTACTTATTTAGATCTCACTTCTTTTATAGGCGAAGCATTCCAATATTATCGAACTTGGCAGCCTTTCACATTTATGTTTTGGGTGGGATTTCATTTATTTTTGTAAGGTTTATTATACATAATCTCCGTACACGTACACCTATAAAATGTACCTACCTACTTACAAATAGTTAAAACAACAACGTATAGTTGGTACCTAAGTAAGTAAATATGCTACCTAAGAGCATTTTAATTGGTGGCCTATTGTGAAGTGACGTCTGCCGAGCTGACGAATGGCTAAGTAAAATACCCGAATCCGACCGACACCTTTATTTTCTTGAATTTTAAACCGTGGATTTAGCGCATAGGTATTGGTTTGGTAGTGACGTGACCCTGCTTTGCACGACGCGCCGTATGTCGTCGCGGGTTTGATTCCCGCGACAGACAAACACAGAGTTTTGTCTTGTGTCGAGCGCATTTATCAATTATCTATATGGGGGTATACATGTAGGTACCTACTTAAGTAAGTACTTACTTATTATTTTATCATTTTCGCTACATACTTATAGTCATATAGTGGATCAAAGTTACACATTCGTTATTTTCGAAAGTGACTCACACTTGGCCGATTTCAGATTTTTATTTTACTTTGACTAAATACAAACCTTCGTAACGAATTTTAGGTCGTTAGGAATGGTACGACCATTGGAACATATAGATATTTTTTTTGTTTTAGTTCCTTAGGGGTATGAATTTACAACTTCATTATTTTTAAAACCGACTCACACTTGGCCATTTTCAGATTTTTTCCTTTACCTTGACCTAAAGACCTACCTCCATGCCAAATTTCAAGTCGATACGACCATTGGAAGTGGTCTAGGTTTTTGATGAGTGAGTCAGTGAGTGTATAGTAAAAATAGCGATTTTCTGACGTCAATATCTCAAGACCTACAATAGGTACATTAATGAAATTTTGTATTTTAGATGAGTAAGTAGATCTCGACAGATACTAGAAATTTCATATGCGTAGATAAAATAGATTTTGAGTTATAGGTGGGTCGAACTTGGCCCGAAATGGTTCGTGTAATATAACCCACGGCCGGTGTGTCGGTTTTTTTGCTCGAACTTGGCGGACACACTGCCGTGTGTCTAGATACAAAAACGTGACCATTGCAGAAATCAATGGATCAGTATTGTGACGGTATTCAGTCAGACGTAGAACTCTATTATCCCTGACTTTTCAAGAATCTGATAGTCATTCGTGATCGTCGTGACCACCCACAATCTTTCGTGCCAAAATCACTTTGATCGAAATATAAATCAATAATTTTCGCGTAGGTACACTACAGGACAGCCGTTCGAATGAGCCATATGTGACAGCTGTCGAATTTATTGTAATGCTATGACATGCCATACTATTTTTCTTTACTGACATGTCTCCTAGTATGGGTTTGACAGCTGGCAAATATGGCCTAATGGTTAATAGAAAGAAAAATTTACGAGGTATACTTTTCCTAACACTCTGTATAAAAAAATAGGGTAATAACACAAAGTAAGTACCTATTGGCTAGCACAAAGTAAGTATTGGCTAGTGGTAATAATATCTTGCAATACCACATCAGATTGTCAAATTGGTGATACGAGATTGGTCTCACCGAATCATCTAGAATCTAGATTTATCACATGTTATTAAGACTAAATTGAAATCATATTGGTATCATGATGTGAATTTGCTAGTATTATAAACCCGAAAAACCACTGAAATAGGGAGAGAGCACGCGCGTTAACTCACCTGACATTACCAGACTGGTTTTTCTACATGTACCCACATGTTCGGTACATGACATGCCTTCCCCCCGAGATGGGTCACTGGTAGTCCACTTTAGATTGTCTTTATAGTCTTTCTTTAACACTAACACATTCACATATTTAATATAGTTCTTATTATCCTACTACACTACTAATTTTTACACTAATTTTAACACTAATTGTCTGTATCACTTGACACAACTTCTCGCCAAGTATCTTCATCTTCTGTTATATTTAAATCAACCCTCTTGTTGGTTGAATGTAGAGGTGACTCAGAACGAGGTCTTTTCGTTCTTTCAGCAACTTCGGGTGGTGGTACTTCAATACCTTGTGGTCCTGACACTCCAATAATTTCAGCCCACTTTGAGGGTGAAGGAATCACTACTTCATCCTCATCATCATCTTCATAGTAACTGTTTCTTGTCCGGGTCTGTTCTTCTATATTCTCCTTCTCCCCCCCAAAGCTATGAATTTGATTGATATGTCTCTTCAAAAGTTTGCCATTCCATTTAACCAAATATCTGCATATTCCAATCTTCTTTTCAACTACTCCTTTTAGCCATTGGGGTTTTCCATTATAGTTTCTGATATATACTGTCTGTCCAGGTTGAAATGACCTGACTTTTACTTCTTCATTATTTTCTAGTTCTCTTAATTGTGGACTGTCCTTTGACATAAGCGGATTTAGGTCATCAAATTTTGTTCTAAAACGTCTATTATTCAACAACTCTGCTGGTGTTTTATCACTTAGACTGTTTGGTGTTGTCCGCAGGCCATATAAGATCTTCTGCAGTTTAAGATCCCAAGGTTCAGAAGAGTGTTTCTTTAGTTTATTTTTAATTGTTTGTACTGTCCTCTCGGCCTGACCATTGGATGCTGGATGGTATGGTGCTACTAAAATATGTCTGATGTTATTATTTTTGCAAAATGTTTGGAATTCTTCAGAGACAAAGCTCCTTCCATTGTCACTTACAGTAGTATCTGGTAATCACTGTTCAGTAAATATTTCTCTCAAGATTTTTATTAATGTAGCACTACTCATATCCGGAACTATCTTGACTTCCGCCCATTTTGAAAATGAATCAATCAAGATAAGAAAAATCTTTCCTTGAAATGGTCCTGCATAATCCATATGTAGTCTCGACCAGGCTTTATCAGGTCTTATCCACTGATGTGTAACTCTTGCAGGCATGTTCCTGTTTTCCGCGCATATGTGACATCCTCTAATAATCTCTTCTATCTGTCTATCAATAGCAGGCCACCAGAAATAACTTCTGGCCATGGCTTTTGTTATGACAATTCCATCATGATTTGCATGTAGTTCTTCCAGAACTTTACCCCACATTTTTTCAGGCAAAACTACTCTATTTCCCCACAAAATACAATTTTTATATGAAGACAATTCTTCCCTCTTTTGCCAATATATTTTGTACTCCTTTTCTACTTCTTTTGGCCATCCATTACGTATCCAGTACAAAATTTTACTCAGCTTCGTATCTTTCTTTGTTAGTTTTGCAACTTCTTCTGCTGAAAACTCTAATTCCAAAGGTGTCTCCTCAATCAATAACACTCCAGAGTATTCTTTTTCTTCTTCACCTTTTTCTACTGAAGGCCAACGACTCAATGCATCAGCATTTCCTAGCATTTTCCCCTGGATATATTCAATTGTATAATCATAGGAGTTCAGCAGGAGAGCCCATCTTAGCATTCTTGGGGAAATAATATTAGGTATTTGGCGTTTAGGATCAAATAAGCCTAGCAGAGGTTTATGATCTGTTCTGATTATCACCTTCCTGCCACTGATAAACTGATGGAACTTTTTAAAACCAAATATTATAGCTGCTGCTTCTTTATCCACTTGAGCATAATTACGTTCATGAATATTCATTGTCCTTGAAGCAAACATGATGGGTCTTATACTACCATCTTCCATTTCATGTTCTAATACTGCTCCGAGACCATACTCCGATGCATCACATGAAAGAATAAGTTTCTTCTTCAGGTCATAATGTACAAGTGTATCCTTACTTGTCAACATTCTCCTTAGTTTTTCAAATGCATTCTGATGTTGCATCTTCCATTGCCATTTTGTCTGTTTATTCAGTAGTTTATATAAGGGTTCTGCTATTGTAGCTTTATGAGGTAAAAATCGGTCATAAAAGTTCAGAAGACCCAGAAATGCCTGAAGTTCTTTTACATTCTGAGGTGCTGGTGTATTTTCAATAGCTTGAATTTTCTCATTGCAAGGATGTATCCCTGATTCATCGATTAGAAATCCTAAGAAAGTTACACTCTCTGATGCAAACTTGCACTTTTTCTTGTTGACCTTTAACCCGGCTTCCTGAAGTTTTAGCAAGACTGTATTTAGTCGTTTGTTGTGTTGATCTTTATTAGTTCCCGTCACCAATATATCATCGAGTAATACAGCAACTCCAGGAATGCCAGCTAACAGTGTTGACATTAACCGTTGAAATATGCCTGGGCATGCCTTTACCCCAAATGCCAATCTTTTTACTCTATAAAGACCTTTTGGTGTATTCAGTGTAAGTAAATGGGAAGTAGGCTCGTCGACAGCTACCTGCGTATATGCTCGTTCCAAATCAATTTTGGTAAACACTTTACCCCCTTGTAATTGGGTAAAAGCCTCATCAATTGTAGGAAGAGGGTATGTATCAGTGTCAGTCACCATATTTACTGTTGACCTGTAGTCACCACAGAGCCGTATATTGCCGTTGGGTTTAAGTACAGGCACAATAGGAGTAGCCCAATCAGAATGTGGTATTGGTTCCAAGACATCCTCTTCAACCAGTCTTTCAATTTCTTTATTAACCCTTTCTCTCAAAGCAAATGGTATAGGTCTACATTTTAAAAACTTGGGCGTTGCCCCTTCCCTAGGTCTGATACTAACTACTGGTCCGGTGTATTTACCTAAACCTTCCTCAAACACATCTTTGTATTTTTCAATTATCTGAGTTGTGACTACTGAATCAATTTTTATAGAATTCACTCCCTGTACTTGTATGCCGAAATCTTTAAACCAGTTTCTTCCAAGAAGACTGGGACCATGCCCTTTCGCTATTATCACTGGCAGATTTTTCATCATCCCTTTACAATGTACAGATACGTCCGTTGACCCTAAAATCTGTAGTTGACTATCTGTCCATGTTTTAAGAGCCATGGTGCACTCATTTAATTTTGGTAATTTTCCTTCCCATATGAGTCTGGCAGTCGGTTCACTTAAAACTGTAAGCGCACACCCTGAATCCACTTCCATTTCAATCTGACAATTATTTAGAGTCACATTCATTTTATATGCAGGTATGTTAACCTGACTTACACTATAGATGGGCATTTCATATAAGCCATTACAGTTTGATCTAGGTGTACTTTCATTGTTTTTATTTTTAGACATGCAAGCGACTTCAATGTGTCCGGTGCGACCACAAAAACACTTTGCCCACCTAAACCTGCACTCTCCTTTATGTTGCTTTGCACAGCGAAAACAGGCTTGTTTCTCAGTAGATTTTCCACCTTTCCTGAACAACATTTTGTTTACTTCCATGGGTTCCTCAAACTCTATTGCAGGGCTTGGCTTGCTTACACCTGGTGTTGGAACTATAATTTCAGCATCACAGTTGGCCGATTCATATGACAAAGCCAATTTGCAAGCTGATTCATATGTTAAATTATCAGTTTGTAACATTTTCCGCTGCAACTCTTTGTCTAAAATCCCGCAAACTAATCGATCACGCAAGGTGCGATCAATATCTGTGAAGTTGCAGTGAATTGACAACTTCCTCAAACAAGCTAGATAATCGCGTATTTTCTCATTTTGTTCCTGATTACGAGTATGAAACTTGAATGATTCCACGATTTCATTTGGTTTAGGATGAAAATGGCTGTCTAAAAGTGTCTTTATTGTTGAGTAGGTGGTAACCTTACTTATTTCCTTTGGAGCAATCAAAGATAATATTAAATCAAATAAATCAGGACCACATACCGCCAGCAAATTCGCCTTCTTTTTAGCATCTTCTGTAACTTCATTTACTTCTAAACAGAATCCAAACCTGGACACGTAATTTTCCCAGCAGCCATGTGCTATATCAAATTCCGCAAATTTTACCACCATTGTACCACTTTATTTGCACTTTGTTTTCAAGAACTTTATATGCTATGATTCAATCACACCTTATTGCACGTTTTTCACGAATTTTCACTCCGTCGCCACTATTATAAACCCGAAAAACCACTGAAATAGGGAGAGAGCACGCGCGTTAACTCACCTGACATTACCAGACTGGTTTTTCTACATGTACCCACATGTTCGGTACATGACAGCTAGTATCGCACTATATTTATTTTTTATTTATTTTATTTATTTATACAAAAAACATATTACACATTTTTTTTAATTCTTGGTGCCATTGAACCTTAGAAAGGTTTGTGTTGGCACTGAACATTCCTCAGTGTTAGTAATACATACGAAAACGACAAACTTAAATGCTTTAAAATCTGAACTTACAGAAATAACATACAAATTTAATAATAATAGGTAGGATGCATAAGCTGCAAAATGCAAGAAGACGTCTGCATAACGACAGTTTTATTACATTAGTTACTACTCGAAAAGAAGAAAAGATAATGCTGAGCCTGTGAGATAAAAATAATTACTTACATAATTTATTATTCTTAGTAAGGCTGATCATCATAAATTCATAATACTTATATGGATAAGGAATCTGGTTCTTAGCTGTGTAATGGCACAGGTGCTCTATAGCGCTATTACCACTAAACTTGTATGGGATACATCTAGTTTTTATGGATTTTATAGACACTAGACTTGACTAAAACTAGACTTGATGATATTTAGATGAAAATATTATTAACTAGCGGCCCGCCCAGCGGTTTCACCCGCTGCTACTTACCTGTTTTCCCGTAGAAATTGGCCATTACTAATTCTATTATAGTTGAGATGAGATGCTGGTGGTCTACATCAGGTACTCCAGACCCTCGTGATCATGTGCCAGCAGAAGCGGCCCGTCATGGTGTTTTTTTATTTTGTAGGAAGCCTCGACCGTATTTCTTATAGTTTAGATGGGATGCTGGTGGTCTTCATCAGGTACTCCAGATCCTCGATAACCATGTGCCAGCAGAAGCGGCCCGTCATGGTGAACAACTTTTTGTATGAAGCCATGACCGTATCTCTTATAGTTTAGATGGGTTGCTGGTGGTCTTTATCAGGTACTTCAGATCCTCGATGACCATGTGGCAGCAGAAGCGGCCCGTCATGGTGATCAACTTTTTGTATGAAGACATGACCGTATTTCTTATAGTTTAGATGGGATGCTGGTGGTCTTCATCAGGTACTCCAGATCCTCGATAACCATGTGCCAGCAGAAGCGGCCCGTCATGGTGAACAACTTTTTGTATGAAGCCATGACCGTATCTCTTATAGTTTAGATGGGTTGCTGGTGGTCTTCATCAGGTACTTCAGATCCTCGATGACCATGTGGCAGCAGAAGCGGCCCGTCATGGTGATCAACTTTTTGTATGAAGACATGACCGTATTTCTTATAGTTTAGATGGGATGCTGGTGCTCTTCATCAGGTACTCCAGATCCTCGAGGGCTGACAAAAAGTAGTCCATGTCCGTCTTTAATATGCTAGAAATATCAGTGCTAAGTTTCGCAAAGATCGGTAAAGCGGTTTGGCTAATTTGGGTAATATCCGCTATATTTCCCGCTTTTCCTGCTGCTAACATTTTTCCCGTGGGAATGAGGAATTTTCCCGTATTAAAAAGTAGCCTATGTTACTCAGGAATGTTGTAGCTTTCTAATGGTGAAAGAAATTTGGAAATCGGTCCAGTAGTTTCGGAGTTTATCGATTACATACATACAAAAAAACAAACAAACAAAAAAACAAACAAAGGTTTCCTCTTTATTATATTAGTGTAGACAATCGCCAAGTAGGTATTAAAAGCAATAATGTACAACACAAAATTGCAATATATCTATTTGAGGCATATTTTATTTAATTAACACATTTTTGTATGTCTTATGCCCACTAAGATTGCATCATGTTTTAATTCGTACGGATTATTAAGTACTAGCTGCCTGTCAGCGGTTTCACCCGCTGCAACCTATTATTCCGCGGGAAAAAAGCATTACTCGCCAAGAGATGTCGCTGTTAGTTTTCGGCGAAAAACTTTCAATCGCGGATCGGCTCAGTCACGCCACCTATGCAAAAATATTGGAAAATGCGTGATCCCGTAGGAATAAGACATTTTCCCGTGGTAAAAAGAAGCATATGTGTTATTCTAGATACTCTTCTATATTTGTGCAAAATTTCATGTCAATCTAATCAGCCGTTTTAGCGTGATGTCGTAACAAACACACACAAACATCCGCCTTTATAATATTAGTAGGATTGCACCTATATTTTCTTGAACAAAAATGTGGGCGTCCGCGCATGAAGGGTCCAGTCCAGTTGTCGGCTTTTAGTTTCCGAGATATTTGCGTTTTTATGAAGTTGGGTGAAAATGTGTCATTTTGAGATTTTAAAAGAATATTATTAAACAAACAATTTACTACAATTTCATGTAATCAACTTTTTTAAGTTATGTTTCTAAGTATGTTTTTTTTTAATGATAAAGTTTAGTGAAAAGGGTCCAGATGTCGGCAAGTCTTGACAAGTCGGTGTTTTCATGACTTGGTTTAGGTATTTAACGTAAATAATGTTTGTACTGACACTCTGAACTGGAGTGGACAACGTCAGGTCGACATAACGATATTTCGACATAATTGCCATCTCAACAGATCTCGATACACGTTATCTCGACACATGCAATCTCGACACACGCCTTCTTGACACACAGTATATTACAACACACGGTATCTTGCCACACGTTATTCCGAAACATGTAATCTCGACACACGTTATCTCGACTCACGTTTTCTCGACAGCGTTAACTCTAGAACGTTAAACTCAACACACGGTATTTCGACACACGATATCTCGACACACGTTGTCTCGACACGTATTATCTTGACCCATGCAAGGTGTGGCAAGCTTCGGCAGGGTTGTAGCAAGCTTTAGCAGAGTGGGGCATGGTGAGGTAAGATGAGGCAAGGTGGGGCAGGGTGAGGCAAAGTTTGGTGGGATGGGGAGAGATGAGATAAATACAAAATGATTTGTTGGTGGTTAGTACTACTGCCTGCCACGCAGAAAGTTACGGGTTTAATTCCCGGTGGGGTCACTCACAAAGTTGATATTTATCACTTTGTGAATTTGTTCCCAGTCTGGTTAGGACATTGCAGGCTGAACCAACTGATTGTTCGAAAAGTAAGATGGTTCCTTGCTTCGGATGGACACGTTAAGCCGTCGGTCCCGGTCGCTGTCTATGATGACGATCGTTACACAGCCATGTCAGAGGTTTGCTACTTGTAGTAGGCGGTTGAAAACTCTGACACCAAGGTCCATCGGGTCGTTGAACGACTCGGTGTCCCACACGAAGAGAGAGATTTGGTGGTCTGGTTCATTTTGTGTTGGAGGCCAGAAACTTTTTTCATATCCCATAACTTGGTAGGGACTATCAGTTTCTTTGAGGAAGTTGTAGGCCTTGACAAGATCTACATTTTCGATGACAGCTGTCAAACTTTAAACATGTTTATCTCGGTAACTATGCACGCTAGACTACCAGTTGGTTTGAGGAAGTTGTAGGCCTTGACCAGATCTATATTTTCGACGACAGCTGTCAAACATTATACTTGTTTATCTCGGTCACTATGCGCGATACTACCAGTTGCTTGAAGGAAGTTGTAGGCCTTGCCATTATCTAGATATTGCAGATATCTGTCTTACTTTAAACACGCTTATCTCGACAACAATGCATGGTAGACTACCTGTTGCTTCGAAAAAGTTGAAGGTCTTGACGAGATCCACAATTCAGATGACAGCTGTCAAACTAAAACCTCGTTAGTCCTGGGAACCATGCATGCTAGGCTTTTATTTTCTTTAAGAAATTTGTAAGCCTTAACAAGATCTACGATTTAATATATTTTTATTGTGATCTTGTCATTAAAATAATCGACATCGTTATGTCAATAAGGACAAAAATTGCTTGCACTATATTTTTCGACTCGACTAACAATTTAAAAGCTAATAAAGTGCTTATTGACATTTGTCTTATTTTGTTTAAATTAAATTTGGTTATTATTTTTAAATATAATTACACATTTAGTAGCCATGTGGTGCCGGCAGAGTAGAATAGCACCACCCCCTCTCTTGCCGTGGGGGTCGTAAGAGGCGACCGAGGGATAAACCCGACCCAAACAGCCAAGGCCAACCTTATGGTGGCGGTAAATCCACCACAATTAAGTATTCCCAAGGAGGGTTGACGTGTGGAAGGCGGCCGGTCGTAAAATAAAACCAAATCCTTTTTCAACACGATTTTGTGATCAACAAAACGTGTTGCGCCGACCCCAAGTAATTGGGATAAGGGCAGGAAGGTGATGGCATTTATAGAAGAATTTCTAAAACCCGAGTTATTCTAAGCTATGTCAATAAGGTTCAAAATCACTTGCATCACTTGTTTCTGTTGGAGGAAAAAATATGGTTTAGGCAATTTTCAAAACACATTTAAAAGTAAATAGCAAGATTCACAAATACGGACTTAACGTGTATCGAGATACTTTGTGTTGATTTAATGTGTGTCGAGTTAACGCGTGTCGAAATAACGTATATCAAGGTAACGTGTGTCGAGATACCGTGTGGCAAGATGCCATGTGTCAGCATACATATAAATCAAGTTGTAAGTGTAAAATAATACGTAACTCTATAGTTTTTTTGGGATTTTAGTAAATACCAAATCTCTGAACGCTAGCTAAAGTGTAGCATAAAAAAGGTCCACTTGTCGGAGTTTCATAAAATCTTATGGAAATCTATAAAATTTCGTAGTATTACTTTATATTTAATCTAACAGTACAAAAGGCAAAAGAGAGTTCTAGGACACCATAGGGCTGTTAATATCTGGTCAAAACATTATGTACTAATACCTTGCAATAAAAGGTACCAGAAGTCGGCTTTAGTGTTTTCTGAAATCCACACGCTTGATTTTCTTACCTTGATTATTTAAATTAAAAGTTATGGTCACATGATTGAATGCACATTAGTGTAATCTTTATGAAAAAACAATGACCTATGTAACAAATAAGTAGAACTGTGTTTTTTTTTAACCTAAACCTTTAAACTCAATTTTCTCGAAACCACTTTTTTCACAGTTACAACTTTGGATGTCTGTAAAAAAAATACATATTCAAAATATGGTATTTTTTGAAGTCAGTATGATAGAGGGATTATTCTAGATTCCGAAACTGTTCTTAACTCAATACCCTACAACTGGACCCTTCATGCGCGGACGCCCACAAATACTAATTTATGTAAAGTGCGTTTTATTACCGTTCCTGTTATTTATACGGCAGTAATTTCGAAGCCGTGTGATGTCGGCTTAAAAATAGCATCACCCCAATCTTACCCGTGACATGACGTAAAAAACGACTACATTCATCCAGGGACTGGGCAAGATCATCTGCATCGTCACTTACCAACAGGTGAGATAGCGGACAACCTGCGGGCCTGTCTTATTAAAAAGAAAACATGCGTTACGCTTGACATACCTACTCTAATTATGTGCCTAATGTTAATGTAATTTTAGATTTTTACTTACCTACAACTTGACTGCTGACTTTTCCATTCTTATTAACGACGTACAGATCCAATCCTGTCAGGATCAGAGCATGGTCCCAGTGCAAAGGGTCGTTGTCACCCGGAGGATTCTCCAACCTTTGCCATGTGCAGAAATTACTCAAAAACCTGTCTATATCATGAGGTCTTTTAAGATTGACTGGATCTTCATGTAGAATTTCAAGTCGCTTGAGAATAAAATTCACTGGACGCCCCAAAGACGGGTCGTGGTATAACAATTGCACAGCATTGATCATGGCCAGAACGAATCTCACTAGTTCTCTCTCAGTCTCTTTTGGAAAATTTACCGTCATATGTTTGTATAGATCTCTATCTACAAACACTGCTGTTTCTACGAAAATCGCTGGTAAAATTGCTCTTTTCTGTCTTCTTGGGTCTTTTACTAGTTTTTTGATAAATGCTCCTATAGTCTTGTTTCTGTGAGCTAAATCTAATTTGAATCCTTCTAGATCATTATTTTCTACTTTGGCATCTTCTATGTCTCTTTTTCTTCTGTGTTTGGTCCACGTTTTGTTGTTTACTGGATTATGTGTATTTGTTACATCATTGTTGTCTATACAAGTTGGTTGATCTATGTTGTTTTCTTTTTTCTTAACTATAACGTGAGCTTTGAAATCTTCGGTGTGAAATCTTTCTGGTAGAGGATGGATAGTGTATAAACTACTATTCGACTTGATTATTCCTCTCTGCAAAATAAAATACATGTAGATAAGTGCAAAATAAACATAGATAACTGTCTTCACATAGGTTGGCATTTTATTGAAATCTAAGCAATTTGTTTACAATGCATCGATGTCGTTTTGAGTAGTAGGCACCCACCCACTACTACAAGGTACAATTTCTGTATCATATCTACATAACTTCATAATATTGTAACTATACAACCTTAGGCTTAAACCAGGTTAAGAAAAGCATCTAAAAGGTGTCCTTAAAGATCTAAAAGAAGGTTTTCAAAAGTTCAACTCACCACATCATCACAAACGTACAACGCTGCATTCTCACTCCTATAATAACAGGCGTCCAATTCCTCATCTCCATGTTGATCCAGCACCAGCTCAGTGTGGTTCAGCCACCTCTTCATCATCAGGAACTGCGGGTCCAGGAAAGTGCTCCTGGGGCTCAGCCGGATGTCCAGGTGCTGCTTTATGGAGACCAGGTCTTCGTCTGCGTGGAGGAGCGAGCGTCTTCGCCGCCGCGAGTGTTTGATGTGGGTTATCTCGAATTCGGCGTCTGAGGATTGTCAAATTTCGATGAAAGTGATAGAAATATGTTTAGCTTCTTCCGCACTTATGATGGCAAGTTATGCTGCTGAGTGAATCACACGTACGACCGCAACTTAATGCAAATGTGAGGTACACGCGATGCACCTCACTAACTACGCAACCATAGTTTTATACCTATTCTACACGTGTTTCGCTCCTTCACGGAGCATCCTTAGGAGATCTTCGACAGGAACTTGACGTGTGGTTCACTCAGCAGCATAACTTGCCATCATAAGGGTGGAAAAATCAAGATAGACTTCCGATAAGTAACGCCTGATAGGTATCTACTCTTAGTAACTTTGATGGTAAAATGTCCTCATAAAATGTGCAAAAAGAGGGATGTTTTAAATGTGACAATACCTAAACGTGAGGACACTATAAGTTCATACTGTTGACTTTGGAAGGACTTGCATTAATGATCGACAGAATCATATGAAGAGGGTATGCAATTTTTATGAATAATGATGAAGTATTATGAGTGATGGATGACAATAGAATCTTACAATGATGGTTTGCGCCAAACAGGAACAACTTTTCAGGCTCTGTGAGGTGATCCAGAAGCTGTTTTGTATGTTCCTGTAAAAAGGAGAAAACTATTTCAATATTTTCACGGCATTAGTAGGTAGTATGTCCTACGGAATGTTGTTGTGGGGTCGCGCCGCTGATTATGAAACTATTTTTGTACTTTAGAAAAGGGCTATTAGAGCAATTTATAAACTTTGCAGTCGTGACTGCCTTAGAGAACTGTTTAAGAAATTAATAATTTGATCATACCATGTACGTAAGAAAGAACTAATCGGATAAGGTGGAAATATTTAGGGGAGGCCTATGTTCAGCAGTGGACGTCCTATGGCTGATATGATGATGATGATGATGACGTAAGAAAGAATATAAATACTTTCACTCGAAATTATGAAAGGCATAACCGCAATACAAGGAGTAAAAATGAATTAGACCAACCTAAGGTTAGGACTTCATTTCAAGGTCTAAGTAGGTATACGATACTAACAAAATACCGGAAGATATATTAAGTCTATCAGAAAGTAAATTTAAGTCTGTTATTAAGAAAACTTTATGTTATAAAGCTTATTTAAAGTTAGATGGTTATATTAATGACAAAAATGCGAGGATTTCTGAAATTCCAGCAAAGCTCAAGGAACACGCACTCGTTTTGAATATCAAATCAGGACTTACAAGGAGTATAAAATTATCACAATTACTTAATTATCATAATTATTTAATTAATACCCAGGTTATATTCCTATTTCTTTCTTACTTCAGCCTTTCACTGTCATTCATACCTAATCATAAGCATAATCGACTCCTCTTACCAATGCCTCTATAGTAACACTATTGTTTAACAGCCTCGACATATAAATTTTGACAATAGATGGTTTTCGCACGACTCCCGACGCCTCTACATAATATTAACCGATATGTGGTAAAAGGAAGGAGTGAAAGAATTATTAACAGTTCTTACAATTAATAATGGGTAGTATTTAAACGCAAATCAAAAAATATCCTTTTTCTATGCAATAAGATTCCAAATTCCCATCAAAATTACTGATTGCACAGCATAATATTCAACTCAAAATATCACTAAACACACTACAATTTATTTTCGCAGCGTACAGCGATTTCTCCTAAAGCAAAAGCTTTTTCATCAATGCACAGCTAATAATCTTAATGCACATTATACCTGTAAACTCTTTTTCTTTTAAATATAGCTTCTATTTTTATATTATTTACAGCAGTTTTTATACATCGATGATCATATTTTAAATTGATGACGCGCATAGCGTGTCGTTTCTGGCACATCGCCGGCCGCTGCCGCGGCACGCTCGCTCCGCTCGCTCGGCTCGTGCGTTGTGGTCAAAGTTCTAACCTAACCTAACCTAACCTGGCGCTTTCCGCGCCAACGGACCTATAAACTTTTGTTTACAAACGTATGTTCACTGGTTAATATGCGACTGGGATAGTATTTATTATTTTGCTATGAAATATGGAAAATTTGCTGTGCAGTCAGTATTCATGCTATGTATGTAGTACTTTTGTTCAAAAATATTTTTTTCTGTATTGCATTATGAGGAAAAAAGTTATGTCATATTGATGTAAAATTTCGAATTATCTGCAGTTTATGTTTTGTTAAACATTTAGTTTATTTGTAGTGAAGTAAGATATTTGATGTAAAAAAAAATATAAATGATGAATATGTATTGATAGGCGATTATTTATTTGATATGCAATTTATAATATCCCATTAATAATTACCTAATTAATTAGATTAAAAGACATAGGTACTATACGTATTAATCGTATTAGTGGTGATTACCTAATTATACCTATGGTCGCCTAAAACACTTGGTTCTAAATTCATATTTGGATAACATAGGTACCTACCAACTTGGATAAATATTTTGAATTATGTGAGCTTAATTTTTTGCTTTACGCCTGTTGTTCGTAGCTCTCTGCGAGACAAAAAGAACAAATTACGAAGGTAAATGACCAATATTAGCTGGAGACTAAATTCTAAATTGCTTCTTTTATCACGCCTTCCGGAGCACGAAATTACTCAAATTCACGTTTTTTGCTAGTTGTTGACGATTTTACAATTCAGAGCATATGCTACTCCTTGGTTCTTGGATATTTACTAGCGAAAATCTAAGATTTTTAAGTAGATTATATGTCGAAGCCTTTCTCCAGAACCCAAAACCGGGATGAGTGGCGAAAAAGAGGGGAGGCCTTTGCCCAGCAGTGGAACACTGTCCAGCCTACTTATATAAAAAAGTACATCTGTTTCAACTGTGAAAATTGTTAATATATCTTTGTCTCGGTATACTATAGCCCGCTATGCATGTCTAAAAACTGCCGATGGTAACTTAGACCATCGTCTGTAAGAAAAGCTCATGAATAGATTTGATTTAAGTGTCAATTGTTCAGCTTTTTGTCCGATTAGCTGCCTTATCTTGTCTCTATATTCTGAATTTCATATTAATATTTTTTTCATTATCATAAATCAATCACATCACTAGTCTAGGTCAGTGCTACACTATCAACCTGGCGAACAAATTTCGATTCGGCATACATTGCTGATTGACTTGAATTTCTTATTAATAATCCCTTAAAAAATTAGAGGAGCTTTACCCATACATTCAACGTGCTCCAACTTTTTATGTGGTAAGTCCCTAAGTATGTTTCTACCTACTCTGCTACCTACCCATAATTAAATACCTACTTGTGTTCGTGACTATACAAAATTGCTACAGGAATAACTTTCTATTTCCTATACAAGAAAACGCATATCATTCCCTGTAATTATTTTTTCCGCTCTATTTCCTAAAACAACACCTTCCTTATAATTATCGCCCAATCATGATCGCACACGCAGTACCAATTTTACCCGACTGCCTCAGAAGGAGGGATATGTTTTTCGAGAGTGTGTTCGTAGGTATGTATGTTTGTGGGATGAGATATTTTCCTGTGGTAAAAAGTAGCCTATGTCAAAACCAACAAACAAATCATTCTTGTGTATACAGTATAATATTAGTGTAGACAAATAGTGTCCATTTTATAGTCAAATGCTATAGTTGCGCGACGACTCAAATGGAAAGGGAGCGCCATACAATACAACTGTCAAACCGTCTCAACTATATTATGGTTTGACCATTTTTATACCAACCATAGACATAGAAACGATAGACGAACATAGTGTGCAAAAGAAAAGAAAATGATTTATGGAAACTCAGTAAGATAGAAAAGAATAGCGAACCTTATGTCACT
Organism: Phthorimaea operculella; assembly: GCA_024500475.1. Taxonomy (NCBI): domain Eukaryota; kingdom Metazoa; phylum Arthropoda; class Insecta; order Lepidoptera; family Gelechiidae; genus Phthorimaea; species Phthorimaea operculella. The sequence continues at coordinate 1,414,478 of JANFCV010000049.1, forward strand.
GTAACCTGTTTTGTATGACAGATCGTCCCAATTCAACCCGCTGGTTCACACTATGGAAACGCCAATATGATGACATATTCCTTATTAAACCCATAGATTAAACCACAGATAACAGCTATCAAACAGATGATTTTTACGACGGCCATTTCTTATCTTTCAAAAAAGAAAACTTTACTACTTTTCAAGAAGTTTTTGATCAAAATATAAAACAAATCAAACAAACCTATTTATGTACAAACTTATTTTTCTAGTTTGTGGACTATTACGCCAGTTGTCTTTGTCAACGTCAAGTCAAAGCGTCAGTTATTTAATTTATTGTTTTATTCCATAATTTTATTCTTTTTATTATTAATCTCAAGTTTTATTTTATTTAACTTCAGTTCTAAGCAAACAAGTTATTCGGAAGTTGTATCAAGTGAGTTCTTCGTGATTTCAACGGACAGAATTGCCACGGATAAAGCAAAGAGCACAGCAATATTTTGTTGTACAGGCAGTGTTTGTTTGTTACAATATGTTAGCCACTTTATCCACTGAAAAGGTGTTGTGGGAAGTGAAAGTTGGGGACAGCAGCACCACATCGCTGCCCGCGAGCCACGACCAGCAAATCGGGCACCTAAGATAGACCTGTTTGCATGCACGCACGGGAACACTACAAACCAGTGAATTACGTAAGAACAGTGTATTCTCCAGTTACTTAAGATTTGTATTGCACGCTATAATAAACCTCTAGGGTTCAGTTGCCTTTAGGTACTCATAAATATGTTCATGATGATAACGTAAGCTTAGTGTTAGATACTTCCTTTACCACCAATTCATGCTTATTTTGTAAATATTGTTTGTTAATTCGAAAATTTTATACATTTGTTTTGAAGATGTTTTGAAGAATGAATAAAATTATGATAAAAATGGGTATGTTTATTTTCTTTTTATTTAATCGAAACTAAGAAAAAATGTATTGCGGTACAGTAAGGGTACTATAGTACTGTCATTCGAATAGGCCATATTTAACAGCTGTCCAATATGGCCTTGTATCGAGTGACCGTACTACAAAAAGAGGTATAACCAAGGGGTACATATACCTATCATATTTCTGAACGGTTTTTTTTCTAAACGAACGTAGTAATATACAGATTCTGTATATGTTATCTTCACTGGTAGTTTTTAATTAAAAAAAATCCTGGGATTCTATATGGTAGCACCTTTATATTGAGCGTCTCCTATCTGTCCCTTTAGGGACATATATATAAGTGATCTGGGCGCTGGTTTTTACTTGTACATTATTTTGATGTTTTTTTTCAGAAATCCTGATTTATTTTTATAATTTGATTAGTGTGCAACGATGGTTATGTATTCAGGATGCGAATTTGATGCGAATCTTCACATTTACCCGGAAAACTGCACATTTTACAGGTAAATTCTCAGAAAGTCGTCACTGGGATTACACGTGAATTTTTTGTTTAAATGTGCCTTTTTTTGTAGGTAAGTAAAATAATAAAATACGCAAATCCTTATATTTCCTTTCGTATTTTCGATATGTAAAAGTGTATTAGTTAGTAATTTTCATAATATTTGGGGATAAAATAATTTCGCAATTAGGCCAGGGATTGACTGCAATTTATCGATAGTTACCTAGAGGTACCTACTAGGGTTTTCGAATACCCGACCAATTTTGATACCCGGGTATCGGGTACGAATTTTTGAAATACCCGGGTATACCCGGGTACCCGGGTATTACTTTTTTAAGTGAAAATTCTTAGGTAATTGAGAAACAAAGATTTAAAACTTAGCTCTATTTTAAACTGCTATCTTTCAGATAAAAGATAGCACAAGCACCTAACATTCAGATTAAAAAAGTGAGAACAATTTATTACTGTAAGGCAAACAAAATAATGTTAGGTTCATAAATACATTATTTTTTTTCACTCGCTTCTAACAGTTTTCACGTGGTAATGAGAAAATTCTCGGTGTTAAATAGTAACTACCCTATATTACTTCAGGATAATTAGATAACCTAACTTTCCAAAAATGAAAGAATTCTTGTAATCGTACACATAGTTTTTGGGAAATTTCCTTATAAACCTACGAAAATGCCCATAGAAAATAAAACAAAATACTTTTTAAAATTATTATGGAAGTCTAGATATACAAGCCCGCATGAGCTTACATATGTATAAAATCAAGTTGTTAGAACAAATAATAAGTCTTGGAAATTTATCAATGTCCTTCTTTCTTTTCTCTCTCTTGTTTGTATTAAATCTGTCTATCTATCTCTTTTTCTCGGGTACCCGGGTACACCCTTCGTTTGTACCCGGGTACCAAAAGTCTGCAATACCCGGGTATACCCGGACCCCTACCTTACATACTTTGAATAGTATGACAACAAAAAATATGCAAATTTTAAAGATTCGCTAAATAAATACTTGAACAATTCAGACATCGTTTTTTACAAATACATATAACATTATTTTCAACTACATCCAACAGATACACTTTAGATCCAGTTTTTTTTTTATTTTTATATGATGGGCTTACTCTTGACCCCAATCTTACCCTAGAGCAGAGATGGGATCTACGGTGGAGCGAGCTTGCCCAGAAGATGCCTATTCACTCTAGACTTAAAGAGATTCAGGTTATATGCACTCGGAAATACAGACGCAGGCAGGGAATTCCATTCTTTAGCTGTGCGCATAATGAAAGATGATTTGAAGCGCTTAGTGCGTAATGTGGGTATATCAACTAAGAACGGATGGTAGCCGGCCGTGCGTCTGGATGTCCGATGGAAGAAAGGAGACGGTGGTATGAGCTCATGCAGCTCACGCGCACACTCTTATTACACATTTTTATTAGAGATCGACTCGGTGCGAAATACTTATTAATACCTATTATTTTCAGGGTCGTATTAACAAGAGATTCGCATCATCGTACGTAAACCGTGACATAGGCCCATCTACGTCTCAACATTGAAGGATGAAGAAATATGTGTTTGACCACCGGCGATCACTTGTCTGACAGATGTCATTCTATTTCTGGTTTCGCACGTCTTATTTGTGAAGATAGCGCCTATTGACCAGGATTCTTACGAACAACCTTCGCAGCAAATTCTATAAAGAAACCTACGTAGGAAATATGCTGATTGCAAAAAAGGAAATGACCCGCCGCAGCAAAGAAAGCATTATGTCAACATTTCAATTGAACAAATAAATAAAGTTGAAATCTTCATACCATTTTTTATTTGAAACTATCGATAACCCTCTAAATTGAATAATGTACATCACTAGCTGAGGTAAGCGCGCCAAAACCAAAATTGGTCACGCGAGATCGAGCTGTCAGTTGGTCTATAAACGCTAGTTTATATATATCAGTCTATGATACCAACTTAAACTGCAAACTCATTTTTACTTTTTTACAACATATCATCTGTTTTAATTTAGGTCTATAGTCTAGTAACTAACGTCAATAGCTGGTTATAACTATTCGGATTGACCCATGAAGCTGAAAATCGGCATGTTGGTACTTCTTGACCTCTTGATCAAAATTAGACATGGAGCCCAGCGGGCACCACCCCCCTTAACCTTTTACCGCCCCCCTCCTTTACAAGGCGCAATTTTTGAAGTAATTGACTTGAAGGGTAGTTTTTATTTCATATCGTGCGTGACATCTCACATAACCCTTCCACTGCGTACAAAAAAAGATGGCGGCGCACTTGACATAAGCTGTTCTGCGATTAATGGCGGCCACTTGAGATACTTAAGATATCCGATAACATAAACAAAAAGTTCTCGGCTGTTATCGAAAGATAAACATTGTAACTTGAGTGTTGAACTCGTGAATAAACAAGCAAGCTTGTTGTAAGATAATATAAACATGCCGGTTGCGTGTTTATATCGACAGTGGAAAGGCTATATCGCTTAACCGCCAATTTAGTAGTTTGGAGAAATCCACGATTAAAGTTTTATTTTTACTTAAAAAAATCATATCTTTTTTTCTACTGACATTATAAAGATAAAATTAAAATTATATTTTTTTATTTATGTGTTTTGTATATCTACATTGTTCAATTGTACTTTGCATCGCCGGTTTACGAATTAAGTGTCGCTTAAGCGATAATTACTTGATTCTTAAAAATGTACAGTCAAGCAAAAATCGCTAAACGACCAAGACATTGTACAAATACTGAAAAAGCTAATGGCTAATATAAAATGATACTGGATTCACAATACATTTTCGATTACTAACCAACCAAATTCATAAGTAAAGAGAGTATAAATTTGGCTAATAAATACCAATTACTCATATTTTAACCAAAAAAAATGGCCTTATGAAGTAATTAATATTTATATTTTTCAAAATTATTACTAACTAGTCGGTATCCGTAAACTTCCTTTCGCTTCGTTCCTTACACTGCTAAATCCGACTTGTTGATTGGGTGGTTCGTCAGTCCATTTTTTAGAAAGAGAAGCATTTTAGCATCTCTATACCTTAACTGAGCCATACCGAGCTCTCTGATTTCCACATTACGATTTTCAATCTTATTGTACTAGCAAAAGCGCCCTATTATTTGATCAACTTCAATTATGGAGCCGTTTACATAAATTTTCTATCATTGATGCGAAATAATGGGTATTTACATGCGGTACTTTCCTTCTCCAGAACAGAACTTTGATGTCTATTGTCTTTCTGTAGTAGAAACGGTCCATCATGATGATAAATTTTTGCTTTGGAGCTAATTACGTATGTTTAATAGTTTAGTTAGATGGGCTATTGATTTTCAGTGCCAATGAAAGCAGTCCATCATGCCATGCTAAACAACGTTTGCTATCTCTTAAAATTTGGGTGATCTTCTCGTTATTCAAACAGGTCCTCCAGATCCTAAGTATAAATGGTTCCTCATGCAGATAAAAGTTTACTTTTAAACCATTTTCAAATCCGTTACCTATAGTTTAACCGAGTTTCGGGTTCCACATCAAGTACTCTCAAGTGGCCATCGCCAGCAGAAGGGACCATCGTGCTGATCACCTTTTTACTTTGGAGCTATTTCTCTATGTTTAGCTGGGCTCCTGTTGGTCTACATAATGTACATCAGACCTTCTACTTATGTCAGCAGAAGCGGCCCATCAAGTTGTTCAACTTTTGCTAAGCCATTTCCGTATCGCTTTCAGTTTAGCTGGGCTCCTGGTAGTCTACAATGGGAACTCCAAGCAGACCCTTTATATCCATGTGATAGTAGAAACAGACCATCAAGCTACAAACTTTTACTTTTAGCTATTGCTGTATCTCCAATCCTACAGTTTAACTAGGCTTCTATCCAGAAAGAAAGCGCCTAAAGAGGAGTTGGAAGATCGAAGACTGATTCAACGATTTGACATCGATTAAAGAAGTTGGAAGTAGCTTGCTGAGGATAGGGATGAATGGAAAGTGTGCGTGAAACTCACGATGATGCCAATTTCTCTGGTTTCACTAACAAAGGGCAGAAATTGCCAGCCTCTAATTCTACCTTCACTTGTATCGGCTTGTATAGCCATGTAAAGTGTTTCCTCTGACACTGAATAAATTGTCTGTCGCTGGCGTTTGAGGCCAATGATGATAAGCCAGAAAGGTGGCAAGCTGATACGAAAGGGCGAAAAAAGAGGCTGACCTCAAAAGTTATGAATTTGGCATAGTTTTGTAAAAGATATACCCCCTCTAGATAATAAAGCCTCTCATATCATGGTTTAAATCTCTGGTGGAAGGTACCTCTATATCTATATTCATTGTCTGAGCACTAGCCTACACGCCACCATACTTAACCGACGTGGAAGTCTCAGACAAAAACTGACTCCGGACTCAAGTCGGCCGAAGTAAAGAAAATATGTGTAAATACCTTTCAGAAAGTGCTTGCCTGTGTGGTATAATATCACCATTATCTATGACATATATTTCTGTCTTGCCCCACGTGCTCTACTTTCACACGCGAGGACCTGAAGAAAGCAATACTATTTGTGGCTCAGTATTGGTAGAAATATATTTATAGCTTCCTAATTGAGTGAAGAACAAGACTAAGCTCCCGGTGGTCTACATCAGGTACTCCAAATCTTTAATTTCTTTTGAAGCAGCCCATCAAACTGAACAATTTGTACTTTGAAGCCATATAACTTAATGTGTTGTTGTCAAACCCAATCGGGTTTAACGACACTTATATGTATACTTGTATCTATTGTTTTGTAATTAAATAAATAAATGAAATGAAAATGAAATGAAACTGTAGCTCTTATAGTTTAGCTTGACCGCCTAATGGTTTACATCAGATATTCCGAACGTTCGATGTCTTTTATTCTTATTTATAACCGGGTTCGAAATAATTTTAAAACAAGTTATTGACTGGTTAAGAATATTAATTTACTAACCTCACTTTATCTCAGTAGAAGCAAGCAGTAAATCTGGTACAAATCCAAACGAAATGAAAGCACAAACAAACGCAACTTTTTAATCACACGCGATTTAACAAACACGTCCTCAATGTGGCGCCTACAGCCGCGTACTGAGCGGTAAGCGACGAGTTTTGACTTGTTCGGCGCGATCACGTGGTCTTACGCACACAAAAATATGCGGGTACTTTTCTTTCTATCACTTTTGTTTTAAACTAAAATTGCGTAATAGAAAAAGTGTCTTGCATTATCATTCAAATTTAAACTTATTTGCGTGCTAAACACTAAAGAAGCACCTTTTACTTTCACTAATTAAAAAAATAAATCTTTGCTTCTTCCATATTTTCGCTAAAACATCAATGAATGATACAAACACAAACACGTAAATGTTACGTATTGATCAACTTGGAATGAAATGCTGCGAGCATTATCGCTAAAGCGCCGGTCTGTTAGCCTTTAGCGTTCGAATAAAAATCGCTTAACTACCATTGACCATATTATTGCAATAATTTTAAATCACTTATCTCCATAAAAAAGTAGTAAAAGAGAAATCAAAAAACGCTAATACTTATAAACATCAGATTCAACAACCTATTAAGGGGTGTAAACGCCGTTCGTTCAAAAAACACGAAAAATTACGTCGCTTCAGCGATATGACCTATGAAAAATTATTAAAAATTGAGCCGCTTAAGCGCCACAAAAGTGCTCCGATTTGCTTGAAACCTGAACAGATCGACGCAGAAAAAATCGCTGATTCTCGTGATATATATAACTTATTTTCGACCAAGGTGGCGGTTAAGCGATTTAGCCTTTCCACTGTCGATATACACTTTTACTGAGAAATGTTTGTTTAACTTTTTTTAGTATTTTTTTGAAAAACATCATATATTTATAAATTAAAAAATAGTTTGATGATTTTATTGACAATTTAACAAAAGAATAAAACATAGAACCAGAAGAAAAGAACAAAAAATATATTTATTCATTGTCCTTCCTACATGAGGCCTGCGAACCTTGCGCCGTGACCGCAAACAATCAAGCGGTCGAAAAATATACGGATTTTGTTGAAATTTACTATTGTGGCGGGTTATTTCGGGCTCTTTTATAAATCTTAGTCCTAATTCAGACATTTATTTGAAAAAACCAAGTTTCTACGACGAGAAATAAGCCCATAACACCCGCATGTAATCCGACACCACTTTATATTACGTCATCGACTGATCCAGTCGATTCCGCATTATAGCCTACCTAAGCAAGATGGCGGCCGTCGACTGATGCAGCTGATGCCCCAGTTGACAAGTTAAAGCTTATTGTGTCCTCAAAATTACCCTTTAGGCCCCCCGGGGGGCCCAAAAGCCCGAAAAGTGGGGTGTCCCGTCTTTGTATGAGATTTTCTTATTTTCAAGCTATCGATTCCTAAGTGGTATCAAAAGTTGCGGAATTAGACACAGATTGCAAAAAACTTAAAATATCTTTAAATAATATTTATCTTTAGGGCTTTGTAGAATATTAAAAAACAATAATATGTTGGTTTCGTAGTCAAAACACTTTAACGATCGATAGAGCCCTAGATATAAATATTATTTAAAGATATATTAAGGTTTTTTGCAATCTGTGTCTAATTACGCAACTTTTGATACCTCTTGGGAGTCGATAGCTTGAGAATAAGAAAATCTCATATAAGAACTGGATACCCCACTTTTCGGGCTTTTGTCCCCCCCGGGGGGCCGAAAGGATAATTTTGCGGGCACAATAAGCTTCAAGTGAGATGTCACGCACGATATGAAATAGAAACTAGGTACCCTCCAAGTCAATCACTTCAAAAGTTACGCCTTGTAAAGAAGGGGGGGTGGTAAAAGGTTAAGGGGGGTGGTGCCCGCTGGGCTCCATGTCTAATTTTGATAAGGAGGTCAAGAAGTGCCTACATGCCGATTTTCAGCTTCATGGGTCAATCCGAATAGCTGTGACGTTAGTTACTAGACTACTATGTTTGCGTACAGTGTTGCACGAAATGCTAGTCAAATTAAACCTCGATTAAACGGTCTTTAGATCAACATTTTCACTTAATTTTCTTTAATCAGTGAGAACTACCCACGCAAACATACTTAGATAATGATAGGGTATTAACATAATTAAATTTTCCTGTTCCTTTTAATTTTTTAAACTAGTTGTGATGATGATTAAGTAAAAGAAAGAAAAGTCGAAAGTGTGTGGTTCTAAACTTTCACTATCCGGGAACCGGGAAACAGTGTTTTTTTTTCTAGCAGTAGGCACTTATTAGACTAGCAGTGAAAGACTTAGGTAATAATTAAGTGTTTAAAAACTGTTGTAAAGATAATATTTTACCTTCTCCGTTACACAGTCTTAAGAAAAACCTGTTGAAATTCTAAGTAGTCAAGTTCTCATCTAGTTAGGCCTCGTTGAATTCCTAAAGCACACTTAAAGTCACTTTATGAGTATTTAACACCTTGTTATGTTATAAGTACATTTGTGTCATGGGAGCTATTACTTAATTTATACAGTGTGTTAAATGAAAAATAAATACGAAATGGTGTGGAAGGGTTCATTGTAAAGGGTCTACAAAAAACTTATTTAGAACCGAAAATTGATTTCGGAATATTACAAAAACTAATTTTAATTATATTAAATTCAATTTTAATCTGCATCGTAGATTCATTTTGACGTTTTAAAGTTGTAATGAAGTTGTTAACGCGGTGCTGCGCAATTCGGTTTACATTGCTCGCTATCTTATGTTTGTCATCATTACTAGAAACTCAGTCAACCAGCAGTAGGTATGCCGAATCAAAATTTATTGACAAGGTCATGGAGACCTAGACTAGTGATGTGATTATATTATCGACTGATGATATTGAAAATTATAATTTTTTGTTAATTCTGTAACACGTTGTATACTTAATGCAAAGGTAGTGAGTAAAGATGATTTTCTTTTCCAGGTAATAATCCAAATCCGTAGTGTCACGGACTGTCTAATCATAAGCGTTGCATAAAATCCGCAATAGGTACGTACCTACCTATTTAGCTCTTTGGCATCATTGTAGAGTCGGTGTACGAAACTCATGACATGAACAAGTAAAAACAAAATTTGAATTTTGAAAATACCCAAGACAGTTTCCTGCAGCTCCCCCTGGTTAGTTGCTTGCGTAACACCTAACTAAGAACATTCCCTAGACAAATCTTCATCTATCACTGAAAACTGCATCAAAATCAGACCAGTGGTTTTGAAGGTAATTGGTAACATTAGTTTGCACAAATGTTTACTGAAGCGCCCCCTTTCGAGTTGTTCAACATGCACTAAAAAAATCCCAATCCAACACTGAAAACCTCATCAAAATCAGACTAGGGGTTTAGGAGATATTTGGTAACATAGGTTTGCACACACAAACGCATATTCTCTCACCCTAAACGCATATACCGTCTCCGTTCCGTCCTGGGTAAAAAAGGTTGCGATTGCTTTGAAAAGGTCCCGGTTGCTGTCTATAACGCGATTGAAAATGCCATCCTGTAGGACCGCCTTATACAGAAAGAATTGCTATATGATGACTATTAAAGTATATAATAAGGTTCCATCACAATTCCGGCAGCTTCCTGATAGGTATTTTTTGTGTAAATTACGACGATGGCTGGTCCAGAAATGTTATTATGACTTAAATGAATTTTTAAACGATAATGACATTGAATCCTGTATTTTATAATGTAATCAAATAATTTAATTAATTGTTGTATTGTGACATAATGCGATGTATCTGAATAATTAATTCGGAGTACGCGCGGTAAGCCAACTTGCTCGTTTCGCAAACCGGCGCGATTCGATCTATGGACCTCAATGTAGTCAATGAATGAAGATTTCCTATTCAATAATGTTTTTAAAATGTATTAAGTAATAATTTTGCATGCCATGAACTGGCGCATCACGCATGTACTTAAATAATGTAAGTGTTATAAATACTTATTGTTGTCAAGATCTTATAATACCGTGTTTGCAAGCTAATAAAATATTTCTATTTCTATTTTATTTGTCTTATCTATCACCTCTGTGCTTCTAGTTTTACCCGCTGCTACCTAACTACCTTACCCGTTATCGTGAGATCTAATAACTAACCAACTGCCCCTTATCACACCTTTCCTCCCCAGTCGGCGGCCGACGGCCGATGTGGCGCAGTGGTTAGTATGACTGCCTGCCACGCAGAAGGTACCGGGTTCAATCCCCGATGGGGTCACTCACAAAGTTGATATTTAACACTTTGTGAATTTGTTCCCAGTCTGGTATAGACATTGCAGGCTGAACCACCTGATTGTCCGCAAGTAAGATGGTTCCGTGCTTCGAATGGGCACGTTAAGCCGTCGGTCCCGGTTGCTGTCTATTATGGCGGTCGTTGCACAACCATGTCAGAGGCCTGCTACTTGCAGTAGGCGGTTGAAACTCTCTGACACCAGGGTTCATCGGGTCGTTGAATGACTCGGTGTCCTACACGAAGAGAGAGAGAGAGAGAGAGAGAGAGAGATGAGGATTATCAATTATCATAGTGTAGAGAACCTTTTTATGTGAAGCAATCTTTACTATATCGTATCGTACCTACTATACAATGCTTTTTCCTGCAGTTGTCTTTAAAGAAAAAAAAAGTTAAGTACTGCTGATTTCTTCCCTATTGGCAAAAAAAACCCGTGTAGTTATCTGCCTTACGTCAGCCCTCTTTGGGGATGATATTGTAGGTGGTATCACCGCCACCATGCGGTTGACCATAGTCGACAGATTTTCAGCCGAGATCAAGAACTCTATGTCGGTTTTTACGAAACATCCTGAGTGGACTAGGGGTGGCAGATTTCTTAACCGCTGCCACACGGTATAACAGTTATGGAAAGATGTTTAAACTAAGTTTAACCGGATGTTAATGCCACTCTACACTTCACTTATTCAATTTTTGCAGAGCAGTCGTCGGTCGGCCCGTTTACTGAGAGTGCAAAAGTGTGTAATTGTCTGAATTTTAATGTTAAACTCACAAAAGAAAGTGTTCTAGTTATGCAATAGTGGCCATTATTTGTGTTGCTTACTGAGCAAGATTGATTTGCTTTGCAATGATTTAAAAGCATTCATAAAAAGACCGTAAACAAAATTTAGTATTTAACTATTGATATAAATTACTATACCTACCTATATCAAAGTATTAAAGGGGTAAATTATAGTAGGTAGGTACAGTTCAGTTTCATGGGCTGGTGCACCATTTAACAGGATCGTGACAAATTGACAGTAAACTTTAAAATTTTAGTACTAAGTGAAATATGTTTTGTTTGACTTAAAAAAGTAAGTAAATTCCCCTCCACTACCTATATGATATGACATTTGTGGCAGTCACCTTGGCGCACAAATCGAACCCACATACCTACTCGCAAAGTTACAACTTCTTACTGTGACTGCAATAGCATTCCATCGCTTGTATGGAGATGAGCACGACCAGACCTACAACCATAATAGATATGTAGGTACGAAAATCTCGAATTTTGATACAAGGTTGGATGCTACATTACATTTAAATGCTAGGACCTTTAATTGTCGAAGGAATTTAGCAAAACATTTCGAAACAAACAGCGAAGATTTGAAATTTGTGTTGGTTCTAAATAAAAATAATTTCTATTTTCTGCTATAATCTACCAATAGCAAATATCGACATGCTGGGCGACATGGGGATTCTTTACACACGTTTTTAAAAACATTGAAAATACTAAGTCTATTACACAATCTTAGATTATCCTACACAATTATGAGTCTCATAAAAAGGGCTCAAATCGTACAATCTTAGATGTGTTAGCGCTGAACAAAGGTTGGGGAGGTACTCAGGCAATTGCAATTAAGATCCTGCGTGCCGAGGCGAGACGAAAAATGCTATATCTTGATGCAGACATCCTGACGACAAAGTATGGCCAGAAAAACTGATCAGTAAAGAAATTTTACTGAAAATATGTATGGAGGCACGCACGCCGTGTGGTGACGTCTAAGAATAAACTGTACTGCCATCCCAGTCTACTCTACTCAGGGTGTTTCGTAAAAGACGACGTAGAGTTTTTGACCTCGGCTGAATATTATGTCGACTATGATCAACCGCATATATACCTATTATGTCGACTATGGGTTAATGTCAGGTAGGCGGCCGGTCATAAAACATTGAAAAATTCCTTTGCTACCTACATGATTTTGTGCTCTAACAAAACATTTTGCGAGGACACAAACTGATTTGAGATGAGGGCAGGAGGATGATGATGTGATGATGCCTGAAAAACTGTAGGTAAAGCTAATAATGCCACGGACAAAGAAAGTTTGAATAAAATTAAGATAGCAATGAGGAAGACGCCATAGAAAAAGCAGACGAAGACAAAAATTAAATAGGTATTAAAAATTATTAAACCCCCCCCCCCACCTAAGCTCTGAATAAGACCCTGACAATATTCGTAGGACTGTCATCTAAACTACTGCCACAAAATCCACCTACCCATTTAAGGGTCCACCAAAGGGTTATTTTCGCCCACCAAAGCGATCCTTTGTTTCGGTTCTTTTAATGACGAAGTGGACATTTTTAATTATTTGTGCCCATGATGAAAACGAAACTGTTTTAATTCGCTAGTTTCTTAGCCCAAGGATAACGGTAGAAAAACAAAGCGAAGTAAGTACAAAGTCATCAAACATTTTGTCTTTTTTGTAGAATCTAGTTTCCGGGATGTAGGTTATGGCGATTACCAAAATTATATAATGAGAGCGATTTCAAGCAACGTTGACATTTTAGATGTTTTTGATCTAGGCAATTTAAGATAAGGAAATAGTTTTTGTGCTTACATTTCAATGTCAATAGTGGTCGCATTTTATAGCAGCGATCTTTTTGATGTTTTCGTATAATATAAATCGCATCAGCTATAGGCTTGGGCGGCCTAGACGGCTACATATCAATGTTACATATTATGTAGATATTGGAATTGTTTTAAAAATAAATCCAAAATGACCAGTATTCAAACGTTTATTCGATCACTGGTTACCCGGCCAAGTGACATTCGGAAAGATGTAGGGTCAGGTAGGGATCGGTGACTCGGGCGGGTACATTGACTCACGCTTATATTTCGTAATAGGACAGCTATATCTATCAGTATTCTTAACATAATGGTAGCTCTTGACAACCAAACACATACGAACCAATCATCCGTCCACTCCAGTGCGGTTAGATAGTGAAAAAAATGTGCGATTGGTTTTGCACCTCTAAAAATGCTTTTAAAGGTACCCTACATGTATTTTTATCGGTTAAGATTGTAAGATTTAGGGAAATGTAATTAATATGATCGAAAGTGGTGTTCATATACTAAGTGATAAGCTAGATTTGCTAGCTCTTCGAGTAATCTGGTAATATTTGTAGGCAAATTATTTCAAAATAGCGTCGGCGTCTACACTGGCTCAAATTTAAGTGGTACACAGTGACTCTAACATTTAGTACTGGCTCATTTCTCTATTTTTAGAAACATTGACAGACAATTGTAAAATATTTCTTATGGCAATAGGAATGATATGAAAAGAATACTTTGACAAATATAATTGATTAAAATGCATAGTTTCAATAAATATTATACTTCACGACAAGGTTGCCAAGTCCATATAAACTGTTAGAGTCACTGTGTACCACAGGGGTTGAGTCAGTGTAGACAGGTACTAGTACACAGTGACTCACATTTTTTTTTCTAGAAAAAAATGTCTGGTGTCCTTTGTGTCGTGTTATTGCAAAAAATGATAATTCGAAACGAAAGAGTAATAATCAATGCATCCTAGATATGAATTTCAGTTTGATACTTCAAAGTTTTCCATAAAATTTTATTGATTGAAGAAATCCGAGTCACTGTAGCCTACCTGACCCTACGGGTTTCCCTACATACAATGTGAAACAGGCTCTGAAAACCTTCTTAGAACGCAAAAATACAGGGTGAAATTTTACTAGTGACCGATAGCGAAAACAAAGAACCGGCTGGTGATAAGGAACAACTTTCCCCAAGGAACATAGGTCAAATACGAAAAAAATTTTTGGACCTCCCATACAAACTTGCCGATTAGCTGACTTCAGTTACTATGGGAGAACCAAAATTTTTTTTCGTATTTCGACCTATGTTCCTTGGGGAAAGTTGTTCCTTATCACCAGCCGGTTCTGAGTTTTCACTATCGGTCACTAGTAAAATTTCACCCCATATTGCAATCTTCGATCAACTCATATTGCAATCATGTAAAAAATTTATTGATCAGAAATACATACAAAGAGGTTTGAATGCCTATATAAAGAACATTGTCCAAGGACTACCTCAGGTCAAGGATCATTACTATAGTGCGTTTCATTTTATAGTTCCTCTGGCGTCATGTTGGCAGCATTGGAAATTTGTATGTAATATTATTGCCGCCTTAATAATTACATACAAATTTCCAATGCTGCCAACATGACGCCAGAGGAACTAAAAGATGAAACGCACTTTATTTAGATCAATTTCTATTTTTGAACGACATATTTTTTTTGGTTCTAACGTTGGTTCTAACATACCTAGATATTCTCGTAGCATAGACTATTCATTGTTTTATTTTTATCACATTTATCATTGGCAGAAACTGACGGATGGCTACCAGTCAAAACAGTACGGAATTTAGGTTAGTATTACGATAGTACTCGATTGTTTGTTTGTTATCAAGGTTGCGGTCTTGGGGGGAAAGGTCTCTGCACTTAATATTTTTTTTTGGTTGCAAACAAAAACTACTTATTACCTACACATTCCAATACTTACCTAAATGAGTTTTATACGGATTTAAGTTACTTATATTTTTTTGGATTTTCTTGATTCCTACGTTTTGAGCACTTTTCCATGCTCGTCGTCATGGACCCAGATCACTTATATATATGTCCCTAAAGGGACAGATAGGAGACGCTCAATATAAAGGTGCCACCATATAGAATCCCAGGATTTTTTTTAATTAAAAACTATCAGTGAAGAGAACATATACAGAATCTTAGAGATTACTACGTTCGTTTAGAAAAAAAACCGTTCAGAAATATGATAGGTATATGTACCCCTTGGTTATACCTCTTTTTGTAGTACGGTCACTCGATACAAGGCCATATTGGACAGCTGTTAAATATGGCCTATTCGAATGACAGTACTATAGTACCCTTACTGTACCGCAATACATTTTTTCTTAGTTTCGATTAAATAAAAAGAAAATAAACATACCCATTTTTATCATAATTTTATTCATTCTTCAAAACATCTTCAAAACAAATGTATAAAATTTTCAAATTAACAAACAATATTTACAAAATAAGCATGAATTGGTGGTAAAGGAAGTATCTAACACTAAGCTCACGTTATCATCATGAACATATTTATGAGTACCTAAAGGCAACTGAACCCCAGAGGTTTATTATAGCGTGCAATACAAATCTTAAGTAACTGGAGAATACACTGTTCTTACGTGATTCACTGGTTTGTAGTGTTCCCGTGCGTGCATGCAAACAGGTCTATCTTAGGTGCCCGATTTGCTGGTCGTGGCTCGCGGGCAGCGATGTGGTGCTGCTGTCCCCAACTTTCACTTCCCACAACACCTTTTCAGTGGATAAAGTGGCTAACATATTGTAACAAACAAACACTGCCTGTACAACAAAATATTGCTGTGCTCTTTGCTTTATCCGTGGCAATTCTGTCCGTTGAAATCACGAAGAACTCACTTGATACAACTTCCGAATAACTTGTTTGCTTAGAACTGAAGTTAAATAAAATAAAACTTGAGATTAATAATAAAAAGAATAAAATTATGGAATAAAACAATAAATTAAATAACTGACGCTTTGACTTGACGTTGACAAAGACAACTGGCGTAATAGTCCACAAACTAGAAAAATAAGTTTGTACATAAATAGGTTTGTTTGATTTGTTTTATATTTTGATCAAAAACTTCTTGAAAAGTAGTAAAGTTTTCTTTTTTGAAAGATAAGAAATGGCCGTCGTAAAAATCATCTGTTTGATAGCTGTTATCTGTGGTTTAATCTATGGGTTTAATAAGGAATATGTCATCATATTGGCGTTTCCATAGTGTGGTCATGGATGACTACTTAAACCTACAGTCTTTCCAAGTGTTTATTTTTGTTTATTTCATTTTTGACAGCAGGACGCCATATAGAAATCTAAAATGGCATAAAAAGGACAAATGAAAAATCGTTTTAGGTAGGCGGATTGGCGAGCGCTATTTACCTACAGTGAACGCTGCGGCCCATTCTCTGGATCCATCCCTTAGTCGCCTTTTCCTACACCCATGGGTAGAAATGGGGTTATCCTAAGCGGGCACCACACGGCAACCTAGTATCTACTACTAGGGTCATTGCGCCCGTTGGCGACCGATTAGTTGACTTCCCAACTTTGCACCATGATATAAATATGAAGGTTTCATATTTGGAGGTTGATTTTTTTTGTGAGCATAGCAGATAAAATCAAGATATTCTTTTCGAGAAGTATTTGCGAAATACTGCGACAGTTTGTTTTTAAAATAATTTTGAACCAAAAAGTACCCAGAATGCCAGATAGCGACCGCTTTTTTCAGATAGCGACCACGAGTGCGTCAGATAGCGACCGCCCGTTTTACTACCGTTATTATGGACATATTAACCATTAATTATTAAAAAAAAATACTTTTGCACATTTCTCATACATCTTGAACAATCCTATAAAAATCTACACCTAAGGTTGTGACCTAGTGCCTATCTAGACATGATTAAAAAAATAACAATATTTCATAGTACCAAACGGTTTTCACAGCAATTACTACTGCTGACTTTGCTGCCTCACAACCCTTGCTGACGCTGTTTATTACGTGTTGTTGTCTCCGAAGCCTCAGCGTCACCGAAGAGGCTTCAAGACCTAGCTGGTCTTCAGCGCACATATGTACGGTACCGATCCTAGCTAGGTTAATGCGCATTTTCCGATACTTGGGAGGATCAACCATTTCTACTTCATTAATGCAACCGCCGAGGACCCAGCCCAGATCTAGCTCTCAAGGTCACACCGCACCAGAACTGTCCATGCCTCATATCTTGGTGCGCATACACTAACCTTGCCTGTACCAATCACGCCAGCACGCAATGTTAAGCCTGTTCAGCTCCATCCGCGAACTCGACCAGCAGGATCTGTCTTACGCAGCAACTGGGCATGAAGTTCCACCCTCGATTGAGGTGGGATTTAGTGGACAAACATCGAAGGGATCTCAGGAGACAGGCCTTTAGATACGCGCGGACGCTAGAGCACATAGACAGACGGGGTTCGAGTACCTATCAAAGCGAGTAGGAATTCCGAGTGTGGCTACTTCACGGTGCTACAAAGTATCGGTCTTGGAACTTCCTGATTCGTTATTTTTTTTATCTTATGGTGGGTCCTTTCTGGTCTCCTGTATTCACTTCGCTCTGTTGGAGGTATCTTCGTCAGTCACGTCGCAGTAAGTCATCAAGCCTCTAGCCTTCTTTCTTTTTTCCAGAACCCTTGGGTGTTTATATTGGCCACTGTATTGCCTTTAGACTGCAGGTCTAGCTGACTATGACTACCCAGGCTACTTGCGCCAGGTAAACTTGTGTGAGTGCACTAAACGCGGATCCTTTTCACCTACCTTTTTTAAATATCTATAACGTCGTGCAACTGCTCAACCCATCATCAAATTTGGAGGATGTGAGAGCAGCACAGCCTAATTCAACCTCTGCCAGCAATTATGTATGACACAGCTCGAGAATCTGCCAACGCAAGCTACCCTGAAGAAAGAAGCTACCCAGTTTTAGGCTAGCGTGGAGGCATGGGTGTGTGGCGCAAAAGTGATCATTCTGGGTTTTAAGGAAGGCATGGAAAATCTGATGCAATGTAAATTTGCTCGTCGTAATTAGGTGGGTTCGCGGCGGCAGCCAGAGTGAAATAAAATATCCCTGTATCCGAAAACATTGCTTTTACATGGCAGCACCCTTTTTCCTTAAGGCAAGGACTGTGTGGAGGTCATTAAGAAGTGAGAACTTCCTGCTTCTTCGTTGTCTCCAAAGCCTCAAAGTGAGTAAAAAAGCAGCGAGGACTTGCTGCCCAAATGTGGTGAACTACTTACAAGACCCAACTCCTGAGAGTCCAATGATGTTTCTATCTATAAATTATACGCTATAAGGAGTCTCTCTGCCAACACTTTGCTGCACAACAAAAACTGAGCTGAATTCTCTGGACAATCAGGAATTTGAATGCATCAGCTCAAAGTGCACAGAAGTCACCCAGGCCCCGAGCCTAGGACGTGTATCTTCTTCACGCAGCTGACCCGCACGTACTGGAACCTCACCCCAGGCATCTATGACATTACGAAATAGCTTTGATTTCACGGTGTGAAGATTTAGGGATGGCGTGTATAGACCAGGACAGCCCAAAGAAACTCTGCCTGTACTTCTGGCACAGCTCGAGGAATGCAAGTGGGTACGGCTGGTGCTCTTTACATATGTCCATTGTGCACGATCCAACAGCAGCGAAGAAGAAGTTGAAACAAGTCCACTACTTCAGAACGCGGAAACTCCATTAAAGGCCAACAGGGTCCATGAGATGAGGTGCCGGCAGAGTAGAATAGCACCACCCCCTCTCTTCCCGTGGGGATCGTAAGAGGCGACAGGCGACGTAACCCTACCCAAACAGCCAGGGCCAACCGTAAGGTGGCATTTAATCCACCACAAAAGCATTCCCAAGGAGGGTTGACGTCTGGTAGGCGGCTGGTCGTAAAATTCAGCCAAATCCTTTTGCAACACGATTTTGTGTTCAACGAAACGTGTTGCGCCGACCCCGAAGTAATTGGGATAAGGGCAGGAAGATGATGAGGGTCCATGAGATGATGTTGGCGGGGCGCGGCGCGCGGCGTCCCGCACTGTTTCATTTGTCAAAGGGAGATTCCAGAGTTATTACGCATTTCGAGACAAAGAGCCTAAGAGCAGCAGTATAATAAAAGACTAGTAAAAGACATTTGTAACTAAAACCTATCAAAGGGCCAACAATACAGTGTAAGAGCAAAAGTGGTGGTCGCTAAGTAACGTCAAAAAATTTTAGAGTCTGATTGCGACCGCCTATTTTTCATACATTTTTGGGGCGGTCGCTAACTAAACATAGTTTTTAGCATGTACTAGTTAGCGACCACTCAACTAATAAAAACCGGTCAAATAATCATAATTTGACGGTCGCAAACTAACTGTGGTATAAAAAACGTCTGTTAGAATTAATTAATGTTGTAAGAATCAAAACTTTGTTAAAAAGATAACCTGAGAGAAAATAAACTTTTCTCAAGCATCGTGTTAGATAGCGACCGGCCGGTCGCTATCCAGCATTTTTCTAAAAATGGGGTGTCCATTCGCGATCATCTAATAAATCATAAATTTACTTAAAAATAACACGAAATTATCGTTAAATCAGATACTTCACTAAAGTATGAACAGCATAATACCGTTATAGTTGTAAAAACTAGACGAAATTCTGAAAATTTCACTTTTGAAGTGGCACGTGCTCGCTATTTTTTGGATAGATTTTCGGTGTTTTTTCGAGGGCAGAGCGACTGGCAAAATGGATGATTTATTTGCGGTACATTGGTGAGGTTTAATGAACAGATTTGAATAGGCGTAGATTCAGCAGTTATCCTTGTCTTGTTTAAGAAACACTTTTTTACAAAGAGTGAAATATAACTCTTATTATTGCAATATTACTGAGGTCTGTCCTGAAAATGGTCGCGAACTGACGCATGGTCGCGAACCGGCACAATGACCCTACTTACCTATCTTCATTTTGTGATTGAAATGTTTTGATCACAAATCATTTGGCTACCTGACTAATGTCAAAGATATCAGCACCTTCGCAAAAAAAAAACTCATTAACAGGTTATGTTTATGTAAGACTTTAACAAATTGAAGTTGATGCAGTGTAAAAATTGATAATTTTTTACTCGGAATGATGTAGTTTATTTTAGTTTGCTTTTCAATGCTGCTTTATGAAATTAAATTTTGGGACGTTTAACGCAATTTAAAATCATAGTGCTTAAAAACTCGTAAGTAGAAAAAACGGCCAAGTGCGAGTCGGACTCGCGCACGAAGGGTACACGTACGTTTGTGTATAAAAATAGCATTAAAGTCAAGTTTGTTGTATTGGATACCCTCTTAATTTTTATAGTAATTTGTTGTCATAGCGGTAATAGCAATACCTACATGTTCTGGGAAAACATTCTATTACTTACTGTTCATTAGATACGACTGTATCTGGACGTGAAGAGCTTCAATCTTACTTCTTCTCTAACAAACTGTCCGATCCAGCGCCTCGGTCACAACTAACGTCTATTGCTCGAAGTGTGAGGTGGGTAAAGGATTACCAATGGTTTTTTTAAGGATGCAGATATAATTAGGTTTTAAATAGAGTGAACAAGTTTTAAGTTTATCCAGTATTTTGGGAATGCAAGCCAAAATTGTGAAAAAGGCCGGGATTAGGCGGGGGGCCGGAATTCGGCATATTTACCCTACATGTTCTGGGAAAACATTCTATTACTTACTGTTCATTAGATACAGTCTCCAAACCATCATAGATAAAATCATGCAATAATACTTGTTTTGTACGAGATCCTCCCGTATTTTTTAGTTTATTCAAGTTTTTTTGTATTTATTGTTACATCGGCAATAGAAATACGGCATCTGTGATTTTTTTACCTCTCTAACTACTACTTTTTATGAGATACAGCCTGGTGACAGACGGACAGACAGATTAAAATACTTACGTACGCTAGGTACAGCAAAAGAAAGATGCAATGTAAATCAAAAGTGTCTATAAGTCGCCATTGACTCAACTTTGTCTTATTCTAGTGGGAAGTAGGTCGATGCTGTATTTATTATGGAAATAGATTTCGTGGGACCGTTTTTTTTTTGCGCTAATAATGCAAGCAATGTGGAACAAGCAAAGTGGGAAATATTTAGTCTAGAATGGGAAATATTGCAGTTTAATTACAGCTGTCAAAAATGAATAGGTCTCGTACGGAGTTTAAGGCGGAAATCACACGTAACGCCCGTCGCTGCGCTAACTTAGCGGTGCGTAACGCATGCGTCAGGAATATGAGAATTTCCACCTTATATTTATACAACTATATAATTTATTTTATTTCAAACGGTTTGACAGACGTATCCGCCGACCGACGCAGCGCTTGCGGATGCGTTGCGTCTGTCAAACCGTTTGACATAAGTCGTAAGTGGAAATTTGCATTTTCCTAACGCATGCGTTGCGCAGCGCTAAAACAGCGCAGAAACGGTACATGTGATTCCCGCCTAAGTGGTTCTTGCTTGCCTTAATTGTGAAACGAAACGTTATACGGAAAACAATGTCTTGGAAATACTTATAATTTGACTCGTATTTTGTTTGACACGCTACGACAAATCGGGTGAAGCAATCAAATTATATTTCCTAAACCATTAATGTTGATATGATTGATATTTAAACCTACCTAAAATAGGTATATACTTAATTTGTTTTCTTTCTCGGGGTTTATTTTGAACGTCAATAACGAAAACATATTTTACTATTGTTATCCTACTAATATTATAAAGGCGGATGTTTGTGTGTGTGTTTGTTACTACATCAACATCACGCTAAAACGGCTGATTAGATTGACATGAAATTTTGCACAAATATAGAAGAGTATCTAGATTAACACATAGGCTACTTTTTACCACGGGAAAATGTCTTATTCCTACGGGATCACGCATATTCCAATAATTTTGCAAAGGTGGCGTGACTGAGCCGATTCGCGTTTTAAATGTTTTCGCCGAAAACTAACAACGACATCTCTTGGCGAGTAATGCTTTTTTCCGCGGAATAATAGGTTGCAGTGGGTGAAACCTTATAAGATAGCTGCCCGTCAGCGGTTTCACCCGCTGCAACCTATTATTCCGCAGGAAGGTTGCAGCGGGTGAAACCGCTGACGGGCAGCTAGTTCTTTATAAATTATTGTCAGTTACGCCCACGCCTTATCGATCAATTCATGTCTTTTTGCTAACTACGAGCATATATTTAGATATCATCATTGGCCTCATACGTCCGTGACAGACGATTTATTTAGTGTCTGAGGCAAGATTTTTCATGGCTGTAAGATGCAGGAGCGGCAAATTATGGAAAACGCATTAGATATACCTACACTACGCCCCTCCTAACTAATGTCTCCGTGAGACAAGATCGATAGCTGCTGTGGTTTAACTTATGTACTAATTTAAATACAACACACACCAACTGCTAGTAGTGCAAGTACCACCCACTCGTTCGAGGCGAGTTGAAATTGCGAAAGGCGTAAAGTAGGCCTATAGCATATAGTCTAGATACCAAAGCATAGTATACATGCAATGTATTTAAAACAGTATCCTGCCTGCGGTAATTTCTAGGTTATAGTTTGCGTTTAAAATCCGCTATTTTTAATTAATGTTATTTTTCATATAGCCTGTGTCAGTCGCTCTCGCTCGGCTACGACGAATCTAACGACACCTGATATGTCAACATCCGTTAAACCATTTAGGCGGGTACGTATTAGAATGTCTAAAGTTACAAAAACTAAAGTAAAAATACCTAAGTTCAAAATACCTAAAATCTGAACACTTAATGGTTTTAAATACCTAAGTTACTAATACCTACTTATAAATTACCTAAATTCAAAATGCTGATTGGGCTGTAGCCCGTGGAAAAGAATTTACTTGTCCACCCACATACATACATTATAGGTACTCTCGAAAAACATAACCTTCCTTTTGAGCTGCTGAGGCAGTCGGGTAAAAATAAAGTCGCTTTTAGCGTGTCTCTGTCTTTCATGGACGCCGCTAACTCTTTAATCATGCAACGGGATATGATGCGTTTCTTTTATATCAAAGGGAAGGTTGATGTATAATATTTGCCGTGAAAATGTCTTACAGCGGGTGAAACCGCTTATGGGCTAATTAGACAATCATACTACAGTTATTTGGATACATGAAGCTTGAAGTAAAATTCTGCCTAACGGGCAGAAAAATATTATCAAAACTGTGTTCTCTTTTACTCTTATCATTACCTATGTTTTTACTATGCAACTCTGAGGTATATTTTTAAGTCTGTATTGCCTCCTGTCGTCATTAACCTAACCAGACTAAGAAATCTAACTTAGGCTAACCGCTTGACCTACATTCCTAAGTTAGGTGTGCAGTCATTTTGAATTGGCCATAGCGTAAACTTAGTTATAAACTAACTACAAATTCGCTATGATTGGTAGTTTTACTTGTATATCTACAATTTGTATAACTTTAATACAATGCCTAGACTCCAAGAAAAATAAAAACTAAATGTGGCGTTTTCACTGAATTAAAAAAGCGGCCAAGAGCGTGTCAGACACGCTCACAAATAGGGTTTCGTAGTCAACGTTTAAATATCAGGTCTTTCAGCGTTACAAAGTTAATTTTGCTGCTGGTTTGTTTGCAGCTGTATGGTTACCAACCGCAAATTGAAAAACTTTAATATTTTCTCAATCTTAAGTGTATTCGTTATAGTTTTCATGGTAACTTCCTATAAAGAACTATATTCCATATTTTTTTCAAATTTTTAACAAGCATACTTACAAATTACGGCTCAAAAATGACCCTTTTAAAAGCAAATATCGCGAGACAGAAACATTTTAGAGAATTTGTTTCAAAGAAACCTCACCTTAGTTTTAAAAGACCTATTTACACACTCAATATTATAGAAGAAAAAAATTATTTTTGCCCCCGTTTTACATGTATGGGAAGGGGGTCCAAAAAACATTTGATACAATTTTTTCTCAACATTTCTAAGTTTGGGTCAACACGATCTATCTTCATACCAAATTTCATGTCGATTAGCTCCAAAAGTGACGAAGTTAAGAGGGCGCGGCATACAGACAGACAGACAGACAGACTTGACGAAACTATAAGGGTTTCTAGTAGACTACGAAACCTTAAAAAGAGAAACCCCACCCACCTTTTTGGGGTGGGTGGGGTCTACCTCCTAGCGGTCCACCCCGGGCAACGTCCTCACAATATGTGTTGGCGGCTGAAGATCCCAAAAGCGGTGGTAGGCCATGAAAGGGGCCGCCTGGCTCGCGACCACCATCCCGCCGGAGTCCGGCGCCAAACAGCCTTGCTGTGTTCCGTCGGTGTGCGGGACTGCCAGTGCCATTGGGGGGTAGCAATGTAGTCAGTTGCGCTGCCGGAACCGGTCTTTGTCTTTAGGTGATGCTGTATCCGGTAACTCGTTTTGGAGGGTAGCGGGATCCGAGGCACGGTCTCAGCCGTTGGCCGACCGCAGTCAGTAGGGGGCCCGACTTGCGCGCTAGCCACGCGCAAAGGCTGCCCCGCCAACTGTGAAAAATCCCGGTATACTCCACCGTGCCAGTTGGCGGCTGGATGGGAGGACCCGGTGGAGTGTTATTGGGGGGGCTCGGGCGTCCCCGCAGTCTCCAAGCGAGTTCCCTCTCTGATCAGTTGAACCGAAAGGTACGAGTAGGGTTTCTAAGCAGCGCCTCGACTATCTTTTCTTTCCCCCACAAAAACTCTTTTAAAAAACATGAAAAAGCTAAAAAAGAAGAAAAAGTTTGACCAACGGCAACACTTCCTCCCACTCAAAGTGCACCTCACGAACATCCGAGGTCTACACACAAACCTAGATCCGGTCCATCACCACCTGGAGACCGAGAAGCCGCACTTATTCTTCTTAACGGAGACGCAGATAGCAACACCGTTGGACGTGGCATACCTCAACTACCCTGGTTACACTCTTGAGCACAAGTTTAAGAAGCGTGCAGGGGTCTGTGTGTATGTTCGCGATGACGTTTGCTGTAAGCGTCTCCGTGGCTTTGAGAATTCAGGGTTTCCCGTGCTGTGGCTTTTGGTTGACACTGGAGTAGAGAAAACTCTCTACGCCAGTGTTTACCGTTCGCACAGCGGAGATCAGGAGACGACTAGACTCATGGAGTACCTCTCTGAGACGGCAGATACAGCAATTCAGCGATATCCAACAGCAGAGCTTGTTTTTCTGGGGGACTTCAATGCTCACCATAAAGAGTGGCTGTTCCCATACCAGAAAACTGACCATGCTGGGCGAGAGGCGCGTAAACTAGCATTGGCGCTAGATCTCACCCAGCTGGTGGAACAAGCGACGCGAATACCAGATATCACAGACCACACACCCAATTGCCTGGACCTTCTGCTGACAACTGATCCGCACAGACATTCGGTTTCGGTCTCGGCTCCGCTGGGATCATCCGACCACTGTGTGGTGAAATCCGTGTCCATCTGCTCTCCTCCGGATTACACCCTAGGGGCACGAGGAGAGTATGGCGATACGAGTCAGCAGACTGGGACGAGATGCGTGCTTTCTTTGCTTCATACCCGTGGCGGCAAATGTGTTTCTCTTCGGAAGACCCTCATACGTCGCTGATGCGATCACAGCTGTAATCCGGCAGGGAATGGAATATTTCATTCCTTTCTCCGATATCCCGCTCGGTTATAAAGCCCAACCTTGGTTCAATGCGGACTGTGCTCGAGCTGAGGCTCGTAAACAGTCCGCTTACTGCTTGGGTAAAAGCTCGTGATCGAAAAGTGCGAGCGAGAAGAGTGCGAGCAAAGAAGAGAGCATATAATGCCGCCGCCAGGTATAGCAAACGGGTGCTACGAAAAGCTAGGTTCGACCATATTAGCCGTATTGGGGCAAAGCTTGCATCACACCCACCGGGTAGTAAGCAGTTCTGGTCCCTTTCGAAATCAGTCGAATCCAACTTCTGCCGTCCCTCACTACCTCCAATGCAGAAACCTGATGGGTCGCTTGCCCACACCGCGGCAGAGAAAGCAAATTTATTTGCCGATCTGTTTGCGAGCAACTCTCGTATAGACGCTGGCTCGAAATATCCACCCACCTTACCTCACTGTGATTCTTTGATGTCTGAGATCACAGTGCACAATAAAGAGGTCCGTAGAGCCCTTCGCAGTCTGGACGTGAACAAGGCCAGTGGTCCTGATGGCATACCAGCAAGATTGTTGAGGTATTGTGCGCCTGAGTTGTCTCCTGTACTGACACGCTTGTACCGCCTCTCTCTCGTGTCAAAAATTGTACCAAAATCTTGGAAGCTTGCCAATGTGCAACCTGTGCCCAAGAAGGGTAGCCGTGCCGACCCTAGCAACTATCGACCGATCGCCATCACTTCCGTACTCTGTAAGGTTATGGAAAGAGTTCTGAACTGCAAACTGCTTTCGTACCTCGAAGACAATGATCTTCTCAGTGATTGTCAATATGGCTTCCGCCGAGGGCGTTCCACGGGAGATCTTCTAGTGTACTTAACGCATTGCTGGGGCGAGGCCATTGAAAACCACGGCGAAGCAATAGCAGTGTCGCTGGACATTTCAAAGGCCTTCGATAGGGTGTGGCATGCGAGTCTGTTGAGCAAGCTTCCAGCGTACGGCATACCCACTGGCTTCTGTAGCTGGGTGGCTGACTTCCTGAGTGAACGGTCGATCCGAGTGGTCATAGACGGCTGCTCCTCTGACCTCAAGGCTATTGACGCCGGAGTTCCTCAGGGTCTGTACTCTCCGCGACGCTTTTCCTGCTGCACATCAATGACCTTCTATCTTCAGGAATTGTTGGGTACGCAGATGACAGTACTGTCACCGAGAAATATCTGTCCGGCGCAGGAGCCAGTGGTGATGAAATCCAAAGATTGAGAAAGGCTATGATGGAGCGTACGAGCCTGACGTTAAGTAACGTCTCCCAGTGGGGCGAAGACAATCTCGTCAGCTTCAATGCTTCAAAAACGCAGGCGTGTCTTTTCTCCGCAAAAGGAGTCCTTTCACCTTTTCTCCTACTTTTCGGGGTACATCTGTTCCAGTGACCAACACTCTTCAACTCCTTGGCATGGAGTTGTCCTCTGACCTCAACTTCGGCACCACCATCGAGTCCAAGGCTCAAATTGCAGCTAGAAAGTTGGGCGTCCTGAATAAAGTCAAGCGGTACTTCACGCCTGAACAGCTTCTAACTCTTTATAAAGCTCAAGTCCGATCTTGCATGGAGTACTGCTGTCACCTTTGGGATGGCTCGGCTAAATACCAACTTGCTGCACTGGATTCGGTGGAACGCAGAGCCAAGAGATTAATAGGCGATAAAAAACTGGTGGCGACCAAGCTTCACAGCCTGGCTCACCGCCGCAAGGTTGCTTGCCTATCGGTCTTCTACAGATTGTACTTCGGAGAGTGTGCGCGTGAGCTGCATGAGCTCATACCACCGTCTCCTTTCTTCCATCGGACATCCAGACGCACGGCCGGCTACCATCCGTTCTTAGTTGATATACCCACATTACGCACTAAGCGCTTCAAATCATCTTTCATTATGCGCACGGCTAAAGAATGGAATTCCCTGCCTGCGTCTGTATTTCCGAGTGCATATAACCTGAATCTCTTTAAGTCTAGAGTGAATAGGCATCTTCTGGGCAAGCTCGCTCCACCGTAGATCCCATCTCTGCTCTAGGGTAAGATTGGGGTCAAGAGTAAGCCCATCTTAGATAAAAAAAAAAAAAAAAAAAAAAAGAAACACAAAACTTTTCACGCACATAAGCACATAGCAAACAAAACAATGATAAAAGTACCTACATAGATGATTTGATGATGAGTGCGTGTGCCTTGACTCAGCTTGCAGTCATTAACTTGCTCAGCTCATCTTATTGTCAAAGTAGTGTGACCTACAATAGGAGAATGACAGTGAACAAGCATGATTATTAAAAAACAAAACCCGACTGTGGTAATTTAATTTAAAAGTGATATTTTTCGTTTAAAACCCACCATGATGAATTTATGAAATTTTAATATACCTACCTTACCTAGCCAGTGTCTTGAAAGGGGAGAATGCGAGGAGACACACCGTGCTGCACCATCATAACACGTTTTGTGTTGTGATTTGTGGTATGAAAATTCGCGTCAAAAAGACATGCTAGGAGACACACGGCGAGCGACAGTGTAGACATTAACGTCACAGCTATTCGGAGTTACCCAGGAAGCTGAAAATATGCATGTAGGTACTTCTTGACCTCTTGATCAAAATTAGAGATGGAGACCCCTGGTTTCGCCACTGCCTGCGAAATTATGTAAGTTGCCAATCAGCAACAGTTTTGCCCTCCCTTCGGCTCTTTACTTGTTTAGGCAAGGACCTCGCAATCAAAATTCTGATCAAGATTTGCTTTCTTTATAAATACGAAAGTCAGCTCAGCTATCCAACTTACCTACTCATATCGACTCCTCGGTATAGGGTGCAATTTTTAAGGGTGTGTTCTGTCAATGAAACTGAACAACTTTCCCCAAGGAACATAGGTCGAAATATGAAAAAAATATTGGCTCTCCCATACAAATTGACCCGGCCGGCCAACACACTTAGTATGGGAAGACCAAATTTTTTTTTCGTGTTTCGACCTATGTTCCTTGGGGAAAGTTGTTCAGTTTCATTGACAGAACACACCCTTAACGGATCCGCCACTAATAAAATTACACCCTATAGATATTGTTAGGAGCACTGAACCTACAATCTAGCATTGCTCGACCATTCAATTAATGCGTATTAACATAGAAACCGGTCTGGGAGAGAGCTATGCAGTTATGCTATATTGCATCGAGATATCAGATGAACATTGTATGCCGTGTGGTTTAGAGTACCTACTGCCACCCCTAAGTCCACTGCACGGTGGCGGTAATACACAGTAATACAATAGCATTCCCAACAAGCTGATGTATTAAAACACAAAAACCCGACTGCGGTAGTTTCAAAGTTGTATTTTGCGATAAAAATTAGCCATCTTGAATTTATGAATTTTTAGTATAGCCAGTGTCACTCGCGCTGCTGAGACGAATCTAACGACACCTCATATGTCAAAATCCAACTATCCGTTTGGGCTGTAGCCCGTGAAAAAGAATTTTCTTGTCCACATATATACATACATAGGTACATTCCTACATACATAGTACATACCTACATACATACATACTCTCGAAAAAACATAACCCTCCTTCTGAGGCAGTCGGGTAAAAAGAGTTGACGTCGGGCAGGCGGCCGGTCACAAAATATTGTAAATTCCTTTGCTACATGATCTAACAAAACCTGCTGCGCCGACTCCAACTTATTTGGGATAAGGGCAGATAATGATATCAGATGTTATATGTAAATTCCAGGCATTAGTGCAAATGCGTCTTCGGTGGGATTTAATACCTTCTGTGGGATTAAGTACCTTGTACCACTACAATATCTAATCTCTAGGTACTTATTTTTAATACCATTCTCGACCTGATGAACTCCTAAGACGGTATCACACGTTGGCATCACTCGGCTTTACTCATAATAATTTCTAGAACTACATACACATATCACGCCTACACCTATCCCTTGCGGGGTAGGCAGAGCGTAAACGCCTATAAAAACTGTCTGAAATTGCAATACTTACACATCAACTGTCAAATCCCTTAGTCGCTTCTTACGACACCCACGGTGTAGCAGAGAGAAAACTCTGCGCCGGCATCCTCCCGAAACCACTCTCACATCTCTTCCTCGAACCATTTTATAACTAAAAGGAACACAACATTTAAACGTCACCGTTCATGGCCTTTTTGACGCATTCAATAACACAGATCTGGACCGAAAGGGCCACATTTGTTTATATCTGTTTAGTTTTAGTGCTACTACCGTTACGCCGTAAAGTGCCCCCCCAGTGGTATATCAGAGCATGTGTGAAATATTTAATTTGTTTATTATAAAGATTGATAAATTCCCGGATCGGACCCTTCCAAGGGTCCATATCTTACGTAATAAAAGAAGTCTCCGGAAGCTCGGCGTATTGTTTGCGTCGGCGACATCGACATGTCATTAGGGAGGAGGAGATATACTGGGTGTTACAAAACAACCAATAAAGCTGAAAGGAGCTCAAGGTACTCGTAAAACTGAACAACTTTCCCTATGGAACATGAAATATGAAAAAAAAATTTGGGCCTCCCATACAAAATGAACTCCATTTGTATGGGAGTTTCTATGGGTTGTTTTGTAACACGTTGTAGATTATCGGGTAGTATCCTAAGTTGATACCTATAAGTAAACATGTCACCGTAGTAAACAGTTATGTTAACAGGAGGCTGCGTTTGCGCACGCAATGCTTAGTGCTCAGCGACCGTTGCGGCGCGGCGGTGCGCAATGTCTTTGTTCGGTGTTGCTATTCTTTGAGATTTTGTTTGTCTGTGCAACTATTACTTACAACTATTTATTACAACTACTAGCTGCCCGTCAGCGGTTTCACCCGCTGCAACCTATTATTCCGCGGGAAAAAAGCATTATTCGCCAAGAGATGTCGCTGTTAGTTTTCGGCGAAAACGTTTAAAACGCGAATCGGCTCAGTCACGCCACCTATTTCAAAAATATTGGAAAATGCGTGATCCCGTGGGAATGAGACATTTTTCCATGGTAAAAAGTATCCTATGTGTTATTCCAGATGCCCTTTTATATTTCTGCAAAGTTTCATGTCAATCTAATCAGCCGTTTTTGCGTGATGTCGTAACAAACACACACACAAACATCCGCCTTTATAATATTACTATATACTATATATACTACATACTATATATACTATACTATATTACTATTATTACTATATTACTATATTGTGTTCTGTGGTCTGTGTCAATACAAGGTGAAAAAAAAATACTGCAAATATTTTAAAGAACCAGTCCATGAAACTGAACAGCTTTCCCCTAGCAACATGGGTCGAACTACGAAAAGTTTAGGCTTCCCATTCTAACCTAACTGACCCGGAGGACCGACACATTTTGTATGGTAGGTTCAAATGATGTCGCTGAAAAGACCAATTTAGTGTTCAGTAATAAATTGAATCAAGAATACTTGCACCCCTTATGCACTCAGTTATGTTTTGTAAAAGGCGACGTATTGACCTCGGCTTAATATCTGTCGTTGACTATGGCACCTCGTGTGCCGTTTCCTTAATTTGTGACTATGGTCTACAGTAGGTACATACAGCATAGTGGCGGCCATTGCATTCCCAAAGAGGGTTGACGTCAGGCAGGCGGTCGTAAAACAATACCGAATCCTCTTGCTACATGATTTTGCGACCAACTCAACTGATTTGGGATAAGGGCAGGTAAACGATGATGATAAAGGTTCAGTAATTTTAAAGGTGAATTTCTCGGCCCCACATTCCTTCTTTTACATGAAGTGAAAATTATCATGCCTAATGTTACACGGTATTTAAACATACAAAAGAACTTGGAAATCATTATTCAAAATTGCAACACCTTGCTACCTATTAGACTGTAAAGCATTAACCTTCTTTACTTTAACTTCACCACAATAATAGGTACCTACAATCTCTTCATTAAAAAGTTAGTTAACATATTTTGCATTCAATCACGGCCATATCGTTTTTTTTTTTCGATTGGGACGGTGATTTTCCAACGATACCTTTT
This sequence comes from Phthorimaea operculella, assembly GCA_024500475.1. Lineage (NCBI taxonomy): Eukaryota > Metazoa > Arthropoda > Insecta > Lepidoptera > Gelechiidae > Phthorimaea > Phthorimaea operculella. The sequence continues at coordinate 1,446,444 of JANFCV010000049.1, forward strand.
ATATACAGGATGGACTATAAGGTGACGTCAAAAGACAAAATTTTAATATTATCATGAACCTACTGAGAGGTATGCGAATCACCACTGTTCTGCTATTTTTGTAGTATCCGAGTTATTCAACTTTAGAAGTTATATAGGTTTTTTTTTTACTATAGTTGAGACCACCACTCGCTGCATTCGCCGCCGTATGACAATGTAGGTATGGCGCTCCCTGTCTGACCTAATTCACAAAGAAAGAATTGGCTGGCACTAAGTTTACCACCAAGTGGGAAAGGGACCTCCATACAACCACCTTACGGCGGAGAATGCATCGAGTGGCCGTCTCAAATACTTATTCAGGACGAGCTTTGTATAGTTTGGGGCTAGAAGGCGCTGTGTGAATTATCTAGGATATTTACCTATTTATCATTATTATTACTCAGCAAAGTTCCGGCACTACATGGGAACTTACGTAATTCGCAAAAACAGGAGGAATATCTAACAATGCCGATAGCGACCTTACCTAACACTTGCAAGTTCTTACCATAAGAGGGAAGCATGAAGCATCTCAGTCACGACCACCATAACTAGCATAACATGACTGTAGTACCTAACTAGTGATGTTCAACTACCGATATTTGAATGGAGTGCATGTCGATAAATAAGTGAAAAGACACTTGTAAACAGTCATTTGGGTTGTATCTAGCACAAAATTGTTTGTCAATGAACGTCAAAACTGATGTCTTTTCAATTTGTCAAAATCAATCAAAAACAATAAAAAATAGAGGAGATGGCGCCAGCCAATACTTACTTTGTGGTTGTAGGTAGCCCATGAAAAAGACTTTCTTGTCGCCATACATACCTATCTACACATACCTACTCTCGAAAAACATAACTCTAGCCTATTTCTGAGGCAGTCGGTTAAAAGTCTGGCTGGATTGAGAAAAAGTAGGTACGGATTGCAATCCCTAACTAAAAATACTGCTTACCCACCACCTAAACGAAAAAGATAATACTGAATATTGATGCTATAATATCGATTTATTTACTTGGTATTTCAATGCTCTACTATCGACAGTTCAGTAAAGTTTAGATGGGAATCACTACTAGCAACACCATAACGATGCATAATAGAATAGGAGATAGGTTGGTACCATTGTTGCAGCTCATGAATATTTAACTATGCCTGCGCTGTTCCGCCGGGGTTTCGACACTTTCTATGTTCTGGTGGTTCCTTCAATAGGGTTTAGATAATCCTACCCTACTATATAATATTATAAAGGCGGATGTTTGTGTGTGTGTTTGTTACGACATCACGCAAAAACGGCTGATTAGATTGACATGAAACTTTGCAGAAATATAAAAGGACATCTGGAATAACACATAGGATACTTTTTACCACGGAAAAATGTCTCATTCCCACGGGATCACGCATTTTCCAATATTTTTGAAATAGGTGGCGTGACTGAGCCGATTCGCGTTATAAACGTTTTCGCCGAAAACTAACAGCGACATCTCTTGGCGAATAATGCTTTTTTCCCGCGGAATAATAGGTTGCAGCGGGTGAAACCGCTGACGGGCAGCTAGTGGAAAATAAAGTCAACATGGCTCGTATACTTACCTATCCGACGGTTGATGGGGTCGGAAGGGTTTAAATGGGTAGGAAAAGTTTAAGCTTATTGCGGATGGCAGAAGGCGCAAGTGTGCGACAAAACAAAACGACAACCAATAAGAAGTGACTTTGAAGTATCTTTGACATTGACATATTTACGACCTTTAAAAGGGCACACTCGAGAGTAAGATAAGTTCTATTTGACAGTTGTCAAAATCATGATACAATACAACGGTCTATATTTCTTTGTTTACATGTCTTTTAGTATAGGGTTGACAGCTGTTAAATAGGATTTATTCGGGCGGTCGTACTTTAGGACAAAGATTCGAGTAATTCCGACCTTTCGTGCCTCGACACACTACGGACGAAATTACGCGACGGAATTCGACCTCCCATACAAACTTGCAGATCAGCTGATTTCAATCACTATGGGAGGCCCAATTTTTTTTTCTATGTTCCTAGGGGAAAGTTGTTCCTTATCACTAGCCAGTTCTGAGTTTTCGTAAAATTTCACCCTATACTGTGTCAACCCAACCCCAACCGAAAACGCCGGAAACTTACGGAACGGAATTCAGCCACCGAATTTCGGTCACGTAAATTCGGTCGTAGTGTGTCGAGGCACTTATACACGAAAAATTTTATTGGACTATTTTAACCTTTAACTTGCCACTGTGTCGTTACTATTTATTTTTCCAACTGTGTCAGTATCCATTAGTTACAGTAGCCGATTTTTGAAATGGCTGACGGAAGTAGGTATGTAGGTAGGTAGGTAGGTACCTACACTACAATGCGTTATTTGTGTACCTACCAATTTTAGGGTTCCTTGCGAATGGATAAAAGCCTTATAAAAGCTAAAGAATAATCGAAGTTAAAAGGCGAATTCAGATTTAGAGAGAATTGAATACCAAATTTTAAAACACTTTCCGTGTTAGGTGGTAGTACGCTAGTACTATTAATTTATACTGTGGTAGTAGGTAGATACAGTTTATGGAAAACTTGCAAAAATTTTCCACCGCAGGATTTGAACCGGTGACTTTCGGCATCTGTCTGTACTGCTCCGACGTCTCTGAACTCTCGAATCGTAGCCTGTGAACAAAGCAAGTCTACCAGCAGGCAGACTACTCCTAGTAGCAGGGCCCCATCTACCGGGATAGTTTTTACAGCTAATAACCAGCGAATAAACAATTCTTTGGTTACGTTCAATCTCAAGATGAGAGAAAAAATAATTGTGGTCTGCACAAAAGTTGAACTCGCACTTAACCAGTTGATTCTGTTCGATATTTGGATATGACGATATGACCGTGAACGATGAAGGCTGGCCACCGGTCATACTGTGTGATTGATCTTTTTTAAAGTTTAAAAATGTCTCTACTCTACATTTTTATCTGACTGCTTCAGAAGGAGGGTTATGTATGTTTTTTGATATATTGTGTGTATGTACCTATGTGGACAAATAAATTATTTTTCACGGGCTTGAGCCCAAACGATAAGAGACATTTGAATTTTCGTTATAGGTAGTCGTCTTGGATATTAAAAATAATATCAAAATAGATTTTGTACGTAAAATAGGTACTTATAACTTTAAAATTATTGCAGCCGGGTGTTTCTTTTTTATTAATATACGGTTACATTTAATTAAGTACACATCTCTGAGAGTGTAATCTACTCACAAAACTGAATAACTTTTGTATGAAACTTTTGTTCAAAATATGAAAAAAAATGGACCTCCCACACTAAGTGACACACTTTTTCAGCATTTTTGTATGAGAGGACCAAATATTTTTTTCATATTTCGAAGAAAAGTTTCAAACACAAGTTCTTGTGAGTAGATCACACCCTCAAGAGATTTGTACTTAATTAAATGTAACCCTATACCGACCCATGTTTCATATTTCGACCCATGTTCCATGGGGAAAGTTGTTCAGTTTCATGAGTACCTTGACCTCCTTTCGGCTTGTAATACCCTTTCCGTTACTCCCGGTATAATAAATATACCTAATCTATGATTTTTTTCTCAGCAGCGCGAGTGAAACTGGCTATTATTAAAATTTCAAATCAAATTACCGCAGTCGTATCTATTTATTGTTTAGTTTAGATGTAGATTATAACGAGGTCACGACTACCTTAGGTCAGTAACAATTAATTCGACCAAGTACACTGTAAGGTAATTAAAAATCGTGATATGTAGGTAGTAATTGCCTGCACTGCATGCAAACATTCGAAGTTTCGACAGAGTGGATAGACTATGGTGAAAAACAAACGTTACATCCGTTTGAGTGTTGTTTTAGCACAGCGCTATCGCATGCGTTAGGATAATGCGATTTTCCAACTTATTTTCATACAAATACGATTTACCTATGTTAAACGGTTTGACAGAAGCATGCGCTAGCACTGTGTATCGCACAACACTCCATCATCGGATGCGTCTGTCGATGTAAACCATGTCTCTATGAAAATAAGGTCGAAATTCGTATTGTTCTAATGCATGTGTTACGCAGCGCAAAAATAACGCATAAAACGAACGTTACGTGATTCTCGCTTAAGTCGTTGCTCAAGTTTACCTAATTGGGATGTCATGGTTTTCATTCATTGTACTATCACCAGCAAACCCACCTACCTATTTCAGGGATCAAGTTAAACTGGTTTTACCTAGTAATTGTATGGAAAACCAGTATAAGTTGTTCCCTTTAGTTACTTAAAAATAGAGGTATGAAGATCGATAGACGTACCTATCGAGTAATAGAGGTATGGAGGATTGATCCATATTAATTTGACAGCTGTTAATGCTATGAAATAAGGTCTATTTTTCTTTGCTAACATGTCTTCTAGTATAGGTTTGACAGCTGTCAAATGTGGCTTATTTAAACTGCCGCCGACCAAATGCTCAGACATATCTCTGTCAAATAAATAGCCCTACATTCATGACAATGATCGATATTTATTTCACAATATTTTCTAACTGGCAGCATTGTTCATTACTTATTATTGTATTGTTATTACAAAATACTTACTATGACCTTCAAAATCATATATAGTCACCTAGTTTAGTGATTCTCGTTACATAATAAAATAACAATCTAATCGCAAAACGACGGATGCGTCCGTCACACACACCGTTTAACATACCTACCTTCTTCTTTTCGTGTGGTACACTGAGTCGTTCAACGACCCGAAACTGAACCCTGGTGTCAGAGTTTTTCAACCGCCTAGTGCAAGTAGCAGGCCTCTGACATGGTTGTGTAACGACCGCCATCATAGACAGCAACCGGGACCGACGGCTTAACGTGCCCATCCGAAGCACGGAACCATCTTACTTGCGGTCAATCAGGTGGTTCAGCCTGCAATGTCCTAACCAGACCGGGAACAAATTCAAAGTGATAAATATCAACTTTGTAAGTGACCCCATCGGGAATTGAACCCGGAACCTTTGCGTGGCAGGCAGGCATACTAACCACTGCGCCACATCGGCACACCTAAAACTTAACATACCTAAAACCATATTTGTAAGGAAATAAGGTGGAAAAACGCATTTTCCTAACGCATGCGATAGCAATGTGCGCAAAAAAATAACGCATAAACGGACGCTACGTGTGTTCATAGACGAAAGTAGGTAGGTATGTCAAATTGTTATAATGACACTTGTTTCACAAAAAATCAGAACTAGCTGCGATTTTGACACTTACTGACATTAACTAGAAAATAACTGGAATCACAGGTGGTTTCGATCGGCATAGGTACCTATTTCTTGGATCAAAATTGGCTCAGTTGTAGATACCTATCAGTTTTGCTCTTTTGATATTCTTGTACAACTTCTTCTACTTTGAGATTTATACAGTAGCAACCCTGGCTATGTAACAATTGACAGTCGCATAAATACTAAATAGGGTCGAGTGAACCTGTACAGACTCTATCTTGTGACTGTGCTGTGTTGTGTATCAATATTATTTCATTATTATTTATTATCCTTGAGTTTGTTCGTGTTTCGATACGTTTTGACCTTTACTTGCAGTCATTGTAATAATTTTGAATGTGAATCAGATTTGCATTAGAAATAGGCGAATGCGACAAAGTAAGTATCTGCCGTCCATATTTACTTACAAGACTGCCTCAGGAGGGACATACCTATATGTTTTTTCGAGAGTATATTTATGTATGTAGACAATAAATTCGTTTTCACGGGCTACAGCCCAAAGGGCTGGGCGGATCTTGACAAGTGAGTTGTCGTTAGATTCGTTCATCTCAGCAGCGCGAGTAACACTGGCTATATAGGGTGAAATTTTACTAGTGACCGATAGCGAAAACTCAGAACCGGCTGGTGATAAGGAACAACATTCCCCAAGGAACATAGGTCGAAACTAGAAAAAAAAGTTTGGATCTCCCATACAAAATTGCCGATCAGCTGATTTGAGTTACTATTGGGAGGTCGAAATATTTTTTTGTATTTCGACCTATGTTTCTTGGGGAAAGTTGTTCGTTATCACCAGCCGGTTCTGAGTTTTCGCTATCGGTCACTAGTAAAATTTCACCCTATATAAAAAATTCATAAATTCAAGAATACATGTAATTAACGCGGTCAGGTTTTTGTTTTTAAATACATCTGCTTGTTTATTGATTTATTCTATATGATCAACATTTGAAGCAAAAGTCACCTTTGTAACAGGTTCGCGTCTGTTTTTTTCTTTTATTATTTTATTTTAGTTTGATTTGTTAAATTCCTGGCTCCAGAGCCTGATTGCTATTTTTATTTTATAAAATTCTACAAGTTAAACTTTTAGAGAGAAGTTAAATAGTAATTATATTTTACGATAAAGTTAACAAGCTTAGTTATATTTTTTATCAAAAGTGTGCAAAAAAGCAAAGAACACGCCACTAGGGGTTGGATAGAGAAAGTTCCTTGAACTTCAGCTATTAAACGTACCAACAAAATCCAGTTTCTTTCTTACCAAATTCTTTACAATCCAAACATTTTCAACGTCAACAACCACCAAACTATCTCCTCGGAAATTCTCCTGCACACACAGTTTAGTAAAGCATTCTAAATATGCTGAATGTGGATGCTTTAGGGATGCACGCAAAGATTATCGAAATTCATTAAATATCGATACGCCCAAAAATATCGCCATATAGGAGGGTCAAACTTATCTAAGTATATCCGAAAATCACCTACAATATATCGAATCGAATCACCCACTCATCAACTCCACAAAGTGGGTAAAATTATGTTCACCCGACCAATAGTTGTTTAACCTATGTTCAATAGCTACGTGAGGTTGAACGTTGCAGTATTTTGAGTAATTTATCATAAAAAGTATACTATTCTTACTATTTAATTTTAATCTGTGACTTAAATTCGGAAAAACTTAGGACTCAGTCGGCTGGTACATTTTGTATGGGAGGTTCCAATTTCCTTTTCATATTTCGTCCTATGTTCCGTGGGGATAGTCTTTCAGCTTCGATGACTGGTTCACACTGGTTTATTTGCAGTTGAATTTTTACTTTCTCTATCTATCGATACTTGGATAAACGTTACATCCCTAATTGCATATCGACATGCGCCAGCGCACAAGACGCGAGACACGGAAAGCGAGGAAACTGAATATCGTACATTCTGCAGAAGATCTATTGATAGCAGGTTTCCAACTAGAGATATTGCAGTCCAAAACGTTGGATTGCATACCAGCGACAATTCACCTTCAACTCAGTGGAGTCGGGCATGCCAAAGGTAACGCCCGGGCCTATGGTATCTAGATGGTGATTTCCCCTAACCTACTACTTCCTTAGAAAACGACAGGTTAAACAGGAAACAATAAAAAATGATCTCCCATAGGAAGTCCACTTTTTTATGTCTTCTGCTTTAAATCACATTTCTAGGAGATAGCTTCATAGTCTGATCTGAATGCACCCTATCAGTTTTCGAAGGGCTGTCGTCGGTACGTGACTGTACCTCAGACACTGAATCTATACACATTCTACCTACGTTTTTATATGTACCTAGATAGATACCTCACATAACCAGTCCAGCTGGAACACTGACTTGACTAAGCAATTGCATCTGTGGTTCAACGCCTTGCAGTTCCACACACGCCACCGCATAAGGAAACTTGCCACCGCGCACCGACCACAGATTACATAATTAATCTCTCATTCATGCGTGTTTTCATTTGCGTGTATGAGTCATGTTTGTGATATGAATATTGCTGTTTATCGTACGGAAACGGAGAAAGCACCTCGGAAGTGTTTTTGTCGCAATGACGGCCGATGTGGCGCAGTGGTAGTGCGACTGCCTACGACGTAGAAGGTTCCGGGTTCGATTCTCGGTGGGTCACTCACAAAATTCCCAGTTTGGTTAAGACATTGCGGCCGATTCACCTGATCGTCCTAAAGAATGATGGTTCCGTGCTTTGCAGGGCACGTAAAACAGCCGGTCCAGGTTGCTGCCTATGATTAGGTACTTAGACAGCGGGATTGCTAGTTGTAGTAGGCGATTGTAAATTCTTTTTTATTGTGGTAATTTTTTTTTAACTTGCTCAACAGATTTTGCAGATATTTTTTTATAAGAGAGAGAGAACTTATGGTATAAAAGTACCACGCTAGACAAAGCCTAGACAAATAGAAAAGTAGGTAATATAGCTCATTGCACTGCGGCTGTGATCGATTTGATGAAATGAAATCGAAACTTGATGATCAGACGTACCTTAATGATCACACGTACAGTATGAAAGCAGGAAAACATTAAGGCGAGAAACACACAAAACGTCAATTTGCGCGTATTTTTTGCGGTGTGTAAGGATGCCCTTAAAATCCAAGCGTCGCGTCGGCGTTGTTGTCGCTGTCAAATGACTGGTTTGTATGGGAATACCAGAAAGACCGGGCGTCAGCGGCAACGACGCCACCGTGCCGCCGTCACGTTGACAGCACGCTGAGAAGCTCAAGGTTTGTATGGGATGCGGTCGGGTTTCAATGAGACCGCATTTTTCTAACGCATGCGATAGCTTGTAATCTACCGCAGTTGCGTTTTTAATCACTCAATCACTACCATCTTTCTTTCAGGTGAATCTAGGTTAACACAAATTTTCAAGATAATCTTCTCAACGTAACGATTTTCTAAAAGACGATTACGTTACGTATCGCCATTATTATATTTTTGATCGATTAGAAATACGGAACGGAACGGAGGCAATCTTCTTTCGAATCGATTCTGCGGTGCAACATCGATTAGACTTGATGATGTTTTGTAACGCGATTGTATTCATAATTTTAGGCGGGAATCACACGTAACGTCCGTTGCTGTGTTATTATGGCGCTGCGTAACGCATGCGTTAGGAAAATGCGAATTTTCACCTGACATTTCCTGTTTTTTCCATCTGCGGGTTTACCTATGCTGTCCGTGTCCGTAGGTGAAGTCCTCTATGTTGCTTAGAATGTAGATACCCTTGATCTGTGTTAGATACCCTACACGTGACCCCTGGGCAGTGCCAAATGGCTAGCACTCTCTCCAATGGTTTAGGCCGTGGTTGGTCACCACACCACCCTCCTAACTAAGCCTGGGCATTGCGGAGATTGGGTCAATGCAGTTGCACTTTGCAGCTGTACATATAGGCTGCAATTTTTGGGTAAGCTGATTGCTGCGACACCGAGTGGTTGGCTCTGGAGGCTAGTATTTACTGCACAATTGTGGTGAACATTTCCGGTTAAATATTTTTTAACGCGTGTAACCTGCAACTGCAACCCGTTCGTCGTGTCGCGTCGCCGCGTGTCTAATTGCCGCGTCTTCGCGTGTCAGTGCGTGTGCCGTGACAGCTGTCACGCTCGTCATCCCTTATTGAGCTAAACACCTGCCTGGGAGCTGTGTGGCACCATCACAACGCCCGCAAAGCTCTCATACTTATAGTTCGGTCATTCGAATAGGCCATTCTGACAGCAGCCCATACTAGGAAACATGTCAAACAAAGAAAAATAGACCTCATGTCATAGCATTAACATGATTTTGACAGCTGTCAAATGTGGCCTATTCGAATGATGGTCCTATAGACGTTGTCTACACACATAAGACGATAGGCGCAAGCTGCACAGAGTAGACGTGAGACTGTGAAGTCAGTCTCTATTAATATTATTATTATACCTATGTGTTGCCAAAAAGAGTGTTGTTATTTATATCTAGTAGAAAGGCGGCTAAACAAGTCTAACACCAGGGTTCATCGGGTCGTTGGAAGACTCACAGACAATAGACACGAAAAGAAAGAAAGTATGCCGTCTGAAAAGACCTAGGTATTAGATTCAGCGCAAATATTTTCCGTGTATCGTTTTCCGAAATTTGAAAAAAATAAATGGACAACCAAAATGTTTTGAACATTTTTTTATGGGAGTTCGTTTCTTTTTGGCCAAACCAAAAACTCGTTTTTCGCTACTACACTATAATCTAGACCACAGTTAATGCAACTTGTAATTACCTACGTTATGTGTAAGGTAAGGACTCGTTAGATAAACAGCAATCTTTAAAAATAATACCCGACTGTAAAAGTGAAATTGTATCCAGCTTGTTCCGAGCGAAATCGACCGTCCAGTGGCGCCCTCAACTGTTTTTAATTATTATTATTTTATTTTATTGTAAAAAACAGTATTACACTTATAAACTAAAACAGTGTCCCACAAAACTGCACAAACAGTTTGACTGTAGGATCAAGCGATACTCGCTACTTAAACATACTAATAATTAAATATATTTTATGTGATACTTAATTTAAACTTAAGCTAAACGTAAACATGATGTGACTTTTAGATTAAGGAATTCACATAGTACTTCCTTAATTTGCTCTTAAATACACTTTTTTTAGTCTCTCTGCGTATATGCTCCTGTAATATTTTCTCATAGGTAATTACCTACAAAGAGTTACATTTAATTAAGTACAAAGTGTTTTACTCACAAAACTAAACAGCTTTTGTTAGAAACTTTTCTTCGAAATATGAAAAAAAATATTGGATCCCCCATACTAAGTGACACACTATTTCTACATTTTTGTATGGGAGGTCCAATTTATTTTTTCATATTTCGAAGAAAAGTTTCTAACAAAAGTTGTTCAGTTTTGTGAGTAGACCTCACCCTTAAGAGATTTGTATTTAATTAAATGTAACCCATAAATGGATTCCTACAAAATCTCTACACACGGTATCTCGAGTCAACTCGAATATACGCAAATCTAATAAATAGTTGTCATCTTAATACTCATCATCATTTATATTTATTCATCGTCATCATCATCGTCATGATAACAAACAATGACGATAATCAAGATGCCTAGCCTGTGATAACAATGTGATGTGATACGATTGATAAATGTGTGTACGATATGACTATTATGAGATTCCGTGAGTCGGATTCCATTTGTCCAGATAGTTATGTCAAAATACCTGCCTCGATTATCTCCTAATATTTTACCCTGCTCCGCCGTGTAGTGCCGGCTTAGAATAGCATCACCCCAAATCATTCCCGTGGGTGTCGTAAGAAGGGGCTAAGGGATTTAAATGTTGGATGTTGAATGTTGATGTGTATTGCAATTTTGGGCGATAAGCTTAAAATAGTCACTACGGTGGTGATACACAATCTTCTGAATGCTTTCAAATTTTTGGCAGAAGTGTTGTAAATGGCCGTACAGCCGTTTACGCTCTGCCATCCCTACATGGGATATAGTGTTATATATGGATGTATGTTTCACCCTGCTGTGCATTTCGCAGTCGGTGGAAAAATACGCAACATAGAAATTGCACCTTACGCCACTTTCTGTTAGTTCTCGTCGGGCTGATACGCAACGTTGGCCAGATGAGATGCGGCGATAATTTTGACTGTTTCCCTCTTGCAAGACGGTAGAAAGCTGTATTAACGGGTAGGTTATTACTTAAACGTAGTTTCTATAGGTAGTAATACTAAGATGAAATTTTAGTAGTGACCTGTACTATTATGTATTCTGTGCTAGTGACCGATAGCGAAAATGCAGCCCGGGTTGGTGATAAGGAGCAATCCAAGGAACATACTACCTTGGTCGACCTATTAAAAAAAATATCGGCAATAATTTTGTATGGGAGGACCAATTCTTTACATATTTTTACCTATTTTGCTCGTGAAAAAGTTGTTTGTTATCTATTAACCAGCCGCCGCCGGTCCTGTTAGAACTAGTTAGTGGCCAAGATGTCTAGGCATTCGCAGGCTAAGATTAAGCCGCGATAGCCCGGTTGGTAGAGACGTAGGCAGTACAGATGCTGAAAGTCGCAGGTTCATATCCTGCACGAGGTGGAAAATTTTGCAAGTTTTCCAATAATGAAGCTCTTTATTTGAGTAGGTACCCATGCGTGCAAAAATCTGCTTCTAATATTTGTGCTGTTTAACCATTAACTCTAAGAACTACACAAATCTATTAACACATCCAAACAAATTCCCGCATGGTCTCCCGTTTTCTCCATCCAGTCGCTACCAGCCGTCCTTTTTAATTAGGTAGGTATCTTACGCAAGTAATTCGTATTCATATGTCATGCGGGGTAGACAGAGCGTAAAAACTGACATTTACACCACTTATGACAAAAGTTTGAGTCATTCAGAAGACTGTGTAGTGTGTACCTGTCACCATAGTGACAGATTGTCAGTACCTATGTCACCTAAAATTGCAATACACATCAACTCTCAAATCCTTTAGTCGCTTCTTACGACACCCTCGGGGAGATATACCCACGTAAGTAATATCATAAAGCCTCTCCTACCTACTGAGCCAGCTTACAAGCATTACGTTATGCGTAATCCCGAATAATCTTCTAAATCTTGCATCAGAGAGCACGGTCGTGACTTCCTACTTGCGCCCACGGATCGTATCAATGAACTTTGGGCACAGTCATACACTCGCCAAATTACAGTGTTGCCAGTTATGAAAGACAGTTAAGTATGAAAAAACAATTTGAAGATCTATACGGGGTGTTAGGGACGGTGTAACGACGTTGCAGGCATGACCAGACCATCAAACTGAACAACTTTTACTATAGAGCCAATGGTGGGAAACGAAAAAAAAATTCCGACCTCCCATACAAAATTCACTATCAGCTGACTGACTTTGTAAGGGAGACCGGAATTTTTTTTTCGTTTCCCACCATTGACTCCATAGTAAAAGTTGTTCAGTTTCATGGTCTGAGCATGCCTGCAAAGTTTTCGTTACACCGTCCCTAACACCCTGTATGCTAAGAGGTATTTTTACTAGTGACCAATACCGGAACCTCAGGGCGAGCGGGTGGTAAGGACCAACTTTTCCCAAGATACAAAAGTTCAGATATAACTTTTTTTTGCGACTAAACAAATCAAAATGTTCGGACGGTTTTCGAGCCGGGTTGCGTCCGGGCCCGCTTCAGTCTAACGCACCACCGCTGCAGTTTGAATGGGGCCTAACAATACCTACAATTATCTATCACTATAGCGCTTTTCAATATTTCTGAAGCGTCACTCAAAGAATCTTTACTACAGAATCCAAGACATTGTCACATCACAAGTTGCGATAAAAAACCACAAAGTAAGACGGTATTGGCTAATTTTGTGTAAAGACCATAGGTATGTATTTTTACGGCCGTTGACGCTCTGACTACCGCTTGAGGGATAAAAGCGTGATGTGTGTGTGAAAAACTCGCAAGAGCACTACCATATGACATAATGTAGGTACGTAGGTAGATACTTACACTTATTTCTTATCTAGCATTTTATTTATAAGAATTACACTGCACCTTATCTTTTTAGCGCACCTAGATGATCTAGATCAAATTACCTAATTAGAGGCGGTAAACACACGTAACGTTCGTTTGTGCGTTATTTTTGCGCAGCGTTATTGCATGCGTTAGGAAAATGCAATTTTCCACCCTATTTACGTACAAACACATTTATGTCAAACGATTTGACAGACGCATCCGCTAGCGCGGCGTTTTTCCCATCACTGCGTCTACGGATGCGTCTGTCAAAAACCGCATTTGTATGGGAATAAGGTTGAAATTCGTATTGTCCTAACGCTAACGAATGCGTTACGCAGAGCTAAAATAACGCACAAACGGAGGTAACGTGTGATTTTCTCCTACGAATCTAATCTAGGCACCACTTTACTTAACTGTGTAACCAGGTTAGGTAAATTTGCAGGTTGGGTCTAGAGTGTCTAGACTAGTCTAACTCAAATGCAGGTATCAATATCCTTATCAAGTAAGACTTTTAAAGATGTACTGTAGTGTGGTGCCGGCAGAGTAGAATAGCACCACCCCATCTCTTCAGTGGGGGTCGTATGAGTCGCATTACAGTAGTGGCAAAAAATTTGCAGACTTAGGGCCCAGGTGGCTCACTCAGTACTAGCACAAATTTGGGAAACGGTGCGCGGGGCGCCTATACAGATAGCTCACTCAGTACTAGCGACAATTTTGACTTTTACTGACGCTTTACTGGAATGACCTGGAATCTCACAGGAACTCAAGATAACTAAGAAGATGGTTGCCACGAACGTCAAATTTCGTTCTTGTATCACATTTTTCTTTTTTTCTTACACCTAGGTACATCGAAATTTTTGACAGTAGCAACCTATACCTATCTATGTAACAAGTGAAATTCGCGAAAATCCTACATAGGGTCGAGTGAACCTTCTGTAAACTATTTATTCTGTACTGCCTACTTCTGTACAATACTCATCATCATCATCTTCATGCCCTTATCCCAATTACTTGGGGTCGGCTGAACACAATTGGCTGAATTTTACGACCGGCCGCCTACCAGACGTCAACCCTCTTTGGGAATGCTTTTGTGGTGGATTGACTGCCACCATACGGTTGGCCCTGGCTGTTTGGGTTTATCCATAGGTCGCCTCTTTATACTTCACTAACTCTTTTTTAAATTTGAATGACTTGACTGAGTATGCAGAGTATTCAAATAGGTAGATACCTACTAGTAAAAATCAACACAAAATAGCAGCGATCCTTGGAGGCTGTTACGGCTTTTGCCCATTCAATCATCTTACGATTTGGTCTCAGCATGTTTCCTTGCATTGTTTGGCCAAACAACAATTTAATTACACACCCAGGCAAGGCTCGTTTAGATAAAATCTACCAAAACCCGAATATTTCCTCATTTTGAACATTTTCTGAGGCCAAAGCCCTGTTGTATGATCCCGAGAGCAATAAATTTTGGAAAGAAGACATGTAAGAGAGTTCGCTGAATTTTAATCAGACAGAAGCGAGTAAAAACAATTCGCAAATAGGTACACGTTAATTTAAATGCGTGCCGTAGCCGCCGTAGCTTAATAACCCTAAATAAGTACCAAAGTATTTACTTTAATTTACTGTAAGTCAAAGCACATGAATCTAGTAGCTCAACCAAAACTAGTTTATAGTAAGCATGCTTGCGTGTCGTATTCTCAAATAATATGAGCTTGTAGAGTCATTATGGAAGATTAGTACAGTTGGTGACAAAAAGAATATGAGAAAATAATTACTTTGTTTGTAACAAGCTTTTGAAAGAAAGTTAGAAAGTCTTGCTGGCTGTGGGCTGAGGAAGAACTAAATTAGGTATTAAGTGGTATTAGTCAGGTGACAGAATATTATCAGAGTTCGAAGACTCAGCTGCTGCAGAGGAATCCGCGGTTACGCGGTATTCATTCGATTCCCAATTTAGGTTACCGCTTACTTTTGAATAGGGCCTTATGGCGTGGAAAAGCTTCTTATTTTTATTATTCGTTTGGCTTATCTACTTTTTTTAAGAGTGTTGCCATTGTTGTGCGGACTTAGAATAGCATTATATTCCGAATTAAAAATACAAAATTCAGAAAACGACTAAGGGAGGAAACCAGGAAATAGGCAGCAGCGTTTCCTGTCAGCACAACACATTGCACGGCGCTCGCCAATCTGTCTGTCGAGCGTGGTGAGTATGGAAAATACCCTCGATTGGGGGAGGCCCACGTCCAGCAGTGGACAGATGTGGCTGTTCAAGTAGAAGATAAGATAAAAATACATTATTTGCACCCAAAAAGATACATTTTACAGCGATTCAGTAAGAACTAGAACTAATTAGCGCACAACTAGGCGGCCGGCCATATCGCCAGTAGGCAATCTCTTCCAGGCAACCTCGGTAAAAGCAGTTGTGAAAGAAGGTACCTTCTCAGTGATTGCGAAAATCTAGATTTGGTTCTGTAACTGTTATCGCCCAAACTTAATGGTTAAGTTGCCTCACCCTTCATGGTGCATGACTGCAACCGCAACCTTCAGAAGAAACACGATTGAAAGTCTTGGTTTTTAGCAATTATTTATTCCATACGTACAGAGTTACAAATATACGAAAGTTCAGCCACGGAGCAAGGCTATGGTTATTTTAAATTCAGTGCAAATAGGTAGGTATTTTTTGGGTGGAGACCTCCTAGTAGTGAAATTGAAAAACTTTCTCCAAGGAACATAGGTAGTTCATTCCAAAACATTGGTCATTTTTGGAATTACAAAAAAAAAACCTTTTTAACTGTTTTGTGAGTTTTTTGCGACCTAACACCATCCATACAAAGTTAACCATAGACATCATCATCTGTATGTCTAAATCAGTTGGGGTTGGCGCAACATGTTTTGTTAAGAGCACAAAATCATGCAGCTAAAGGATTTGGCAATTATTTATGACTGGCCGCTTGCCTGACTTCAACTCGCTTTGGTTGTGCTACCTACTTATTGTCGATATAAGGTTGACCATAGTCGACAGATATTCAGCCGAGGTCAAAAATTCTACGTCACTTTTTACGAAACACCCTATGTGGACTAGGGGTGGCAGTATTCTTAGCCGCTACCATATCTCGATCTAAGATAGCACAACTGCTCGATTTAAGATAGCATAACTCTCTCCCAGACCGGTTTCTATGTTAATACACGTTCAATGCAAGCTAGATTTGATAAGACTATATTCTTAGCCGCTGCCACACAGAGTCTTAGTCGCTACCACACGGAGTAAAAAAATGACTATATTCACAATTACCAATTTCATAGTTAGATAATAAATTTTCTTCAAAACACAGTGTATATTCTGTGCCCAGAGAAGGGAAACTAGAGTGAGCTCTCCCTGGTACAAAAGGTAGGGGAGAGGGGGGCAGCTTTGTACAGAATTTACAAAACAGGTTGTAACTCTCAAAATGGATAACTTTCTTAATATTTTTGTGCATGGTGTATTGGATAGCTTATCTGGGAAGATAAAAGCTATAATGTTTAAATAGCTTTACACGAAAATGTGCTACGCCGGTTTTTCTACAAGCGCGGAAAGCGTTAAAAGCTGCCCCATCCCGGGGCAGATTTGAACAAGCCTGGGGCCCTTTTGAACAAGTAGTTTATAACTGTTTCTATTTGATATTTTTAACAGCGAAGTATGCATATTTCTTGCATTTTTATTGTGTTTGACTTTAGTTTCTGATATAACTTACTTACGTGAAAAATGCATAAGATATTTTTGATATAATTTTTGACCACATAAGACTCAGTATTTTTGATCTAATAAAGATTTTTGAACGAAATTACTAAAAAAACAAAGCAATTAGACGCAGCTAAACGATTACAAATACTATCAATCCGTTATTCGAACTTAATTTTGAAAATATTTTTTTAGGTGCAACTTTGTATGTTCAAATGTGCCCCACAAAATTTATTCAAAGCTGCCCCAAGCATACCTTATAGCTTTCTTCATTAGAATTTATATGATAGAATTTATTCTATAATTTAAATAATAACTGAAATGGACGTAGAAATAAACAAAAATTAGGATAAAAATACGTGTGAATCCGCCAATACTAAGAATAACCTGAAAAACCCTTACAATTTTTGAAAAAAATGTACATCGACCACATCCAAAAACAAAAACAGCCAATAACATCCGCGTTTTTGTTTACTTTGTAAAATTATCGATGACAGGGATGCTTACAGTTGTGAACATTAAATTAAAGCCGTTTCCATTGTTATTGCATAAAACACACAGACAATATTTAGTTTATTCATAGCTGCCCCTGTGCAAAGCCGCGCCCCTCTCCCCTACTTAGGCTCATTTTTCATATAGGCAGAGACTGGGGGTGGAGCAAGGTTTTACAAGATATTATAAACATTATTTGGATTTACGGGTGTCTTATACGCCATCAACATCATTGGACGCTTTCTAAGACCCTTACAACACCATACAGCAAGAAGATTTAATGAAGCTCTACAAGCTACAAGGTCAGCGTTGGAAAGTATGCTCATTTTCTGCGACAATACCGCAGCCAATCAGTTAAGACGGCTGTTTGGCGTCGATTGAGTTTTTGTGCTTTTTGTCGGTCACTCGCTTAGGTACTTCCGTTGTCATTCAAGGTGGTCTATGATACATCTAGGACAGCCTAGGCACAAAGTAAGACAGATGGCTACAAGAAACGTTTGAGAAACTAAACCGTCTCAAAGCGGCTAGTATACCTCATTCATAGAAATGGCAACATTATTTTTGACATCTCGCTGAAATTTTATGTTACCCAAAAATGAAAAAGACGCAAACAATAATGTTGCCATTTCAGGTCTCTTACTTCTATGAATCAAGTTATAGCGATTGTCAACAGCAGCGTTCGGTACGGGCGGACGGCAAAATTACGTGTCGCAAGTGCAGAAATATTTTTGTATTGTGTTATAGTGTACGTGTGATATAATTGATATAAAGTAAACTCAGTACTCTGCCTGAGTAGGTCTCTGTTGCATCTCTCTCAACATCAACATCTCTGCATCAACTTGCCTTGTTGTTTGCGATGCTTTTAGTACCTATGTGGAATTCAAGATTTCTTTGCATCTGACAGACGTATGCTATGCGTCACGGATGCGCTAAAAATGGGCAGCAACATACGTCAAGTGTGAGAGCCGCCTATGTCAAGGTTTGTCTGTTTGTCTAGCTCGGTCAGACAATGAGAGGAATTCAGCCAAACTCTGGGTCAAGTCGAATCCAAGGCTGCGACCTGACCTGGGAAACATCTAAAGCCTAAGATAGGCATACAGAAATACAGGGTTATTTTTAGTCAGTGCGCAAACTTTGCAGGATGTTTCTACTCGTGATTCTGAACAACTTTTACTGTGGGGCCACTTGCGAAACCTAAAAATTTTTTTGGTTTTTCCTACATTTTTGTCGAGAAGGTATGAATTTTTCTATGGAAAATACAATATTTTTTTTTGCGAATTCGCAGGTGATCTTATATTAAAAGTTGTTCAGAATCACGAGTAGAAACACCCTGCAAAGTTTGCGTATCTACTGACTAAAAAATAGCCCTGTATATCACGCCTGTATCCCTCGCGGGGTAGGCTGAGCGTAAACGCCTGTAAAAAACGACCATTTAGACCTGACAAAAGCTTGAGAGTCACTGGGGACTGTGTATCACCATAGTGCAATACGTGAAGTCTCAAATCCATCTTGCGACACGCACGGGAAAAATATATGGTGATGCTGCCTACCTACTCTACACCGGCACTACACTACATAAAGCTATAGGTATAACCCACCTATGCTTGCGGGTGCTGATGCTGTAGAGGTCAGCAAAGTCTCAGTAATAGGGCTCCGTTTTCACAAAAAAAGGTCTGTCCGTCTGTCACCAGGAGTCCAGGATGTATCTCAAACCGCCTATGTTTAGGTTTTCTGTTTGTCTAGCTCGGTCGGACAATGAGAGGAATTCAGCCAAACTCTGGGTCAAGCCGAATCCAAGGCTGCGACCTGACCTGGGAAACATCTAAAGCTTAAGTTAGGCACTATCGCCAGCAAATCCACCTACCCATTTGAGGGATCAAATACACCGTGCCCCTCGGAGACGCACTGGAGGACTTTTTCTATTTACCCGACTGCCTCAGAAGGAGGGTTATGCTCTCGTATTTGTACTCGTATGTAGGCGTGTGTATGAGGGTATGTATGGAACTGGTCCAAAGTCAAACGGATGGCGGATGGGTAGATCTTGACATGCGGGGTGTCGTTAGATTTGTAAATGACATTAGCTACAATAAAAGTTTATAAATTCAAGATGGCGGATTTTGAATACCAAATTTTAAAACACTTCTCGTGTTAGGTAAACAATTTTTGGAAAACTTCCAAAATTTTCACCGCAGGCAGGATTTGAACCTGCGACCTTCGGCATCAGTACTGCCGACGCCCTAACCAACTGGGCTACCGCGGTTCTAATCGAGCCCGCGAAATTATGGAAGTATATCTTGTCCACTATCGCGTGGATGGGCTCCATCTACCGGGATAGTTTTGCAACTAATTCCCAGCGACTAATTCATTCTTTACAGATTGAATGTAGTCAAAGCGATGAAAACCCGCGATAAATTGAATACCAAATTTTAAAACACTTCTCGTGTTAGGTTACCTAGTCGCAGGTTCAAATCCTGCCTGCGGTGAAAATTATGGAAGTTTAAAAAAAAAATGGCGGATTTTAATCGCAAAATTGTTTACTAAAAAAAAATACAACTTTGAAATTACCGCAGTCGGGTTATTGTTTTTATACATCTACTTGTTGTAGAGTATCTTGTTCTTTCGCCTACACGTGTGTTTCCCGCCTCAGTCAATGCAGTTCACACTGTCAAACTACCCAAATCAGTAAGTACAGTCGTTCGAATTAGACCATATTTGATAGCTTTCCATGACCATATTTGACATAAGGTCTATTTTCTTTGTTGACATGTCTTCTAGTATGGATTTGACAGCTGTCAAATATGGTCAATTCAATGCAGTCCACTCTGTCAAACAAATACCTAAAGCTGAATCAAAGCGGCTAGAACAGTAGCCACATTCACTACAGCCGCGTGACAAGCCTTGACCCGCGTCGGCTACTCCACTTTAAATAGAGTAGTTGGTAAAACTTCCAATCAGCCTTCCCGTGAACGTTTTTTTTCTATACAGGTAGTAACAGGAAGGGTAAAACAAGCCGAAAGGAGGTCAAAGTACTCTTGAAACTGAACAAATTTTCCTGGACAAACAAATTAAATTCATTATTATTTAAAATTAATTAAATTAAAATTATTATTAACAAATTAAAATGGAACATGGGACGAATTATTTCTGTAATATTTTACTAAGTAGGTATCTCCTCAAAAAATGATTCGTACGCCTAAAAGGTAAAAGGATTTTAAGATCTTTTTGTACAACCTACAGTTACGAATAAACTATTTGATTGATTGATTGATTGATTGAAATATGAAATAAAAATTTGGACTTCTCATAGTAAACTAATCAGCTGATCGGTGTTTTTGTATGGGAGGTCCAAATTCTTTTTTTTCACATTTCGACCCCATGGGGAAAGTTGTTCTGTTTTATAAGTACCTTAACCTCCTTGCGGTTTGTTACACCCTTTCTGCTTCATAGAAAAGTCTGGGCCCCAAGTCTGCTAATTTTTAGCCATTGTAATGCCAGCGAGACTCAACTGTCATTCTACTGCCACTGTGATTTTTCATACTAAATACTGTTAGCAGACTACGAAATGACCGAAACCATCCAACTGAGATGCCATCGAGACTCGACTGAAACGATTTTTATTTAGCGGACTCGGGGCCCTGTTCAGTTGCAAATTCTGATCATGCATCTTCTTGGATCATGCTCACCAGGACCAAGTTTTCGGTAGACTATCCCTGTTACACCTAGGGATTGCAATCCCGCAGCGCGGGATCCGCAATCCCGCGGGATCCCGCGCTATTTTTGGCCTTGCGGGATCCCGCACCTTCAAAACGCGGATCCGCGGATCCCGCACATTGAAAACTCGCACCAAAAATCAAGTCAACTTTTGCTTCCGAATGGCGAAAACTCGACATTCATTACCTAAAAATATGTCCTAACTATCAAAACATTCTAAACTATTAGCGTAGAAGCTGAAAGAGTATTTGTTACTTTGTAGTTCTTTGAGACGTAGGCTGGGTAATACTCGTAAAACCAATAATACTCTTTGATTAAGAGCATTCTTCTATAACTTATCAGTTATCTAGACGCTAGATTTAAAAATCTCTTATACCAGGGTTCTTCGTGTCGTTGAACGACTCGGTGTCCCATACAAAAAGAAGAAGTTATGTTATCACCATAGGTAGTCCAAGCTGTTGGTAGTAAATTGGAAATTTGTTATTTGATAAGTTTAATGAAAGTTTTGATCTAAATTTACCCCCTGATTCTGATTTTTAGTTAATACAATATTAAGATTCATTCATATTATTAAAACAAACTGGCTAAGGGTGAGTCAGATAAGCCCACAAATAGGGTTTTGTAGTTTAAATATTAAGTTTTTAGAGTTACAAAGTTAATTTTAAACGCAGATAGAAAACCTTTTATATTTTTCTTAAAATTTGATTGGTACAGTATCCGTTGTACATATTTTTCATGATGACTTTAGATTAAAAGACCTATATTCTTATATTTTTCAAATTTATAGCTATATGCTTTATTACTTACAGCTGGAACAATTTGTGACTCAAAAACGCCTCTTTTAAAAGCAAATATCTTGAGATAGTAACATTTTCTCCCATAGTTTTAAAATACCTATTCAACGAGACTCTGTTAAATATTGTAGACAAATAAAAACATTTCTTGCCCCCCTGTCACATGTATGAGAGAGGTTTAAACAAATTAATATTAGCAGTAGTAAGATAAAAAGGTGATATTGAACACAGCTCTAAATACGAAATAAATTTAATTTGGTTACACTTATCTCAATTTTATTTAGTTATTTTAGCTCCTCATGACAGGAACTTTTATTGAAGTAAAGTCGATTTTTGAAGAAAAATCTGTATTTCAAATAAGATTTTTAACATGATTACAAAGATGCGGGATCCCGCGGGATCCGCGCGGGATTGGACCAATCCCGCAAATGTATCCCGCGGGATTGAATTAGGTGCGGGATTGCAATCCCTAGTTACACCCTGTATAATAGCGCGAGGTCTCTTTTCTGCCTTCATAGGTAGGTACCTATTCCTCGAAAAATTACTATTCCTTAGTACCTGCTTTTTAGGGTTTCGTAGTCTACTAGAAACCCTTTTAGTTTCGTCATGTCTGTCTGTCTGTCTGTCTGTCTGTCTGTCTGTCTGTCTGTCTGTCTGTCTGTCTGTCTGTCTGTCTGTCTGTCTGTATGCCGCGCCCTCATATCTTCGACAGTTTTAGAGCTATCGACATGAAATTTGGTGAGAAGATAGATCGTGTTGACCCAAATATATAAATGTTAAGAAAAAATTATTTGAAATGTTTTTTGGACCCCCTCCCATACAAGTGAAAGGGGGGCAAAAATTTTTTTTTTCTTCTGTTATATTGAGTAGGTTATCGTTGAATAGGTCTTTTAAAACTAAGGTGAGATTCTTTGAAACAAAGTCACTAAAATGTTTCTGTCACGAGATATTTACTTTTAAAAAGGGCGTTTTTGACCCATAATTTGTTCCAGCTGTAACTTCTAAAGTATAAAAGCTAAAAATTTAAAATAAATATGGAATATAGCTTACAATCTGAAGTTACAATGAAAACTATAACGGATATTGTACCCTTAAAGGTTTCAGAAAAAAATGAGTTTTTCTATTTGCGGTTGGTCATCATACTGCTGCTAACAAACCAGCAACAAATTAAGTTTGTAATGCTGAAAAACCTGATATTTAAACGTTGACTACGAAACCCTATTTGTGGGCGTGTCTGACACGCTCTTGGCCGGTTTTTTTCTTTTGAAAATACTATAAGTATTATGGTTTCGATCCTGTCAAAAAAAAAGTTTCGCTGATGTGCTTGTTTACACGACGAAAGAAACAATCTGCCGTGTTGAAGCAGCAATTTAATATGGGAGGTCCACTTTTTTTTTAGATTTTCACCTTTGGTCCTTAGGGAAAGTACTTAGTTCGGTTTGATCGGTTTAGCTTAAAATTTTCAGGAAAGTTGGTTGTGCGGTACCGGTGTATTAAAAGTAATATTCACGTGATATTGTTATGATTACAAAATGAATAAAAACTTACATTGCTTTCAAACAGCTGTTCGCTTTTCACATCCAAAATCGTCGACAGCGTCGCCGCTAGTAGCACTCTCTTCCAATACATTATTATTTACATAAATGCACTTATTATCTCCATTAAAATAATTATTTCTATAACTTCACATTTTTATTACATACTAAAAAAAATATTTGAAAAAAGATCGTAAACATTTAAAATATCTGTCACAGAACTCGTCATTCCCGCCAGAGCTTTATAGTTTTTAATTTTAAATAAAGAATGTCAAGGCATCACATTCAGCCGGCTTTTTCCCGCGCGTGTTTTCGGACAGCGTTTTCCCGCGCGCACGGACGACGGCTTAGCAGGCGAATGCGCAACATGCGACTGCGCGGTATTGTGCACTTTTAGCGTGCGATTAGAACGGATAGTGCTGACTAAGGTTCAGTAATCGGAGAAAATGTTATGTATGAATGAGTATTTTTTTTGGCTGTGTGTGTATAAGTAGTAAGAGCAGAACATTATCTTAAATACGTACCTATCTACCTATTTGGGTAGGCATAAAGTATTGTCATGCGACGAATAAAATTATAGAACAGTTACAAAATAAAATTGTTTGTAGATACAATGAACGAATATCATTTTGAGATTTCTCGCTATACAAATTAGGTACCTATACCATTTTAATCTAAAGCTAAGGGAAACAATAAAAGTAATTATTTCTCGAATAAATTAGGCAGTAGACAGTAAATTAACAAGTGTTTGTAAAAAATATGAAATCATGGCGAAAAACCTTTGTTCCCACCTGTCCTACTGGCTTGTTCTACGTTAGAACAAGTGAGCACATTATAGTTCCCACTTGTTCTACGTTTTAGAAATATTATTTTTCAAGGAAAATCTGTTTACTTTCGTGGAGATTTTTATCAAGAAAACACGAAACACACTCACATTTTAAAACACTAAATACGCACTTTACTCGTTTTCACCTCAAATGCCTTCGCACCATCATGAAGATCAGATGGTCCGACCGAGTGCGCAACACCGAAGTTTTAAGACGAGCCAATATCGATGGCATTGAAGCTTTCCTAATATAATGCGTCGACAGCTTCGGTGGTGCGGTCGCGTATCCCGGATGGCGGATGAGCGATTGGCGAAGCGCATCTTCTATTCTGAGCTAGAGGAGGGCAAGCGAAAGCATGGCGGTCAACTCCTCCGATTTAAAGATGTTCAGAAGAGACACATGAAAAGATGCAACATCGAGCCCTCTCAAATTGAGTATTTGGCAGCACAACGGCCAGAATGGCGCGGTCTTGTGAAGAGGTGAATCCGCGACATTGAGGAGCAGCGTAAAGCAGATCTAATATATTATAGGGTTACATTAAATAAGTACAAATCTCTTGAGCATGTAATCTACTCACAAAACTGAACAACTTTTGTTAAAAACTTTTCTTCGAAATATGAAAAAAAAGTTTGGGTCTCCCATACTAAGTGACACACTTTTTCAGCATTTTAGTATGCGAGGTCAAATATTTTTTTCATATTTCGAAGAAAAGTTTCAGACAAAAGTTGTTCAGTTTTGTGAGTAGATCAGACCCTCAAGAGATTTGTACTTAATTAAATGTAACCGTATACAACGTGTTACAAAACAACCAATAAATCTGAAAGGGTGTGGAAAGGTCCGTTGCAAAGAGTCAAATAACAAAAAATTAGAGCCGTAGTATCGTTTTTGAAAACTATGAAAAAATCATTTTTTTATTAAATTACACTTATTTTTAATCGTGGCATCGCAGCACTAATTTTGACAGCTCAAAGTTCAAATGAAGTTACCGACGTGGCGAAGCGCAGTTCGGTCTACATTGCTGGCTATTACATGAATGTCAACAATACAAGAAACTAAGTCAACCAGCAATGTATGCCGAAGCGGTCTTTGTTCGCCAGGTAGTGTAGCACCTGACCTAGACTAGTGATGTGATTATTTTATCGACTGATGACAATAAAAAATATTCTTTTTTTTGGTTAGTTGTGTAACAGGTTGTACTATAAGGTGTAAAAAAATCAACTGCAAATACGGGGTGTTAGGGACGGTGTAACGAAAACTTTGCAGGCGTGCTCAGACCATGAAACTGAACAACTTTTACTATGGAGCCATAGGTGGGAAACGAAAAAAATTTTCCGACCTCCCATACAAAATTCACGATCAGCTGACTGACTTTGTATGGGAGGTCGGAATTTTTTTTTCGTTTCCCACCATTGGCTCCATAGTAAAAGTTGTTCAGTTTCATGGTCTAAGCACGCCTGCAAAGTTTTCGTTACACCGTCCCTAACACCCTGTATTTCAAGGGGTGTACCAGCCCATGAAACTGAACAACTTTCCCCAAGGAACATAGGTCGAAATAAGAAAAAAAATTTTGGACCTCTCATACCAATTGACTTGGTCGGCTGGTACATTTTGTATGGGAGGACCAATTTTTTTTTCATATTTTGAACAGATCTAATAGATGACCATAGAACTAATCAGTAGGACAGGCGGGAACAAAGAAGATATACCTACACGTAACGTCCGTTCGAGCGATATTTTTCGCGCTAGAACAGTACAAATTCGACCTTATTCCCATACAAACGGCTTGACGTCCGCGTCCGTCGACGCAGTGTTGTGCGATTTGCATCGCTAGTGGATGCTTCTGTCAAACTAATTGACCTACCTAAATCGTACAATGAGGTGGACAATCGAATCTTTCTAATGCATGCGATAGCACTGCGCAAACATAACGCACAACCGGACGTGACGTGTGTTTGTCGGCTTAATCATTTAGCTGTAAGCAGGCAACAATTTTGCGCACAATTTTTACTTTCATTCGTTTCTATCATGATAATGATTTTCTCACCAATTTGCTGCCGTTCTCATGATTTTTTTAGAAAATGCTAGATGTGATTGCATTGTGAAATGTAAGTGTACAATTTAGTCGGTAGAAGTACCTATTTATGGTAGAGTAGGTATGTATGTGTTCATAGACATTAAGGCATGATCAATATAACCTACCACAAATTAGGAAAACGGCGCGCGGGCGCCTTTACCAGATGGCTCACTCAGTAGTCAGGTACTAGCGACGATTTTGACGCTTACTGACGAAAACTGGAAAAAACCGGAATCTCAGGGGAAGTCAAGATAAATAAGAAGGTGGTTGACACGAATGTCATATTTATTGTTTTTAAAATTGGCTCAGAATCATACGACGTTTTTTGTCAGATTTTGCTGTTTTGACGTTTTTATAGAGAGATTTTTGACAGTAGCAACCCTGGCTATGTAACGAATGCCAATCGCGAAAATCCGAAATAGGGCCGTGTCGGCAACTAGCTGGTACCGCCCACACAATTGTCTATTCATTCATGCATTTTTTAATCTGATGTTGTCATCTTTGATATAAAGTCATTCATAATTATGTTGTCTTGTCACGTCCAATGGTTGTTTTTCTTGGTTTAGGTTTTACAGTCCATTTATTTAGGTGTTTTCCTCAACAGGCCGAGTTAACCTTCTGTAAACTCTTTATTTTGTGATAATATTACGTAGATAGGTATGCTTCATTAGTCATTACCATCAATTACCACTAACAAACTACTTTTATCAAAAAATCCGACTCGTACTTGGCTGATTTTTTGGTTTTCACATTAATATCAGATTCCTAAACATCTGCTAAAACACTCAGAGCTGGATGAAGATAGTGATTACTGATTACGAAAACAGACTGATTACTTTTATCTATTTCTCTAGTCATTTGCTTACCAAAAAATTATATCTAGGGTAGGCAGAGCATCACAGTCATTTTTCTAAACAGTCTTACAAACATTAAAGGGCACTTAAGAGTTTTTGTATCACTGTCAGTTGAGACACAAATTAGGCAATCGGCGTGCGGGGCGCCTTTACAGATGGCTCACTCACTACTAGCGACGATATTAACGCCTATTGACTTTAACTGAAAACTCAGAAGGAAATCACTGGAATCTCAGAAGAACTCAGGGTAAGGTAATGGTACCCTTATTTTCCAAGCGTCGCGACAACGACGCGCGTCAACGACGCCGTCAAATTTTGACGGCGTCGTTGTCGCTGCGGTCTTGTAGAAAAACCCGACCGCATCCCATACAAACTCTAAGCTTCTCAGCGCGCTGTCAACGCGACGGCGTCGTGGCGCGCCGCAACGACGCCGACGCTCGGTCTTTCTGGTTCCCCATACAAACCAGTCATTTGACAGCGGTCGTTGTCGCTGTCGCTTGGTTTTTAAGCCTACCATAACTATGAAGATGGTTGCCACGAACGTCATATTTCTTATATTAAGTTATTTGTTATTGTATCCAACCAATGGATATTTTCAAAATGATATCACATGGTAAATGCCTATTTCACGCATTTATCCCTTGTGGGTTGTGGGGTACCTAGACAGAACGTAAACTGTTGTACGAAGTCAAAAGTTAAGTGTTTCTTGAATCAATTACTAAGAAAAACCAGTATTAATTGACCCCAATGTGCTCTTAGTAACTGTAGGTCACAAACCTCATACTGTCAAAAGGAAGCTGTAGGAGTAAGATTTACAGCTCCTTAGACTTATATTATAGCTATCAGTCTTCATATAGTTCTGAGTGGGATAGATAGTGGTATTATGAGTCTCGTCAGCAAGCCCAATCGAGATAGGGCTTATGTTTGATATACCAGCATTTATTGAAAAATTTAGTGCGTTCTACTGGGCCCCAAGTCTGCTAAATAAAAATCGTTTCACTTGAGTGAGTGTCGATGGCAGTGGAATCGTTTTGGTAGTTTCGTATTCTGCTACTGTTTTTAGTACCTATGGAAAAATCACAATGTCAATGGAATAACACTTGAGTGTCGCTGGCTTTGCAATAGCTAAAATTAGCAGACTTGGGGCCCTGTAGGTAAAGTGGCAAAATTAGTGCCACACACTAAAGTGGCTACGAGCTAAGAATCATGGGCTATCTAAAGAAAAGCTCGTAAGCAATCACAAGCTAGATCTCTGAATCGAAATATGGTAGGTACCATTGCACGTCACGAATACGGAGGCAGTGTGATTTGCGGGGTCGGTAGAGCGTGAACGGCTGTAAAAATGCCATTTTACATCACGTCTGAAAAAGTGAGAGTCAGTCTTTAAGAGTCATTCCGAAGACTGTGTATTACTAAGTGATAGGTTACTTTATTTAGCCTGTCGCCCAAAATTACAATGCACAACAACTCTCAAATCCCTTAATTGCTTCTTACGATATCCACGGGAAAGATAGGTATCGGGTGATCTAGACACACGGCAGTGTGTCCGCCAAGTTCGAGCAAAAAAAGCGACACACCGGCCGTGGGTTATATTACACGAACCATTTCGGGCCAAGTTCGACCCACCTATAACTCAAAATCTATTTTATCTACGCATATGAAATTTCTAGTATCTGTCGAGATCTACTTACTTATCTAAAATACAAAATTTCATTAATGTACCTATTGTAGGTCTTGAGATATTGACGTCAGAAAATCGCTATTTTTACTATACACTCACTGACTGACTCACTCATCAAAAACCTAGACCACTTCCAATGGTCGTATTGACTTGAAATTTGGCATGGAGCTAGGTCTTTAGGTCAAGGTAAAGGAAAAAATCTAAAAATGGCCAAGTGTGAGTCGGTTTTAAAATAATGAAGGTGTAAATTCATACCCTAAGGAACTAAAACAAACAAATATCTATATCTTCCAATCGTCGTACCGACCTAAAATTCGTTACGAAGGTTTGTATTTAGTCAAAGTAAAGTATAAATAAGATATATATTTCTTTACCTAACTTAATCATAAGAAAAAAAGAAAATAAACCTTACAAAAATAAATGAAATCCACCAAAACATAAATGTGAAAGGCTGTGTTCGATAATATTGGAATGCTTCGCCTATAAAGAAGTGAGATCTAAATAAGTACCAAGTTCCATACACAGACCTCGGTTAAAAATAGTTACAGGAATGCACACTTGATTTTTCGCAGTTTGGAAATAAGAATCTACTTTCCAAACTGCGGAAAATCAAGTGTGCATTCCTGTAACTATTTTTAACCGAGGTCTGTGTATGGAACTTGGTACTTATTTAGATCTCACTTCTTTTATAGGCGAAGCATTCCAATATTATCGAACTTGGCAGCCTTTCACATTTATGTTTTGGGTGGGATACTATTCTATCTAAGCCAGTACCACACGGCATTTTTTCTTTTTTAACAATTACCATATAAACTCGTCTAAAACCTCGACCGTAACTAAATCTTCTCAAGTGAAGAGACGATGCTGCACTCCAGACTGATATTAATTGTTCCTTTCTCTTTCCGCCGCGAACAATGGGGCCGCGGGGGAAAGGGCCGCACAATGCGCGCGCGCATGTCACGTATCGAACGCGATCTGTGCGGCACAGCGAAACGTGTGGAGTTGACTTAATATTAGGATATACATTGAATACAAAAAACATTTCCCGTAGGTATTAGATAAATAAGTAGGTACTTATACTGAATTATTGGAAAACTTGCAAAAATTTGGTACCCGTGCATATCACGCATACGAAGGCAGTGTGATGTGCCCTTTTTAAACATCGGTACATACATATCACGCCCATATCCCTTGCGTAGACGGCTATAAAAATGGCCACGTCTGACAAAAGTTTGAGAGTCATTCTGAGGACAGTGACAGGTTGTCAGCCTGTCCCCTAAATATTTTTTCTTGTATACTCCAGCCAGACTGATATTAATTGTTCCTTTCTCTTTCCGCCGCGAACAATGGGGCCGCGGGGGAAAGGGCCGCACAATGCGCGCGCGCATGTCACGTATCGAACGCGATCTGTGCGGCACAGCGAAACGTGTGGAGTTGACAGAATATTAGGATATACATTGAATACAAAAAACATTTCCCGTAGCTATTAGATAAATAAGTAGGTACTTATACTGAATTATCGGAAAACTTGCAAAAATTTGGTACCCGTGCATATCACGCATACGAAGGCAGTGTGATGTGCCCTTTTTAAACATAGGTACAAATATATCACGCCCATATCCCTTGCGTAGACGGCTTTAAAAATGGCCACGTCTGACAAAAGATTGAAAGTCATTCTGAGGACAGTGACAGGTTGTCAGCCTGTCCCCTAAATATTTTTTCTTGTATACTCCAGCCAGACTGATATTAATTGTTCCTTTCTCTTTCCGCCGCGAACGATGGGGCCGCGGGGGAAAGGGCCGCACAATGCGCGCGCGCATGTCACGTATCGAACGCGATCTGTGCGGCACAGCGAAACGTGTGGAGTTGACTTAATATAAGGATATACATTAAATACAAAAAACATTTCCCGTAGGTATTAGATTAATAAGTAGGTACTTATACTGAATTATTGGAAAACTTGCAAAAATTTGGTACCCGTGCATATCACGCATACGAAGGCAGTGTGATGTGCCCTTTTTAAACATAGGTACAAATATATCACGCCCATATCCCTCGCGTAGACGGCTTTAAAAATGGCCACGTCTGACAAAAGTTTGAGAGTCATTCTGAGGACAGTGACAGGTTGTCAGCCTGTCCCCTAAATATTTTTTCTTGTATACTCCAGCCAGACTGATATTAATTGTTCCTTTCTCTTTCCGCCGCGAACGATGGGGCCGCGGCGGAAAGGGCCGCACAATGCGCGCGCGCATGTCACATATCGAACACCATCTGTGCGGCACAGCGAAACGTGCGGAGTTGACAGAATATTAGGAAGGGTAGCGTTTGAATACATAAAAAAACAGGCCAACAGTTGGGCTCGCCCACCAAGGGTTCCGTTCTAAGATTTGTAGGTTATTCTGGTTGGTAAAGCTATATTTCATAACATGATTCTCCACTTGGACAATAGCCAAATTTTTTACATTTTGTTATTTTATTTTCGGAGCCAAAAAAAAAATATTATGAAAATCATTTTTTTTTTGTTTTTTCCCTTAATTTGTACCTACTTAAAAACGAAGCTTCTTGACAAATTTCATTGTTCTAGGTCTACGGGAAGTACCATCTGAAGTTTAATTCCCTTGATAGGGTAAAAAATTCGCTATATTATTTTTTCTAACTACTAGCGACCATAGACTTAAGTATACGGTTTTAATTTCAACTCGATATCT
The DNA here is from genome assembly GCA_024500475.1 of Phthorimaea operculella. Taxonomy (NCBI): domain Eukaryota; kingdom Metazoa; phylum Arthropoda; class Insecta; order Lepidoptera; family Gelechiidae; genus Phthorimaea; species Phthorimaea operculella. Next base: position 1,478,141 of record JANFCV010000049.1, read on the forward strand.
TTACGCGTTCTTGAGATATAGGGTCTTGACAGAATGACAGACAGACGGACAACAAAGTGATCCTATAAGGGTTCCGTTTTTTACCATTTGAAGTTCGAAAACCTAAAAACACTATAATAGCTTTAATTTGACGATACATATTCTAACCAATAAGGAAAATTGAATATGGCTGGCGGTAACCATGCTTTTGTCACATTCCGTTTCACGCTGTGTTCGTTATAAATTAATTACCTACTGTTCGATTTGAAACGAAATAAAGTCGTCTTATTATTATATTACCTGCGTGTCATTTCATGAACAGAAAACCTATATGAGATTTGAAACAAATAAGCACAATAAAAAGGATTTTTTATAATTGGTGGACTTTTCCTGTAAGTCTATGGAGTCTTACAACGGCATCCTGCGGTTCAGTTTCTCCAAAAAGCGACACTTCAGCTCTCGCCCGCGCGCCAGAGGAGTCAATCCGCGCTCAACCGTATTTTGACAACCTGTCACTGATAGAATGACAGTTTATTATTTAATTCTACAGATACTTCCTGATTCGTAGAACCTGAAATGGCAATATTATTGTTGACATCTTGTTCAAAAAGTCATGTATGATGTATAGATTATGACACACACACGCATACACAAACACACACACACACTTACTTTTAAATGCTTTTATTTTACTTTTAAATGCTTTTATTTCTTACATATGTTTGATATTGTTACGAGAGAGCGGAATCTCCTGACGCAGGTATTTCATTATACTTACTAGGAGGTTCCGGCCTTGGAATTTAGTTTAAGAAGTATATTGTAAACGAAATAAACAATTTTAATTTAATTTTTATTTATTTCAATGTATCTAATATGAAAAAGGCATTTCGCGTCTACTTTGAATCTGGATATTTATGCGACTCTTCGGCTCTCGCTGTGCAGCCTGCGCGCCAGAGGAGTCAATCCGCGCGGAACCGTATTTTCACTATTTCACCTATTTCCATACATTATTATGTACGTTACGTTGTTCTGCGATACTTCCTTACATATCTACAAACATACATGCAACACGTCTTTTGTCCTTGCGGGGAAGTTAGAGCGTCAACGGGCGCATTAACCATTATAGGGTCATCATCATCATTCATTATAGGGTAAATATGCCAAATCCCGGCACCCCGGATGCATTTGTCAACTTTGACTCTCTTTAGCTTCTTCAAATAATGTGCCATATTTTTGATACATTTTTAGGTAGCTTATTTAACCTTTTTTTAATAATAATGCTTAAACTTTTGTAAAATATAAGCGTTAAAAAGAAGGAAGCGTTTAAACTCGGGAAGGGCGAAAAGCTCTAATGTCGGCCGTTTTCAGTCTATTTCCGGCCGCGATTTTGTCAAGTCCCGTCCCTTTACAACGATAGCCTTAAGATAAATAAAATAATAAAAATGGACTCAAATAGCTTAAACTCGCCCACCGGCCGAAATTTGAAAATTTACGGAAATCTCAATCCCAATACCGGCCCCCCTAATTTATTTGTAATTATGCAATAAAATAAATTTAAAATGTTATGTTAAAATATAGTTTAGACAATCTTCTAATAGATATGATGTTATAAAACAAACTGTCCGATCCAGCGCCTCGGTCACAACTAACGTCTATTGCTCGAAGTGTGAGGTGGGTAAAGGACTACAAACGGTTTTTTCGGGAAGCAGATATACCTAATCAGGTTGTAAATAAAGTGAACAAGTTTTAAGTTTTTTCAGTATTTTGGGAATGCAAGCCAAAATTGTGAAAATGGCCGGGATTAGGCGGGGGCCGGAATTCGGCATATTTACCCTATTCTTCTTCTTCCTGCCCTTGTCCCAAATCAGTTGGGGTTTGTTAAAATACAAAATCAATAGTCATGTAGCTAAAGGATTTGGCTATTGTTTATGAATGACCCTCCGCCTGCCTGACGTCAACCCTGTTTGGGGAGCTATTGTAGGTGGTATCACCGCCACCACGCGATTGACCATAGTCGACAGATATTCAACCGAAGTCAAAAACTCAAAGTCGCCTTTAGCTGATCACCCTGAGTGGACTGGGGGTGGCAGTTTTTTTAGCCACTACCATACAAACAATATTACCTACATAAAATTACATACATATATCATGCCTATATCCCATATAGGGTAGGCAGAGCGTAAGCGGCTGTAAAAAACGGCCATATACACCACGTCTGACAAAAGTAAGAGAGTCATTCAGAAGACTGTATATCATCATAATGACACTGACAGGTTGTCAGCCTAAAATTGCAATATACCTCAACTCTCAAATCCCTCAGTCGCTTCTTACGACACCCACGGAAAAATATGGGCTGATGCAATTCTAAGCCGGCACCACACGGCACAATACTACTTATACATACACCCGTATAATCGTCTACATTTAAAAAAACTCTCATTTCATCCGCCATTTTTCAACAGCTGATCGTTGCCAGACCGTGACAAGTTACCGCTTCTCTTTTGTTTCATTTAACAATATAATCCGCCGCATCTCAGAGTGAGAGAATTTTTCCAAAGAGAACCTTGACTGAGCAATCAGAGGTCAGCACTTGAGGTATGTATAATGACATAATCCCACCAAAACATAAATGTAAAATGGAGGCAAAGTTCTTATGCCTAAAAAAAGAGTTGAAATCTAAATAAGAGCCAAGTGTTACCGTAATGCCGTCGTGCCGTGTGATGCCGGCCTAGAATAGCATCACCCCAATTCTACCCGTGGGTGTCGTAAAAAGCGACTAAGGGATAATAAAATTATCTAGGGAATGGGCAGCAGCGTTCCCTGTGAATTAAACATCTTGCACTGCGCTCGCCAATCCGCCTGGCAAGCGTGGTGAGTATGGCAATACCCCCCAATACGGGGGAGGCCCATGTCCAGCAGTGGACTGTTGTGGCTGTTAAGGTTACCGTAATTACAACCATAATATTATTCACTCGAACTTGGCGGGTTTACATGAGGTACAACAGCCAATCAGCTACTCTGAATTTAATTCTATTTACATGCCGTGTGGTTAGCCTGGCCAGCCCCGAGGCAGTGCCTTTATTTTTATTTTTTTATCCCGCCCGAGCCGCGTCTACACTAGGACCGCAAAATTGTTATAAGAAAAAGAAAATTGTGTCATTCAATTTTCTTTTTTTTACAATGACTTATCATTATTTTGTAATGACTATCAATAAGTGATATTTTTTGTATCCAACATTGAATAAATATATTTCATTTCATTTCATTTCATTTCATTTCATTTCATTTCATTTCATTTCATTTCATTTCATTTCACTTCAGATAAGAAGAGCAGATCTTGCGGAGCTAATTTTGTGCTTTTATTAGTTCCTGTCACAAAAATGTTCCTTCTGATACAGTTTCATGCTCTGTGACAACTACAGAGAAAAAAGTATTATCAACTGTTGTTGTAGGCTTACAGTTGGTTGGGCGTTTTAATTAGGTTTTTGGTTAATTGGTGTGGGTTAGTGGGGTAAAGGATTACTATGTCACATGTTGGCTGGGCCCAAATATGTAGGAGCTAGGTACGTACCTAGGTACCTACTTAAAGAATCAAAGCAATACTCCATCTTAAACCAGCGCACTACTAGGATGAAAAGAAAGAGGTGAGAGTCGTTTTAATACCAATAATTAGGTAGGTACATATTACTTTTACATACCTACATCGCCACAGTGTGCCATGTGGTGCCAGCTTAATAGCAACACTCCATTTCTTTCCCGTGGGTGTCGTAAGAAGCGACATAGGATTTGAGAGTTTATGTGTATGGTAATTTTAGCCATCAGGCTGAAAAGTCACTATGGTGATAAGCCAACTTCTGTGTAACTTCTACCTACTTTCGTCAGACATTGCCGTTTTCACAGCCATTTACGCTATGCCAACCCCACAAAAGATAAAGGCGTGATATAGGTATGTATTTATATACCACAGTTATGGTAATTCCACCTAACTCAGTACACTTTCTTGTTTACTTTCCCTTGCTTTCAGTTTTGTAACGTTACATGCGGCGTAGATACGAGATGTGCAGACAGACAGACGCAACCTGAATTTCATTATATTTATCTCTTGATTGTTCTTGTGGTTTAGGCATGGGAAGATGGGTAAGTATTTAGCAGGTAACAGTGACGATTGAGTATTACCTAGTATTACCTACTTATACACAATGGTACAGATAATATAATAAACTAATAGGTAGGCAAGATCCATACAAAAAAAGAATCCGTACAAAGTCGTCTCTTTTTACAATGTAAAGATTGTTTTGTTTTATCAAATCTGTATTTAGTTCATATTAAATGACGAAATACATTCTTAACTGGTTTTTTATCGTAGTTGTATTTAGCAAAGCAGTCTTTCTCTCTTCGTGTGGGTCACCGAGTCGTCCAAAGATCCGATTAAGCAGTTGTAGTCATAGCCGTTTCTGTTGTAAATCGTAGTTGTTACATAGTTAGTTACAGTTATAATTACAACGACTCTACGACTACGATTTTCCTTTTAAAATTCACATGTGAATTATGTATACCTAAACATCAATAAGTAATCATAATTATTTTAAACTAGCCGCTCGTAAGCAGTTTCACAAACTACAACTCATTTTCCCGGCATGTGTTATACCTACATATAAACCTACCACTTTAATCACTCTATATGATAAAAAACTGCATCAAAGTTCGTTTCAGGGTTTAAAAGGAGTTAGCGAATTCCACGACAGACAGACAGAGAACCGTATTTATTTGAATACCAGTAGTACTAAGTGGTGAAATATGTCTGTTATTCCCATCACTAGTGGAATGTTCTCTAACGGATATTGCGAAGCGAAAGTGTATTTTTTGTGAAAATTTAAAATGCTGACCGCACATGACTGACATGACTGGGCACATCACTGTGCGCTCAGAATTTAGATCACTTCTTTGATACATACATTATTATATCACGCCTATATCCCTCGTGTGGTAGGCAGAGCGTAAACGGCTGTAATATACGGCTATCTACACTACGTCTGACGAAAGTTTGAGAGGCATTCAGAAGACTGTGTATCACCTTAGTGACAGGTTGTCAGCCTGTCGCTTCAAATTGCAATACACATCAACTCTCAATACCATTGGTCGCTTCTTACGATACCCACGGGAAACTATTCAAAAAATCGCGGAACTTACATGGGAATTCATGGGATGTGATTAGCATAATACTCTCCAGTACTGTACCGTACCGTAACCCGACCGATGAGTAGCCGTGTGATGACGGTTTAGAATAGCATTACCCTAATTGTACCTACCCGTTTGTGTCGTAAAAAGCGACTGGGATAAGCATATAGGGAACGGGCAGCAGCGTTCCTTGCAAATGTAACATCTTGAACTGCGCTCGCCAATCCGCCCGCCAAGCGTGGTGAGTATGGCAATACCCTCCGATAGGGCATGTCCAGCAGTGGACTGCTGTGGCTGTTAGGTACTGATTCGGATACATACCCCTCAGTACGTTTTTATTAAAACAAAAAAACTAGAGTGATTGCTCTTAACGCCTGAGCTAAGCAGTAAATCTTTGTTGAGCCCTTTTTGGCTATCAATATTAATTTATTTTCTAACTTAGCTAGGGTAGCATAGGGCCTAAAAATATTGTGAATTTTAGAATAGGTGCACTTCTGGGCAGGTTTTTGGGGGGTTTTCCTGTCCAGGGGGTCCGGCTAACTATACCCATGTAACACCTTTCTTGTTTTAAATATTGACTTAGTGATTATTTCCATTTACTTGTCATTCATTGAGGCATAAAGATACATGCTGTGTGGTTAGCCTGGCCAGCCCCGAGGCAGTGCCTTTATTTTTATTTTTTTTATCCCGCCCGAGCCGCGTTCAGAGTAGGAACACAAATTGTTATAAAAAAGAGAAAATTTTGGACTACAAATTTTCCCTTTTTTAAGTTTGAATTAGAATGTGACTTTCTTAAAGTGAATCTTGTAATTCCTACTGAGAAATAAATGCTTTTGATTTTAAAGCAAAGTTACTTCGCGCTGTCTGTTGAGGGCACGAAATAAATAGGCTGTCACGTCAAACCTGAAAGATTACTACACTCGGGCCACCCCAATAGGACATAATTGACAGCTGTCAGTTTCATACTAAAGGTGATGTCAGCATAGATTTTATGACAAAACATTATCATGACGTCTGTCAAATATGGCCTACTGGAGAGACTAGAGATTAATGTTCGCAAAGGCCGGATTGTGTGGTAGCGGCTAAGGGACCATAACCATAACAGCCACAACAGTCCACTGCTGGACATGGGACTCCCCCTATCGGGGGGTATTGCCATACTCACCACGCTTGGCAGGCGGATTGGCGAGCGCAGTGCCAATATGTTACATTTACAGGGAACGCTGCTGCCCATTCCCTGGATGAATATCCCTTAGTCGCTTTTTACGACAACCACGGGTAGAATTGGGGTGATGCTATTCTAAGCCGGCATCACACGGCTAAGAGACAAGCTCCCAGAATAGATGCGTGACACGGCGCGCACCATGACATCTGTCAGACAGCGATCATCATCTGTTATCAATAGGACACGCGTCTCACTTGTGTAGCTATTATCTAGCTAGTCTACATATTTAAGTTCATCTGTGGTGGCTATGTTTCTTCTGTTTCATACATTTCATAACATTTTAAGCGTCGCGATGACGCACGTCTCAAATCTTCTCACTTGTTTGACAGATGCCTTCTTTCGGCTCACGTCTACTGTGTGGAGGTTGCGCCTAAGAATACTGCCGTCTCTAGTCTAGGTACTCAGGGTTTTTCTCAAAAGGCGACGACGTTGAGATTTTGACCTCGGCTGAATATCTGTCGACTAGGTATAAGGTAAACCGCATGGTGGCGGTGATACTACCTACAATAGCATTCCCAAAGAGGGTTGACGTCAGGCAGGCGGCTGGTCATAAAACAAAATATTGTCCTCATTACCTACCCTAACGCATGCGTTACGCAGTACTAAAATAGCGCCGCAACGGACGTGAGATCATCGTCGTAAGGCGTTCCGTTTTCCATACAAAAGTTCAATGGAGTTATAGGTACCTAGCAGACAAAAGTCTGATTAATAAATTTGATGGTGAGTCCCGTGGCTATGCTATGCTATGCTAAATATAACTTTTTTTATAAACCTTCAGATTTTCCTGTTAAAACCGATTACGAAAATGGAGCTGCTCTTGCAATAAATGTCTACGTTTAATTTTATTGTGCAGAAAATGAAGTTCTTTTCAAGAAAAATAATCTCTGCGCCTCATGTGTAAATCGACTGAAGTGCTGTTTTTCATTTGTAAGATGCAACAATGTAACATGCATCTACTCGTTGCATGGTATAATAATGTTACCTATCCTATACCTCCTTCAAGGCATCAGAACTATAATTTGCGATTGATCTACTATTGATCCATGACAATTCGTTAATCGATAAGTGGTATTGATCATAGTGACGTCAACTGTTTATTTTAGACTAGCTGGTGCCCTCTAACTTCGTCTCGCCAAGGTGTTCATTTATATATTTCAACAGAAGCGGCACATCATGGCAAACTACAACAAAACACAGACAAACAGAAGAAAACACTTGTTCATAGATGTCGCTGCAGGTTTTCTGAAACACGCTATCAAAATGTCCCACACGAAAAAATAAGAAATCGGTCAAGTGCGAGTCGGACTCGCGCACTAAGGGTGCCGTAGGTATCTTTGTGTAGGTATAAAACTAATGGCAAAAGAATTACGTTAATTGTATTAGAGCCCCATTAATTTTTATTTTATTTTACTATTAATATTTGTTGTCATATCGGCAATAGTATATAGCGATTTGCGCTATTCTATTAATTTTTCTTCATATCTGTAAATAATTTCTTTTCTTGACATATTTATAATGTACACTATTGACAAAATGTCAACGTCTCACCTTTGACGGCTATCTCATAGAGCCGCGTAGTTCTCTACTAAAAAGTTATTGTACTATAGTCCACTACCTCTTTCTAATTTCTGACCTCCTGGTACTTGATTCTAAATTTATCTCGCGCTGGCACTCTTTCACTCCTCCTGGAAACGAGACCTCCGAGCCCTCCGAAGCCACAGGACTGCCCTCGTCGCCGGGACAAACCACTACATCATCAGGGCGACAAACCTCCACCATCATCACTGGCAACTTGCAAGAAAACTGGCCACTGACAAACCTCAAGGTCTTTGAAATTCAAAATCAGAAAGAAGACTAGAACATTCTCGAACGCCTGGCAAGCATATATAAGGCGTGTCAAGCTGTCAAAAGATCAGTCTTTACCAGTCTTTACTCTACTTCCAATTGTCTAAGAAATAATAAAAGAAGTAAAAAGTCTAAAGTGAAGTAACGAAGAAAAGTGAAGCAAGTGAAGTATGTGAAGAAGTTCTGAAGCCTCAAGAACTCTGGAGCCTCAAGTCCAGAAGCCAAGGAAGTCTTGCCGTCCGTAAGCGTCTACGACGAGTTGCCAAGTCGTCGTCAAGCCCGAAGAACCCAAGTTCCTGCCGGAGGGTGATTCTACGCTGCGTGGGTCCGCGCGTCTCGTGGTTTCTCTCGTACCAGGAGGTTATTTGTATACGTGGCTAATAAAAGTAGTATTCCTTTACTACCTATCTTTTCCTGTCGCGGCCCCTCACTATGCGCGAGGGCACCAGGCTTGTTAGGGCGCCTACACACAGGACACTCTACCTACACCTACTCACTCACGCCCTCCGGGGTCACAGGCACTCGTGTTAGCGAGATCACTCTACCCTACCTAGCTACTAAGTTACACCTGCGGTTACCTCGGTTCTCTGAGTGCCGGTGCCTCTAGGTACCTGGGTAACACGACAAGTAGTACTACACTACCTGTTCTGTGAAAATTTCAACTGTCTAACTACCGTTTGTGAGATACAGCATTCGAACCATCATAGATAAAATCGAGCATAAAAGCACCTTTTTGGCCCTTCAGAGCAAAATGAGCAAAAAGCAAAATGAGCACAAGAATCAATGGTATGGAAGCCTCCCTTACTTTTAATCCTACTAATATTATAAAGGCGGATGTTTGTGTGTGTGTTTGTTACGACATCACGCAAAAACGGCTGATTAGATTGACATGAAACTTTGCAGAAATATAAAAGGGCATCTGGAATAACACATAGGATACTTTTTACCACGGAAAAATGTCTCATTCCCACGGGATCACGCATTTTCCAATATTTTTGAAATAGGTGGCGTGACTGAGCCGATTCGCGTTTTAAACGTTTTCGCCGAAAACTAACAGCGACATCTCTTGGCGAATAATGCTTTTTTCCCGCGGAATAACAGGTTGCAGCGGGTGACACCGCTGACGCGCAGCTAGTTTTATATAATTTTTCATTATTTGTTGTTATAGTGGCATTAGAAATACGACATCTGTGAAAAGGCGACTGGGCGAACTTGGGCTATGGCCATAATTTGATTTCCTTTAATTCAATACAAACGTGGTCACTGTAGTTATGTTATGTAACCTCATTGTTAAAAAAATTGAGAACTAAAAAAAAAATCCGCCCCGGGAGAGTCGAGAAAAAAAAATTTTTTTTTGTTCCTTGAATTTATACAAACATGGTCACCCTAGTTCTGACGTGTTACTTCTCCTTTATACATAATTACGATAAAATAAAAATGTGCCGTAACAATTTCAAGAAAAAGCTCAAATAAGTTTTTCATTGAAATACGTCTTAACTTTTTTTCCTTTCATTCAATACAAACGTGGTCACCCTAATTATGATAGGTGACCTATTAGCTATACATGTTTGAGAGAAAACAAAATTCTGACCCGGCAGTTCTGAGAAAAAAAATAAAAATATTTTTTCTTTGATTCAATACAAACGTGGTCACCCTAGTTGAAAAAGGTGACCTATTATCTATACATGTGTAAGAGAAAACAAAAATCGAACCCGGCAGTTTTGAGAAAAAATATAAAAATATTTTGTCTTTGATTCAATACAAACGTGGTCACCCTAGTTAAAAAAGGTGACCTATTATCTATACATGTTTAAGAGAAAACAAAATTCTGACCCGGCGGTTCTGAGAAAAAAAATAAAAATATTTTTTCTTTGATTCAATACAAACGTGGTCACCCTAGTTAAAAAAGGTGACCTATTATCTATACATGTTTAAGAGAAAACAAAAACCGAACCCGGCAGTTTTGAGAAAAAATATAAAAATATTTTGTCTTTGATTCAATACAAACGTGGTCACCCTAATTATGATAGGTGACCTATTAACTATACATGCTAAAGAGAAAACAAAAATCTAACCCGGCAGTTTTGAGAAAAAATAAATAAAAATATTTTGTCTTTGATTCAATACAAACGTGGTCACCCTAGTTGAAAAGGTGACCTATTATCTATACATGTTTAAGAGAAAACAAAATTCTGACCCGGCGGTTCTGAGAAAAAAAATAAAAATATTTTTTCTTTGATTCAATACAAACGTGGTCACCCTAGTTAAAAAAGGTGACCTATTATCTATACATGTTTAAGAGAAAACAAAAATCAAACCCGGCAGTTTTGAGAAAAAATATAAAAATATTTTGTCTTTGATTCATTACAAACGTGGTCACCCTAATTATGATAGGTGACCTATTAACTATACATGCTAAAGAGAAAACAAAAATCTAACCCGGCAGTTTTGAGAAAAAATAAATAAAAATATTTTGTCTTTGATTCAATACAAACGTGGTCACCCTAGTTAAGTTAGGTGACCTATTAGCTATACATGTTAAAGAGGAAACAAAAATCTAACCCGGCACTTTTGAGAAAAAAAAATATTTTTTCTTTGATTCAATACTAACGTGGTTACACTAGTTAAGATAAGTGACTTCTTATCTATACATGTTTAAGAGAAAATGAAAGTCTAACCCGGCTTTCCTGAGAAAAAAGTATATTATTTTTCTGATGCAATACAAACGTGGTCACCCTTGTAAGGATAGGTAACTTCTTAACTATACACGTTTAAGAAAAAATAAAAATCTGATCCTAAAATATATTTGCTTTCATTCAATACAAATGTGGTCACCTTAGTAAAAATAGGTGACCTCTTATCTATAAATGCTTAAGAGAAAATAAAAATCTGACCCGGCGGTGCCGAGTATTTTTTAAATATTTTTTTCCTTGATTCAATAGTAATGTGATCGATCACCTAGTCACGACATAAGACCAGTAATCTATACATGTTCAAAAGGAAACATACCTAAATCAAATCTGGCAGATTTGAGATTAAAAATATGTATTCCTTGATGTCACGTGTAACTTGGTCACTCTAGTTAGGATATGTCATTTTTTCGTTACACAATGTGTTAAGAAAATAACAATCAGCCATAATAGTTCAAAAAATGATAGCTCGCTATGCACAAAATATCCATGCAGAATACAAAAGTTGGCAAGTGATTTTCTCAATACTCACTGAACTGATTTTGATGCGGTTTTACACGAAGGCGTAGATAATATATCGAAATCTAAATATCCTAACATTCTCGACATATCGTCATAGCCCACGTCCCATACTACCGCCGCCCTGTCTCCTTTCAACTCTCTTACTAGGTATTACGGTTTATTAGATACAGCCTGGTGACAGACGGACAGACAGCGAAGTCTCAGTAGTAGGGTTCCGTTTTCAGCCTTTGGGTACGCCACCCTAAAAATAAAAGAAGAGAATGTAGGTAAATGACGCATATAAAATACATTGTGTGGTTAATTAGTTTATTCGGAGTTCTAAGTATTGTATTTCCGGTTCTAGAAAATGACAAAGGTCCTTTGTGTGGTCCAAATTATCAGTTTCAGGAATGGGTACAGTCAAGCGCAGGCTGAGATAGACAGTTCACAAACAGCAAAGTAGCCAGTACAGCTGTACGATTAGGCCATATTTGAAAGCTGTCACAATCATGTTAACGCTTACTATAATTATATACATAAGGTTTATTTTTCCTTCCTGCTTTTAGTATCGGTTTGACAGCTGTCAAATATGGCCTATTCTAACGACCATCCTACACTTTTAGTTTGTGTAATGTAACTATCATTTAAAACCTTCAAGGGACGGAAAATCCGCGATGTTGGAAACTACACATTTCTGAGCCAACTAGAGATATGCTGCATGCTTTGATTAGACCATAATATTTTCTGTCAGTATAGCCGTTTTGTCTTATTACAGCGGTGACCTAGACCTCGCACTAGGATTCCCTGTATAGTAAAAGTGTAAAAGGTGAAACATGCGATACATCGCCGTTTATGAAATTTGAATTTTGTCTTTTGACGTTACTGTATAGTCCCACCCTGTATAACCAAATAGGTACCGTAAAACCATACACCTTTGGTCCTAGCTTGCAACTATGGTCCCAACAAACTTGTATGTTTTTTTTTTTCATTTATCTCCTCCTGCGTGGGGCGATAAATGAAAAAAAAAAATTGTTTCCTCCTATATAGGACCCCTAATGTATGGTTAAACACTGGCTTATTAACTGTCACCACACACGAGAAATATGTATTTTAAATGCAGGTTTGTTTGGACCATAGTTGCAAGCTAGGACCATAGTTGTATGGTTTTACCAGTACCTAAATCGTCTAGTCTACACTACATTATAATGGGTACCGTTATCAAACTGAGGCTAATAATTGCAATTTTTTGTGGCTTGATGAGATAGTTAAGTAGGTAGTACTTATGTAATGTCCTGTAGCTTTGCCTGCTAATATCAAAATTATTTAAGTGTGCAGCGTTGCAGCTGCAAGCTGAATATAGGTATTTTATTAAAAGCTTTTATTTAACTTGCAGTGTATGTAAGTATGTAAGTAAGTAAGTAAATATGTTTGTTCGGGGCAAATCTTGCAACTCAATTTAGAAGCAGATATCTTCAACCGATTGAGCTGAAATTTTGTATACACGTTTAGTTCGGATGACAATGCCTGATTAGTTATATGACGTCATTCTAAATCTATCATGGCGGAATATCCAAGATGGCCGACAAGTAATTTTTGACGCACTCCTACAATATGGGTGTCAAATGAAAGGTCTTCCTGAGTACAATTCAGAAAATAATATGGCGGACATCTAAAGATGGCCTTTTAAGATAATTTACAATATGAGTGTCAGATGAAAGGTATTGCTGAGAATTACCTATTCGAATTATAAGTTGACGTCACTCTAAATTAACTATGGTGGACTTCTTCAGATGGCAGAATATCATTTTTATGCTTTTTTACAATATGGATGTCAAATGAAAGGAATTTTTCAGAATAACTCGAATAATAAAGTGACGTTTACGTCACTCATAATCATAACAAAACCTGATATGGCGGACTTAAAGTAAGATGACGTATTAAGTTTATTATGTTTTCTTACTAAGTGGGTGACAAACACAGAAAAATGACAGGCACAGAATATATAATAGTACTAGGTTACAGGTAAATACTAGTGTGAGCTAAATGACGTCGCTTCGCAAGATTTTAAATTTATATTTGAGTGGTTATATTGTGTTGGGGTTTTTAGTCTTCTGTTCATGGCACTGTCAATGAAGAATGTTGTCAATTTATATCTATTATGTTCATGAATGCAATAAGTAGGTAGGTTCTATCGCACAACTAATCAACTATGGCATAAAATATTTGTTTTCCAGAGATTTCTAAAAAGTAAAAAATAAATTTATAAGTAAAAAACATTTTTAAAACAAGCTTTTATTTGGATGCGCTAAAAAGCATAAAATATTCTATTTACTAAAACTTTAACTTGTTACTTATAATGGCATTAAATCTACGTCTTCATAATTTATACGATATAAAAGCTTGTCGCGAGATTTAACCTGTGTACCTATATATTAATAAATAAATTAGGTAACCAGTGTAAATGATCTTGAACAAACTTTTAACCTAACACCACACGAGTACCTACTTAAATCTCGCGACAAGCTTTTATATCGTATAAATTATGAAGACGTAGATTTAATGCCATTATAAGTAACAAGTTAAAGTTTTAGTTAATAGAATATTTTATGCTTTTTAGCGCATCCAAATAAAAGCTTGTTTTAAAAATGTTTTTTACTTATAAATTTATTTTTAAATTAAACCAGTCCTCGAGACTTTTGTCCATAAATGAACATTATCTAAATAATGTTGCATAGGTTAAGTATGTACATAATTGTTGGGCGAAAGCTAAGTGTGATTTGCCTTGGTCGATGACATATTTTATATGGGCATGGGCAATATACCCATAGGTAAATGTTTTTTGGAAAAAGAATATTTTCACATTTTTTATTGGATGTTTATTTAAATGCGTGCCATAGCTTGAGGGTAGGTAAAGTATCGATTAAGGATGCCGTTAAAAATATTGAAAAAAATCCCAGTTACAAACAATTTTGTTTTTACTCGTTTGATTTAAATGCCTATACCTCGACCGAAATTCGTTTAATCTCAAAGTTGTTAAGACGAAAGTACTTGTATGGGCACTCTCTAAACAACAACAGTGTCAAAAATTGATTTTCCAAAACAAAAAAGTTTTGACGTAATACCTAGGTCAGGCGGGGTAATTATGAAACAAAAATATGAACTTTACAAATTTAAATAAAATAAAGCGCCTTTAAACATCTGCAAAAGCATTCATATTATGAAATGCCGCACTATCTATCTGGCATTACTGTCAGTTTGTCACTATGCGCAGTAATTAATATAGTTTGTCCACAAATGTGTGTCTCATTTTTTCCGCCAGTATGGGAAAAAATGAGACACCTAAGTTTAAAATAAGACAGCGAACAACTTCTACAGTTTAAACATTTTAAAGCGGCTGGGTAAATTTAAGACAGAGTGGAAAATATGATACAATGTGTATAAGTAAGTTTCAAATATCTTTTACTATGACATTTTTTTCAAGAAAACAAAAGTTGAACGTTATGCTTAATATTTTATTAGTCTTTGGAATGCAATTTTTTGGAAATAGCATATTATAAAAATAACAAACTAGATACATATACGACTACGTTATTGAGGTCACAATTATTAATAGGAACAAGAAAATTGACAAGGAAGTTTTTATAAAATCAAAATTTTTCAAATGCGGTCAATTATAAGACATTAAAAATCAATTTTTTATTATACTTTTCAAGGTCTAAATCGAACATTAGGGCACCTCTTTTATTTTTTTGCATCGGCGATGGCAACTTCATGACGATTTCGTCATTGTGTGCTGAAAAAATAATGTGATTATCAGGATAGACGGAGAAGATCTTTTTGTTCGCTTCAAGTAAATAATTGACAAATTTTCTTCATCATCTGATCCTTCTATTCATGCTATATAATAGTTTTGTTTCTTTTCAATTGTATTAACCACAATAATGAAATCACCGATTCCAAATTCGAGAGCAACTACCGGTTTCTTTACTTAATTCCGAGGTATTATGATAAATTCATTTCACTAGTCTGTCTTATTTTTACACTGTGAGGTGACTTATATTTTCCCGAAGGGCGTCTCATATTGTCCCACCAATTTGAAACGTCCGTTCCGTGCTCTAGCGCATACGAGACAGAAATGGCGGCGCGAACAAGGGAGTATCATCCCAGCCGCGAGCGCCGGACGGTAGGTAGCACGCGCATGACGCGTGGGCGAGATACAAGGTCAAAAGTTTGTTGACCCTAAACAAAAGTTTTCGCGCCAAAAATTGCAAGCAAAAATAAAATGTACTGAAATTTATACATAACAATCAGATAATGTAATATAAATTTTGTACCTTCTTGTACAAACACTAAGGCTTGTTTTTGTGTGCAAAGAAACAAATTATTGATTATTTTTAATGGAGATTTTCAAGTGTCTTATTTTTACCCAAAATATCAGGTGTCTCATTTTTACCCCACTTGACCGTGAAAAAAAATTTTTTAACTGGGATATTTTTCAACATTTTTATACGGCATCCTTAATCGATATTTAACCTACCCTGAAGCTATGGCACACATTTAAATTAACACCCTGTATACCTACATCTCTAGCTTTGCAAGTTGCAACGAACAAACGAACATACTGCATTCGTTGATCATGCTAGGATTAAGTAAAGATGACTAACTCAGTTCAGTTATTTGACCGACATCACTCACTTAGAGCAAAGTTAGTCATTTCGTGATCTGACTTCAGTTGTGCTTGTGTGCGAAATTGTGTACCTAAGGTTATAGTAATAATTTCATAACATAAAATTTAGTTTTCGTGGTACTCTCTAGTTGTTATTTGGCCATTTGTTTATGTGTGTAAATGAAGAGATATCCTCCAAACATACCTACTTTAGTAAACTTAATATTAGTGAACTTTAAATACAATAGTGAATTTATTGAAGTTTAATATGAAGCTGAGTTACTTGAAGATATTTGTGCTTTTCGCATTGTTACATAGCGGATTTTCTAGAGTAAGTTTGTGATGTGCTCCTTCAGAAACTAAAGAGGATGCCGTGTGATGCCAGCTTTGAATAGCATCACCCTACTTGTTGCTTGTGGGTGTCGATGACGCTAGTAAAGTTGGCTAAATATACATGGCGCTCACGAGCTACTTAGGTATTTAGGTACCTAGGTATTATAAGTACAATGTTGTCTCTGTTACCGTACGTTAGGGCCGTTTTTGTAATTCAGTATATAGTCTAGTAACTAACGTCACAGCTATTCGGATTGACCCATGAAGCTGAATATCGGCATGTAGGTAGGGGAAAGTGGTATAAGACGGGGTAGGTGGGAAAGACGGGGACCCGGGAAAAAAGCATGTTCTTAACGTGCTCTAAACATACTACTAACTCCATCTTACGGTCTTTTGGGCAAGTTATTGATAGCCACAAGTGCTATGGAGGCAAGTGCAGTCATTGTGATTTTATGAGCAATTTTATGATTTTAACACTTTCTATGTAATATATGGGTAATTTAACTACATAACTGCATAAAATTCGTGACGGATAGAACTGGTGCAGTTTTTTTTTTCACAGAAAAAATATATTTTACTAATTATTGAGCAATTTTTCTAGATGGTAGCTCTTGATCCATAACCACGAAAAAAAAAATTATTTTTTAGTTGTCGTTTGGGGCACAATGGGGTACCCCCTTTCTCCTAACATGCGTGCACCTATGGACTCTGTGAATAAAAGTGAAGGTGTTACGGACAAATTATGATGAGGCAGTACATATTTACCCCTATTATGAGAACCTTGATTTATTGAGTTGTACCCCATCATGCCTCACCACCCCTAGGCGTACCTATACCCTGTCTTACCTCATAGGTGGAGGCAAGATGGGGCAAAACACAGTTTTTAAAAATCTTGCATTTTCACTAGACGTTTTATATTTTTGTATAATTGTTGATTGAATTATGAAAGAAGAAAGAGTGTTTGTTTCTGTACTCAAATTTCAGTGTCATAGAATAAGAATTTCTTGGTGTTTTTGCCGATTTTCCTTAAAGGCCCCATCTTATACCACCTTCCCCTACTTCTTGACCTCCTAATCAAAATTAGACATGGAGCCCAGCGGGCACCACCCCCCCTCCTTTACAAGGCGTAACTCTTGAAGTAATTGACTTGGAGGGTAGTTTTTATTTCATATCGTGTGTGACATCTCACATGAAGCTTATTGTGCCCTCAAAATCATCCATTAGGCCCCCCGGGGGGGCCAAAATCCCGAAAAGTGGGGTGTCCCGTTCTCATATGAGATTTTCTTATTTTCAAGCTATCTACTCCCAAGAGGTATCAAAAGCTGCGTAATTAGACACAGATTGCAAAAAACCTAATATATCTTTAAATAATATTTATTTTTAGGACTCTATCGATCGTTAAAGTGTTGTGACTATGAAACCAACATATTATTGTTTTTTAATGTTCGGCAAAGCCCTAAAGATAAATATCGTTTAAAGATATTTTAGGTTTTTTGCAATCTGTGTCTAATTTCGCAACTTTTGATACCGCTTGGAAGTCGGTAGCTTGAAAATCAGAAAATCTCATACAAGGACGGGACACCCCACTTTTGGGGCTTTTGGGTCCCCCGGAGGGCCTAAAGCGCAATTTTGAGGGCACAATAAGCTACAAGTGAGATGTCACGCACGATATGAAATAAAAACTACCCTCCAAGTCATTTACTTCAAAAGTTGCGCCATGTAAAGGAGAGGGGGCGGTAAAAGGTTAAGGGGGGTGGTGCCCGCTGGGCTCCATGTCTAATTTTGATCAAGAGGTCAAGAAGTACCTACATGCCAATTTTCAGCTTCATGGGTCAATCCGAATAGTTATAACCAGCTATTGACGTTAGTTACTAGACTAATATTCTAAAAACATACGTAGCCAAAAGAAGTGTGAGGAGGAAGGGGGTAACGTAGCAATAGCGCTCTACCTACCCCGCAGAACCATAGACTATTAGACAATTTTCGATAAATAAGTCTTTTCCAGAACGTTTTTGTCTGTATCATTATAAACTAGTCCACTGTTATAGGTACCTAGTGATAAGAGTGTCCCCCTATTTAGGGAGGGTATTGTAAGTAGGCCATAGTACAGACGGGTTGAGGAGCGCAGTGAAAGGTGTCGTAATAACCATTTTAGACTTATAGACACCGATTGTAATAGGCTGATGCTATTTAAAACCGACACCGTGCAACAATCTGTATTGTTTGGGACTAATTTCAACCTTCCAAAGATTACATCAGACCTATGTTCTCCAGCATTTAGTGAAGTCATCGGTACTCAACGAAGTAACTATAAGTGTGTACTTAAACTTATACATTTTGGATAATGTAATGTGAGCCACTTCTCGCTCGTGAGCACTATAAATACGTGAAATCCGGAAAATCCTGGCTATAACATTTTACGACGAAACTTTGTTTGGTTAGGCTAAGTATGAGGGACACAAACATACTAAAATAGGGCGCAGAGACAGAAGCACAAAGATCCCAATTTTAGTTTTTGAACAGTAGTGTGTTGATGAAATATTGTTGTATTAGACAATGAAAGCTTATTAATTCTATCTAAATTTTCGTCTTTATAGTTTTTAGGGTTTCATAGCCCACTAGAAACCCTTATCATTTCGTCAAGTCTGTCTGTCCGATTTGTCTTTTTGTCTGTCTGTCTGTCTGTCTGTCTGTCTGTCTGTATGTCTGTTTGTCTGTCTGTCTGTACTGTATGTCGAGCCCTTATAACTTCGTCAGTTTTGAACCGGTTGACATCAAAGGTGTGAAGATTTAGATCGTGTTGACCCGGAAATGTTAGAAAAAAATATTAGTCTAGAATCATTCATTTAACTGTACTTAATAACATTCTAAAAATATGTTACAGGTAACGCAGGTAACCCATGCTAGAAGAAGAATTCGATTCCAAAGAATAATGAAACCTAAAGAAATAACCATCGACATTATGATACATTTTGACAACGATATGTCGACGAAACTTCCAGAAGCACTACGAACAGAACCCAAAAGATACCTCAAACTGTTAGCTAGACGAATACTATACGATGCAGAGTATATTTTAAGACATTTACACCTCAAAGAGCAATTTAAACTAAACCTTATAGATGCCGTATACATAGAAAAAGATATCAAAACAGTGGCAAAGGGAGAGAATGTTTTGAAATATTTAAAAAGCTACTGCAAATGGCAATCTAAGAATAAAAAGGGTCGAAAGAGGTTTTATTCTGTTCTGTTTAGTGGCATTGATTTGGTGTTCGTGAATTCTAAAGGAGAACGAAATAAAAAGAGTACTGGTGAGTAGATAATTCTAGAATCTTTGACATATTCTATCGTATTCTCTTGTGGTAGCGGCGAAGAATACTGCCACCCCTAGTCCACTCAGGGTGGTTCGTAAAAGGCGACGTAGAGTTTTTGCCGTCGACTGAATATCTGTCGACTATGGTCAACCGCAAGGTGGCTGTGATACCACCTACAATACCGTTCCCAAAGAGGGTTGACGTCAGGTAGGTGGCCGGTCATAAAACATAGCCAAATCATTTTGCTTCATGATTTTGTGTTCTAACGAATCATGTTGCGCCGACCCCAACTGATTTGCGTTAAGGGCAGGAAGATGATCTGATCATATTCTATCGTGTAGGACACTAAGTTGAATGAAAGACCGTGTAGTCAGAGTTTCTTTAAACTGCTTCTACGCCACTGCTGAACATAATTATAAGCCTCCACTTATTGGGGGGTATTTAATTGCTATACTCACAACGCTTTGCAGGCCGCCGACTGGCAAGCGCAGTGCATATTGTTGCATTTACTATCGCAAGAAAATACATTTAACTATTCAAAGGACCAACTTATACTGGTTTTTCTTAGTATTCCTATATAAACCAGTTTAAATTGATCCCTTTAATGGGTATGTGGATATGCTGGCGATACCTACACAATTACCTGAACAAAACAATTCTTTCAGGTCGAAGTTTCGGTGGAGCAATATGCAGCAACACTCATAGTTGCACTGTCATAGAGTGGCACAGGAAGAACTCTGGATATCTTCTCGCACACGAGATCGCACATAGGTATGTCATCAACATCATCATTTAGGTATCTATCAGCCGAAAGATGTCCACAGCTGGCAGTGGTGAAGGGTCCATAGAAGATGATTCCCATCGGCTTCCCTTTCTGAAATTCACAAATCCATGCTCATAAGAATTCCTAGCATTGAAGCACCGGATCTCCAGCCTACCTTCTTTAAATGTCACCCTTCGCCACTCGATAGCTGAACATAAGCCAAGCCTACCTACTCTCTTTTTAGGGTTTCGTAGTCTACTAGAAACCCTTATAGTTTCGTCATGTCTGTCTGTCTGTCTGTCTGTCTGTATGCCGCGCCCTCATATCTTCGTCAGAACTATCGACATGAAATTTGGTGAGAAGATAGATCGTGTTGACCCAAATATAGAAATGTTAAGAAAAAAATATTTAAAATGTTTTTTGGACCCCCTCCCATACAAGTGAAAGGGGGGCAAAAACATTTTTTTTCTTCTGTAATATTGAGTAGGGTATCGTTGAATAGGTCTTTTAAAATTAAGGTGAGGTTTCTTTGAAACAAATTCTCTAAAATGTTTCTGTCACGAGATATTTGCTTTTAAAAAGGGCGTTTTTGACCCATAATTTGTTCCAGCTGTAACTTCTAAAGTATAAACGCTAAAAATTTGAAATAAATATGGAACATAGCTTACTGTCTGAAGTTACAATGAAAACTATAACGGATATCGTACCCTTAAAGGTTTCAGGAAAAATTGAGTTTTTCTATTTGCGGTTGGTCATCATACTGCTGCTAACAAACCAGCAACAAAATTAAGTTTGTAATGCTGAAAAACCTGATATTTAAACGTTGACTACGAAACCCTATTTGTGGGCGTGACTGACACGCTCTTGGCCGGTTTTTCTTTAAAATCACGCTTAACCCCGTAAATAAAAGCACAGGAATTTACGAAGTGAAAAAATTGCACAAATCTTTTTCAAAAGATGCAATAACAAACAAAACGAACGTATGTTTACGGTCGTTAACACTCTGTCTACCACGCTAGGGAAATAGGCGTGAATATGTTAACAAGGAAATCTTGTCCTATTTCAGTTTGGGTGTAGCCCATAACGGTGTTCCTTTCAACAACTGCAACCCCAGTGGGTATGTGATGTCAAGTAGTTACAGCAAGCAGAAACCTCCTGTCAAGTGGTCGCCTTGCAGTCGAGATGCAATGCAGGAGTTTTTGGAGTAAGTACCTACTTATGTGTAGGCCGTGTGGTGCCGGCAGAGTAGAATAGTACCACCCCTCTTTTCCCGTGGGGGTCGTAAGAGGCGACCGAGGGATAAACCCGACCCAAACAGCCAGGGCTAACCGTATGGTGGCGGTTAATCTACCACAAAAGCATTCCTAAGGAGGGTTGACGTCTGGTAGGCGGCCGGTCGTAAAATTAAGCCAAATCGTTTGCAACACGATTTTGTGTTCAACAAAACGTGTTGCGCCAACCCCAAGTAATTGGGATAAGGGCAGGAAGATGACCTACTTATGTGTGTCTTCTTCTTCTCGAGTCAATGGCTACAAAACCCAGGTTACAATTTTTGTGCCCAAAAAGTGGCCACGGCAATGGCATTTTGGTTGGCGTGGAGGTCTTCCCGGGTGTCAGTCGTGTATAACGTCCGTTTGTTAAATACGGTTCATGTCATGTGAAACTTTTTGACAGGCGCATCCGTCAGCGCAAAAATAAAGCACAACGCTGCGTTGATGGAAGCATTTGTCAATTAATTTGACATAAATTTATAGGTATGACAATAAGGTCGAAATTCGTATTAACCCAACGTAAGCCCACAGAGCGGAAAAATAACATCGAAACGGAAGATATGTGTGTAAAGCGCCTAAGAATACTGCCACCCCTCCTAGTCCCCTCAGGCACGCCCTCAAGGTGTTTCGTAAAAGGCGACGTAGAGTTTTTGATCTACCACCTACAATAGCATTCTCAAAGAGGGTTGACGTCAGGCAGGCGGCCGGTCATAGAACATACCCGAATCCTTTTGCTACAAGATTTTGTGTCCTAACAAATCATGTCGCGCCGACTCCTACTGATTTGGGATAAGGGCAAAAAAGATGAGTGTAGGGTAAAATATTGGGTCGTACAAACATTTCCTATTTTGTAAGTTGTAATTAATTTCGTATGAGTAAAATAAAAATATTGCTGGGTAAACGAATCTGATTCCTAGAATTTAATTTATATTTTTGTATTCTATGTAATAACAGTTTGTAAACTCAGGCGTAAATACAAACAATTGTACCTATATATCGGTTATTTGTAACAAAATGTTATTTTATACCTACTAAGAATTAAGTTAGCAGTAAGTATACCATCATTATTATTAAACTAGCTGCCCGTCAGCGGTTTCACCCGCTGCAACCTATTATTCCGCGGGAAAAAAGCATTATTCGCCAAGAGATGTCGCTGTTAGTTTTCGGCGAAAACGGTTAAAACGCGAATCGGCTCAGTCACGCCACCTATTTCAAAATATTGGAAAATGCGTGATCGCGTGGGAATGAGACATTTTTCCGTGGTAAAAAGTATCCTATGTGTTATTCCAGATGCCCTTTTATATTTCTGCAAAGTTTTATGTCAATCTAATCAGCCGTTTTTGCGTGATGTCGTAACAAACACACACACAAACATCCGCCTTTATAATATTAGTTTGTAAACTCAGGCGTAAATACAAACAATTGTACCTATATATCGGTTATTTATAACAAAATGTTATTTTATACCTACTAAGAATTAATTTAGCAGTAAGTATACCATCATTATTATTAAACTAGCTGCCCGTCAGCGGTTTCACCCGCTGCAACCTATTATTCCGCGGGAAAAAAGCATTATTCGCCAAGAGATGTCGCTGTTAGTTTTCGGCGAAAACGGTTAAAACGCGAATCGGCTCAGTCACGCCACCTATTTCAAAAATATTGGAAAATGCGTGATCCCGTGGGAATGAGACATTTTTCCGTGGTAAAAAGTATCCTATGTGTTATTCCAGATGCCCTTTTATATTTCTGCAAAGTTTTATGTCAATCTAATCAGCCGTTTTTGCGTGATGTCGTAACAAACACACACACAAACATCCGCCTTTATAATATTAGTAGGAAGTAGGATAGTGAGTAGGATAGGTAAACATTATAGATCACAGTTTTGCTGTGCACACTTGGTTCCACGGAAGACCAGCGTTACAAGCAGCTCACCACTGCCTGTAACTTATGCTGAGTGGAGTCCTTTTTAGCCACATAAAGAAATTATAAATGTAACTTAGTGTGTAAGTTTTTCCACTTATTGTGGCTAAAATGAACGTATTTTCTTTTTTTCTTTCAAATAACAACTTGTATTAATTTTATTTTCAGGAGCCGAAAATCATGGTGCTTACGACGGACCTAATCAGAATCTAGCGAATGCCAGAATAAATCCTTCTAATATATTTTTGTGTTGTTTCATTATAACCAAAAAAAAAAAAAATGAAAAAATACGCCTGACAAAGTTTACACAGCAATTTTTATTACAAAGGCTTTTGCGAGGACCACACTGCAAGGTGCTGTAGATATTACTGGCAATTGCAGTATGGATAACCTATCGGTAGAAATAGGGTGAAACTATTTTAGCCGGCAACACACAGTTACAGAATACCAACGTCTTAGAAAAATTATTGTAGTTACCTAGCTTTTTAAAAGCTTTTATTTAACTTGCAGTGTATGTAAGTATGTAAGTAAGTAAGTAAGAATGTTTGTTCGGGGCAAATCTTGCAACTCAATTTAGAAGCAGATAACTTCAACCGATTGAGCTGAAATTTTGTATACACGTTTAGTTCGGATGACAATGCATGGCTAGTTATATGACGTCATTCTAAATCTATCATGGCGGAATATCCAAGATGGCCGACAAGTAATTTTTGACGCACTCCTACAATATGAGTGTCAAATGAAAGGTCTTGCTGAGAACAATTCAGAAAATAATATGGCGGACATCTAAAGATGGCATTTTAAGATAATTTACAATATTAGTGTCAGATGAAAGGTATTGCTGAGAATTACCTGTTCGAATTATAAGTTGACGTCACTCTAAATTAACTATGGTGGACTTCTTAAGATGGCAGAATATCATTTTTATGCTTTTTTACAATATGGATGTCAAATGAAAGGATTTTTTCAGAATAACTCGAAAAATAAAGTGACGTTTACGTCACTCATAATCATAACAAAACCTGATATGGCGGACTAAAGGTTAGATGGCGTATTAAGTTTATTATGTTTTCTTACTAAGTGGGTGACAAACACAGAAAAATTACAGGTAAATGTTTAGATTTGAGTGGTTATATTGTGTTGGGGTTTTTAGTCTTCTGTTCATGGCACTGTCAATGAAGAATGTTGTCAATTTATACCTATTAGGTTCATGAATGCAATAAGTAGGTAGGTTCTATCGCACAACGTACATAATCAACTATGGCATAACAGATTTGTTTTCCAGAGATTGCTAAAAAGTAAAAAATAAATTATAAGTAAAAAACATTTTTAAAACAAGCTTTTATTTGGATGCGCTTAAAAGCATAAAATAATCAATTTACTTAAACTTTAACTTGTTACTTATAATGGCATTAAATCTACGTCTTCATAATTTATACGATATAAAAGCTTGTCGCGAGACTTAACCTGTGTATATATTATTATTATTAATAAATAAATTAGGTAACCAGTGTAAATGATCTTGAACAAATTTTTAACCTAACACCACACGAGTACCTACTTACATCTCGCGACAAGCTTTTATATCGTATGAAGACGTAGATTTAATGCCATTATAAGTAACAAGTTAAAGTTTAAGTAAATTGATTATTTTATGCTTTTTAGCGCATCCAAATAAAAGCTTGTTTTAAAAATGTTTTTTACTTATAATTTTTAGAACCATGATCAGTGTTTCTTTCTACGGTACGGCTGTTCGATTATGACATAATGGATAGCTGTCAAAATCATGTAATAATGTTAACAGTGGCGAACTAACCCCGTCGGTTGCCCGGGGCGGTCAAGCCGTCGGATGCCCCCCAGCGACAGAAAACCCTTTTTAAGAACTTCACTATTGGTATTTAGGTAGGTAGGTACCTACTCATAATTTCAGGTTGGAACTAAGATCTCTGCCACAATAGTATACCTATCCTTGTTACACTCGGGCGAGTAATAAAAAGGATAGATAGGCTGTTGTCTGCTCGCAGCGCTGCTAGAAAAAGCGGCCTCAGACCTAGCCACCGGGTAGGCTGGCGTGGTTGTTGTCTGCTCGCAGGCTCGCCATAGACCTAGCCACCGGGCAGGCTGGCGTGGTTGTTGTCTGCTAGCAGGCTCGCCACAGACCTAGCCACCGGGCAGGCTAGCGTGGCTGTTGTCTGCTCACAGGCTCGCCACAGACCTAGCCACCGGGCAGGCTAGCGTGGCTGTTGTTTGCTCGCAGCGCTGAGAGTAGAAGAGGCCACAGACCTATCCACCGGGTAGGCTGGTGTGGTTGTTGTCTGCTCGCAGGCTCGCCACAGACCTAGCCACCGGGCAGGGTAGTGTGGCTGTTGTCTGCTCGCAGGCTCGCCACAGACCTAGCCACCGGGCAGGGTAGTGTGGCTGTTGTCCGCTCGCAGGCTCGCCACAGACCTAGCCACCGGGCAGGGTAGTGTGGCTGTTGTCTGCTCGCAGGCTCGCCACAGACCTAGCCACCGGGCAGGGTAGTGTGGCTGTTGTCTGCTCGCAGGCTCGCCACAGACCTAGCCACCGGGCAGGGTAGTGTGGCTGTTGTCCGCTCGCAGGCTCGCCACAGACCTAGCCACCGGGCAGGGTAGTGTGGCTGTTGTCCGCTCGCAGGCTCGCCACAGACCTAGCCACCGGGCAGGGTAATGTGGCTGTTGTCTGCTCGCAGGCTCGCCACAGACCTAGCCACCGGGCAGGGTAGTGTGGCTGTTGTCTGCTCGCAGGCTCGCCACAGACCTAGCCACCGGGCAGGGTAGTGTGGCTGTTGTCTGCTCGCAGGGTCGCCACAGACCTAGCCACCGGGCAGGGTAGTGTGGCTGTTGTCCGCTCGCAGGCTCGCCACAGACCTAGCCATCGGGCAGGGTAGTGTGGCTGTTGTCTGCTCGCATCGCAGGCTTGCCACAGATCTGGCCACCGGGCAGGCTAGCGTGGCTGTTGTCTGCTCGCAGCACTGTGAGTAAAAGTGGCCACAGACCTAGCCACCGGACTGGCTAGCGTGGCTGTTGTCTGCTCACAGGCTTGTCACAGACCTGGCCAAACTTTATTTACAATTCAAATCCTGGGGGGCATCAAAATAGCCTCCGAACACTTTTGATCTAATCGTAAAAAACTTTATTAACAATTAATCCTGGGGGCAACAAAACAGCCTTCGAACTCTTAAAGTCCTGGGGGGCATCAAAATAGCCTCCGAACTCCTTTCATCAAACCGTAAAAAACTTTATTTACAATTCAAGTCCTGGGGGCAACAAAACAGCCTTCGAACTCTAAACTCCTGCGATCAAATCGTAAATAACTTTAATTACGATTCGGTCCTTGAAGGAGGCCATTTTGATGCCCCCCGGGACTTGCTGCCCGGGGCGGACCACCCCCCCCCGCCCCTACCTTAGTCCGCCACTGAATGTTAATGCCACAAATTAGGAAAACGGAGCGCGGGCGCCTTTACCAGATGGCTCACTCAGTACTAGCGACGATTTTGACGCTTACTGACGAAAACTGGAAAAAAACCGGAATCTCAGGGGATGTCAAGGTAAATAAGGAGGTGGTTGACACGAATGTCTTGGCTCAGAATCATACGATGTTCTTTGTCAGATTTTGCTGCTGTTTTGACGTTTTTATACTTAGAGATTTTTGACAGTAGCAACCCTGGCTATGTAACAAATGCCAATCGCGAAAATCCGAAATAGGGCCGAGTAAACCTTTTGTAAACTCTCTATTTTCTGTTAATGCTATGAGATTTAAGGTCTATTTGTATTTGTTGTAATGTCTTTTAATATGGGTTTGACAGTTGTCAAATAAGACCTATTCGAACGGCCGTACCTACGTTTGTGTTGCACTTAAATAAGTATTGTTATTTGGCAATTTGTTTGTGTTGCACTTAAATAAAACTTTACCTAGAAAAACTCAATTTTAAAACGATCGTAACATGTATTGGGATTTTATGCACTTACTTTTCAATTTAGGGGAAAACGGTCAATTTATTTTAGGTAGGTTAGGTAAGTAAACTTACTATTTTGAATAGATTCGATGCTCAATTTAATGAGTTTACATTTAATTTACCGTTTTTAACGTAATTATCATAGGTATTTTAAAAATGTTGCCCTATAATTTACTTAACTAAAATAAAATCGGAGCTTTGTTCCAATTTAGCCAAAAGTTGTAAAAATTTAGATTAACACAAGGTTGGTAGATAAATTTGGACTTATTTCTACCGCAAACCGTAACAAAAACTAAACATCACCATCAATCGACCATCGATAAAGTTAACGCAAGCTGAAACTAGTATAGAACTTTGTGAATAGATGGCTCTCTGCTTAGTTACACGTTGCTTCTCATAGTTGGTAAGGTAACATTCACTTATTTGAATTAAAGTTCCTAGATTTAGGTTGAGAGGGCGCTTACACTTGTTAATTTGACTTTTTCTCTTGTAGGGTTAGTATATAGCAAAGCCATACAAAATATTCAGGCCAGCTATGGTTTCTGTGATATTTCCCAGACAGGTGCTGCTGTTCCTCCAAGTATTTATCAACAACCATGTTTCATGGGGGCGCCCTGCCCTATTTAGTTAAATTTAGGTAAGTTAGCTTAATCTCCATTTAGTAATTATTTATTATTTTATTTATATAGTCTGGTCTAGCATTGTTTTGATATTTGATTAAGTTTATTTATACAGGGAGTAACGGAAAGGGTATAACAAGCCGAAAGGAGGTCAAGGTACTCGTGAAACTGAACAACTTTCCCCATGGAACATGGGTCGAAATATGTAAAAAAAATTTGGACCTCTCATAGTAAATCAATCAGCTGACCGGCGATTTTGTATGGGAGGTCCAAATATTTTTTTCACATTTCGGCCCATGTTCCATGGGGAAAGTTGTTCAATTTCAAGAGTACCTTGACCTCCTTTCGGCTTGTTATACCCTTTCTGTTACTCCCGGTATAAAAAACGACAAAAACAATCTAGGGGAGAGGGGGGCGGCTTTGCACAGGGGCAGCTATGAACAAGCTAAATACTGTCTGCGTGTCTAATGCAACAACAATGGAAACGGCTTTATTTTAATGTTTACAACAGTCAGCATCCCTGTCATCGACAATTTTTCGAAGTCAACAATAAACGTGGATGTATTGGCTGTTTTTGTTTTTGGATGTGTTCGATGTACATTTTTTTCAAAAGTTGTAAGGTTTTTTCTGGTTATTCTCACTTTTGGCGGATTTACACGTATATTTATCCTAATTTGTGTTTAATTATATGTCGATTTCGCCTATTGTTTAAATCGAAGAGTAAATGCTTTATTGTAAATTCTGATGAAGAAAGCTATAAGGTATGCTAGGGGCAGCTTTGAATAAATTTTGAGGGGCACATTTGAACATACAAAGTTGCACCTAAAAAAATATTTAAAAAATTAAGTTCAAATAAGGGATTAATTACATTTATAATCGTTTAGCTACGTATCATTGTTTTGATTTTTTGTAACTTAGTTCAAAAATCTCTATTAGATCGAAAAATACTGAGTCTTATGTGGTCAAAAATTATATTGAATTTTTTTAAATCATTTTTCACTTAAGTAGGTTAGATGAAAAACTAAAGTTAAACACAACAAAAATGCAAAAAATTTACATATTTCACTGTTATATTCAATAGAAACAGTAATAAACTACTTGTTCAAAAGTGCCCCAGGCTTGTTCAAATCTGCCCCGGGATGGGGCAGCTTTTAACGCTTTCCGCGCTTGTAGAAAAATCGGCGTAGCACATTTTTGTGTAAAGCTATTTTTAACACTTATATAGATTTTATCTTCCCAGATAAACTACCTAATACATTATGCACAAAAATATTTAGAAAGTTATCTATTTTGTAAGTAACAACCTGTTTTGTAAATTCTGTACAAAGCTGCCCCCCTCTCCCCTACCTAGGTCTAGATTTTTTATTATTTGTGTAGGTACCTAATCTGTTGTCTGTGAAATATAAGTAAAGTCAAATCAAATAGACTTGATTAACATTTCAAATTACTTTGTACAAGAATTGCATCCTGTAGGTAGTTTTAGTTGACCAGATTAATCTACGGACCTGATGATAGCAACCGGTTAGTTCTAGGTGTGCCTAAAGGTGCTATTCCACTGCTTAGGATGACGCTTATGAAAGAAATACGAATAGATAAAGAGTGAAATTTCACTAGTGACCGATAGCGAAAATGCAGGACGGGCTGGTGGTAACGAACAACTTTCCCCAAGGCACATAGGGTCAATTTATGAAGAAATAATTTGGACCTCCCATACGAAATTGCCGGTCAGCTAATAAGTATGGCCTATGTTCCTTGGGGAATTGTTCCATTTCACCAGGCCGTCCTGGATTTTTTCTATCGGTCACTAGTTAAAGACCCGATATTAAAGAGCCGATTTTCCCGTATGGCTGCTATAAAAACTAGGACAGGGCTTTTTTTACTTTGTGGATTCACCTCACCAACGTAAGTATGATTCTTTGTTTATTACTAAAATTTGGGTATAGCGAAAGTAGAACCCAACACTACTAAAAGAAAAGTTGTTTTTACTGATCATAGCTTTGAAACTCCTTCTTCCAGGTGCCGTGCAACAAGTTTTAAAGTACACATATTTTTTTAAAGAGAACCTTAGAAGGGTGATTTTTTGTTATAATACTATAGCACTCTCACCTCGGTGGGACACCCAGTAGTCCAACGACCTGACGAACGGTTTTACAATCACCTACTACTCTGAAACAGTTGTGTAAAGACTGCCGTCTAAGTCAGTGTTTTTCAAACTTTTTGAATACGCGACCCCTTTCCAGGCAAAAAATCAATGGCGACCCCCCTGTTGGGTCAGCATAGAAACATAAAATTAGTAATTTCATTAATTCAATGGCGAATACAGAAGAACTTCAAGCGTTGTGCGCATCCTTAGGATATGTTTCTGGGTAGGCAGAGGTTTGAAGCCACAGCGAGTCGTAAATATCGAGAATTTTTTTCGCTAAAAAAGAGCGTAAAAACTTGAAAATTAGTGAAAAACAGGCTGAAAAATACACGTTTTGCGAGCGAAGCGAGTTCGACTTTTCACGTTACAATCAAGTCAGGAGCATTAACACTAGTTGTAAGTGTAAAACAGGCAGAAAGGTGCACTTATTGCGAGCGAAGCGAGCTCGACTTTTCACGCTAAAAACAGGTAAAAAACGTATTCAACACTGCATACTGCATAAAAAAGCAGTACGATTTGTAAGTTTTAATCAATATACATGCCCATTCTTTGTCACTAAAATTGTGTCGCGACCCACAGTTTGAAAAACACTGGTCTAAGTAATCATAGACAATAATTCAGGAGCGACGGCTTAACGCGCCCTCCGAAGCGAGAAATCATCTTTCTTTTCAGACAGTGAGGTGGTTCGGCCTGCAATGTCTGGCTACTCACAAAGTGATAAATATCGACTTAGTGAGTGACCCACCGCAAATCAAACCTGGAGACTTCTGTCTGCCTCCTGTTTCCTCACAGGTGGAAATGCATCATAATATTGGGATATTGATTGAACTTATTAATTATGAATTATCGCTTTAATATCCGTATCTTCTAACGCATATACCATTGATTGCTAATTGTAATTTAAAATCGTTGCAATTATATAGTACTTTGGTAGTTAGTTACTCAAACTATATTTTAAATTGACCTATAATTTAGTTAAAGTTTGTGCATGTATTTTTGCTTGTGGCCTAATTTTTTTTCATATTTCTACATATGTTCCTTGGGGAAAGTTCCTTATCACCAGCCTGTCATGCTTTTTCGTTATCGGTGACAAGTAAAAATTCACACTGTATTAAAATTATACGCCCAAAATACGAGATACCTACTACTTACAAATAAATGTAGACAAACAATTACAAAGATATAGTTACCTACTTACTTATAACAGTCAAAGTATTATTTAAAATAGATCTCACGATTAGCATTCGACATCGCATTGTTACATGGTGTAACAACCAACCTACCTCGTTACTTTTGATTTTATAACAATCGGCCAAAGAATAAAATCAGGCCCGAATAGAAGAAGGTGAAGGTGAATTGAGTTCACGGAAACGTTTTCAAGAATCAAGCACCGCAATGTTGCGGGTCCGGCCTTTATGCCCCCTAACCCCGTTGCCCCCGGCCACAATGCCCCCGTATCGAAAAAAATGCACTTGATGAAGTACTGTTAAAGTCAAAAGTGTTTTTCCAATACATACCAAGACATATCTACACACAGTAGATGTAACGAAAATAAAATCAATATGGAATAGGCGTCAGTATTAAATAAAAAAAAGAGTAAAATCACAACATTTGTAAATTGTTTATATCAGTAGTAATTGTTGATGTAGGCGTAGGCATAATAATGTTATACAACTACCATTTTTAGGATAAAAAAATACTATTAAATAAAAATATAAAAACGTTCGCTTATTCATATTAAGTCAGCACTTTTATCACATATAGCATAACTGTCTTAATACATTTTTTAGCAATCTCTGCTAAAATCGTGTTGTTGGATGACTCTTTGTTCCATTCAAAGAGGGAGAGGGTGATTGCTAATATTATAAGTCCAGACACTATTTAAAATAGGTAAATAAATGCATAACACTTTTATATTCAACAGTATTTTTTATTTTTTCGAATCAGGGGCATTGAGGTTAGGGGGCATAACGGCCAGAGCCAATGTTGCACGCACGTCTCACGTCTCTGTCTCATGTCTTGTGCAGCATAAAATCATGCCGTCGGGTTTTTGTCCCTCCCTTTTCTACAATTTATTATTTCTACGTCGACTTAGTACCTATCGATCTCTGACAACCGAGTGTATGTCATTTTGCTTGACCATGAGCAGTTTCAAATATCGGCACAGGCTTTAGGTTGGCTTAATACTAGGCTCATTTGTTATATGCGGTGACACATCTAAAAATTAATTTAATCTTCTTTGACTGGGTTAAGGTCAGACCAAACTTAGTTTTGTGAACGTCTTTGTTTTTAACTAACTAAATCAGAATATTCTGTGAAAAATAAGCTTCTACTGAATAACGATATACTGACCTACCTTTTTGTGACGAGCAGATACCAATATCATCACGTTCATGCCTGGGTACTTAGTTTGTAATGATGTCCGGGTTCAATTCCAGGTGAGGTCACTCACAAAGTTGATATTTATCACTTTGTAAATTTGTTCTCGGTCTGGTTAGGACATTGCAGGCTGAACCACCTGATTGTCCGAAAAGCAACAACGTTCCGTGCTTCGGATGGGCACGTTAAGCCGTCGGTCCCGGTTGCTGTCTATGATGGCGGCCGTTACACAAACATGTCAGAGGCCTGCTACTTGCAGTAGGTGGTTGAAGTTCTTTTTTAATTTGATGCGATTTTTTGTAGTAGATAAAGTGGTTGAAGAGGAAGGTATATAATGTATAACACAGGAATGCCTTTTTCCCGCGGGAAAATGAGTTGCAGCGCTAGCCGGCCGCTAGAGATCCTAGCCATGTGATGCCGACTTAGACTAGCATTACCCAATTTCTAATCGTGGGTGTTATAAAAAGCGATTACGAGAGTACTCGCACTTGGTAAGTACATTGCTCACCAATCATTCAAACGCCGCCGCCCCAGGCACGTCCTTTCTTCAAACGCCGCCCCAGGCACGTCCTTTCTGATGATGACGATCCCATCACATTAGCAGCCGCTGCAGCCAACGCGAGTAGATCACACTCCACAAGCTCTTCAAGCAACCGCCGTCCCCGCCGGCGGGGACGCGGAGGTCCCTCATTTGTGCCCTTCTTTGGCAACTACCGGCATATACCCGGTAGACATAGTCCGATTCGTTCTTCCCAGAACAACTCGTAAGCCCAGTCTCGCCCCAAGGGCGTGATTGGACTGGTTTGAACAACCACCCAAACACATCCGGGTGAGCCCTCGCTCCTCACCAAATAGTCAGGTGTAGTTATTAGCGGTCCCGGGACCGATTAATGTAGAGTCCAGTAGCAAAAAAAAAAGCTCATCAATCAATCTGCCTGCCAAGCGTGACTTCTTGTGGAAGCTTATGTCCAGCAGTAGACTTTTGTGGCAGTGGAAGTTGAAGGTTTGTAACTTGAAACTTTTTAAACAACTAGACATAAAAAACAGTTTAAAAAAGTAGGTATTGAAGTACCTATCGATAATTTATTCACTGTCCTTGACAATCCTTTAAAAAAATTTCCTCATAAGAAATAAATTGAGAATTAGACAATAAATATAAAATTCTAATGTAAAAAACATTTAAAATTATATTTTTCTGTGTAAAGCACCGATAATCGCTCCTAATACCTACTATAATTTTATTCAAACGGTTGCAATAACCGTTAAATCGTTGCTTGAGGCTCAATGGTTATCGATATTTAGTAACAATTTATTAGGCAAGTAAGAAACACACGTGACATCCGTTTGTGCGTTACCTTTGCGCTGCGTAACGCATGCGTTGGGACAATACGAATATCGACCTTATTCATACAATATGTCAACTCTTTGACAGACGCATCTATCGACGCAGCGTTGTGCAATGCTTTTGCGTTAGCGGATACGTCTGTCAAACCGTTTGTCAAAACGTATTTATTTGTATGAAAATGACGTGGAAAATCGTATTCCTCAAACGCAACGGATACCACTTCACAAAAATAACGCATATACGGACGTTACGTGTGTTTCTCGCCGAAGCTCGTTTTTTATAGTTTTATACTTAATGTGTACCTATAATACTAAAGAGGAACGAATTAGGGTTACTTGCAAAATACTAAATATCTCGGAAAGTAATACCTAAATGCTATCTTAAAGATTAAAACACAATTTTATTTAATGTTTCTTAAATAATGTGTTAACAACTATACCATAGTATAAAGAAAGGGGGGTAGTAAGTTATCTTCTAGAATATATCTTTATACTATTTATCTTTATACTATGACTATACAACTTACGTTAAGATTAGCCGTTTAAAACATTAGGTAAATATAATTAAAGAAGTTTTGCATTGTCTTGTCTATTGAACATTTCAATATTCTTAGTATTCTTACTTTCGGAGATATTTAGGATTTTACAAGTAACCCTAATTAATTTCTCTCGAGTGTACAGGCTATCTCTCTCTCTTTCTCGTGTGGGACACCGTATCGTTCAAGGAAGTGACATATCTCCACAGAAGGACGCGTAGCAACTTAAATACATGTAGGAAAAGCTATTTTATAGGATGTAGGGGACGATATTGTACCGAAAACTTTGCAGACATAATCAGACAATGTTTCTGAACAACTTTTACTATGGAGCCATTGGTGGGAAACGTAAAAAACGTCTTTACGGTCAACTGACTGACTTTAGACTTACACCCATTATGTTTGTAGGTAAAGCTAAAATAGACACCATAACAAATGTCCCTTTTAACATAACAGATGGGAATGAAATCATCAAGCCTCCACAGACGGTTGCATTTCTCACAAATGACTATTAATGATGATAGCAATTACTGTAATCGCATCGATCCGGTGATCTATAGATCCTTGTATGGATCCTTTAATCATTACGCCAGTGGCTCCCCAAGAACTTATCACGATACTTTTGACCCGACTGTCTCAGAAGGAGGTTTATGTTTTTCGAGAGTATGTATGTATGTGGACAAGAAAATTCTTTTTCACGGGCTACAGCCCAAACAGATAGTTGGATTTTGACATATGAGGTGTCGTTAGATTCGTCTCAGCAGCGCGAGTGACACTGGCTATATGAAAAAATTATAGATTCAAAATGGCGGATTTTTAGAGCATAGTACTACTTTAAAATTCCCGCAGTCGGGATTTTTTGTTTTTAACACATCTACTTGTATCATCACAAATTAGAGAAACGGCGTGCGAGAAGCCTTTACCTACAGATAGCTCATATATATAAGTCTATGGATAGCTCACTCAGTACTAGCGACGATTTTGACGCTAACTGACTATAACTGGAATCTCAAGTGAAGTCAATGTAACTATAGTCCGACAAGTTTGTGCGCGACCTTCCTCCGGGGTACAGACGGTTGGGGGGCGAGGAAGCACGTCATTTTAATATGACATGCGGCGCGGATGCGCGCGTCTCCCTTCCCCGCTACACCTCCCGCTACCCGCTGACATCTCTCCCCCCAACAACGTCTGTCACCCCTAGGGAGGGTCGCGCACGAACTTGTCGGACTATAAGAAGATGGTTGCCACGAATGTCATATTTCTTGATCTTTGCTCAGAATCATATGACGTTCTTGTATCAGATTTTGCTGCTTTGACTTTCAGATTTTTGACAGTAGCATCCCTGGCTATGTAACAAGTGACAATCACATAAATAAATAATAAATATACCTGGACGAGACACACAGCGCCATCTAGCCCCAAACTAAGCAGAGCTTGTACTATGGGAACTGGACAACAGAACGGATATATTACTTACTAGCTGCCCGTCAGCGGTTTCACCCGCTGCAACCTATTATTCCGCGGGAAAATAGCATTATTCGCCAAGAGATGTCGCTGTTAGTTTTCGGCAAAAACGTTTAAAACGCGAATCGGTTCAGTCACGCCACCTATTTCAAAAATATTGGAAAATGCGTGATCCCGTGGGAATGAGACATTTTTCCGTGATAAAAAGTATCCTATGTGTTATTCCAGATGCCCTTTTATATTTCTGCAAAGTTTCGTGTCAATCTAATCAGCCGTTTTTACGTGATGTCGTAACAAACACACACACAAACATCCTCCTTTATAATATTAGTAGGACTAGCAGCCCGCCCAGCGGTTTCACCCGCTGCTACTTACCTGTTTTCCCGTAGAAATTGGATCTTTGCCCGTAGTAAAAAGTCCATTACTCCGATCCAGCAGAGGTAAATGTGCGAGCAGAAGCGGCCCGTCATGCTGAATAACTTTTATTTTGAAGCCATTACCGTATCTCTTATTGTTTATATGGGATGCTGGTGGTCTACATCAGGTACTCCAGGCCCTCGTGACCATTTGCCAGCAGAAGCGGCCCGTCATGTTGAATAACTTTTACTTTGAAGCCATAATCGTATCTCTTATAGTTTATATGGGATGCTGGTGGTCTACATCGGGTACTCCAGATCCTCGATGACCATGTGCCAGCAGAAGCGGCCTGGCATGCTGAGTAACTTTTACTTAAAAACCATTACCGTATCTCTTATAGTTTAGATGGGATGCTGGTGATGTTCATCAGGTACTCCAGATCCTCGATGACCATGTGCCAGCAGAAGCGGCCCGTCATGATGCACAACTTTTTCTATGAAGCCATGGCCGTATCTTTTATAGTTTAGATGGGATGCTGGTGGTTTCATCAGGTACTCCAGATCCTCGATAACCATGTGCCAGCAGAAGCGGCCCGTCATGGTGAACAACTTTTTCTATGAAGCCATGACCGTATCTTTTATAGTTTAGATGGGATGCTGGTGGTCTTCATCAGGTACTCGTACTCCAGATCCTCGAGGGCTGACAAAAAAAGTCCATGTCCATCTTTACTATGCTAGTAATATCAGTGCCAAATTTCGCGAAGATCGGTAAAGCGGTTTGGCTTATTTGGGTAATATCCACTGTATTTCCCGCTTTTCCTGCTGCTAACCGTTTTCCCGTGGAAATGAGGAATTTTCCCGTACTAAAAAGTAGCCTATGTTACTCAGGAATGTTGTAGCTTTCTGGTGAAAGAATTTTTGAAATCGCTCCAGTAGTTTCGGAGTTTATCGATTACATACATACAAAAAAACAAACAAACAAAAAAACAAACAAAGTTTTCCTGTTTATTATATTATAGTGCAGATATACTTTTTTTGTAAATAAATACATATTATACTAGTAAACAACCAGACTAAACACAAATATTTGAAAATTGGCTTTACATATACTTGTGTCGGTGGGAATCGAACCCACGACCCTCGGCGTAGAAGGCAGGGGTACTAACCACTACGCCATCGGGACAGTCAATCCTGAAGAGGCTCGAGTGAGCTGAGCCTGTAAACTCGCTATTTTGTGGGTTATTAAATGTTCTCAACGAATACAGGGTGTAGATGGGTGAATATCCCAAGCCCAAAAATTTAGTGTCCGGGCTGATAACGAGGGTGGGTGAATATCGACAACTGCGTTTTTTGTCTCATTTCGGAGGATTTTTTATTTTTTCCGTGTTTTGGAACTTTTTTTAGACAATGGTAATCTTTATGGTGATTTATGTTAACTGTGGAAAAATGATAGCAATATCTTAATCAGAAGCTGAGATATTCGAGTTTGAATTTTGAAAAAGGCACCGAAATGAAAACAGTCCTCCGAAATGATAATAAGTGTGCACCGAAATGAAAAAAGTCCTCCGAAATGATAATAAGTGTGCACCGAAATGATAATTGTCCACCGAAATAATAATAAGTGTGCACCGAAATGAAATATGTCCATCGAAATGAAGTGGTCAAGTGCGAGTCTCTAGGCAGTCAGTGTTCTGTTTCTGTATGGTAATTTTCAATGCGACTGGATTTAACCAATACTCAAAAATAAGCCTGTATGGGAAGGGATTAGCGAAGAACCAACGTAGCGGGAGCAACAAAGTAAAACGAGTGTGGAACTGGTGACCACAGCAGAGTAGGATGAGTGAGAAACCGGTGTCTTCAGCAAAATGGGACGAGTGAGGAACTAGTGACTACAGAAAAGTGGGACGTGTGAGAAACCGGTGACTACAGCCGAGTGGGACGAGTAAGGATCTGGTGACTACAGCAGAGTGAGACGAATGAGGAACAGGTGACTACAGAAGAGTGGGACGAGTGAAGAACTGGTGACTACAGCAGAGTGAGACAGTGAAAAACTGGTGACTACAGCAAAGTGGGACGAGTGAGGAACCGGTGACTACAGTCGAGTAGGACGAGTGAGGAATTGGTGACTACAGCAAAGTGGGACAGTGAGGAACCCGTGTCTTCAGCAGAGTGGGACGAGTGAGGAACTGGTAACAACAGCAGAGTGGGGCTAGTTAAGAACTGGTTATTATGGTAGAGTGAGACGAGTGAGGAATCAGTAGTTTCAGCAGAGCAGGACGAGTGAGAAACAGCAGTTGTAGCAGATTGGGACGAGTGAGGGTGTTGGAGGTAGGTAGTAGATAGGTAGTAGGTAGGCAGGTATGTAGTAGAGTAAGTAGGTAGTAGGTCGATAGGTAAGCGGTATGTTTGCTCTCTAACTCACATATTTTCTAGTAGGTAGATGGGTACGCTGCTGGTAGGTAGATGGGTACGCAGCATGCGCGCTCTCTAACACACCTACTACTAGTAGGTAGATGGGTACGCGGCATGCGCGC
This sequence comes from Phthorimaea operculella, assembly GCA_024500475.1. Taxonomy (NCBI): domain Eukaryota; kingdom Metazoa; phylum Arthropoda; class Insecta; order Lepidoptera; family Gelechiidae; genus Phthorimaea; species Phthorimaea operculella. The sequence continues at coordinate 1,517,178 of JANFCV010000049.1, forward strand.
TCTCTAACACACCTACCTACTAGTAGGTAGATCGGTACGTGGCATGCGCGCTCTCTAACACTCCTACCTACTAGTAGGTAGATCGGTACGTGGCATGCGCGCTCTCTAACACACCTACTAGTAGGTACGTGGCATGCGCGCTCTCTAACACACGGCAGATGAGTACGCGGCGCGCTCTCAACACACCTACCTACTGGTAGGTAGATGACGCGGCATGCGCGCTCTCACACCTACCTACTGGTAGATGGATACGCGGCATGCGCGCTCTCAACACACCTACCACGGTAGGCGCGCGCCTCCACACCTACCTGCTGGTAGGTAGATGGGTACGCGCGCTCTCAACACGACTACCTACTGGTAGGTGGATGGGAACGCGGCATGCGCGCTCACTAAAACACCTACCTAGTGGTAGGTAGATGGATACGCGGCATGCGCGCTCTCTAACACCCACCTACTGGTAGGTAGATGCGCGGCATGCGCGCTCTCTAACACACCTACCACTGGTGGTGGATGGGAACGGCATGCGCGCTTTCTAACAAACCTACACTGGTAGGTAGATGGAGTACGCGGCATGCGTGCTCTCTACACACCTACCTACTGGTAGGTAGATGGCGCGGCATGCGTGCTCTAACACCCTACCTACTGGTAGGTGGATACGCGGCATGCGCGCTCTCACACCTACCTACTAGTAGGTGGAGGGTACGCGTGCGTGCTCTCTCTAACAACACATACAGTAGCGCGCTCTCTCACACCTACCTATTAGTAGTAGGTAGGTCTCAACTTACTGACGACGAGGGAGTAGGTAGGTATGCTATTGTGTGGGCAGTTTACATTTGTCTAGCAAGGTTTTCATAGTAGTTCGTAAATTAACAAACCCTTCCTTCGACAACAACACAACGAGCCTCTTCAAATTTCCGTGTTTTATCATTTCTGAGGATGATATAGACATTTCAGTCCACCGAATCCTCCGAAATGAGAACGCAGAAATGAAAATAGAACAGTAAATTTCAAATATTTTTTAACTAAAACGATTATAGTGACATCAACAGCACTCAAGTCAAACAGTTCTAAAGCACATAAACACAGTAATTTTGAGACAAAGGAATGAGCAATACACGAGTTAAAGGGCACCGAAATGATGAAAAAATGTCGCCACTCGCTAATGGCGGAAAAACGACGTGACATAGCTCTCGTGAATCTGCACCGAGTTTTAAAAGGCGCCGAAGGGCAAGCGGAGTGCGTAAGCGCAGGGACTGAGGCTATTCTGCCATAAGTTTTACCCTCCGGAATGAAAGGGCTTCGTCGGACACATGTATTCAGGTCTCTCAAACGTAGTACATTATAGCTAAAGAGATGATTGATACTTATATCGATTCATTGGTTCACTGTTATTAAAAAATAACTGTAATTTAATGTCTATATGAGACCACTTTAGCGTTACAGGGTATCTAATAACAAAAAATGTAAACCGGACACCCCACCGCGATGAAAAAATGGCTTTTAATATTTTTTATGTGACTTATAGCTTTTCAAATTAAATTATATTTATTGTACCAGGTAGTTCACGACATCTTCTACCCAAAAAAAAATTGCCTCAGTAGATATCTACACGATACACCCTCGTTATCAGCCCGGACACTAAATTTTTGGGCTTGGGATATTCACCCGTGTATCGTGTAGATATCTACTGAGGCAATTTTTTTTTGGGTAGAAGATGTCGTGAACTACCTGGTACAATAAATATAATTTAATTTGAAAAGCTATAGTACATAAAAAAAATATTAAAGAGCCATTTTTTCATCGCGGTGGGGTGTCCGGTTTACATTTTTTGTTATTTATTAGATACCCTGTAACGCTAAAGTGGTCTCATATAGACATTAAATTACAGTTATTTTTTAATAACAGTGAACCAATGAATCGATATAAGTATCAATCATCTCTTTAGCTATAATGTACTACGTTTGAGAGACCTGAATACATGTGTCCGACGAAGCCCTTTCATTCCGGAGGGTAAAAACTTATGGCAGAATAGCTCCTCAGTCCCTGCGCTTACGCACTCCGCTTGCCCTTCGGCGCCTTTTATTAGTCCCACTCTAAAGCTCGGTGCAGATTCACGAGAGCTATGTCACGTCGTTTTTCCGCCATTAGCGAAAATATTTCATTTCTGTGGAGTGGCGACATTTTTTTCATCATTTCGGTGCCCTTTTTAACTCGTGTATTGCTCATTCCTTTTGTCTCAAAATTACTGTGTTTATGTGCTTTAGGAACTGTTTGACTTGAGTGCTGTTGATGTCACTATAATCGTTTTAGTTAAAAAAATATTTGAAATTTACTGTTCTATTTTCATTTCTGCGTTCTCATTTCGGAGGATTCGGTGGACTGAAATGTCTATATCATCCCTCAGAAATGATAAAACCCCACGGAAATTTGAAGAGGCTCGTTGCCTTAGGGTTCCTTGTTGAATTCGAAGGAAGGGTTTGTTAATTTACGAAACTACTATGAAAACCTTGCTAGACAAATGTAAACTGCCCACACAATAATAGCATACCTATACCTACTCCCTTCGTACTATCTGGTCAGTAGGTAAGTTAGAGACCTACCTACCTACTAATAGGTAGGTGTGTTAGAGAGCGCGCCTACTAGTATGTGAGTGTGTTAGGGAGAGAGCACGCACGCCGCGTACCCTTCTACCTACTAGTAGGTAGGTGTGTTAGAGAGCGCGCATGCCGCGTATCCATCTACCTACCAGTAGGTAGGTGTGTTAGAGAGCACGCATGCCGCGTACCCATCTACCTACCAGTAGGTAGGTGTGTTAGAGAGCACGCATGCCGCGTACCCATCTACCTACCAGTAGGTAGGTTTGTTAGAAAGCGCGCATGCCGCGTTCCCATCTACCTACCAGTAGGTAGGTGTGTTAGAGAGCGCGCATGCCGCGTACCCATCTACCTACCACTAGGTAGGTGTGTTAGAGAGCGCGCATGCCGCGTATCCATCTACCTACCAGTAGGTAGGTGTGTTAGAAAGCGCGCATGCCGCGTTCCCATCTACCTACCAGTAGGTAGTCGTGTTAGAGAGCGCGCATGCCACGTACCCATCTACCTACCAGTAGGTAGGTGTGTTAGAGAGCGCGCATGCCGCGTACCCATCTACCTACCAGTAGGTAGGGGTGTTAGAGAGCGCGCATGCCGCGTATCCATCTACCTACCAGTAGGTAGGTGTGTTAGAGAGCGCGCATGCCGCGTACTCATCTACCTACCAGTAGGTAGGTGTGTTAGAGAGCGCGCATGCCGCGTACTCATCTACCTACCAGTAGGTAGGTGTGTTAGAGAGCGCGCATGCCACGTACCCATCTACCTACTAGTAGGTAGGTGTGTAGAGAGCGCGCATGCCGCGTACCCATCTACCTACTAGTAGGTAGGTGTATTAGAGAGCGCGCATGCCGCGTACCTACCCATCTACCTACTAGTAGGTAGGTGTATTAGAGAGCGCGCATGCCGCGTACCCATCTACCTACTAGTAGGTAGGTGTGTTAGAGAGCGCGCATGCCACGTACCCATCTACCTACTAGTAGGTAGGTGTGTTAGAGAGCGCGCATGCCACGTACCCATCTACCTACTAGTAGGTAGGTGTATTAGAGAGCGCGCATGCCGCGTACCCATCTACCTAACAGTAGGTAGGTGTGTTAGAGAGCGCGCATGCTGCGTACCCATCTACCTACCAGCAGCGTACCCATCTACCTACTAGAAAATATGTGTGTTAGAGAGCAAACATACCGCTTACCTATCGACCTACTACCTACTTACTCTACTACATACCTACTGCCTACCTACTACCTATCTACTACCTACCTCCAACACCCTCACTCGTCCCAATCTGCTACAACTGCTGTTTCCTCACTCGTCCTGCTCTGCTGAAACTACTGATTCCTCACTCGTCTCACTCTACCATAATAACCAGTTCTTAACTAGCCCCACTCTGCTGTTGTTACCAGTTCCTCACTCGTCCCACTCTGCTGAAGACACGGGTTCCTCACTCGTCCCACTTTGCTGTAGTCACCAATTCCTCACTCGTCCTACTCGACTGTAGTCACCGGTTCCTCACTCGTCCCACTTTGCTGTAGTCACCAGTTTTTCACTCGTCTCACTCTGCTGTAGTCACCAGTTCTTCACTCGTCCCACTCTTCTGTAGTCACCTGTTCCTCATTCGTCTCACTCTGCTGTAGTCACCAGATCCTTACTCGTCCCACTCGGCTGTAGTCACCGGTTTCTCACACGTCCCACTTTTCTGTAGTCACTAGTTCCTCACTCGTCCCATTTTGCTGAAGACACCGGTTTCTCACTCATCCTACTCTGCTGTGGTCACCAGTTCCACACTCGTTTTACTTTGTTGCTCCCGCTACGTTGGTTCTTCGCTAATCCCTTCCCATACAGGCTTATTTTTGAGTATTGGTTAAATCCAGTCGCATTGAAAATTACCATACAGAAACAGAACACTGCCTGCCTAGAGAGACTCGCACTTGACCACTTCATTTCGATGGACATATTTCATTTCGGTGCACACTTATTATTATTTCGGTGGACAATTATCATTTCGGTGCACACTTATTATCATTTCGGAGGACTTTTTTCATTTCGGTGCACACTTATTATCATTTCGGAGGACTGTTTTCATTTCGGTGCCTTTTTCAAAATTCAAACTCGAATATCTCAGCTTCTGATTAAGATATTGCTATCATTTTTCCACAGTTAACATAAATCACCATAAAGATTACCATTGTGTAAAAAAAGTTCCAAAACACGGAAAAAATAAAAAATCCTCCGAAATGAGACAAAAAACGCAGTTGTCGATATTCACCCAGATAAGCCCTCCGAATACTGATAGGGCGCTTTCAGATAATAAAACTGAATAACATCCCATAAGATAATAATATTTTCAGCCGGGGTAGCATGTGCACTGTAGACAGACCATCTTACTCGCGAAAAGACTCAAATGTGTCAAATATTGCATTCTTAAAATAAGTTAAGTAATTGACATCATCTTCCTGCCCTTATGCCAATTACTTGGGGTCGGCGCAACACGTTTTGTTGACCCACAAAATCGTGTTGCAAAGAATTTGGCTTAATTTTACGACCGGCCGCCTACCAGACGTCAACCCTCCTTGGGAAAGCCTTTGTGGTGGATCAACCGCCACCATACGGCTGGCTCTGGCTGTTTGGGTCGGATTTATCCCTCGGTCGCCCCTTACGACCCCCACGGGAAGAGAGGGGGTGGTGCTATTCTACTCTGCCGGCACCACACGGCTAAAGTGAAGTATTTGACATACAGTTTGGACACCCCTGCCTTACGCTATGAGAAGAATAGTTAGTCAGGTCGCTAGTTTTTGTAAGGATCATAATTAAAAACAGGTGTCTTGCCTTGTACTGGTATTGGGATGGTCTTGGATAAGGCGTTCTGTGAAATCTTCATAAATCTCATATCTATACGGTGAAATTTTACAGGTGATATGATGATAAGAATCAATTTTGGAAAACTTGCAAAATTTTCCACCTGAAACCAAAATTTGAACCTGCGACCTTCGGCATCAGTACTGCCGACGCCCTAACCAACTGGGCTACCGCGGTTCTAATCGAGCCTGCAAATCAAGCAAGTAGGTATATCTTGTCTACTAACGCGTGGATGGGCTCCATCTACCGGGATAGTTTTTGCAACTAATTTTGTTTGTTTACCTAACACGAGAAGTGTTTTAAAATTTGGTATTTGATAAGAAACAACTTTCTTCGAGTCGAAATAGGTAACAAAATACCTGCCATACAAATTGACTGCTTACCCCCAAGTATCAGGTATCTGGGCATGCAAGTGAGGTTCGAGGCTAAGCATTCCCACTGTATAATCGTACCACACATGAAATACCGTAATATTAGTATAGTCCGCGCGTGATCTGATTGCATTCGATAGCGAAAACAATACATGATTGCAATCAGATCGCGCGCGGGCTATTGTAGGTTACCTATAGGTTGCAATCGAACGGTTGTGGGTTGTAGGATCATTGCAATATTTATCTTCCAGATCATTGCAATATTTATTTTATTTTCAATATTCGTATAGGTATTTGATTTTCCACCTTATTTTCGTTAGATCGATGTAACTTTTCTAACAGTAGGTGAAAGAAAACAAAAATTAAAGACATAGATACATTAGTTTGACTGATTATTCAATTCCTACCTATATGACTTATATGTATTTTGTATCACCATAGCAAGAAGTTGTCAGCCTGTCGCCTAGAAATTGCAATACAAGAGTATAGTGGTCGCTTCTCAAGACACCCACGGGAAAGACATGGAGTGATGCTATTCTAAGCCGGCACCACACGGCAAAAAGTCTTATAGTAGGTATAAAATCTAGTAGGATAAGATAAATATTGCAATAATCTGGAATAGATGGTTTTAACCAACTGATCGTTTTTAATATCTGAATTCAAGTGATCTTAAATGATGAGAATGTATGTCATTATGAATTGGCATTGAGAAAACCCCACTTTTTTAGACAAAATCTAAAAAAAGTGTGAAACAAGACTAGAAGTAGGAAACTAGTACAATGATAGTTTTTTTGTTTGAGTTGTTTTCTAACTACCATCTGTAAAAATAACAAAACCCGAGCGAGCTCGGTCCACCAGCTAGTAATTGCCTACAGCTAGAACCTACATAAGGATATGGATGATCGCCTATCATCATATCCATTTATCACTACTTCAATAGTCCTAAACTACATCTGCAAACACCTCATTAAGACCATTGTATAGCAACATTATAGGTGTTGAGGTAGGTACCTACATAAATATAACCTAAAGTCCTTTTGTTACATAATTTTGTATTCTAACAGATCATGTTGCATCGACCCCAACCCAACTAATTTGGGATTAGGTCAGGAAGATAATGTATAAGAAAATTTCTTTTATTTTACTATTCCTTTTGTATGTAATTTCTTGAAAGCTCAGACGAAATTCCAAATGGTTTTCTAATTTCTAATATATATGTTACAGGCAAAACCCTTAACCAGTCAATAACGTTATTGACTGGAAAAACCAGTCAATTACGATATTGCCTAAGGGTCTCAGTCAAAACCCTTATTGACTGGTTTTATCTATTAAAAGCAGTCAATAACGATATTGACTGACGTGCCCAGTCAAAACCCTTAATAGGTTCTTCTGTCCCGGTAGCAGCAACCTAGACTGGCTGGCTGACTGTCTCGATCGCCGGTTGTTATTCCTGAGGACATGCCCAAGTCGCAGACGGCTCTTCACTATCTAATGCTGACATTAGCGTATACGTGGCTTCACCTCCTAGATGTCATAGACTTCACGACAGTGGTTGTTAGGCTCCCGCCTAGTTCAATCGGCGAGCGAGGCTGTAGGCTTTCTTCTAGCTGCGACCATCTAACGGTCCTGATGGTGATCTCAGACCAGCTAGGCAGTCTAGGTTGCTACCACCGGGTCTGACGTACCTATTAAGGGTTTTGAAAAAAAAATCTAACGGTCCTGATGGTTACAATGCAGTAACCATTGCGTTGCGGTGAGTTTATGTGCGATGCGGCGGGTAGCACTGCGTTGCGGTGAGTTTATGTGCAGTGCGGCGGAAATCAGTGCGGTGCGGAGAGTTTCGGTGCGCGATGCGGCGGGTATCACTGGGTTGCGGTGTGTTTATGTGCAATGCGGCGGAAAGCAGTTCGGTGCGGAGAGTTTCGGTGTGCGATGCGGCGGGTAGCACTGAATTGCGGTGAGTTTATGTGCTTTGCGGCGGAAAGCAGTGCGGTGCGGGAAGTATTGTTGTGTGTTGCGGCGGGTAGCGCTGAATTGCGGTGAGTTTATGTGCTTTGCGGCGGAAAGCAGTGCGGTGCGGGAAGTTTTGTTGTATGTTCCGGCGGGTAGCGCTGAATAGCGGTGAGTTTATGTGCTTTGCGGCGGAAAGCAGTGCGGTGCGGGATGTATTGTTGTGTGTTGCGGCGGGTAGCGCTAAATTGCGGTGAGTTTATGTGCTTTGCGGCGTAAAGCAGTGCGGTGCGGGAAGTTTTGTTGTATGTTGCGGCGGGTAGCGCTGAATTGCGGTGAGTTTATGTGCTTTGCGGCGGAAAGCAGTGCGGTGCGGGAAGTTTCGTTGTGTGATGCGGCGGGTAGCGCTGAATTGCGGTGTGTATTTGCTTTGCGGCGGAAAACAGTGCGGTGCGGGAAGTTTTGTTGTGTGATGCGGTGGGTAGCGCTGAATTGAGGTGTGTATTTGCTTTGCGGCGGAAAACAGTGCGGTGCGGAGAGTTTCGGTGTGCGATGCGGCGGGTAGCAGTGCGATGCGGCGAGTTAGCACTGACTTGCGGTGAGATTATAAGCAATGCGGCGGGTAGCACGGAGTTGCGGTGAGATTATGTGCTATGCGGCGAAAAGCAGTGCAGTGCGGAGAGTTTCGATGTGCGATGCGTTTCGAGGATCGATATATATTTTTTTTAAATAAGATAGGCTCGCATTTGTCTGCTATCTCACCAGCTGATAAAAGGAGTAATCCTAGTCAGCGACGCGATCCCCAGAGGTGGAATGGGGATAATCAGGTCGTGGGGCGATTTTGCACGCTCACTGAAATGCATCTTATAGAAGATAGAAGATGGAGGCAGTCAGAGTGAAAGTCTACTGTTTCGCTCGCCGGTGGCACTGAGCCCGAGTCCTCGAGTAACTACCGGGAGGTCTATGACTTTTGGGAGGGGAGGCCACGTATTTGCTGCCGTCAACATAAGTGAAGAGCCGTCTACGACTTGGGCATGTCTTTATGGAATAACAACCGGCGAGCGAGACAGTAGACTTCCACTCTGGCAGCGACCATCTAACGGTCCTGATGGTGATCTAAGACCAACCAGGACATACCTATTAAGGGTTTTGACTAGGCACGTCAGTCAATAACGTTATTGACTAATTTTATGAGACAAAATCAGTCAATAAGGGTTTTGACTGAGTACCTTAGGCAATAACGTTATTGACTGGTTTTGCCAGTCATTAACGTTATTGACTGGTTAAGGGTTTTGACTGTAACATATATAAAACTGCACGACGACCACTGATTGACTGATTGATTGACATGATTGTTCTCCTAGAAGGAGTGTTGGTGGAGTGTTTTGATGTATGGGAGAGTTGTTTGGTTAGTAAAAGTAAATTTGAGAAAAATCTGACATCTGTCAAATTTAAGATGGCGGCCGAGGGAGAGGCAACAACTTTTTCATTTCTTATCGGATCGAGTTGGTTGAAACGGCATTTTCGATAGATTTTTACGTTTTAAATACAGTAGTAATAATGAAATTTTGGAAAAACAAAATGGCGGCCATTTTTTTTTAACCTAAAAAGTGCGTTTTTTTCACCCGAATTGATCTCCAAGATGGAGGCGTGCTAGAGGTTAATAATGTATGGGGCGTTTTTAGGGCTTGCTTTGAAGTTATCCAGAAAATTCCAACATTTTGGAAAAACAAGATGGCGGCCGAGTTATTTTGAATTTTCTTCAAAAACTAGACCCAAAAGTAGGCGAATTGTTCTACCAGATGCGCATGCGCTGGCGTGATCGCTGATGTTGTGTCTAGTGCGCTATATGATGTAGTTTACTAGAAAAGTCCGAAAAGTTGGAAATTCAAGATGGCGGCCGAGTTATTAAAAAAAATAAAAAAATCGAAAATTTTTCTTTTGCCCTTTTTCACCTAGACCGAGTCGAGTTGGAGCAAAGTTGTGTATGGGTGGTTTGTAGGTATACTGGTAAAGATTAAGAAAAAAAAATTTTTTTTCGTTTAAACAAAATGGCGGCAAAGTTTTATTGCAATGTTTGAATTTTTTTGGCAATTTGGCCCCGGGCAGACCCAAAAGGACCCGAATTAATCTCCCAGATGCGCATGTGCTGGCGTTCTAAGATTTTTGCTAAAACATTAGGTATACGATGTAGTTTACCAGAAAATTCCGAAAAGTTGAGATTTCAAAATGGCGGATGTGCTATAGAGATTTTAATTTAGTCAAAAATTTTCGACACATTTTTATTAATTTCACCCGGTTACATACATTTGCCATGGTATATTTGTTTGCACGAATTAATCCTTATCATTGACCCTTTCAATTGGCATCATAAAAATACAGGGTGTTTTTTTGTCGATTTTTACCGGTTCGACTCCCGGCGTGTACAAGTGATTTTTTGAAAATCTTTGAATGCAGTTATTGTTTTTAATCAAAAATAAGGGGAGTTTCCATTTAGCACAAAAGCGTAAGGCAAACATTTGAGACACTTCCCATACAAAGTGAAATCAAGTTCAAACACTCTGTATACGGACTTTGCACTTTAGTATGGGAAATCGACTTGCGTAGGCGCGGAGGGTCGCGGCGCTAACTTCGTGTGCCTCGAGCGGGCAGGGTTGAGCGAGATCACGCAGCTGAGGCTGCAAGCCGAAGCTGCGTGTCGAGGGAGATCCTGCCTGCGAAGAGGTGCCACGAAGTAGCGACGCGAACCGTAGCGCCGAAGCAAACAGAACAAAAAAAGATTGTACTTACAAAAAATCTTGTACGGAACTATGGCAGATTTATAGAGCGGTTACTTTGCGTATGTGCGGAGAGTCGGGGCGCGACTTCGTGTGCCTCGAGCAGGCAGGGGTGGACGAGCCACGCAGCTGAGGCTGCAAGCCGAAGCTGCGTGGCGAGGGAGCTCCTGCCTGCGAAGAGGCGGACGGAGGAGCGACGCGAACCGTAGCGCCGAAGCAATCAAAGTTTAAAGTTGTCTTTGTATGAAACATGTACGAGACTTGCGCACTAATTACCAAATAAAGACATTTGTAGGTTTTTCCTTTAGTATGAAAGAGTGGTTTCATAAAACAGTTTATGCTTTACAAAAGTACCGACACGGACCGCGGGCTGCGTGCAGCCCGCGCACTATGCAACGCGCGAATAGCTTGAGGGTAACTGCTCTCAGATTTTCATAGTGGTTTCGTAAAACGCTTAGCGTTATCGATAAACGTTACCGAACTGCCATCAGGAATGAATGGAAAGTAGATACAACTACAAAAGCCAACTGCTCAAGATAACTCGCCCTCGGAAAACATAAAGTGGTGTCGTTAAACGCTCCTACAAGTCAAAACAATGATGCACAACTGCCCTTTACTTACTGCCAAACTTTATTTGCCTTCTGAAAATTACAAGTGGTGACGTAAAAGGCTTTGTAAAGGCAAATGTACTCGACCTATGCTCACACTCTGTCGCACACACGCACCGCGGGCTGCTTGCAGCCCGCGCACCACCCAACCAACTAGTTTGATATTACATCTACATCACAAGTGTCTTCCCACAGGAGGATGTTTGCCATACTTGCCACGCTTAGCGGGCTGATTGGCGAGCGCAGTGCAAGGTTATATTAGCAAAAAACGCTGCTACCCATTCCTTGGTTTCATGCCTATCGCCTTATACGTACAACACCCACTACTGGGGTGATGCTATTCTACGCTGGTACTTACCACACGGCAAACATACAAATTCATTAATCCTTCAAATACCATCTCTACAAAGTCATCATAAATTCCTATTAAGATCTATTATTAGTATTTACAAGTAAAGCCTAGAGCCTGCCAATCAATCATATGAAGCAGATGCGATTTGTCTGTTCGTCTGTCAGGAAGACATACCATGCCCACAAAGTAAGTATAGGCGGGCGCCCATACAGAGGGACGGCTTCAAGGAAACGGCACTACAATCATACAGACATGAGACATCTACATGCCGTGGTGTACGCGGTCATGAAAGAAACATACTGCTCCCTCTATTTAACCAGAAATGTTTGAGTTATGTCTAGATTCGAGACCAATAAAATTAATCTACAATCTAGACTCTAGATTGACACTCCTCTAGTCTTCTTCATCTTTTCGTGTGGGACACCGAGTCGTTCAACGACCCGATGAACCCTGGTGTCAGAGTATTTCAACCGCCTACTGCAAGTAGCAAGCCTCTGACATAGTTGTGTAACGACCGCCATCATAGACAGCAACCGGGACCGACGGCTTAACGTGCCCATCCGCAGCACGGAACCATCTTACTTGCGGACAATCAGGTGGTTCAGCCTGCAATGTCCTAACCAGACTAGAAACAAATCACAAAATGATAAATATCAACTTTGTGAGTGGCCCCACCGGGAATTGAACCCGAACGGAACCTTTGCGTGGCAGGCAGACATAATAACCACTGTGCCACATCGGCTGTCGTATATTTATTCTCCTCTAGTATATTTCCTCCATGACGCGGTTTACCAAACCGTCTGAAGCCGGCTAGTTGCGAGTGTCAACAGCGGTCGGTGCGGGCGGACGGCAAAATGACGACATCCAAAAATTGAATTTCGAAATTTGGTCTTGCACTCAATTCCTTTTTGTTTGGTGTGTTACAAGTAAGTAACTGACCTAAGTATGTTTATAATACAAACGAAACAAGTGGAAAAAATACACGCCACCGGCGGGATTATTAAGTTTAACCCAGGAACCTCGTTTCAAAATTCAGAAAAAAAATTACACCCCAAGGATGTAGGTTGGTATAAATGATCGGAAAATGGGCTGCTGTCTTTCTGCAAATTCTCTATTCTGTGCCATGCGTAAGTGCACCCACGCGCATAAAGCATGTATTTTGCATAATTATACTTTGTGCTTTATTAGTTAGTATTGTTTATGTGAATAAGGTGCATCAGAAATTAGTGAATTGTCTTGATTTAGTCATGAAATTGTTTATGATAAGATTACAGTAAGGTCGTACGAATAGGCCATATTTGACGGCTGTCAAAATCGTGTTAATACTACGACATAAAGTCAAAAAATCTTTGTTGATATGTCATCCATTACGTATGCGTTTGACAGCTGTCAAATATGGCATCTTTGATCACCCGTTCTTTAGATTAGTTTATTTCATAACTAGCGGCCCGCCGCGGTTGCACCCTAGCTACAAGTTTTCCCGTGAGAATAACATATTTTCTCGTAATGTATTACTTATATAAACCTTGAATCTCTTTAAGTCTAGAGTGAATAGGCATCTTCTGGGCAAGCTCACTCCACCGTAGATCCCATCTCTGCTCTAGGGTAAGATTGGGGTCAAGAGTAAGCCCATCATAGATAAAAAAAAAACCTTAACCTTAAATCACCCTATCTATTCCAAAAAACCGCATCAAAATCCATTGCGTGGCTTAAAAGAAGTTATCGATGTCCATGACAGAAGGAACACTAAAAGCGACATTACCTATCAATGTCAAATCTAAATAATATAGGTATGTCATACATAAAATGTCACTGAGAATCAAAATGATCGTCAGAGATTAATGATAGGTATAAAATATAAGGTTACCTACATTTAGTTTAGGGTGTGTTCTACGGTTCTACGTACAAAACTGAACAACTTTTATAAGAATTTTTTCTTTGAACCATGAAACATCAATGTGCTTTTTTTGTATTGGAGGTCCAAATTTTCATATTTTTAAGAAAAGTTTCTAATAAGAGTTGTTTAGTTTTGAGAGTAGAACTTATCCTTAAAATATTTGTGTTAAATTAAAGACTCTAGGTATATTGAGTGAAATCTTACTAGTAACAACTTTCCTAAGAAACATAGATCGAAATATAAAAAAAATTGAGCTTCTGGAAACTTTTGCTTCGTGACAGACGGACAGACAGACTAGCGGCGTAAGTTAATCCCGACTTTAGTCAAAATACAAAATACCGAAGTCTCAGTAATAGGGTACCGTTTTCACCTTTCGGGCACGGCAGTTCCTACCGCGATACAATTTTTATGTACATACGTACTAAGCATGTACCTTATCTAGTAATTATTTTATCAGATGGAGTCACAAATCCTCAGACCTGTCAACCAAGAATTCATTCCCCCATTCTCTGATCCTAATGAATCTTTTGAATCACCAATGAATCACCTGAATCACCTGCATCTCGCTCCTTGACACGGCGGTGGGCGGAACAATAGTTTAGTATATCTGATACAAGCAGTGTTGTATGTACGAAATAATTAAGTAGTAACAGATATTGTAGCTACTCAAACTTTGAACTAAAGACATTTCTGCGTTTTATCGGTAGTGTTATTATTTATTCTTATGGATTTATCTATTTTTACTATCTATAATAGGGTGTTTTCTATGTATAGTATGTATTAAGTATTTATAACAGCTATCTAGTTCCCATAATATACTCACCGGCACAACTAATCGGCCACCAATCTGTAATGGTATATTTCATGTTGATTAGAAATATAAATATAAAAATATTTATTTATCTAATAAAATACGAAATGTAAATAGTAATAGATAATAATATAAATTAACTAATTTACAACTTATATTAACTGTAATTATCAATGTTATAAATATTAAAAAGTATTTCATGCTAATGCAGGTGGCCGATTAGTTGTGCCGGTGAGTGTAGGTACAAGCTTTGCTTAGTTTGGGGCTAGATGGCGTTGCATGAAATATCCAGGATATTTATTTATTTACCATGAACCTACTGTGAAAATATTACTTTACTGACTCGTCTTCCTGTCTTTATGTTTTGTAAGAACACAAAATCATGTAGCTAAAGGATTTGCCAACGTTTTATGACCGAGCGCCCGCCTGACGTCAACCCTCTTTTGGGAATGATATTTTAGGTGGTATCACCGCCACCATGCGGTTGACCATAGACGACAGATATTCAGCCGAGGTTAAAAATATCTACGTCGCCTTTTACGAAACACCCTGAGTGGACTAGGAGTGACATTATCACCAGCCGCTTCCACACGGCAATGACAACATTCAATGGTTAGTAAAATAACTTGTAAGTACTTTTTTATTTGTATATTGTTGTTATGAATTTTGGTTTCTTTGCCTGTAACTATTATTATTAGTACCTATACGGGGTGTGTGTGAGGGGCTGCTCTACAAACACTGATCGGGCCCGGGTGCATTTAGATCATAAAACTGAAAAACTTTCCTTTCCTTCTCACGATTAGCCGAATGCAATTACCATGGGAAGATTGGGAGGTCAAATAACTTTTCACGGCTTCTGAAATTTTTTTTTATGTGAAGTTGTAATTTAATAGTCTGAATGCACCCTCGGTATTCGGAGAGCTGTTCCTTATACCTTGTATTACCTATTATTAAACCCACGAAAACCTCGTAAGCGTTTGTTATGAGGCTGAACTGTTTCCTAAACTAAGTTACAAAATGTCCCAAGTCGCAACTTTTCGCAGCGACCAACGTCTCCTAACATCCTACTGGGCACCTTGACTTTGACGCCGCGAAGACTACCACCTATATAAGATCCTGGCTTCCAACTTGAGCCACATTCCTCAACCAGATATCGTTAGATACCGACATGAAATTGGTGCGTTTTTTACAAATCTATTATTTCTGTGATCTTCAAAGTGCCGCCGTCACGATTTCGATACAGTTTGAAAAAGTGGTGTAATTTAACTTTATTATTTATTGGCCTGTCCGTGATAAAAGATTATGCAAATCGAGGACAAAAATCAGATCATCTTGATTAGGCAAAAAAGTGTATTGTTGATTTACATAAATACGCAATATATTACAAAATAAGGAAGCTTTGATTGTTCTTAATAGATCATCGTAGAATGGTTTTTATTTTGTTTTAGTGATCAAGTGCTAAACTAAGTAATACAATTTTTATTTCACGAGTTTTCAATATTTATACAGGGAGTAACGGAAAGGGTATAACAAGCCGGAAGGAGGTCAAGGTACTCATGAAACTGAACAACTTTCCCCATGGAACATGGGTTGAAATGTAAAAAAAAAATTTTGACCTGCCATAGTAAATCAATTGGCTGATCGGTGATTTTGTATGGGAGGTCCAATAATTTTTTGACATTTTGACCCATGCTCCATGGGGAAAGTTGTTCAGTTTCATGAGTACCTTGACCTCCTTTCGGCTTGTTATACCCTTTCCGTTACTCCCGGTAGAAAACACTAAACTAAACTAAACTAACACAAAAATCTTAGTAGAATTTGACTCTATTTCAAATGTTTGATACCACTCTATTCAGCCATCTTCTAACATTATCAAGTCTGATCAACATGACTGTGATACTTTTTGAAAATCAATTTCGAATTTATATTTCTGGCACATACCTAATTATACAGGATTTAAAAAAAAAACACTGCAGATTTTTTTTTACGTTTCAACTTTCTCAAAGAAACATACTTCAAAATAAGAAAAAATAATTTGACATTGCAAAAAATAAATAAATGTCGTACCTCAAGTCAAATTGGGCATGTAAAGCTTAACTCGAAGACGTAAAATAAGAAATCCATTTGGAGATATTTTGGTCTTTTGTAGTATTTTCATGATTTTAGTTCTAAAAAGTTAAAGATCACTTTTATTTTTGCAAAAATCTAAATAACCTTAATTTGACCTTTGTGATGTGCATACTGTGCAAAAAATTAAATGAAACTCTTTCGAGACGCCTATAACGAACTTCCTCCCCAATAAAAGTTACCTACTCTTTGCTTCACCCTTGCTTGCTTCTGTCATGTCAGTTGGACGTTTGATGTAGTGTTGCAAAACTATCGATAGTACCTACTACTATCGATAACACTGAATTTGCCAAAGACATTACAAACCTATGGACTGGCTGTACCCTCTGAATGTGCGTGAATACCTAAACAATGTTGGACTCACAAAATGGCGGATTTTTGTAGGGTTGTAATCATTTTGGACCCAAAAATCGATATCGATAGTCGGTAACTGTCTACTGCCTAGTTGGGATAAGGGTAGGAAGATGATGATGGTTTTGACGGGCATTATGCCTACGCTGTTGATATTTTTTGTGTAGGTACTGTTCGAGCTAACTCGAACATGCAATGCAAGTCAGCTATCTTAGCAGGTCACATTAGGTTAACGACTTTGCTTATACTTAAATTATTTCCAAAACTGCTAGATATGCTTTGCTTGCACCTTACATGTATGTAATACATGCATTTTTATTCATATGTGTGTATTAACTATGTTTAGTTTTCGTATAAAATGGGCGCGCGGTGCTGGCAACACTGCTCTGTCATTGTCACGTCCTCTGCCGTCGCCCGTATCGTTGATGCGAATTCTAATTATAAATGGTGTAATTTAGTGCTTTCGGTTTTCTCGTGTGGTCTTCCCTGTTCGGTGGGGAAGTGAACCAAGTGATTTTGGTTCCGGCGCTTTGATTGAGAGTCACGCGACCGCCGGCAAAATATAACCTCACTTTTCGTTGGCTCGCGTCGTGGCTGCCGATAGCTACGTATTTTAATTATAAATGATTGGAGGCCAACGGGGCCGATTTCTCATTCGGAGAGAAATCTTTTAGTTATTTTGTGTTAAAAAACATTATGTGATGTCGAACTGTGAACTATAGTGCAGATTGGAGGAAAGGAGTTCGAGAACGAGCGGATGTTCCAGTGCCGTGAGTTTAGGTTATTCCCTATTCCTGTGCTCCTCACAATATCCTGAATACCTGATTCCTGTCATACTTAAACTCACAAAGAAACGGCGTCATCGTTCGCTCGGTAAGCAATTCGTTGCTGGGCCCTGTTTAAGTAGATTTTGGAAACAAGAATTTCTCGGCCGGAAACTTTCCGGAACAAAATTCTCTCATTAAATTTATTTTATTTAGCTATAGTAAAGAGCACTACGAATCGTAGTCAAATGTTGTTCCGAGGCTGATCGACCATTTAGTTTTAGATTTTAAGATAACTTTAATTTGCTTCCACTGCGCTAAGATCAGCTTCGGAATCAAACATTTTTTGGTAGCAGAGCGTGGTTGCTTTATTGCAACATAGTTAGCCGTAATTTAGTATTAAGCGTGTTTTTTATATTACCCACATATTTTATTAATTTTGGAAAATATTGTTTCGGTTTTTTTTGTGACTGTATTGTTTGCCTAGTGAACGGTATCTTATCGGTAAGGTCTAGGCCAGTCAACTAACATTTATTTTGTGGTATTTGTTTATTGGTTTTTCGTTTTTATTAAGTCGAGTGTGTAAAAGTTGGTACCATGGCTCACTCGATCGCCAGGTATAAGGCTGCTATAAAGACAGAATTAAGGTGGTTTACTACCACAGCGGCAATGATCGGCCGCGAGGACCGGGAGGACGCGCTTTGAAAAGTGCACTACAGGCAGATGAACGGGTTCGGGTTGTGTCGGAACACCTCACAGAGTGCCTCATGCTCCTTGAGGAAGCTCCTAACCCTGAAGATAAGGAGCTGGTTGAGGGCGATGTAAGCCAGTGCTTGGAGCTGGCACAGGACATTGCGCAGGCAGCTGCGGACATATCTAGGCGACGTGACGGAAAGGAAAAGCCATTCCGTGGTAAAGTGGGACAAGGATTACAGGTGCCTCTTCCGCCTGTTACGGTTCCAGTCTTTGCAGGCGATTACGCCGACTGGCCGGCGTTTGAGGACCTGTATAGCAGTGTGGTCCACACACGGACGGACATAACGCCGGCGTACAAGATGGCTCAGCTGATGTCCAGGCTACATGGAGAGCCTCATGAATTGCTGACGCATTTGGCTGTCTCGGATAGCAATTATGAGGTGGCGTGGAAGATCCTTACCGACCGGTATCGAAACAAGCGCCTGATTGTAGACAGGCTGTTAGACCAGTGGCTGTCAATACCAACCATAACGCGAGGTACGGACCTCCGCGAGAAAATCTTCCACCCAGTCAGCGTCGCGGTCAGCGCACTGGAGCGACAGGGTTGGCCAGTGGCGGGCTACGGTTATATCTTGGTCCACACAGTGCTTCGCCGCCTGCCGAGCGAAATGGTCGCTCGATTCGAGCAGCTACATGGGGGCAAGTCCTCGGACCACCTCCCGACCTACGAGGATCTGAAGTCGTTCCTCGAGGCCGAAAGCAGGCGAGTGGACGTCCAGGCTGGTGAAGCCCTCGCAAGGAGACCTCTGCCCCTCGCCACCCGGAACGGCCGGGTGCACCGGCGCGAGGAGGCAACAGTGGGCAACCCAGGCGGTACAACACCGCATTGGAATCAGGGTGTGCCTACTGCAAGGAGACAGGCCACGGGGTGGCAGCGTGTCAGGAGTTTGCTGCGCAGCGGGTTCAGAGGAGACGGGGTGTGGCACAGCAGAGGCGTTGGTGTTTTCGGTGCCTGGGGCCGCATCAGGTGCGAGAGTGCCCTTCAAGCACCAACTGTAGGTACTGCCAGGGTGCACACCATCCGCTGCTCTGCATGAATCGCTCCGGAGGCGCCGGGGCAGCGCTGGATCGGATCAGCGAAGGAGCCTGCCCACCAAGGAGGGAGCAACGCTCCCACCCTCCAAGGAGGAGCCCACCTCCGCATCGGTCACAGGGACAGGCAGGGGACGTCAACAGACGGAGCCCACTTACCCAAGGACGTGGGGACAATCCCCACCACGGCAGCAGGTGCCGGATTGGGAAGAGCGGCACAGGAACGTGGCCAGGACACCCATCCCAGGTACGGGATTCAACGGGCGGGTGTCAGGGAGCACTAGGCAGCCACCAGGGTACATGCTGTATTCTGCGGGCTTGAGCCACCTGGTTGGGTCTCAAGACCCACGCATGCCCCGCCTATGCCTGAGTACCCGCGGCTACAGGCGCAACCTCGGTACGGACGTTTGCCGTCGGGGTACTATAGAACTCCAGCCATGGCCTTTATGGGCAGACCTCCTACCAGCAGGAGTGGGACCCATACACAGGTTTGGGTAGTGAGGATACCCCGCGGGACGCGGCCTCACCGCGTTTAGATTCCCGCTAGGTAATCGCCGCCTACTCATCAGCTTCGGCCCCGTCCAATCACGGTACTTTTGCCAACGGCTAAGATTTGGGTATGGGGATACGGTGGCCGGACCATTCAAGTAAGAGCCCTACTGGATACAGGGGCTCAGGGATGTATTGTATCGAGTAAGCTGGTGAGTAGGCTAGGCCTAAATGTACGGCCAAGTGAGGATGAAGCTGTAGGCATCGGGGGCCTAAATGTGCCTGACATTCGGGGTCAGACGAACTTTGAGTTCGCATTAGGTAGCACATGTACAGGGTCAGCTATCAAGTCTCAGCCGTGGTGCTGGATGAAGTGGTTGGGAAACTCCCTCAGGTTAGGTTACCACCAACGGTACGAGGGTTAACCACAGGGTTGGAGTTAGCTGATCCTGATTTTGATACTCCTGGTACGGTGGACGTACTTCTCGGTCAGACGTCCTCGGAGATTATGGTGCGGTAGGAAGAAGGTACTCCAGGAAACTGGTTTGGTGGCCGTAGATACCACAGGGGTATGTTGTTTTCGGCCCAGTTTGGAGACCTCAGGACCTACCAGAAGGGATCCGGTCCTCTATGGTAGTGTGCTGTCAGAGGTGCTGCAGAGGTTTTGGGAGTCTGAAGAGCCGCCCACGGCGGACAGACGGAAGCCAGAGGATGACGAGTGCGAGTTGTTCTATCAATACAACACTGCGAGATGCCCGTCAGGCAGATTCGTGACCAGGCTACCTTTTCTCCCAAACCGCCCCGCTTTAGGTAGTTCGCGACAGCTCGCGGAACGGAGACTACTCGGAATGGAGCGGAAGATGAGGCGAGACCCAGCACTTCGGCAGAAGTATAGAATTCATGCGGAATATATTCAATTGGGCCACATGTCGGTGTCCAGCCTGGATTGGAGGTGTGTCGAGCATTATTACATTCCACACCTGGCTGTCTTGAAGTCACCTGAGGCGAAAATACGGGTGGTGTTTGACGGTTCTGCTCCTACCTCGAATGGTGTGTCTGTGAACCAATGTTTGCACGCGGGTCCTAAATTGAACCGGGACATTGTGGACATTCTCACAGACTTTCGGTTACACCAGGTAGCGTTCGTCGCAGACGTCAAAATGATGTTTCGCCAAACCATGATACATCCGGATGACCGTCGGTATCAGCTGATTTTGTGGCGTGAGAGCCCAGATGAGCCGATGGTCACATACGAACTTAACACGGTGACGTATGGACTTAAGCCAAGTCCGTATTTGGCAGTACGTACGCTGCGAGAGGCCGCACAGGAAAGGGTAAGATATCCTCGAGCCGCAGCAGTACTGGATCGCGACGTCTACGTGGACGATATCTGCACGGGTGCTGATAGCGTGGAGCAGGCGCTAATTCTACGAGACGAGTTGATCGCGATCATGGGTTCAGGAGGTTACGAGTTGCGGAAATGGTTGTCCAGTTGCCCAGAGCTCCTGGCCGGTTTGCCAGGCGAGTTCCATCAGGACCCGCACCTCTTTGAGAACCCGGACAATCCAAACACGTTGGGCATCCTCGGGGTGCAATATAGGCCAACGCATGACGTATTCACGTACAAGATCGAGCCCGACCTTTGGAGAAAACTTGGACTAAGCGGTCGGTACTGTCGACAATCGCTAGAACGTTCGATCCTAGCGGATGGATCGCCCCGGTTACGTTCATGGCGAAGTGCTTTTACAAAGGTTGTGGCTAGCCAACTTAGGATGGGACGACCAACTCTCCGGAGAGTTGTTGAAGGATTGGCTCAAGTTTGTGACCACCTTACCAGGGATTGTGCACATCGCGATACCCCGCAAGTTAGTCCCATCGGTGGGATGTAAGGCTACCCTACATGGGTTTTGTGACGCCTCGGAGCGAGGGTACGCGGCAGCTGTATACCTTCGGACAGCAAGTTCAACGGGAACTGTGCACGTGCGTCTGGTTATGGCCAAAAGTAAGGTGGCACCAGTCAGAACTATAGTTTGACAACTTCGTGCACGACCTTCCTGCGGGGTACAGACGGTCGGGGGGCGAGGAAGCACGTCATTTTAATATGACGTGCAGCGTGGATGCACGCGTCACCCTTCCCCGCTACACCTCCCGCTACCCGCTGACATCTCCCCTCCCAACGTCTGTCACCCCTAGGGAAGGTCGCGCACGAACTAGCCGGACTATAGATGGACCATCCCCAAATTGGAATTGGCAGGGGCAGCTCTTCTAGCACGCTTGCTAAATCATGTAACCTGCAATCTGCGTGGTACCATCAACTTGGATGAAACGGTGTACGCGTGGACTGACAGTCGGATAGTTCTGTGCTGGTTGCAGACGTCGGTACATACACTTGAGGTTTTCGTGGCAAATCGGGTGTCACAGATTACGGGGTCGGAAACTCCGTTAGTGTGGAGGCACGTACCGGGAGAATGGAACCCAGCGGACTGCGCTTCGCGCGGGTGCAGGGCACCTGATTTGGTGAGTCACCCACTGTGGTGGGGACCTCAATGGCTGACTGAGTCGCCGCAGGAATGGCCATTCAACGAGTGCAGGGCGCCGCTTGGGCCACCTGATCGAGGTTTGCGAGTGAACGTGGGGCAACTCGTACCGAAGCCTAACCCAGCTTTCTTGCTGGAACGGTATAGCTCCCTCGACAAACTTCTTGGGGTGACAGGTTGGATCAAGCGGTTCGTGAACAACTGCAGGAAGCCTCAAGCAGAACGGAACTTTACACCTGTCCTCTCGCCTGCGGAGCGGAATGCGGCTCTATGCTCATTGGTTAGAGTCGTCCAGGCGGAACATTTTGAAGAGGAGGTCAGGCTGCTCAGGGATGGACGTGGAAAGCTGAAGGGAGGAATTGTGCGCCTCAACCCATTCCTGGATGAGCAAGGTATGCTCAGGGTTGGAGGCAGACTTCGAACGCTAGCCTGCCCTTTTCGGCTCGGCAAAAAAGGGGACCCTTAGTTGAGCTCTTAGTCAGGGATCGTCATGAGAAAAACTCGCACGCGGGCTGTAATGCGCTATTGGCCATCCTACAGCGCGAGTTCTGGATCTTATCGGGACGACGAACGGTACGTAGCGTTGTGTTTAGGTGCTTGCCTTGTTACCGCTTGAAGGCAGCCACAATGCAGCCACAGATGGGAGATCTCCCACCGGACCGGGTGACGGAGGCCTGGACGTTTGCAGGTGTGGGAACGGATTTCGCAGGCCCTTTCATGGTAAAGGCATCACGCCTACGGAACGCAAAGTCTATCAAGGCGTACTTGTGCGTGTTCGTGTGCCTAGCCACCAAGGCCGTCCACTTGGAGCTCGTGGCCGACCTTTCTACGGAGGCCTTTTGGCAGCGCTGGAGAGATTTACGTCGCGACGAGGGCGACCAGCGCTGATCAGGTCGGATTGTGGTACCAACTTTAAGGGTGCTGATCGGTGTATGAAGGAAATTGTAACGTTCTTAGGGAGAACGAAGAAGCCATCAGCACGGGCCTCTCCCGTCAGGGCATTACCTGGGTGTTCGATCCACCAGCGTGCCCTCACTGGGGTGGTATTTTTGAAGCGGTTGTAAAGTCCGCTAAGACGCATTTGTTGCGCGTTGTAGGGTTAACAATTTTGACTTTCGAGGAGCTGGCGACCGTGTTTTGTAAAATTGAGGCTGTACTCAATTCGCGTCCTTTGTGTCCGCTCAGCTCAGACCCAAATGATTTAGAGGCCCTGACGCCAGGGCATTTCTTAATTGGCCGCCCACTTAACGCCTTGCCGGAATATCCCTATACGGAGGTGAATAGCAATCGTTTGTCGCGTTATCAGTTGTTGCAGCAAATGACTCAAAACTTTTGGAAGCGTTGGTCGCTTGAGTACTTGCACATTCTGCAGCAACGCCTTAAGTGGACGGACAGGACTGAACCCCCCTGCATTGGGGATCTCGTTCTGGTTAAGGATGCCAACCTACCGCCACTGCGTTGGCGCCGGGGGCGCATTCTCAACCTGTTTCCGGGTAGTGATGGCACTCCTCGAGTTGCAGAAGTTCAGGTGGGGGATTCAGTCCTTAAGCGAGCAGTAGCTACATTATCACGCCTGCCATGCATAGAGCGGACCGATGGGTCGGTCCGGGCGGGTGAATGTTTAGTTTTCGTATAAAATGGGCGCGCGGTGCTGGCAACACTGCTCTGTCATTGTCACGTCCTCTGCCGTCGCCCGTATCGTTGATGCGAATTCTAATTATAAATGGTGTAATTTAGTGCTTTCGGTTTTCTCGTGTGGTCTTCCCTGTTCGGTGGGGAAGTGAACCAAGTGATTTTGGTTCCGGCGCTTTGATTGAGAGTCACGCGACCGCCGGCAAAATATAACCTCACTTTTCGTTGGCTCGCGTCGTGGCTGCCGATAGCTACGTATTTTAATTATAAATGATTGGAGGCCAACGGGGCCGATTTCTCATTCGGAGAGAAATCTTTTAGTTATTTTGTGTTAAAAAACATTATGTGATGTCGAACTGTGAACTATAGTGCAGATTGGAGGAAAGGAGTTCGAGAACGAGCGGATGTTCCAGTGCCGTGAGTTTAGGTTATTCCCTATTCCTGTGCTCCTCACAATATCCTGAATACCTGATTCCTGTCATACTTAAACTCACAAAGAAACGGCGTCATCGTTCGCTCGGTAAGCAATTCGTTGCTGGGCCCTGTTTAAGTAGATTTTGGAAACAAGAATTTCTCGGCCGGAAACTTTCCGGAACAAAATTCTCTCATTAAATTTATTTTATTTAGCTATAGTAAAGAGCACTACGAATCGTAGTCAAATGTTGTTCCAAGGCTGATCGACCATTTAGTTTTAGATTTTAAGATAACTTTAATTTGCTTCCACTGCGCTAAGATCAGCTTCGGAATCAAACAAACTAAGTTTAATATAAAACTGCATACTTTTATCAAATAAATCAGACACAAACATCATCTCGGCGTCTCACCAGCTCCCCTAGGGTCGAGCCCACCAGCCCCACCGCACAAGGTTCCTGAGTGTGCAGGCTCTGCCGCCATGGCTCTGCCCTGTACATTTTGGTCCTTCGACGGATGCGGATCAAGTCCCGGCCTCCCACAAGCGGGTCTCACCGGTGACTTGAACACCCGCGACGAACAACAGTCAACATCATACCAGCGAGTCTACAACTTAGCTATCACTGGGACCTTCGCGGACGGACGACTGCACAAGCATTGGGACGCTACTGGACTGACAAGCATCCTGCTCCTGTCACTACAAATCGACATGGGAGGAACTTCACGTCCCGATCCTGCATTCAATATGGGGCTACATACACGTCCTGATTCCTGCATTCTACATGGGACAACTGCATGTCCTGATTCTGCATTCAACATGGGACTACATACACGTCCTGATTCATGCATTCAACATGGGACAACTGCATGTCCTGATTCTGCAGTCTACATGGGACAACTGCATGTCCTGATTCTGCATTCTACATGGGACAACTGCATGTCCTGATTCTGCATTCTACATGGGACAACTGCATGTCCTGATTCTGCATTCTACATGGGACTACATACACGTCCTGATTTCTGCATTCTACATAGGACAACTGCATGTCCTGATTCTGCATTCTACATGGGACAACTGCATGTCCTGATTCTGCATTCTACATGGGACTACATACACGTCCTGATTTCTGCATTCTACATAGGACAACTGCATGTCCTGATTCTGCATTCTACATGGGACAACTGCATGTCCTGATTCTGCATTCTACATAGGACAACTGCATGTCCTGATTCTGCATTCTACATGGGACAACTGCATGTCCTGATTCTGCATTCTACATGGGACTACATACACGTCCTGATTTCTGCATTCTACATAGGACAACTGCATGTCCTGATTCTGCATTCTACATGGGACTTCATACACGTCCTGATTTCTGCATTCTACATGGGACTATCTGCAAGTCCTGGGTTTTGCATTCTACACGGGATCATACGCGCCCTGATTTCTGCATCCTGATCCTGCCTGCACATTGACTTTGGGCTGGACTGCGAACCACCGGTTTACCGCTAGCACTGCCATTTGGATGAACTACAATCATTTATCTTTCAACTGACAAGAACTATGAAGTCTGAGGATTTACGACCCTTACGACCTAATCTACACTGCAAACTCAATTGCCAGAGGAAGACTGCCTATGGACACTTGCCAGGATACAGACAACTACAGCGGATCTTCGGATTTACAACCCACAAGATCTTCAAGCACCAGTCATGCCGTACATCTCAAATCACAATACGGTGTATCCAGCTGACCAACAACAAGTCTACGACAGTTACAAGCACGTCTCAAGAGGAGTTATGACACTGCTACAAGCATCATGGGCAACAACTGATTCCTGTCGGCGGTCTCCTGTTTTCTTTCTTTTTAAAGATGCCAATATGTTCGAGCTAACTCGAACATGCAATGCAAGTCAGCTATCTTAGCAGGTCACATTAGGTTAACGACTTTGCTTATACTTAAATTATTTCCAAAACTGCTAGATATGCTTTGCTTGCACCTTACATGTATGTAATACATGCATTTTTATTCATATGTGTGTATTAACTAAGTTTAATATAAAACTGCATACTTTTATCAAATAAATCAGACTCAACCAGCATCTCGAAGTCTCACTAGCTCCCCTAGGGTCGAGCCCATCACCCCGACCGCAAGGTTCCTAAATGTGCAGGCTTTGCCGCCATGGCTCTGCCCTGTACAGGTACCTTACTACTGTATTATGCTTATGTTGTTGTGAATTTTCATAATACTTAACTGCTTTTTGTGTGTAGTAAATGAATTGTTAAAAAGAAAAAACAATTTGTAGGGGTAAAAATTTATAATAATAATAATTAAACAAAAGCCAAAAATAATAATTTATCATAACTATTCATAATAAAATTTCTTGTGCTATTCCAGAAATTTTCCTTTTCCTTCCACTTTGTTCCTGTTGCTGTTCAGTCAAAACAGATCTATCATTTTCCTTAGGTTTTACCAAAAAGGGGTTGGCAAGGCAAGGCTTCTTCACGTTGGCATAACTTATCCAGAGTTCTGTTATAATAACACTCGACACCAAAATACAGGGAGCATGTCAATATTTGTCCATGACGTGGATTTATATTTTCGGTGCCAATAATATCAAGTCATTTCCTTCTTTTAACTTCATTTTTTGGTTATCTGTAAAAAAATATATTTAAATTATTAAACAGGTATGTTTGATTCCGAAGCTGATCTTAGCGCAGTGGAAGCAAATTAAAGTTATCTTAAAATCTAAAACTAAATGGTCGATCAGCCTCGGAACAACATTTGACTACGATTCGTAGTGCTCTTTACTATAGCTAAATAAAATAAATTTAATGAGAGAATTTTGTTCCGGAAAGTTTCCGGCCGAGAAATTCTTGTGTCCAAAATCTACTTAAACAGGGCCCAGCAACAATTGCTTACCGAGCGAACGATGACGCCGTCGTTTCCTTGTAAGTCTAGTTTTTGACAGGAAAAATAGGTATCAGGTTTGAGGAAGACTTTTGGATTGGGACTTAGGTACTAGACTTACTGTACCCGGGCACCAGCTCGCGTGGTACTCCGTCCAACAAGTTTCACAAGCACTTGAGTACTATTGTTCATAGTTCGACATCAAATAATGTTTAACACACAGTAACAAAGATTTCTCCCGCACACCACTGCTCGCGACAGCAACACGTTTTACTGTACAATACGCGAACCAAAGGACACTGGACGCGCGGGTGAAATTCGCATCAACCAAGCGAGCGACGGCAGAGAGCGTGAATGACAGGGCAGTGTTGCCAGCACCGCGCGCCCATTTTATACGAAAACTAAACATTCACCCGCCCCGGACCGACCCATCGGTCCGCTCTATGCATGGCAGGCGTGATAATGTAGCTACTGCTCGCTTAAGGACTGAATCCCCCACCTGAACTTCTGCAACTCGAGGAGTGCCATCACTACCCGAAACAGGTTGAGAATGCGCCCCGGCGCCAACGCAGTGGCGGTAGGTTGACATCCTTAACCAGAACGAGATCCCCAATGCAGGGGGGTTCAGTCCTGTCCGTCCACTTAAGGCGTTGCTGCAGAATGTGCAAGTACTCAAGCGACCAACGCTTCCAAAAGTTTTGAGTCATTTGCTGCAACAACTGATAACGCGACAAACGATTGCTATTCACCTCCGTATAGGGATATTCCGGCAAGGCGTTAAGTGGGCGGCCAATTAAGAAATGCCCTGGCGTCAGGGCCTCTAAATCATTTGGGTCTGAGCTGAGCGGACACAAAGGACGCGAATTGAGTACAGCCTCAATTTTACAAAACACGGTCGCCAGCTCCTCGAAAGTCAAAATTGTTAACCCTACAACGCGCAACAAATGCGTCTTAGCGGACTTTACAACCGCTTCAAAAATACCACCCCAGTGAGGGCACGCTGGTGGATCGAACACCCAAGTAATGCCCTGACGGGAGAGGCCCGTGCTGATGGCTTCTTCGTTCTCCCTTAAGAACGTTACAATTTCCTTCATACACCGATCAGCACCCTTAAAGTTGGTACCACAATCCGACCTGATCAGCGCTGGTCGCCCTCGTCGCGACGTAAATCTCTCCAGCGCTGCCAAAAGGCCTCCGTAGAAAGGTCGGCCACGAGCTCCAAGTGGACGGCCTTGGTGGCTAGGCACACGAACACGCACAAGTACGCCTTGATAGACTTTGCGTTCCGCAGGCGTGATGCCTTCACCATGAAAGGGCCTGCGAAATCCGTTCCCACACCTGCAAACGTCCAGGCCTCCGTCACCCGGTCCGGTGGGAGATCTCCCATCTGTGGCTGCATTGTGGCTGCCTTCAAGCGGTAACAAGGCAAGCACCTAAACACAACGCTACGTACCGTTCGCCGTCCCGATAAGATCCAGAACTCGCGCTGTAGGATGGCCAATAGCGCATTACAGCCCGCGTGCGAGTTTTTCTCATGACGATCCCTGACTAAGAGCTCAACTAAGGGTCCCCTTTGGAAGTAACAGTGGATGCCGAGCCGAGAAGGGCAGGCTAGCGTTCCGAAGTCTGCCTCCAACCCTGAGCATACCTTGCTCATCCAGGAATGGCTTGAGGCGCACAATTCCTCCCTTCAGCTTTCCACGTCCATCCCTGAGCAGCCTGACCTCCTCTTCAAAATGTTCCGCCTGGACGACTCTAACCAATGAGCATAGAGCCGCATTCCGTTCCGCAGGCGAGAGGACAGGTGTAAAGTTCCGTTCTGCTTGAGGCTTCCTGCAGTTGTTCACGAACCGCTTGATCCAACCTGTCACCCCAAGAAGTTTGTCGAGGAGCTATACCGTTCCAGCAAGAAAGCTGGGTTAGGCTTCGGTACGAGTTGCCCCACGTTCACTCGCAAACCTCGATCAGGTGGCCCAAGCGGCGCCCTGCACTCGTTGAATGGCCATTCCTGCGGCGACTCAGTCAGCCATTGAGGTCCCCACCACAGTGGGTGACTCACCAAATCAGGTGCCCTGCACCCGCGCGAAGCGCAGTCCGCTGGGTTCCATTCTCCCGGTACGTGCCTCCACACTAACGGAGTTTCCGACCCCGTAATCTGTGACACCCGATTTGCCACGAAAACCTCAAGTGTATGTACCGACGTCTGCAACCAGCACAGAACTATCCGACTGTCAGTCCCTTTGGGGATGGTCCATCTAGTTCTGACTGGTGCCACCTTACTTTTGGCCATAACCAGACGCACGTGCACAGTTCCCGTTGAACTTGCTGTCCGAAGGTATACAGCTGCCGCGTACCCTCGCTCCGAGGCGTCACAAAACCCATGTAGGGTAGCCTTACATCCCACCGATGGGACTAACTTGCGGGGTATCGCGATGTGCACGATCCCTGGTAGGGTGGTCACAAACTTGAGCCAATCCTTCAACAACTCTCCGGAGAGTTGGTCGTCCCATCCTAAGTTGGCTAGCCACAACCTTTGTAAAAGCACTTCGCCATGAACGTAACCGGGGCGATCCATCCGCTAGGATCGAACGTTCTAGCGATTGTCGACAGTACCGACCGCTTAGTCCAAGTTTTCTCCAAAAGGTCGGGCTCGATCTTGTACGTGAATACGTCATGCGTTGGCCTATATTGCACCCCGAGGATGCCCAACGTGTTTGGATTGTCCGGGTTCTCAAAGAGGTGCGGGTCCTGATGGAACTCGCCTGGCAAACCGGCCAGGAGCTCTGGGCAACTGGACAACCATTTCCGCAACTCGTAACCTCCTGAACCCATGATCGCGATCAACTCGTCTCGTAGAATTAGCGCCTGCTCCACGCTATCAGCACCCGTGCAGATATCGTCCACGTAGACGTCGCGATCCAGTACTGCTGCGGCTCGAGGGTATCTTACCCTTTCCTGTGCGGCCAACTCGCAGCGTACGTACTGCCAAATACGGACTTGGCTTAAGTCCATACGTCACCGTGTTAAGTTCGTATGTGACCATCGGCTCATCTGGGCTCTCACGCCACAAAATCAGCTGATACCGACGGTCATCCGGATGTATCATGGTTTGGCGAAACATCATTTTGACGTCTGCGACAAACGCTACCTGGTGTAAACGAAAGTCTGTGAGAATGTCCACAATGTCCCGGTTCAATTTAGGACCCGCGTGCAAACATTGGTTCACAGACACACCATTCGAGGTAGGAGCAGAACCGTCAAACACCACCCGTATTTTCGCCTCAGGTGACTTCAAGACAGCCAGGTGTGGAATGAAATAATGCTCGACACACCTCCAATCCAGGCTGGACACCGACATGTGGCCCAATTGAATATATTCCCGCATGAATTCTATATACTTCTGCCGAAGTGCTGGGTCTCGCCTCATCTTCCGCTCCATTCCGAGTAGTCTCCGTTCCGCGAGCTGTCGCGAACTACCTAAAGCGGGGCGGTTTGGGAGAAAAGGTAGCCTGGTCACGAATCTGCCTGACGGGCATCTCTCAGTGTTGTATTGATAGAACAACTCGCACTCGTCATCCTCTGGCTTCCGTCTGTCCGCCGTGGGCGGCTCTTCAGACTCCCAAAACCTCTGCAGCACCTCTGACAGCACACTACCATAGAGGACCGGATCCCTTCTGGTAGGTCCTGAGGTCTCCAAACTGGGCCGAAAACAACATACCCCTGTGGTATCTACGGCCACCAAACCAGTTTCCTGGAGTACCTTCTTCCTACCGCACCATAATCTCCCGAGGACGTCTGACCCGAGAAGTACGTCCACCGTACCAGGAGTATCAAAATCAGGATCAGCTAACTCCAACCCTGTGGTTAACCCTCGTACCGTTGGTGGTAACCTAACCTGAGGGAGTTTCCCAACCACTTCATCCAGCACCACGGCTGAGACTTGATAGCTGACCCTGTACATGTGCTACCTAATGCGAACTCAAAGTTCGTCTGACCCCGAATGTCAGGCACATTTAGGCCCCGATGCCTACAGCTTCATCCTCACTTGGCCGTACATTTAGGCCTAGCCTACTCACCAGCTTACTCGATACAATACATCCCTGAGCCCCTGTATCCAGTAGGGCTCTTACTTGAATGGTCCGGCCACCGTATCCCCATACCCAAATCTTAGCCGTTGGCAAAAGTACCGTGATTGGACGGGGAGCCGAAGCTGATGAGTAGGCGGCGATTACCTAGCGGGAATCTAAACGCGGTGAGGCCGCGTCCCGCGGGGTATCCTCACTACCCAAACCTGTGTATGGGTCCCACTCCTGCTGGTAGGGAGGTCTGCCCATAATGGCCATGGCTGGAGTTCTATAGTACCCCGACGGCAAACGTCCGTACCGAGGTTGCGCCTGTAGCCGCGGGTACTCAGGCATAGGCGGGGCATGCGTGGGTCTTGAGACCCAACCAGGTGGCTCAAGCCCGCAGAATACTGCATGTACCCTGGTGGCTGCCTAGTGCTCCCCTGACACCCGCCCGTTGAATCCCGTACCTGGGATGGGTGTCCTTGGCCACGTTCCTGTGCCGCTCTTCCCAAATCCGGCACCTGCTGCCGTGGTGGGGATTGTCCCCACGTCCTTGGGTGGGCTCCGTCTGTTGACGTTCCCCTGCCTGTCCCTGTGACCGATGCGGAGGTGGGCTCCTCCTTGGAGGGGTGGGCGCGTTGCTCCCTTGGTGGGCAGGCTCCTTCGCTGATCCGATCCAGCGCTGCCCCGGCGCCTCCGGAGCGATTCATGCAGAGCAGCGGATGGTGTGCACCCTGGCAGTACCTACAGTTGGTGCTTGAAGGGCACTCGCACCTGATGCGGCCCCAGGCACCGAAAACACCAACGCCTCTGCTGTGCCACTGCAGTAGGCACACCCTGATTCCAATGCGATATTGTACCGCCTGGGTTGCCCACTGTTGCCTCCTCGCGCCGGTGCACCCGGCCGTTCCGGGTGGCGAGGGGCAGAGGTCTCCTTGCGAGGGGCTTCACCAGCCTGGACGTCCACTCGCCTGCTTTCGGCCTCGAGGAACGACTTCAGATCCTCGTAGGTCGGGAGGTGGTCCGAGGACTTGCCCCATGTAGCTGCTCGAATCGAGCGACCATTTCGCTCGGCAGGCGGCGAAGCACTGTGTGGACCAAGATATAACCGTAGCCCGCCACTGGCAAACCCTGTCGCTCTAGTGCGCTGACCGCGACACTGACTGGGTGGAAGATTTTCTCGCGGAGGTCCGTACCTCGCGTTATGGTTGGTATTGACAGCCACTGGTCTAACAGCCTGTCTACAATCAGGCGCTTGTTTCGATACCGGTCGGTAAGGATCTTCCACGCCACCTCATAATTGCTATCCGAGACAGCCAAATGCGTCAGCAATTCATGAGGCTCTCCATGTAGCCTGGACATCAGCTGAGCCATCTTGTACGCCGGCGTTATGTCCGTCCGTGTGTGGACCACACTGCTATACAGGTCCTCAAACGCCGGCCAGTCGGCGTAATCGCCTGCAAAGACTGGAACCGTAACAGGCGGAAGAGGCACCTGTAATCCTTGTCCCACTTTACCACGGAATGGCTTTTCCTTTCCGTCACGTCGCCTAGATATGTCCGCAGCTGCCTGCGCAATGTCCTGTGCCAGCTCCAAGCACTGGCTTACATCGGCCTCGACCCGCTCCTGATCTTCAGGGTTAGGAGTCTCCTCAAGGAGAATGAGGCACTCTGTGAGTTGATCCGACACAAACCGAACCCGTTCATCTACCTGTTGTGCACTTTTCAAGAGCGCGTCCTCCCGGTCCTCGCGGCCGATCATTGCCGCTGTGGTAGTAAACCACCTTAATCCTGACCCTATAGCAGCCTTATACCTGGCGATCGAGGAGCCATGGTACCAACTTTTACACACTCGACTTAATAAAACGAAAAACAATAAACAAATACCACAAAACAAATGTTAGTTGACTGGCCTAGACCTTACCGATAAGGTACCGTTCACTAGGCAAACAATACAGTCACAAAAAAAAACCGAAACAATATTTTCCAAAAATAATAAAATATGTGGGTAATATAAAAAACACGCTTAATACTAAATTACGGCTAACTATGTTGCAATAAAGCAACCACGCTCTGCTACCAAAAAATGTTTGATTCCGAAGCTGATCTTAGCGCAGTGGAAGCAAATTAAAGTTATCTTAAAATCTAAAACTAAATGGTCGATCAGCCTCGAACAACATTTGACTACGATTCGTAGTGCTCTTTACTATAGCTAAATAAAATAAATTTAATGAGAGAATTTTGTTCCGGAAAGTTTCCGGCCGAGAAATTCTTGTGTCCAAAATCTACTTAAACAGGGCCCAGCAACAATTGCTTACCGAGCGAACGATGACGCCGTCGTTTCCTTGTAAGTCTAGTTTTTGACAGGAAAAATAGGTATCAGGTTTGAGGAAGACTTTTGGATTGGGACTTAGGTACTAGACTTACTGTACCCGGGCACCAGCTCGCGTGGTACTCCGTCCAACAAGTTTCACAAGCACTTGAGTACTATTGTTCATAGTTCGACATCAAATAATGTTTAACACACAGTAACAAAGATTTCTCCCGCACACCACTGCTCGCGACAGCAACACGTTTTACTGTACAATACGCGAACCAAAGGACACTGGACGCGCGGGTGAAATTCGCATCAACCAAGCGAGCGACGGCAGAGAGCGTGAATGACAGGGCAGTGTTGCCAGCACCGCGCGCCCATTTTATACGAAAACTAAACAAGGTATATACAAAAATAACTTGGTAACTTTGGCACATTACCTATAACTTTCTGAATTGAACTCTCAAGATTCATTATTTCCTTCCATTCTTACGAATTCTGGCAAAATATATCGATACCGTGACTATGTACTACCCCAACCCTAGCCGACGATCAGTTTGTATGAAATCAGTATCGGCAGAAATAAAGAAATAAATGATATATTGGAAAAAAAAACGTTTATAGTTTGCTGCTTTATAGCGAAAAATAGCTGCTTGTGGCTTTTTATTACATATAATCTTATAAAGTTCAAGTAAAATAGCAGATTTGTGTACTTACGTGTGCAAACTAATTTCAGGGCGATTTTTAATAAGACGCACGCCGCACTGTATTAAGGAACAGCCAGCACAGCAGCCAGGCATGATGTCATTTCCTTAATTTAGTCTTTTATCACAAAAAATGCACTGCTAAAATAATATTTCAAGAAAAAAACTGATAAATCGCACTTTGTTTACAAGACTTTGACACTTGACGTACCATAAATTGTTGACACTATAAAATGGCGAAACAGTCGCGTTCGAAAATTAAAGGGATTTGACAGACAATATTTTATCTCAATCTCCTTACAGAAAACCGTTTGAGAGAAAAGGAAATAACTTTATTTTTCCGCATTCTACATTGACAGAACAGATCCAGGAATTTGCAATAAAATTTGCATGGTGGTTGTTCGCAAAGAGTATGTAAATAAAGTTGTTTGTTTCATTAGTTGCCCAGTAATGACGTCATCAATGAAAAACTTGTAACAATTATAAAAAAATAAGGGATAATCAAATAATCAAAAGAACCAAATTAGTTTCGTAAAATTGCATAAAGTTTTAGAAAAAAATATTAAACCTATACATTTTACATACCCAATTGTATGGGAGTTCATTTGTTTTTATATTCCGACCTATGTTTCTTGTGGAAAGTTTCATGAAATATTTGCAGTTATTTTCTTACGTTTATAGTCAACCCGACCAGTTATGGGATCATAGTCGATCAGGGTCATCCCGCCATCGATTCCTGGGAACCCTCTGGCGGCGACGTTCTTGTTCAGACCGGAAAGCCTGGAAAGAGAGAGGGGAGGGCTTAGCTTAGCAGTGGGACATTGTAGGCTAATATAATAATAATTTACTTAAATAAAACAATGCATTTATTTTCCCAGCTAATCTTGGCCACGGTCATCGCCGCCTGCGCAGCGGCCCCCCAGTTCCTGCCTAACCCCTACCGAGCGGCCCCTGGCTACTACCCTGACACAAGAACCAGGGCATCTATAGACAGAAACGCCCAGATCCTGAGATCCACCTCTGATGTCAACGAGAACGGGTTCCATTATGCCTTTGACACTGATAATGGTAAGCTAGACTAAGCTAGTCAGCATTTTATATAGTGACCGATACCAAAAACTCAGCACAGGCTAGTAGTTGATAAGATAAGGGAGAACTTTTCCCAAGAAACATATTAAGAGATTAGAAATAAAATGAAATCCTATACAAAATGACTCGGTCAGCTGCTGCAATATTTATATTTCGACCTAGGTATGTACCGAAAAGTTTTTTCGGGGGCTTTCAGTTGCCCTGTATGTTTTACCCTTTTTCCGTCTACTCCACCTGTAAATAAAATCCAATTCAAGACAAAGTTATAGAATAGTGTCATTTGCATAATGATATTATTGAATCCCACCAAAAACATAAATGTGAAAATTGGTAGCCAAGTTCAATGTTCTGCCGAAAAAAGTATTGATATGAACATGGTCGCCAAGTTCAGTAAACATTCCTGAAATTAATTTCTTTATAAGGTCGCTTAAGATTCTTTACTAAAATAAAACAAACACCTTAAAATCTAGAGCACACACTTGAACGCATTGCCCATTCATTATCACTAACATTTTTTTTGCGTTTTCTGCTTATTGTTAAAGTTTCTCAATCAGGACGGTAAAGAGTTCGCAGGCAATTGTACTCTATTATAGAAGTCTCTTGCGCTTTAATTTGGATTTTAACATCCTGCATACATCCACTTTTAACACCCTGTATATAGCCACTTTTTACACCCTGTATATAGCCACATTTAACACCCTGTATACATTCACTATTAACACCTTGTATACATCAATGATACTTTTAACACCCTGTATACATCCACATTTAACATCCTGTACACATCCACTTTTGGCACCCTGCATACATCCACTTTTAACACCCTGTATACATCCATGATACTTTTAACACCCTGTATACATCCACTTTTAACACCCTGTACACATCCACTTTTAGCACCCTGTATACATCCACTTTTAACATCCTGTATACATCCACTTTCAACACCCTACACACATTTTGAACACCTTGTATACCCATGATATTTTAAACACCCTGTATACATCAACTAATAACACCCTATATACATCCACTCTAGAACCAACCTGCTGAGTAGCTCTACGTTATTATCTACAGCTCATCAAAATAAATATTCATTCAAATCTTACTCGGTCGGTACTAAAGACCAATTTACTTTTGCCGCTGCGAAAATAAAATCCCATACATTGTATATGGGAGTTTCAGAAGTTTAGCTGCAAATATAAGTTTGTAATCACCCTGAAATCACAAATTCGTAATTTTTTTGTGATAAAAGTGAAAAATTAGATTTTGATTTTTTCCTGTGTATTCACATAGTTATCTAGGTGTGTGCGAAATTTTAAGTCTCTAGGTCATCTAGAAGTGGGTTAGGTTTTTGATCTATATATATGTCAGTGAATGATAAAAATGCCGATTTTTGATCGTCAATATTTTCATAACCGTTCAACCTATGTTTATGAAATTTTGTATACTAGGTCATCTTGGAGGTCTGAACACGTTTACTAAATTTGGTGTGCCTATCTTTAATAGATTAAGAGTTATGAGGGGGTAAAAAGTGGCTCTAAATGGTTCGTGTAAATATACACACGGCCCGGTCCGCCAGTTCTTTGCTTGAACTTGGCTGGACACGCTGCCGCGTGTCTTGATATAACAAAGTGTGTGTTAACACTATGCTATATCCATTTAAAACACACTTTGTTATATGCAATTAAATAATGCATAATTACATAGCCGGACACCCCCTGGGCACTGGGTAGTAATCGTCAAAAATATAATAAGTAGGTATACTATGTTAAAATAATGGCCGTGTGGTGCCGGCATTGTAGAATAGCACCACCCCCTCTCTTCCCGTGGGGGACGTAAGAGGCGACCGAGGGATAAACCCGACCCAAACAGCCAGGGCCAACAGTATGATGGCGGTTATTCCACCACGAAAGCATACCCAAGGAAGGTTGACGTCTGGTAGGCGGCCGGTCGTAAAATTAAGCCAAATCCATTGCAACACGATTTTGTGTTCATTAAAACGTGTTGCGCCGACCCCAAGTAATTGGGATAAGGGCAGGAAGATGATGATGACTATGTTACAATAATGGATCATCTTTATTTCCAGGCATATCTGCCGAGGAGACCGGCGTGGAGTCCAACGGCATCCAAGCGTCAGGCCAGTACTCCTACACCGGAGATGACGGGCAGGTGTACAACGTTAGGTACACCGCCGATGCCAACGGGTTCCAGGTTCGAATACTTGTTGTACCTTTACAGACAGTCCACTGCTGGACATGGGCATCCAAGCGTCAGGACAGTACTCCTACACCGGAGATGACGGGCAGGTGTTTAACGTGAGGTACACCGCCGATGCCAACGGGTTCCAGGTTCGAATACTTGTTGTACCTTTACAGACAGTCACAGCAGTTCACTGCTGGGTGGCATTGCCATACTCACTCACCACGCTTGGCAGGTGAATTTCCGAGAACAGTGCAGGATGTTTAATTCACAGGAAACGCTGCTCCCCATTCCTTAAGTCGCTTTTTATGACACTCGCGGCGGGATGAAGCTATTCTAAGCCGCCATTACACGGGAATTTATTTAATTCATTTATTTAATAATCCCCCATATCGGACTAGGTAATACGAATACAGCTACCCCTAGTCCACTCAGGGTGTTTTGTAAAAGGCGATGTAGAGTTTTTGACCTCGACTGAATATCTGTCGTCATGCATGGACGCATGGTAGCGGTGATACCATTTACAATAGATGACAACAGGCAGGCGACCGGCCATAAATTATTGCCAAATACTATTGCTACATGATTTTGTGCTCTAAAAAAACATGTTTTGCCGACCCCAACCAATTTGGGATGAGATGATTGGACTAGCTAGGTACCTAAGTGAAGTTCAGGTCTGACAAATTAATGTAAAATTATTTTATTATATTTTCAGGCGCAAGGAGCTCATCTGCCCACACCCCCTCCCATTCCAGAAGCCATTGCTCGAGCCCTTCAGCAGAATGCAGCTGATGAAGCGCGAGGGATCTTTGATGATGGTAGGCTTCTTACTGTTGTCAAGTGTATAATCGAAAAAATGTCAAGCAACGACCGGGGAGCGAACATGGGACGCGTGGGGTACCGTCCTACCTACTTCCCAACGCTCTACTACTGCTGAGCTATCGATGCACCGGTTTGTGCTTGCCAAATTTCAATCTGTTGAAATCTCTTTTTCGATCTCTGCTTTTTGTTGTCTTTAACGTGTGGTAGCTAAGAATACTGGCACCCCTTTTCCACTCAGGGTGTTTCGTAAAAGTCGACCTTTAAGAGTTTTTGGCTCCGGCTGGATAGATATCTGTCGACCAGTGTCGGTCAATCGCATGGTGGCAGTTGCACCACTCATAATATCATTCCCAAAGAGGGTCGACGTCAGAGCAATAATCATCGACAATGCAACCTCACAATTTTATCGCAATCTAAGAAATGAAATGAATGTTAATGTTTTTGCAAATATTGTTTTAACGCAAGTAATATTTAAGAGACTTGGTAGATTAAGTAAGTAGGTATTTATTGTTTTTCTCATAGAGGGGGATGAAAAGTAAATACGTACCGTATACGTATAATTGA
Organism: Phthorimaea operculella; assembly: GCA_024500475.1. Taxonomy (NCBI): domain Eukaryota; kingdom Metazoa; phylum Arthropoda; class Insecta; order Lepidoptera; family Gelechiidae; genus Phthorimaea; species Phthorimaea operculella. The sequence continues at coordinate 1,556,159 of JANFCV010000049.1, forward strand.
ATCCCTCGCTTCACTTAGGATTCTACTTTAAAATCCCGAGCGTGGCGTGACGAGGCTTCATTCCGCACGTGATTCAATGTAGCGCCCTCACTTTAATCCCTTGTTTTAAAAACTACTATTTTCATTTCAGGCAGCTACAACGACGGCAAATACAGCCCGGGCTCAGTTTTCGCAGCCCGGTCTAACTTCCAGTACCGACCTCCAGTTCAACCCCAATACCAGCCAAATCAGTACCAACCCAACCCATACCAACCAGTCGTAACCACCCCTCGATACAGGTCCTTCTTCTAAATGCTTTGAGAGATGAACAAACGCTTTAGAATTTTGGCACATAAGGTCTAAGGCAGATCTAAACAATTTTCAATAAATAAAAACAACGTGTAAAAACCAAGTCTTTTTAGACAAAAATGGTAAACAAGCTGGACATCTTGCATTTTTGGCCCAAACATATAATATCATTGTTGACATCATGACGGACTTATTTTTTCCGAAAATGGCCGATCAGCTGGTTGATATATCATAAGAGGTCTGTTTTTGAAATATGTCAACATTGTTCCGTAGGGAAAGTTGTTCAGTTTTACGCATTAACCATCTGACTAAAATTTTGTCATCTCCAATAACGTTATTTCTCTGAAACCTTTCTAAAGATGAGGGACCAGTATCATCATCATCATCTTCCTGCCCTTATCCCAATTACTTGGGGTCGGCGCAACTCGTTTCGTTGAATAGAAAGTCGTGTTGCAAAAGGATTTGGCTGATGAGGGACCATTATAACCAGTGTTTAATATGTTAAAGTTCTAAAGAGTTCTGAATTTCCGATGTTTGTGAATTTTACAGCTCGGCGATTGCGATCCAATGTGCCATTGTTATGTACGTGTATTATTTAATTTTTATTGTATATATTTTGAAGCAAAAAGTAAAGTACCTACCAAGTATAGCTCAATTATTTTATTTAGCTCTTGCGTCCCAACCAGACATTCCAATCTTCCGCCCTTGGATGCATTCTTGGGAACTTAAGTCCAATTAGTCAGCTTAAACCATTACTTGGTTCAATAAAGATTCGTCTTAGCTGCGCTAGTGACGCTGGCTACATAATTTCATAGATTCTAAATGGCGGAAATTAGAACACAATATTTAAATACACCATGAATTGACCGCTGTTGGGTCTGGTTTTCTTTTTTAATCTGTGGCTCTAGCCTCTATAGTCGATTTTTTAATTGTTCACTAAAATTACAAATGCCAACAAAATAATGATACCAACTCCATATCACTAGTGACGTACTTCAGTTCGAATTTTAAGTTCAGGTGAGCTGATTCATTCAAATTTCATACTCAGGTCACTCACATTTATTTATTCATTCCCTACTAAATTTTTTGTCTCCTAATACAAAAATGTTGAAAATGTGTATCACTTAGTATGGGAGACCCGATTCTTTTATTTTGATATTTTAAAGAAAAGTTTCTAATAAATGTTATTCAAATTTGTGAGTAGAACACGCCTTTAAAAATATGGTAGGTACTTATATTGTAGCCCAATAAACTAAGTGATATAATTACTTCGAATAAGTATGTCGCTAGATGAATGATTGAATTGAATCTTTTTAGCACATCACTATTTATTTTTCCCAAAAAAGCGGGCACTTACCAAACGTCAATTTAGTGAATACAATTAAAAACGACTCGAGGCAGATAACCCGTTAGAAGTATGGTCTTTCAAATAGGCCATTTATGATAGCTGTCAAACCGATACTAATAGACATGTCAACCAAGAAAAATAAACCTTATGTCATAGCGTTTACATGATTTTCACAGCTGTCAAATATGGCCTACCTATTTGAACGGTCGTACTGTATAGTGTTGGACAATTTTCTGAAACGGCCCTAAGATAATTATTTGTCAAAAGTGACGATATCGGTTTCACAGCCTTTTACACTCTGCCTACCCCGCAAAGGATAAGGGTGTGATGCGTGTGTGACGTGTGTGAATTAAATAATGAAGTGAAAACTTATTTTATGGAGCTTAAAGTAACATCTCTTAAACTCCATTTATATTCGGTTTGAAGAACATTATTATTCTCATTATTTAAATTAAAAGGCGCTCGTAATCGTAATTATTGTGTGATAATTCTAAACATTATTACGGAAGTTCGAATTCCGTCGGTACAAATTACGTACAGACCTACTAACAAATAATAGGTAAACTAAGAAAGTATGTCTTATGTATATGGGTTATTATTACTCAGATGAATATCTACTAACAATCAATATTTATCAAGACACAATTTAGAAAATGGAAGTTTTCCAAAGGTATTATACCTACCTACGTGTGTTGTGTAACATGAGAAGTGTTTTATTTTATAGGTAATCATAGCTTCAATCTGTAGGTAAAGCATAGATTATTTATATAAGTCTATGAGGTAAAGAATTATGTAATTAATCAACCGAAACATTTTTTTAACAAAATCTATGAAGTCGTTTATGTAAAAACGCTTGGTAAAAACGCCTTGGTAAATGCTCTTAGCAAAAATGTAGTGGGGCCGGCTTAGATGGCTGTGTACCTAGTGCCGGCTTAGAATAATAATCTTAATATATAAAACTCAAAAAAGACTGACTGATCATCAACGCACAGCCTAAACTACTGGACCGATCAGGCTGTAATTTGGCATGCAGATAGCAATTATGATGCAACCATCCGCTAAGAAAGGATTTTTCGAAATTCAACCTCTAAAGGGGTTAAAAGGAATAAAAAGTTTGTATGAAACTTTTTATTCCTTCGATTTATTTGCTTCAAATTTTGTATATAGGTAGAACTTTAGAATTAATGAAGGACGTGTTTTTGATTTTTTCAATTAATAACCCCTGAGGGGGTAAGAAAGGGGATGAAAGTATTATATTTACGCGCAGGCCGCACCTTTGAAGCTACAGTTTTGAAATTTGGCACCCTTATTCTTAATGAACAGTTGATATTATTTTGATTTAGGAGTATTCGAAATTCATCCCCCGATGGGTTGACATAGGGGATGAAAATTACGCATTGTCGTAAAAACCAAACCCTTGGAGCTAGAAGCGTGAAATTTGGCATTTGTATTCTTTAAACAACGTAGGCATCCACTGAGAAAGGATTTTTTGAAATTCAACCCCTATGAGGGTAAAACGGGGGGTGAAAGTTGGTATGAAAATGTTTATTCCCTTGATATATTTGTTTCAAATTTCGTATTTAGAAAGAACTTTAAAAATAATGAATGACATGTTTAAGCATTTTTCAATTTTAAGCCCTGAGGGGTTGAGAAAGGGGATGAAAGTATTATATTTACGCGCGGGCCGCACATTTAAAGCAACAGTTTTGAAATTTGGCACACTTATTTTTAATAAACAGTTGATATTATTTTGATTAAGGAGTATTCAAAATTCATCCCCCAATAGGTTGACACAGGGGATGAAAATTACGCATTGTCGTAAAACGTGAAATGTGGCACGTGTATTCCTTAAGCAACGTAGATATCGATTAAAGTAGGATTTTTCGAAATTTAGCCCCTAAGGGGTGAACATGAGGGTTAAAATTTTTTATTCCTTTGACATATTTCTTCAAATTACGTATTTAGAAAGAACTCTTAAAATAACTAATTTCGTGTTTTTCTAACTTCCAATTTTTTACGCCAGAAGGAGAGGGAGAGCGAGAGGGAGAGGGAGAGGGAAAAGGAAGATGGAGAGGGAGAGGGAGAGGGAGAGGGAGAGGGAGAGGGAGAGGAGAGAGGAGAGGAGAGGGGAGAGGAGGGAGAGGGAGAGGGAGAGGGGAGAGGGAGAGGGAGGAGGGGAGAGGGAGAGGGAGGGAGAGGGAGAGGGAGAGGGAGAGGGAGAGGAGAGAGGGAGAGGGAGAGGGAGGGGAGAGGGAGGGAGGGAGGGGAGAGGGAGAGGAGAGGGAGAGGGAGAGGGAGAGAGAGGGAGAGGGGAGAGGGAGAGGGGAGGAGGGAGGGAGAGGGAGAGGAGAGGAGAGGGAGGAGGGGAGAGGGAGAGGAGAGGGAGAGGAGAGGGAGGGAGAGGAGAGGGGGAGAGGAGGAGAGAGGGAGAGGGAGGGAGAGGGAGAGCGAGAGAGGAGAGAGGAGAGGGAGAGCGAGAGCGAGAGCGAGAGCGAGAGCGAGAGCGAGAGCGAGAGCGAGAGCGAGAGGGAGAGGGAGAGGGAGGTTGCCCCAGTGCGCAACATCATCCGTCTTTTAGAATACTACATAACGTGTTTCAGCGTTTTATTTATATTCAATTCAACCCTAAAGGGAAAGGGGATAAGATGTTTGTATTTAAGTGCAACAAATCATACAGCGCAACATACTTAGGTATCTTTGTTATTTCTTATGAGTACGCGGGCGAAGCCGCGGGTTTAAGCTAGTATCATATAATATCATCAACATCTTTCCCGTGGGTTGTCGTAAGAAGCGACTTTGGGATTTGGGAGTTGATGTGTATTGCAATTTTAGGCGACAGGCTGACAACCTGTCACTATGGTGATACACAGTCTACTGAATGACTCTCAATCTTTTGTCAGACGTGGTGTAAATGGCCGTTTTTGCAACGCATCTGGATGTAGGCGTGATGTATGTATAAATTATAAAACTACGTAGTGCATTTGAGGTGAACAACACAGTAACGTCAGTTGCTGCGCTATTTTTGCGCTACGTAACGCATGCGTTAGGTTAGGACAATACAAATTTTTACCTTACTACCATACAAATACGGTAGGTATTATGAAAACAGTTTGACAGCCGCATCCGTCGACGCAGAGTTGTGCGATGGACAGCTTCGCGGGAAACCGTTTGACATACATAGTTTTTGCATGAAATTCGTAACGCATGCGTTACGCAACAAAAACGATGTATGTCAACCTATATCGATTTCGACTTTATTCATAATCTTTTCAAGTATCCTTTCTTTCGTATTTAGACCCATGTTCCGTTGGGAGAGTTGTTCAGTTTCATGAGTACCAACTTTGACCCTCTTTCGTCTTGTTAAGTCCGGTATAACATTTAATTACTTCCCTTCCCATTCAAAATTACTCCGCTGTACCTATCATCCTTCAAATTCATAAGACTGATAAGATAATAAGTAATGTGTGGACGACTTTTAATAGCCATAACTTTTATTTTTGCTTGTCTGGAAGATATTGCTACCAGTGCAATAAGGCCATTAATTGAACAGTTTTTGTAATATCTACTTAAACTATTTTTCTATTTTGTGCTATAAAGTATTATTGTATTGTATTTTTTTTCGTCTGCCAAAAATATGGTCCAGTTGTGCAGTGGTCGGGTGCATCTCATTGGCCCAAGATTACCTAACGATGCTCTTAATGGCGTCACACACGGTAGAGATACTATAATATTTTATCGTAAGGTGTCTAACTACTGGGTGAACTTTTACTAGTGACCGATGATAACGAAAACACGGGACCGGCTGGTGATAAAGAACAACTTTCCCCAAGGAACACGGGTCGAAAATGAAAAAAAAAATTGGATCTACAATCCTATCGTATCTAACTCAAATCAGCTAATCGACAATTTTGTATGGGAGGTTCAGTATTTTTTCATTTTTCGACCTTGTTCCTTGGGAAAGTTGTTGCTTATCACAAGCTGGTTCTGAGGTTTCGCTGGGTCACTAGTAAAATTTCACTCGAAGTATACCTACAGTGTGTTACCGACCGACAAGCGGGTTTTAATTCATATTGATGAATCTAGGCATTTTTACTATGGAGTGAAATCACGAATAGAATTGAGTTGTTCCATAAAAAAGTCTTATGCCTACCCAGGTAAAAGTATGGTACATCTGTTTTCTTTTTTCGTTATTTTGCATAACGCAAATAATGTATCACTAACGGCCAAGATATTATTGATTGATTGATTTGATCTCTCCGGCCGGTTTCGGCCATGGCGACCACTTCTACTCCTGATCAAGTCGGCGCTGATGCGCTCGCAGGTGGCTATTATTGCCTATTTTGGCAGTAAACTCCCGTGCACAGTGTGGGCACGTGAGTTTGCTATTGATATAATTGTAGTTAATGGCGGAGGGAGGACGGGCCTTCAGTTCATCGCGTTTAGCGTCAAGGTCTGCTTTACGCTGCTCCTCAAAGTCGCGGATTCGCCTCTTTACAAGACCGCGCCATTCTGGCCGTTGTGCTGCCAAAACCTCAAATTGAGGGGGTTCGATGTTGCATCTTTTCATGTGTCTCTTCTGAACATCTTTAAATCGGAGGAGTTGACCGCCATGCTTTCGCTTGCCCTCCTCTAGCTCAGAATAGAAGATGCGCTTCGCCTATCGCTCATCCGCCATCCGGGATACGTGACCGCACCACCGAAGCTGCTGACGCATTAAGTAGGCTTCAATGCCACCAACATTGGCTCGTTTTAGAACTTCGGTGTTTCGCACTCGGTCGGACCATCTGATCTTAATGATGGTGCGAAGGCATTTGAGGTGGAAGCGATCCAAAGTCGTATGTGGTGACGATACACACACCAGGTCTCGGAAGAGTACAAAAGGTTCAAATGGATATTCTCAGCCTGCCTATGGGAATGTCCCGGTACAGTTTATAAATTTCTTTTTAATTTTTTTTTACAATGTAAATCTTATATCGCTTGATATCTTAAGATACAGTAAGATGAAAATACTTATAGGTATATTATTTTCATCGTAGTAAAGTCAATCAATCCCTTCGAAATAAATTTAAACTTAAAGCTAAAGAGGATCATCAGTTGAATATATACCTACTTACCCCGTGACATTCACACAGTAATGGTTTACACAAGTTAAATCACACAGTAATGTTCACACAAGTTAAATAGCGAGCTATATTTCATCATAAAATAGTATAGTAACTTCACCCTATGTGACATCTTTAGTCAGTGGCGCGTCAATCGCGTAAACTACGGATTATTTTAAATTATTTATTAAGTTATTATAAAGGGTGTGAATTAATACGTTCCTTAATTTTAGGATAGGTATCTATAAAAGGAGGCGTAAAAATAAATTCGACAAATCCTAGTCGAAATATTGTTTTTATAAACAGTTCCTACCGACGACCGCGCGAGTAGAGCCCCTATTAGATCAGAAGGAACTCAAGAACGAATAAATTTTATTGTCGTAAAACATGACGTAGCAAATTGTATAAGATTTCAAGTTGTTTTGGATATTTTTCTCTTATATCTATCGTTTTCGATTAGAAAAATACTTTCCTAAAGCAAGAGTCTAGAACTCGGATAGTTTTGGGATGTTTATCTTCTTCCTCAAATCTATTTCAGAAATAAAAATATTAACCGTCCCAAGCTCTCTATAAAGGAAGCATTTATTGACTGGCATGCTTACTATGAATTCGAATGCAGGAATGTGCTGTATCCTGCTTGGCATCATCTCTCCAAACGGATGGCCAATCGTAGCTGGTTAAGGCTGTTGCTATGTGCGAGAAAGTGCCGTGCTCCGAAGTGTCAGTGGTCTAACCACGCACGCTACTGTTGACCATACGTTTCCACCAGGTCTACGACCCCCCAAAAACCTCATATATAAAAACACTAGAGCACATTTCCGCACACATTCCTTAGTAAAACGTTTCACCAAAGTCACGTACCGCTCGTCGCTAAAATGAAGCTGGTACGTTACGCCTCGGAAGGCACGGTTGAGAAGAGTGAAAGTTTCCAAAATTTGGATATTAGTTGTGATTGAAGTTGTTTGCGTCAACCCGCCTGCCAAGCGTGGCGAGTATGGCAATAACCCCCGAAAGGGGGAGGCCCATGTCCAGCAGTGGACTGTTGTGTCTGTAGTGTAGTGGATGTTATTTGATTTGTGTGTAGTGCAGTTGTTATGGGTTTCTCTAAAGTGTTTAGTGATTGATATTCATGTGTAGAAGGGTGCAAAATTGTGATTTGATAAATGTTCGCGTGGTGCCGGCTTAGAATAGCATCACCCCATATCTTTCCCGTGGGTATCCTAAGAAGCGACTAAGGGATTTGAGTTTTGATGTGTATTGTAATTTTAGGCAAGAAGCTGGCAACCTGTCTGATGAATGACTCTAAAAATTTTGTTAGACGTGGTGGTGTAAATGGCAGTTATTTACATCTGTTTACGCTCTGCCTACCCCGCAAGGGATAAAGGCGTAATATACTTACCTAAACATTTGTTTCAAAAATAAATAGAAAACAAAAGTTCCAGTTCAATTAATTCTATGTATACAACGTTACGTCCGTTTAATTGTGCGTTATTTTTGCGCAGCGCTATCGCAAGCGTTAGGAAAATACGATTTCCTTCTTATTTTCATACAAACACGGTTTAAATATGTCAAACGGTTTGACAAACGCATTTGTCAACATAGCGTTGTGCGATGCGCAGCGCTATCGGATGCGTCGTTATATAGGGTGTAATTTTATTAGTGGCGGATCCGTTAAGGGTGTGATCTGTCAATGAAACTAAACAACTTTCCCCAAGAAACATAGGTAGAAATATGAAAAATAAAAATTGGCCCTCCCATACAAATTCACCCGGCCGGCCAATACACTTAGTATGGGAAGACCAAAATTTTTCTTCGTATTTCGACCTATGTTCCTTGGGGAAAGTTGTTCAGTTTCATTGACAGATACTTACACCCTTAACGGATCCGCCACTAATAAAATTGCATCCTATATACTCGAGCGACAGAAAAAAGTTAAACAACCTAGCCATGTTTGTTTTGACAAAATAGCAAAATTGTAAGTAGGTTGTGTTATAAATAACGCCCGGCCGTTCGAATAAGCTATATTTTTCTTTGTTGACATATTATTACCTTGTAATTGTAGTATGGGTTTGTTAGCTGTTAATTAAACGGCCGTACTCAAAAGTTTACCTATCGTATACCTAGTATAAGGATTAGACTGAAGATATCGAAAATCAAAACAATTATCCTTGCAAACCAAATAAATGATCAGCAGGTCTCTCTCTCTCTCTTCGTGTGGGACACCGAATCGTTCAACGACCCGCGATGAACCCTGGTGTCAGAGTTTTTCAACCAGCCAATAATAGTAATGGTGATATTTTTCTAATTTCCAGTTAGCAATCATGGCAGCTACCTTGAGCCTCGCCTCAGCTGGTCAAGTCTTCAACCAGGTGCCTGCTGAAGTCTACCAGGCATTGGACTATCAGCAGCCTCAGGATCAGAATGGATGGCAGGCGATCGACGGAGGATACCAAGGTAAGGCCCTTGCTCCACAGGCGAAATGTACCGAAGACATGAGACCGAGACGTGTAACGTGCGACAACGTGAAGCTTGAAACCCTTTCCATAATATGAAACAGAACAATGGCAAACGGCTTGACAGACGTATCCGTCAGCGCAAAAATATCGCACAACGTTGCGTTGACAGAAGCATTTGTCAAACAAATTGACATAAACCATATTTGTATGAGATAATGAAAATAAGGTCCAAGTGCGTATTGTCCACTTTGTCCCAATGCATGAGTTACGTACGCAGCGCAAAAATAACGTCGAAACAGATGTTATCTGTGTAAAGCGCCTTAGATTAGATACAAAGTTCGGGACTATATTCATTATTATAAGGTTGCCTGTGCCACCGTTAAAAAGTTAATTATCTTTAACTTCATTTCAGGTCAACAGTTTGTCCAAACTGTTCAAGATCAACCCATTCAGCATCAACACATCCAAGTAGCACAGCCCCAACAATATCAAAGTCATCAACAACATCAAATCCAAAGTCAGCTCCAGCATCTACAGAGTCAACAAGAAAATCCACATTTTCAACACCAAGCTCAGCACGTTCAAATTCAGCCACAACATGTCCAAATTCAGCCACAACACGTCCAAGTTCAGCCACAACACGTCCAATTTGACCAAAATAGTCAAATTGGTCAAATAGATCACAGCCGCCAACAAAATCAATATAGCGGTGTGAATGAGCTAAACAGACAAGCAAGAATCCTGAGTTATCAGCATGACAGTGACGGGCACAACTACCAGTATGCTTTTGAAACTGAAAATGGTACCTAAATAATATTTTTTAAATTTTATATTCTTACCTTTTCTAATAATGATTAACCGACTAAATGACTCGCTTACCTACTCTTTATACATATTTCAAAATAAAAAATAAAGAAATCATACACAAGATATACAATTAACATAAAGTTGTACGAGAAAACATACACCTAAAGATCAATGTGCGGGCTCCCTTAGACCAGTCGGTCGCTCATGAAGTGTCGCTCCTCTGTGGGCAAAGTGTCGCTGGTCTCAAGGAATTCTGGTCCCTACTATTGACGAAACAAACACATTTTTAGTACTTACAAGGTGAATATAAATTATATGCTTTCAGGTATCAAAGCACAAGAAGTAGGCTCCAACGCTGGCGATGGTTCAAAGACTCAAGGAGCATACTCCTACACTGGAGATGATGGGAGGGTATACACTGTTACCTACACTGCTGATGAAAATGGCTTTCATCCTTCAGGGGAGCATCTGCCAACACCTCCACCTGTGCCTGAAGCGATTGCCAGGAGTGTTGAAAACAACTTACGAGATGAAGCCAATGGTGTTGTCGATGATGGTAAGTTTTAAGACTTAAATCTTGATATATAATCCTAAAACCTGATACAATTCTGATTATTTTAACTTGCCAGTTAAAATAATCGCTAAACTGTTCAGACGCAGAGCTTAAGATTGTAAAAGTATGTAAGTACAACAAAGGCTTCTCGCGAATCCGCACTGACTGGGGCTATAGTAAGAATCCAATTTTTTGTTATATTTCAGGGCAATATCACGAGCAACAACAACAAGAACAGTACACTTTGCAATCACAACAACATCAGCAGAAACAGGCACCTCCTCAAGGTCTGTTACAGCAAGTTCAACGACACAACTACGAACAAACTCAGCAGGCGAACAATGTAGCTGTCAAAGTTAAACAACAGAAGCAAGAAGCTTCACAACGTCATCAACAAAGACAACAGCAGCAGGAAGTTCGAGTACCGCATACAAAACAAGAAGAACCCCAGAAAGTGATTGTTCATCAAGTCCTGCAGCAACAAGAGCCTCAAATCGTTCACCAAACAGTGCAAGAACTTCAGCAGATACATCAACAACAACTCCTTCAACAACAGCTTCTTCAGCAACAGATTCAACAACAGCAACTTCCTCAAAAGATGTATCTAAGGTTCCAACGGCAGCAGAAGCCGGCTCGTCCTCAGACGCAGGTGACTGTGGTGAAGTCTGTCGAACCTCAAGCTGCAGTCCATGGCCAAGTGCAGTATGCCATTCCAGCATCAGCGCTTGCTACTTTGAGGGCTCTACGTACTGATGACTATGTAGGCCCAGCACCGGCTCCTGTGGCAGCTCCTGTCACTGAACATCAGTATTAGAAGGAAGAAAAGTATGGAGAAGATCAATTTACTAAATAAAACGGGTGTAAGGGTCAAACCTTCGATTTCCCGTAAGAGTATTTTTCAGAAGACGTAAAAATATTGTTACTTCCCGTTGTAAATGTAATCAGGTGATAGTGATTTTGTAAAGTGGGAAGTTTTTTACATCTCCTGATTTTTTTCTTATGGGAAGTTGTTCGGTTTCATAATCTTATCAGTATTCGGAGGGCTATCCCTGAATTTGTTAATTATTTATTATTGTTGTTTTAAATTATTTTAGTCTTAATCTTTGAAGATTGTGAAACTGGTTTAGATCTTACAATTATATAACTTTTGAAAGCAACTAAAAAGACTAATTTATGGTAATGAATTGATAAAACTGTTAATTTTGTGCTAATAAAATTGTTGATATAGATTATGGTTTTATTAAGTGACTCGTTTTGCAAATTTCGTGTGGTGCCGGATAAGAATAGCATCTCCCCATATCATTGCCGTGGGTGTCGTAAGAAGCGACTAAGGGGTTTAAGAATTGATGTGTATTGCAATTATAGGCGACGGGCTGGCAACTTTTCTCTGTGGTGATACATATGTCGAAGTCAATATGTAAGATTCTGACGTTTACATAATCACCCGTCCGTATACAGACGAAAAGCAGTATACAAATTGACGGCACGATATCCGGCAATATGACGGTGAAATAAACGTTGCTTAAAAGCCCACGTGGTGAGTATGGTAGGGTGACCATGATTAAGAAAAAAAAAATTATTTGTGTATTATTTACTTGAGTATCTTTCACGATCACATTTAAATTATTTTGATAGATATGTATAATCACAGCACGCTTTTTAATACTTATGTACATTATAATTTTAGTTGTGTTAATGATTGATCTGATATTTGTGCCAAAATAAAGACAATGTCATAATTATGTTAATCAATGTAGAGTGCGTTTCATCTTATAGTTCCTATGGCGTCATGTTGGTAGCATTGGAAATTTGTATGTATTATTAGAAAGCGCCAAAATATTACATACAAATTTCCAATGCTACCAACATGACGCCATAGGAACTAAGAGATGAAACGCACTATACAAATTATTGTTGGTACCTACTAAAATATTAGCCAACAAAATATTTGTCATATTAGTACTATTATTACTTAGAAATATTTGAATTGCTTAGGAACTATATTAGAGCTTAGGAACATAATTAGAATCATAGTATTAATATTTTGTCAGACTTAATATAAATATTAGTGACCAACTCGTCAAGGGAAAAAATAAAGGCACTTTTGAAAAGTCATAATTAAGTATACTTTTTAAGCAATAACACAGAATAGACAATAGTATGTAGTATAGTACTACATACAGAACGGACACTCACCCCCCCGCACCAGCGCCGCTTACCCGCCCCCGCCCGCGAAATGTCAAAAAATTAGTGAAGACTTAAGTGAACCAAAGTGCTAGGTATGGCGCTGGACTTGTTCACAGACCTAAGGTTTAGTAGGTCTGTGGACTTGTTGCATGTTCGTTTCATCCAAGAAGGTTTCATCGTAGTTTCTTGTATTAGACTGAAACGAAGGAGGTGCCATATTCATATCTATAAAAAAAGGCGCGAACATTGAACTGAGTTCGCCTTACAGTCTCGGATGGATATCTTTCATAATAAAATTAATGGAAAAATTTAAATTAGCAGCAACTAGGTAGTAGGTACGTACATTATTTATTTATTACATCCTCTTTGGTAGATACTGTACGTAGTCATCAGGTGTATCAAAACAAAACGAATGTCAACCCTGCACTCACACGCCTGTCGTTACGCACACATACACAAGTAAAAATGACAGTTGTCTATAACGAGCCCGTTGTATGGGAGTGTCCGAGGTGTGGCAATAATATGAGTTTTCGCAATAGGTCACTAGTAAAATTTCACCCTATATGTATATTAAATTTTGAGATCATGCAAAATCAACATTTTATAAGTATCTAAGTATTAAGAATTACAGTCTTTTTGTCATTATACCTTAAACATAACTTAGCACATGACACATTATCACAAAATAGCTTCGGCATATGCTAATAGTTGACGCACAGGTTCGACAAACCACTCTCTACCGAAACTTTTCGTACGTTCCTGAGGATCAGCCTAAGGTCAATAGTAAAATTTACCTACACTACTCAATAACCCTAATCATAAACGACTAGAGGCAGTGTAAGTAGTAGTACACGCACAGTGAACTGTGGAGCAAATTTATTATTGAAATATATTAAATACATACATATAAATGTATATTAAACATTTGTATTTAAACTGTCTCATGGTGGCAACTAGTGATCTTCTAAGTTACTAGTAGTCGCTTATAGGTACGTGGGATAAAGGAAAAATCTTCTAATAACATGGGTCAAAGAATAAAAAATAAAACTACGACACTCATACGCCAATAAGAGACATAATTTTTGTTTATAATTTTGACCCATGTTACTATGGTTTTCCTACTTACCTTTGAGTGACATTAATGCTATGACATAAGATCAATTTTTCTTTGTTGGTATGTTTCCTAGTATGGGTTTGACAGCTGTCAAATATGGCCTTTTCGGATGACGGTACTATATATTCTGTGATTGTACGCCATATTTATTGTTTGATTACAGCGCCACCGTGGCGGAATTCAGTACTAGTTCGTACATATTGCCGGGCATTATGCCATACGGCAAAATAATGTTTTTTTTGGCGGTACACATAATGTCGACGGTATACATACGTCAGATGGAAATATACAAACGGCTTTTCATTTGTAAACAAACGAGCTATTATGTAGAAGGCAGATTTTGACATAGTAACTTCGACACATACCTACACAGTCTTCTGAATGACTCTCAGACCTAGTCAGATGTGGTGTAAATGGCCGTTCTATACAGCCACTTACGCTCTACCTACCCCGAAAGGGACAGAAGCGTGATATATGTATGTAGCTTTGTAAATAATTAAACTACGATACGATAGGGAACAGTTGTTACCTACAAATAGTAAAAGAGCACTATATTTTTGCACAATTTGACCTGTTAGTCAAGTAGCCAAAGGAAAACTTTAGTATAGTCCAAAAATATTTTAGTGCTGGCAGATTTAGAAACAAAAAACTTTTCTTCATGGCCAGAGTTGAAACATAGGGGAGAGCGAGGCAAGACGGGGTGAGGGGCAAGACGGGGTACCGGGCAAAAAACGCTGTTATAATTGACTAATCACAGCCATTCAAGAGTTGTACAATGCGCCGTCATGACATTTATCAGTTGCCGGATTGCCGTGGTCTTAGATTACACAGTCAGCAAAATATTTCAAAAAAATTGATTTTTGGGCAAGCCCTTATCACATTTTCTTTTCTTTCCACTCGTGACTGTGATTGTTGAGTGAATGACAGATAGTGACATATATTTTTTCTAATTGCTTTATTTATACGCAAAAACGATAAATATTGAATTTGGCTTGCACTTTGAACCATTTTTTATTAATTGATTTTTCATTGATAAATTATACGTCGGGGCATGATGGGGTAAGCCGTATTAGGTCCATATAAAATAAAAGGGATACAACATATTTTTATTGCAATGAGGATGTATATACTGTTATTTCTGTCGAAAATGGGCATCTAACGGATGTACAGGCGTTTATGACGAACTATTTCACATTTGTGCATTTTGACATTCAAATTAAGTTCAGCTCATACATTATGCTAAATACCCAACCCCATCTTGCCCCGCTTACAGGAATACCATCTTACCCCCGGGGGGTACCCCGTCTTACCCGCACTATGGGGCAAGATGGGGCAAAGTGCATTTTTTTATATTTTGATTTTACGTCTAAGTTTACTTATGAATCTTCCTAAAATGATAAAAAAGTAATAGATATATTATTGAAGTTTCCCCACAAATTTAAAAACATTGATTAATATCAAAGTGTTGGGATTTGTGTGCCTTCAAACCTTAATCTCCCCGTCTTGCCCCGCCCTCCCCTAGTGCAATCGATTAGGCATAAAAATACAAACCAAAGTGTCCATAAAATGTCGTAAGGCTTATAGTTCCGGAGATATATGTTATTAAGTCTTTTTTTTGTTTACATATTATTTGGATTTTTTATTAAGGTTTGTATTTTTATGCTTCTTCTATCTTATGATAATGATGAAAATAAGTATGTATATTACCGATTGCGACATGTTTCAACCATAGTCTAATAAAACATGGTCTTACATTCCAGAGAAACACAAGCCTACGTCACTAGCATTGCCACTTCATTTCAATAAAATACGTTATGGGGTAAATTCAATCTCAGAATAATGAGTTAAAATATTTCTGAATAATTTAATAATTTAGATTTACGTGTGTATTAACTTGACCTTTACAACAACACTTAAATTGTATTAATTAGTTAACAGTATCTTATATGATTTACAAAAATAATCATAAGAGTGGGTAATTTTGGTAACCCACAAGCATGATGACGTCGGCTTGTGTTAGTCACGTGGTTCACGAGTCTCAGAATGAAATACCAGGCGGAGTATCTTATTATACCATGGTTTCAACTCTGGCCGTGAAAAAAGCTTTTTATTTTGTTTCAAGGTCACTCACTATGCCAACCATGCCGGTAGCTCTTTCTCAACTATCCTGAAATTAGCACTATCACGTTCTGGCAAACCGGTTTAGAAAAGGACAGAAGATGATCATGACTACAGTCCAGCAAAAAAGAGTAGAAATTAAATAAAACGGAACTTAAAATTTTTCGTACTAAATTGTTGCCATTCATTGTCAATGCTGCCATTTAATTTTGAAATTTCATACAAAGTGGCGCCCTCATTTTTTGTCTACTCATTTTTGCTGGACTGTAAGTAGTCTTATAACTTGACGCAAAATGCGCGTCATCTGTCAAAATAAGGCGACTGTTTGACTGAAAACAATAGTATAGTATCTAAATTGACTAGAAATGTCGTAAAGCCCATTGACATATTTAAACAATATAGGGCTTAGATATCTCCTACACATTTCTGGGCCTATTTGACAGAAAGTGCCAGTGCTATTTAAGGTAAAGAATAAGAGAATTTATTTCTAGAATTGCATAATGTTACACAGGTAAGGCTACTCGCCCACGTCCGATATTTGGTGTCCGTTTTTTTGTAGGAGAAAAATGGAACGTATTGATTGCAATGGTGTAACTACTGATGTGCCGTTCCCGGAAACATTCCCCAGCGTGGAAATATTCCCAGTAACGTTCCCGGGCACATTCCCAAAAGTGGAAATATATGGGAAAGTTATTTAAGAATCGTGTTAATCAATACGATATTTTATGAAATTGATCACATTTCTGTATGAATCATATTTACTATTTAAACACAGCAAATGATCAACGCGATTCTTAAATTCCCAATGTTACTGGAAAAATACCGGGAACATTCCCGGAAACTTTCCCAAGAATATTCCTGGGAAAATTAAAATATTTTTTATTTTCTTGGTTTTCATGTTTTTTGTGGGTGATTACCTGAGTGCTGAAGAGAAAATGAAAGAATAAATAAAACACAATAGAGATGAAATTATTTTAGTATAAAAATCACAGTAAAACAGCATAACTCACAAATCACAGTAATCTGAACAGGATGAAGTTAGGACTGCTGATGTAGACGCACTTGGAGTTGTTTGTGAGTGAGTTATACTATTTCAGAGGACTCTTCAACTATGTCAGAGGATTCTGTAACCATGTTAGAGGCCTCTGCAACTCTGCAACCACGTCAGAGGCATCTGCAACCAGGTAAGAGGATTCTGAAACCATGTCAGAGGTCTTTGGAAGCATATCAGAGTAACCATAACAGAGGCCTCTACACTGCAATCATATCAGAGGACTCTGCAACCATGTCAGAGGACTCTACAACAATTTCAGAGGACTCAGCAACCATGTCAGAGGACTCTGCAACTATGTCAGACGACTCTGAGGTCTTTTCAATCATGTCGGAGAACTCTGAAAGCATGTCAGAGGTCATTGCAACCATGTCAGAGGCCTCTGCAACCATATCATAGGACTCTGTAACCATGTCATAGGACTCTATAACCATGTCGGAGGCCTCTGCAACTATGTCAGCAGACTCTGAAAATATGTCAGAAGTCATTGTGACCATGTCCGAGTCCTTTCCAACCATGTTAGAGGCCTCTGCAACCATGTCAGAGGCCTCGGTACCGTTCCCTCACAGTACCGGTACCGTTACAGTACCCGGTCAATCGATTTACAATATTTAATTGAGCCAGCCAACACTAAGCGCGCAGAATGAGCCACCCTAAGGCGTGACGTCACAACATGAGCGCGCGTAATCTCAGAAATTTAAAATACGAGTAGGGCTAAAACTTCTCGTTTACATAAAATAGAAAGAAAGAAGAAAGAAAGAAATACTCTCCAATGCAATAGTAGTTTCTGCAACTGTCTTATAACAGAAGGCTTTAGGAAGCGAATAATAGTTTGATACAAGCATTCTAAAGCCTAATTATATGCACTTGCATACACTATTTTATCTACAAAACAAAACTATAAAATATAATTAAAACCTCTGCACTGCACTATGGCGATTGCAAGCCTATCAACTGAACCGCCAACTGCACGACTTTTGTACCCAAGTAACTTTTCGCCAAGCCTTTTGCCTTGCAGCCCGTGAAAAGAATGTTTTGTCCACATACATACATTACCATACATACAAGCATACATACATACATACCTATAGCCGTGGTGGCCATAAATAATAAGATTAGCTTGGTACGGGACTTCTTTTATTGAGCGTAGGAAACCCTAAAAATTATGGTACAGATTAGTAATTAGTTTTGATGGTGCGGTGATGATGATATGGTGAATATTTGATAGAAGATCATTACCTTGCGGGTTTCCTTGAACTAACACGACACAGTATATACAATTTTAAACAGAACTAGGTATCACAACGTAACCTTGAACCAACACGACACAGTATATACAATTTTAAACAGAACTAGGTATCACAACGTAACACCACACATATCAGGTATAAAATGAAAGCGGACTATTTGTACACTAAGAATAAATAAATATTAACAAATCTGGGGCTTCCAGTGTGGCTCCCAAGGATTGAATGCGTCAAAAAAGGCCAAGAACGGTGACGTTTCGGTGCCGTGTTCCAAATTTAAGTTATAAAATGATTCGAAAAAGGGAGATGTGAGGGTGGCTTAGGGAGGATGTCCATGCAGAGTTTGCACTCTGCTACATACCTACTCTCGAGGATCACTCTCGAGGCAGTCGGGCAAAAATCACTATTATCATATAACGAATGTTCCCGACTAAGGGAATATTCCCGGGCACATTGGAAACTTACTGGGAATATACCCATGGGGAAAATACTGGGAACGGGAATATTTCCAACGGCACATCACTAGGTGTAACGCCCACATCCTACAAATAGTAGGTCAGAAATAAAATCGGTGAATCTCGACCGATCCGATTGCCGGTGAAAAATGGAACACTCTGAAATGTATGCGTAAACGCACACTACTCACCGACAGTCGGCCGCATGCACTTGCTAGGGAAGGGCATATCTCGAGAGTCGCATTTCTCGTACACATCAATATGCAGCATCAACATATTTCAAATTATTATTTTCTAGTAAAGACTCTTTTGCAAATTCAGATTAGTTTCATAATAAAATCTTTTCAGTATGGTATCAAAACTGTAAACTTGACAAGAAGACATGAATTAAAAAGAAGAAAGGATAGGTAAGTTGAAGTGGTTAAATCACTTACCCGACTTCGGTTGTTTCAAAATTGTATTTTGCAATGGAAATCCGCAAGTTGAATTACATACCAAAATACATAATGTCACCGTAAAATTACAAACAACGGATTATAATCTATCTCGCTAAATTATAACCGGGTCGTTCAACGACACGAGGAACCCTGGTGTCAGAGTTTTGTAACTCTAGCGTCTAGATAATTAATAAGTTATAGAAAAATACTCTTAATCAAAGAATATTAATGGTTTTACGAGTATCACCCAGCCTGCGTCTCAAATAACCAAAAGTAAGAATTGCTCTTTCAGCTTCTATGCAAATAATTAAGAATGTTTTCATAGTTAGGACATATTCATAGGAAATGAACGTCGAGTTTTCGCCATTCAGAAGCAAAAGTTATTATATTTTTCGGCGTGGGTTTTCAATGTGCCGGATCCGCGGATCCGCCTTTTGAAGGTGAGGGTCACGCAAGGCTAAAAATAGCGCGAGATCCCGCGGGATTGCGGATCCCGCATTGCGGGATTGCAATCCCTAGACGTGCTACTAACAACAGTCAAAAAGACGGACGTGTGCTTTGAGTCGGTCACAAAATCGGACATAAGAATCGGAGGAAAAATCTGAGCGACTATCGGTCCTACAAAAAAACTGACGTGGGCGAGCAGCCTAAAGGAAAAAATGTAGTCGTTAGAAATGTCAAACATCAATTAGCAATACTTTGCATCACCCAGTGCGAGTTGACCGAGCTTGACCTTGCTAATCAATCTATGTATATCAATATACATAGTATAAAATGAAATAACTTTTTGGCTGTCTGTCGGGGAATTCGCTAAACTACGCAACGGATTTTGGTGCGGTTTTCTGAAATACAAAAAAAAAGCGGCCAAGAGCGTGTCAGACACGCTCACAAATAGGGTTTCGTAGTCAGTCAACTTTTCAATGTCTTTCAGCGTTACAAAGTTAATTTTGTTGCTCGTTTGTTTGCAGCTGTATGGTTACCAACCGCAAATTGAAAAACTTTAATATTTCCTTAATCTTAAGTGGTACAGCATTCGTTATTGTTTTTATGGTAACTTCATATTAAGAACTATATTCCATATTTTTTTCAAATTTTTAGCATGCATACTTTAGAAGTTACAGCTGGAACAAATTATAACTCAAAAACGCCTCTTTTAAAAACAAATATCTCGAGACAGAAACATTTTAGAGACTTTGTTTGAAAAAAACCTCCCCTTAGTTTTAAAAGACCTATTCAACGATACCCTACTCAATATTACAGGTGAAAAAAAAATTTTTTGTCCCCCCTTTCACATGTATGGGAAAGGGGTCCAAAAAACAATTAAAATATTTTTTTCTCAACATTTCTATATTTGGGTCAACACGATCTATCTTCACACCAAATTTGATGTCGATAACTCCAAAACTGACGAAGTTATGAGGGCGCGGCATACAGACAGACAGACAGACAGACAGACATGACGAAACTATAAGGGTTTCTAGTAGACTACGAAACCCTAAAAAGTGATTCAAGAGTAAGATTTATAGGTAAGTATGTACATGCCTAGGTATGACACATTGCGGGAAAATGAGTTGCAGCGGGTAAAACCGTTGACGGGCCGCTAGTATCAATATACCTAAATACATACTATTTGTGTTTCTCTGACATGGACGGACACCCCTAACTTCTCCTAAACCAAAGGATATTGAAGCGATTTTTAAAATAGTGATTCATAAGGAAGGTTTTTAATGCGTAGTAATTCTTCCCGGTATGTGTGTAATACATACCAGGAAGACCTCTTATTCCCACGAGAAAATGATAAGCAGCGGGTGCAACCGCTAGGCAGACGGCTAGTCTTTTCTTAAAGAAATGTACTTAGCTTAGCATGTCAGCGGCTCTTATTTTTATCTGATCTTGTCAGTCAGTTGTACAAACAGATACATCGTGTATTGCCTGCCTGTTGTGACATAAGCATGTATTTTGCAATCATTAACTGAATTAAGCATTGTTCATCGATCAACCCACGTGTCTGAGGTTTAATTGTAGAAATTACTACTACAGCTTCTTCTTCTTCGAGTGGGACACCAAGTCGTCTAACGACCCAAAGAACCCCGGTGTAATTTTTTTTCAACCGCCTACTACAAGTAGCAGGCCTCTGACATGGCTGGGTAACGACCGCCGTCTAAGTAATCATAGACAGCCACCGGGACCGAGGGCTTAACGTGCCCTCCGAAGCACGCAACTATCTTTCTTTCGGACAATCAAGTGGTTCAGCCTGCAATGTCCTAAACTGGCTGGGAGCAAATTCACAAAGTGATAAATATCAACTTTGTGAAGTGACCCACCGGGAATCGAACCCAGAACCTTCTGCGTCGAAGGTAGTCGCACCACATTGGCCACCACATGCGCCACATTGGCTGTCAAACTACTAGTACTTATAGTTATAGCAACAACAGTCCATTGTTGGAAGTGACCTTTGCCGTACTCATTTGTAGGTAGATATTCACAGGGAACGCTGCTGCCCAATCCCTGGATTCATCCATCGCCTTTCACCCCCGAAAAGTTCAGTGGCCGAATCACCTATCGATTTGTTAAAATATGACGTTCAAAGTCTTAGATACGGCATATGTTGGGTATATATCATTTATTTATTCAATTCATCTGCAAGTTTGATTTTTCGAGCCACCAAAAAAAGTGGTCTTCTGATGATAAATCAAGCGACGTTCTTTTTGTATAAATTTGATAATCTGGAAATAATTATTTAAGCCGAGTCTCACACGTATAGTTTCCGTTGCAGTGCTATTTTATTTATATATCTGCCAGATTCGTGCGAAAAGAAAACGCAATCTTTTTGGCTGCGCTGTTTCAACGCAAATTCCTGCGTCGTCGGTTTTTAGTTCCTATACAATTGACAGATGTCATATGCACTTGACAGACGCATCCGTTTACGCATTTTAATTGCTTATTTTCATTTAACATTTTTTTTTTATAAACTTTGGGTAAGCATTTGTCCGCAATCTAGCGACGATGCAGACGATGATGGAACATGCTCACCCAGATAATGCCTATTCACTCTCGCCTTGAAAAGGCCCAGGTTATAACGTTCCGGAAACAGATCCGCAGGCAGGGAGTTCCACTCCTTAGCAGTTCGCATTAAAAATGTAGAAGCGAAGCGCTTTGTGCGAATTTGCGGGATATCTACGATATAAGGGTGGAATGGTGGAATGATGACGGAGGTATCAGGTCATGGAGAGACTGTGCTAACTGTGTTAGCTTATTTTCATTTAAGATAGTATTACAATCTCCTTTCCAGGCGAGAAACAGACGTTATTTTTGCGATGCGCATCGCACAATAATGCGTCTGTCAAACCGACCAACCGTTTGGATTGGAAAAAGTACAAAATTCGCATTGTCGAAACCCTAAGTGCCTCGACACACTACGACCGAAATTCGACGCCTAAATAATTTCGGTCGTAGTGTGTCGAGGCAATTACAGTCCAGCAAAAAAGAATAGAAATTAAATAAAAAGGAACGGAAAATTTTTCATACTAAATTGTTGCCATTCATAGTCAATGTTGCCATTTAATTTTGAAATTTCATACAAAGTAACGCCCTCATTTTTTGTCTAGTCTTTTTTGCTGGACTGTACGCATGCTTTACGCAGCGCAAAAATAACGCACAAACGGACGTTACGTGTGTTTTGCGCATGAATCATTCTTATTAGTAATAGTTACTGCCTGTGATCAAACTATTGCAATACCTACCTACTTGTGTTGCACGCACTGTGACCTAGTGACATTCGCTCAAACCAAATAACGCCTTCGGGGGCAGTTATGATAAACAGATTAATATTAGTAGCTCGATGATATATTATAATAACAGTTTTATTTACATACAACTATATAATTTTTAAAACGTTTTCAAACCCCATTTTGTACATAAATAACTTTTTCATTTCTACGCATTTTCATAAGTAGGTAATTTAACTTTTTAGGATGTTAGGTACTTGTATTTTGACATTATTCTTTTGTATTTTATTTTTTATTGTAGGTATATAATAATAAATTTTATATTGTTAATTATATAATTTGTATCTTATAAAACCTAATAATTAAAAAAAACTTTTTAGGTAACGTTTTTAAGTAAATATTTTATCAATCCCAATGCTTGAATTAGGTACTTCACTATTAAGGCTTTTCATTTACCTACCTATACATCTGTTGCCTGTACCTGTCGATACATTCAGCAAGGACGCCATAATTTCGATATCCTCCGCCAACGAAATATCTTTCCTATTGTCTATTAGTCATGGCTAAATACCGATATAATCGACTGTCAGCGGCTGTCTAACATCCAAAGATGGCTACGCATTGTTAGATAAAAACTATTAGGTCAAGTTCAAATATTATACGGTGACCTTTTTCATGAAATGAACTACAGGTTCATACCTACTACCTACTTGAAATTCTTTTCCTAAACTGTATTTCATTATTATTATTATTACTATTAGTTACAAACATAGGTATGTAATAAAAACCAAAACCTGACTGCGGTAATTTCAAAGATTTATTTTGCGATAACAATCCGCCATCTTGAGTTTTGAATTTTTTATATAGCCAGTGTCACTTGTGCTTCTAAGACGAATCTTATGGAAATGTCCAAATCCACCTAGCCGTTTAGGCTATAACCCGTCGTGAAAACGCATTTCTTGATACATACATACCCTCGAAAAACATAACCCTCCTAATACAGACGGGTAAAAATGTTAGGCCATTGTGCGTTAATTTTGCGCTACGTTGCGCATGCGTTAGGACGATATGAATATCGCCCTTATTCTCATACAAATACGGTTAATCTCAAACAGATTGACAGACTATTGGGATTGTACAGCACTCACAGTGCTATATTATTCTCACAAGTGAAAATAAGAAATAGAAAAAATTACATACATCGACCGAGAATCGAACCCGGGCCGCATGGGTAAACGCCCCACTGTCGCTGTATCGTCGCTTGGAGACGAGCATCAAGAGATAGAAAATTTGGCATTCATCAACCGGTGCATCGATAGCTCAGTGGCAGAGCCGTGGGGCGTTTACCCATGCGGCCCGGGTTCGATTCCCGGTCGATGTATGACATTTTTCTATTTCTTATTTTCACTTGTGAGATTGACAGACGCATCCGTCGACGCAGCGTTGTGCGATGCGCAGCGCTAGCGGACGAGTATGTCAAACCGTTTCACATAAACTGTATTTGACCTCCCATAGAAAATTGCTTGGACAGCAGATTTTTTTGTATGAGAGGTATCTACAATATTATTTATAGGTACTTTAAACTTAGGCCCATAGGGAAAGTTGTTCAGTT
This sequence comes from Phthorimaea operculella, assembly GCA_024500475.1. Classification (NCBI taxonomy): domain Eukaryota; kingdom Metazoa; phylum Arthropoda; class Insecta; order Lepidoptera; family Gelechiidae; genus Phthorimaea; species Phthorimaea operculella. The sequence continues at coordinate 1,580,662 of JANFCV010000049.1, forward strand.
CAACTTATACCTACCTACTCAGTTATGTTTTGTGGTATTGCTGTGTGGTAGCGGATAAGAATATTGCCACCCATAGTCCACTTAGGGTGTTTCATATAAGGCGACGTAGGTGGATATCTGTCGACTGTGATCAACCGCATGGTGGCGGAGATAATTATCACCTAAAGTCGAATTTTTAATTCTAATCACTAAGATGACAGATGTTGACAAAATAATGATACCAACTCCAAATCAGTAGTGACGTACTTCAGTTCGAATTTTAAGTTCAGGTGAGTTGATTCATTCGAACCTCATACTCTCGTCACTCAGATTATTTATTGATTCCGTATTGTACAATTCCCGACGACAAGAAAGATGAGCTTCTGACCTAGGACTGGTGAGGTGAACCCATATAGTCGTGCTCATAATATCATTATGTTTATAATAATGTTTGTTTTTGTAATATCCTTATACCTAATAACGTAGATACTTTTTTCACGAGTTTGAAGTGCTAACGTAGAGATAGGTATTGCCCATGCGACAGCCGATGTGGCGAAGTGGTTAGTATGACTGCCGGCCACGCAGAAGATTCCAGGTTCAATTCCCGGTGGGGTCACTCACAAAGTTGATATTTATCACTTTGTGAATTTGTTCCCAGTCTGGTTAGGACTTTGCAGGCTGAACCACTTGATTGTCCACAAGTAAGATGGTTCCGTGCTTTGGATGGGCACGTTAAAGCCGTCGGTGCCGGTTGCTGTCTATGATAATTTAGACGGCGGTCGTGACACTACCATGTCAGGGGCATGTTGCTTGCATTGACATTGTCACCGCGGCACAATCCAAGCGAATGGTCTTTAAAGCGAACATGCAGAAATTATAAATGACTCCTCAATAATTTTCCGCATTTCGATCTGCAGTATCAAGTTTTCGTTCAACTTTGTCTATGACGTGTTTGACATCTATTTGCGTAAATATTTCGAACAGCATCTCTTATTAAGTTATGCAAATCATCTTATTAGTACACTTCTCATCAAAACCGTTCTCATTTCCTATGTGAACTATTATGATTTTTGTGCTTTACCTGATAGATTATTCAGTCCAACTGACAGTACCTCTAGAAACGCCTCCGTGATTGTAACGACGCGCTATATCGCGCTTGAAACTAGAGTCGAACATTTTAATAAAAAGTTTTTGAACAATATTATGTTTCAGTTTACACATTTTTATAAGTTTTTTTAATCAATTTTTTAATCAGACAATTTATTATACCTACATACTACCCGTTTCACAAAAGAAAGGGAATATAAATGGCGACAACTCTCATCAGAAACTTTTCTTCGAAATAAGAACAAAAAACAAATTTTAGGACTCTTCATACAAAAATGTTGAAAAATCTGTCACTTATTATGGGAAATTAAATTTTCCTTTCATATTTCTAAGAAAAGCTTTTCACAAATGTTATTCAGCTTTATGAGCCGAACACGCAACCTAAAATTATTGCACTTACCTATATAAATTTAACCGAATATGGGTACTTAGTGATTTTAGTACGGGAACGAACAAGTCACTGACTATGAGTTATTGAATTAACTCTTTTTAGTACATCACTATTTATTTTTCCCAAAAAAGCGGCCACCCACCAAACGTCAAATCAGTGAATAGAATTAAAAATTCGACTATACAAGAGCATTTCCAAAGAGGGTTGACGTCAGGCAGGAGGACGGTAATAAAACATTGCAAATTCCTTTTGCTATAATATTTTTTGTTCTTACTAAACATTTTGGGTCGATTCCAACTGATATACTTTTATATCAGGTATGTTTTGATCTTTTAATTCTACCAAACAATGCACCTAAACTTTATAACCTTGTTCAATAAAGGTCAATTATTTTTAACGAAGAATACTCTACATTTGTACTTTGTAGGTGACTGTAAGCTCGTCCGTCCTTGACTTTGTAAAAATGCTCACCAGGAAGTAATATTTAAAAATATATTAAAGTGATTCAAATAAATTATATCACCTTAATTGAAGCGAATCGAGCATTTAATTTTTTGAAGTGTATCATTTAGAAATCCGAATCAGAATCACCATGTATGTTCCGCGATTTTTTGTAGGTTCCGAGTTATATATTTTTAATTTCTTAATCGACTTTATGGGAAAAATCAACTTTAGAAAATATTTCTCTTTTTACCTCTTTTTCAGGGACCTTTGGGCAAATTTTTTTGTAGAACAATCTTTATATTTATAGTTTTCAGCATAGTTACTAAAAATAAAAATAAATCTGCCTATAATTACTCGTGTCAAGTTTTTCGTGGATTCATTTTGAATTTCTGATTGCTAATTTAGTTTTCTCTGAAGAATTAGCTTCCCCTGAGGCACAGGTGTAAAGGTACAAGGAGAGGTTACAAAAATTTTCGCCTGTAAAATGAAGCATCTTTGGGAAAGCGCATAGTAATATGAATATGACAATGGGCCCAAAACTAATCAAATTTCATGGTGCATAGAAATGAACTAATACCTTGTACACTTCGATACATCTGTGTGGCGTAACTCCTACATACATCGTCAAATCAACCTGCTTAAGGATCAACTTATGCTGGTTTTTGGAAAACTTGCAACTCCATCTAATGTTAATCACGACTAACCTTGTTATCATCGGGAGTCCGACAGGTTACCAGCGCCCGCCGGGAACTACGAGCGACCTGTCGGACTCCCGATGATGGTGCACTTAATGCACCGAAACATCGAGACTCTATAAGCCTCGACTTAAAGCAACAAGGTTAGTCGTGATTAACATAAAATATGAGTTATCCTTGTTCGTTTAATAATTTAATTGCAACTCCATCTACCGGGATAGTTTTTGCAACTAATTCCCAGCGACTAATTCATTCTTTGCAGATTGAATGTAGTCAAAGCGATGAAAACCCATGATTAGAACCGCGGTAGTCCAGTTGGTATTGGCGTCGGCAGTACAGATGCCGAAGGTCGCAGGTTCAAATACTACCTGCGGTGGAAAATTTTGCAAGTTTTCCTAAAATTGTATATCTAACACGAGAAGTGTTAATATTTTCTTTTGTTTGTACAACTATCACTCATAATTAAAACAACTTCAACGGATTTTAGTTGTATTTTATTTAGGATTGTAATTAACGGACCATGATCACGGACACTGCAAAGTGTCCGAAACGTCGGGTTAATTACAATCCTAAATAAAATACAACTAAAATCTTAACTTAACACTTCTCGTAATTAAAACAACTTCAACGGATTTTAGTTGTATTTTATTTAGGATTGTAATTAACGGACCATGATCACGGACACTGCAAAGTGTCCGAAACGTCGGGTTAATTACAATCCTAAATAAAATACAACTAAAATCCGTTGAAGTTGTTTTAATTACGAGAAGTGTTTTAAAATTTAGTATTCAATTATGCTGGTTTTTCTTAGTACTTTTATGAAAAACTAGTATAAGTTGGTCTTGAATGGGATGTAAAAATTAAATGTAAATATTTTAAGGGGCCCATGAAACTGAACCACTTTTCCCGAGGAAAATAGGTCAAAATATAAAAAAAAACGCACAACGCTGCCTCGACGGATGCGTCAAACAGTTTGACACTATCCATACTTGTTTGCAATTCGCTCGTCTGTGGCAAACTCCTATATAGGACTTTTGCCACAGACAAGCCTATCTATAAAAAATGGCGCCACAGAGGAGTGGATAATGTTGAAATTCGTATTTTCCTAATTAAAGATCGGACGTTACGCGTGTTTTTTGGCTTTATTTACAAAATCACGTTGATTTCATACCTACATCACTTCTGTACAGTCTCTCACGCTAAATCATGAATAATGCCATTTTTAAGAATTCTATTTTCTTGTGATTCATACCGACAAGCCGGACAGAAACTATGTTGTACGATTCAATAAATGTTGCTCTATCTATAAAAGTAACAATTATTGCTGTAAGATATTAAAGTCTGGAAAAAATCAAAACCTTACATTTTGGATTGTTCATGAGTGTGCGGGAGTGACTGTACCTAAACCTGTCTCATTTTAGTTTTTTCGTTTTTTTTTTTATACAGGATGTAAAGGACGGTTTACCGAAAACTATGCAGACATGATCAAATCTGATACATCTAATAGGCATCTAAAAGATTTTTGTTATATCTTTTATCTTTGAATTTTTTTTGTGTGGGACACCGAGTCGTTCAACGACCCGATGAACCCTGGTGTCAGAGTTTTTCAACCGCCTACTGCAAGTAGCAGGCCTCTGGCATGGTTGTGTAACGACCGCCATCATAGACAGCAACCGGGACCGACGGCTTAACGTGCCCATCCGAAGCACGGAACCATCTTACTTGCGGACAATCAGGTGGTTCAGCCTGCAATGTCCTAACCAGACTGGGAACAAATTCACAAAGTGATAAATATCAACTTTGTGAGTGACCCCACGGGGAATTGAACCCGGAACCCTTGCGTGGCAGGCAGGCATACTAACCACTGCGCCACATCGGCTGATCTTTGAATCAAATACCTTTTTCCTGTTTATCGTTTTACGCACACTTGGTGATAAATTCAAGTGGGGACGGGAGCGCCATACAACTGTTATACAGCGGCAAATGCAGCCAGTGGCCGTTCCAAGTAAGACAAACATTATCATAGACATAGTAGGGTCAGGTAGGCTACAGTGACTCGGATTTCTTCAATCAATAAAATTTTATAGAAAACTTTGAAGTATCAAACTCAAATTCATACCTAGGATGTATTGATTATTACTCTTTCGTTTCGCATTACCTTTTTTTTTTCAATAACACGACAATTAGGTCACCAGATATTTTTTTCTAGAAAAAAAAACTTGTGTCTCTGTGTACCTGTACGTGTCTACACTGACTCAACCCCTGTAGTACACAGTGACTCTGCAGTTTATATGGACTCGGCAACCCTGTCGTGCTAGTATAATATTTATTGAAATTATGCATTATAAACAAATTATAAGTACCTATTTGTTAAAGTATTCTTTTCATATCATTACTATTACCATAAGGAATATTTTACAATTGTCTGTTAATGTTTGTAAAAATAGATAGATGAGCCAGTACTGAATTTTAGAGTCACTGTGTACCACTTAAATTTGAGCCAGTGTAGACGCCGCCGTTATTTTGAAATAATTAGCCTACAAATATTACCAGACTTCTCTAAGAGCTAGCAAATGTAGCTTATTATCTAGTATATGAATACCGCTCATCATAATAATTACATTTCCCTAAATCTTTCAATCTTAACCAATAAAAATACATGTAGGATACCTTTAAAAGCATTTTTAGAGATGCAAAACCAATCGCACATTTTTTTCACAATTAAACCGCACTGGAGTGGACGGATTGTTGGTTTGTATGTGTTTTGTTGGAGCTACCATTAAGTTAAGAAACCGTCCTATTACGAAATAGTCAATGTACCCGCCTGAGTCCCCGATCCCTACTTGTACATAGGTATGTGCTTTTCTCTCAAAATATCGAAATTGTTGACCAAACCTTTTTATATCAGATCGACCGAATGTTCTAAATAATAATATGACAACTAAGTACCATCTGCGTCTGTACAAAGTTATTTACGCGCCGAAGTTCAAAAAATGAATTCATGCGTAGACTATTACAATTTTCGGCGACAGGCTCGCTAAAGTTACAATTTTTTTAAAGGGCTCTCAAATATTAAAATTTCTCACATGATGCGATGGCGACTGCAATTTTACGTCCGTTAACGCCCTGCCTACTCCGCAAGGGATACATGCGTGATGTGTGATAGTTTACAAGTCTATAATTTAATTACCTACCACTTTTATTCAAGCAATTCAGAATACCACAGTTGAGCTTTCCGCAAGTGAGATTCAAAAAATCCAACCTTAAAAAGGTTTTTTGTGTCAAAGTTATAATACGCAGTTTTTTTATGCCAAATGCCTACTAAAAAGATAATTTCTATTTTTTACCCACGACGGAACGGAGACGGTATATATGCGTTTTGTGTTTTATATTATAATTGTAAGAGATTAAGGTATACTTGGTTTTTCAAACGATATTTTGGTTAAATTTTTCACCATATGTGGGATTATAAGAATTGAAAAGAGAGCTTTTATCCCTTGACGAAAGCTTTCCCTTGATGGTCAGCAAACTCCAAAAAGCTAACTTTTTTCTTGTTGGTATTTCGCGGGACCTTCCGCTAATGATACAATTAACCAAATTTTAGATACCAAAATATCAGCCCGTAGGTAGACCTTTCGCAAAAAATATGAACTTCACTCTGAGAAAAGCAGCATCATTATCTAGGCATGTTGCAAGAGGCGTACTGCGTATATATAGGCAGGGTACAGACCTGCAGAGAACATTCGTGTACAGACCACCGAAGACACTAGTGACCATGAAACTGGTGAGTGTTTATCGATATATCGATGAAACATCGATGTCAGTTGTGCTCTAGGGTAGAGCAATTTTGTGTTTGTGTCGAACAGTGAGAGTGAATTCATCGATAACGTATATAGGGTGTATTTTTATTAGTGGCGGATCCGTTAAGGGTGTGTTCTGTCAATGAAACTGAACAACTTTCCCCAAGGAACATAGGTCGAAATATGAAAAAAAAAATTGACCCTCCCATACAAATTGACCCGGCCGGCCAACACACTTAGTATGGGAAGACCAAAATTTTTTTTCGCATTTGGACCTATCTTCCTTGGGGAAAGTTGTTCAGTTTCATTGACAGAACACACCCTTAACGGATCCGCCACTAATAAAAATACACCCTATAGATCGATTGAGCTAATATAATTTAGTAAGGTTCAAGTGTATCGTCCACATAAGTGATTTTAAGAACTGATGCTTTTAATTTTTTCCTGATAAGACAGTGGGTTCCCAGAAAACTGAACAACCTCACATAAGAAATTATTTCAGGTGACGTAAAAAAAAAATATCGAGCCCTCATACAAAATTCAGATCAGTGACTGTTTTTACTGTGGAAAGTCAATTTTTACCTCACCTGAAGTATTTTCTCATGGGAAGTTGTTCAGGTTCAAGGTCTGAGTATTGGTCATAGGTCTGAATGCACCCTATCAGTATTCAGATATTCAGCTGTCCCTTACACCCTGTATAGCCGGTGTTAACTATATTTCGGTTTTAGATATCCCACGATTCTTTTTTCTAGTTAACTTGTAATGTATCTCGTACGTCCGAAATTCTCACGGACAGCGCCCGGTTCCCACGGCGATTGACCAACCCCGGCATTGTCTGACGCTGTTCGTCCTTCAGACTCCGTGTCACCTTCTTGACCGTCTCCATCACTTACATCTGTTATACAGGGAGTAACAAAAAGGGTATAACAAGCCGAAAGGAGGTCGAGGTACTCATGAAACTGAACAACTGTCGCCATGGAACATGGGTCGAAATAAAAAAAAGAAAATTTAACCTCCAATAGTAAACTAATCAGCTGACCGGCGATTTAGTATGGGCGGTCCAAATTTTTTATCCATATTTCGTCCCAGACTCCATGAGGAAAGTTGTTCAGTTTCATTAGTACCTTCACCTGCTTTCGGCTTGTTGAGTAACCCTTTTTCTCACTCCCTGTACAGTCGATCTTGTGATATAAACTTCGAAGTCCAAATCAAAACAGTAGTCAATAAGTTATGATCAGAATTATTATTTTTAACAATCTTAATAAATGTAGCTTAACATTAATCGATCAAAATCTTGCAACGGTAATAGGCAACTATATTCAAAATGCAAATATGATCCATCTGCAACGCAATAAAAATATGGGCGTAACTGATATTTATAGTAAATATCAAAGTTATGATGGCCATACTGTACAACCAAATGAAGCAATGCTGTATCGATACGATCTTGAATTTTACAGATGCAATCTGCTTTACGTGTAGCATAAATGATGGAGCGGTGCGTTCAACTATCTCAAAATACAATGGTCTGGTCTATTCCACAGGTTCATCCTTTCTTTTATATTGCAACTAAGAAAAAATTACAAGGTTTTGATTCTATAGGAAAAAAGTTCTGGAAAACATTTGTTTACTTATTAAAATATTGTTAAATGCACAAAAAATCTCATCTGTTACTCATCTTCGGATAGTATTAATCCTGTAAATTTCTCCTACTACGAATATAATTATTTCAATTTAATTTAATAAGACAACCCAAATCAGTCAGTCAGCGCAACATGTTTTGTTAGAACACAAAGTTTAGTAGCAAAAGTATTTGGTGACGTTCTATGACCAATCACCTGCCTGATGTCAACCACCTTTGGGAAGCTATGCTAGGTGGTTTCACTGCCACCATGCGGTTTACCATAGTCGACAGGTATTCAGCCAAGGTCAAAAACTATACGTCGTCTTTTACGAAACATCGTGAGTGGACTAGGGGTGGCAGTATTCCAATCTGCCACCCCAGGATGGACAGTAATGGACACCCTAGGATGCCTTAATGGAAACGTAAGACCAATGGGTTCAGCCCAAGATCAAATCTCAATTAATGAGACGAGATAATTCACGATTATATTTATTTACAGCTCGTGATCTCAGCTATCCTCGGCGTGGCAGCCGCCGCCAGCTTCGGGGGTCCAGCCTACCCTGAGCAGTCGAACCGGCCCCAGGCTTCCTTCGAGAGGAACGCCAGGATTCTCGCCCTGGACTCCGACGTCAAGGAAGACCAGTTCAGATACAACTTCGAGACCGAGAACGGCATCAAGGCTGAGGAGCAGGGACGTGAGGTGAGTTTAATGTATAGACTAATCGTATGGGGTGATCCAACTGATGCCTGATTCCAGAATAGTCAAACACACTTGGACGAAGCAATACCACTATAATATAAAAGACTATTACAATAGTCGAAATGATAGCCGAAACTGTTTGATTTCACGCCCACTTGACTAGGTCAATCTATAGAGCACTAAATAGCACTAAATATGTTTAATTTTGTGAGTAGAACTTAAGAGATTTGTACTTTATTAAATGTAACCTTAAAAAAGGTGTAATATTGAATTGTTTTGTTTGAGAATAATTGATAATGATTGATATCACCATATCACTGCAGAAAGTCATTATCTATTTAAGAAAATTTCACGCTCTCTTGAGTCATGTGCAAATGAATTTTAAAATGAGGTCATACAGCTTAGCTTCCTACAAGACCTAACATCAAAAGCAACCTTCCAAAGGATGATCAAACAAAAGTATGTTAATACGACACCCACAAACATCCTACATACAACAAAAGGAATGTTTAATAAGATGACGTAAATAATTACTTACATGTTTGCGTAATACACTAAATTACATCAAACTTGAGCCTTTCTTCAAGGTAATACATAATTTCATTACTATCTTTATAAAATCTCACAGACACAAATGACAATAAAAAGTTGTCGAAAACAGTTAACTATAAGGAAAAGTAAAACTTGTGTCTTGTAGCAAAACAATGCAATGTTAAATGTTCTGAAACAACAATAAAATGGGAAATCTAAAGATGGCGTAAGTGTCGTGCACTCATTGACCTACTAGACTTAGACTAATTTAGAAATCTTGACAACGAGGGTTTGTGGTAAGTAGGATTTTCAGCTTAATACCTTATAATTATTACATAAAATTCTACCGCAACAAACCAGTATAACTAAAATTTGTAAATCACACAGGGTGTTAGAGACGGTGTAACGAAAACTTAGCTGGCATGATCAGACCATCAAACTAAACAACTTTAACTATGGAGCCAATGGTGGGAAACGAAAAAAAATTTCAGACCTCCCATACAAAATTCACGATCAGCTGACTGACTTTGTATTTTCGTTACACCGTCCCTAACACCCCGTATGTGAGGAACTGTCAACGTTGCTTTAATAAAAGAAATTTTAAAGTTGAATGATAGGCATTATTATATAGTATATATAGTATATAAAATTGTATTCATACAAAACCAGGCTTTTTATATTTTGGTATACCTATTGAGTGGTATTAGAAATCTGCTCAAGTTTTCACCAAATAATCAAGGTAGCTCGACAGAGCTCCAAGATCTTTTAGTTCAAATATCATTAAATCTGTTTTAAATATACCACATTCTAGCCGAGCCTAGCCCGACCTGATACCATCACTTGCAAAGGGCACCGGCCACCCGAAAGGTCAGGATACCACACCGTTAGTTGTGTAAACTAGTACTATCCACAACACTTCAAATAACCTAAGGGCTCAACCTTAGCTGGGAATTCTTTGTACCTGTATGAATCTAGAATTGACGATACAACAAGATCAAAATAAGTATCACATTCAAATCTATAGAGATTTTTGATAAATTTAGTTTTATTTCATTAATATTGGTCTAGTATTTCAAGCGGAATAGTCTGGTAAAATCTAAGGATGCTTTAAAAAATCGTGCCTCGTGACCGTGACGTCAACAAGCAAATGAAAAACTATAAAAAATCTAACTTCCCCGTACAAGTTTCCGGAATGCACGATTCATACGATCGCAGGTACGAACATTTTGAAAATGCGTAGTTAATTTTACAACTGGTAGCTAATACTGGACCGATTCTGATGAAATGAAAATTAAAATAATCAAAAAACACCATAGATTTTGATTGCGATACTTGTTGTGATCGTATCGTATCATCCATCGTGTTGGACCCTTAAAGGTACAACTTAAGGTGCTGCAGATACAACAGAATGTATGGGGACGTCGCTTAGAATTGATGGACCTTCTGTGCTATGCGTCACATCGTGTCTGATTGTCAGCTTTGAGTTATGGATTAATTAAATTGGGTACCTACTTTGAGTCAGAGTAGAATTTATCTACAATTGATACATATTCCTAACTATCATTTTCTTTTGCTATCACATTACAACTTTTATTAGAAACTTTACTTCGAAACAAGAAAAAAGAAAACATTTTGGACTCCCACACAATTGTTATGAAAAAGTTCGTCATATTTTGATAAAAGTAGGTACCTAGTTAAGTTTTGTGCATAGAACACGCCCTTAAATTTTTTGTTATTGATTAAAAAGTAACCCTACCTTATAATCTGCTTGAAAATGGACGGATTGCAATTGAAAATGAAGACCAAGAATTCACGAGCTAAGATAAACTTTTGATCGTATCATAATCTGGAGTGATAAATAACTATCATCAATAAAATGGCTCTACAATTTAAGCTAGCTAACATAATAATATAGATTTCTTCATCAGCTAGGCTAGGAGTTGGTAAAACGTTAAAGGTTAGTGTGTTGAAAAAAGTTTATTATTAGTTTATAATGCAGGTCAATTTTGACTTAGTTTATTTTAATTGATAAACAGTAGGGATTTTTAATAAATCGACCCTTCTGGCCTCAATTGGCGTAAATGACATTTTTGGGCAAAATGAGTTAAAAATGCAGTTTTGTTCAGTTTTTTTTTCTCTATCGATCTGTGTATTTGAAATTTCGATATCTCGAAAAAAATGTCTTTTACTACCACGGTTTTTTTGACCCAATTTTAAAAATATTTTAAAATTTTACCGTAAAAGACATTTCATTTACATAAATTTTGATAATGTGTCGTAAAAAACAAATTGCTTGTTAATGAAATGGCGTAAAATACATTTTCGCCCATCAATTATAAAATATGTCATTTACGACCCAAAAAAATGAAACAAAAATTCAAAAATATTAGTCGTAAATGCCGAATATAGGATTATTTGAAGAATCCATCGTAGAAGACAGGGCGTAAAACGCAATCGTAACCTAAAGATTACAAAACATTGTCGTTTACAACCCAATGAAACTTTAATCATAATCCAAAAAAACTGGCCAAGAGCGTGTCAGACACGCCCACAAATAGGGTTTCGTAGTCAACGTTTAAATATCAGGTTTTTCAGCATTACAAACTCAATTTGTTGCTGGTTTGTTAGCAGCAGTATGATGACCAACCGCAAATAGAAAAACTCAATTTTTTATAAAACCTTTGAGGGTACAATATCCGTTATAGTTTTCATTGTAACTTCAGATTGTAAGCTATATTCCATATTTATTTCAAATTTTTAGCGTTTATACTTTAGAAGTTACAGCTGGAACAAATTATGGGTCAAAAACGCCCTTTTTAAAAGCAAATATCTCGTGACAGAAACATTTTAGTGACTTTGTTTCAAAAAAACCTGACCTTAGTTTTAAAATACCTATTCAACGATACCCTACTCAATATTACAGAAGAAAAAAAAAATTTTGCCCCCCTTTCACTTGTATGGGACGGGGTCCAAAAAATATTTAAAATATTTTTTTCTTAACGTTTCTACATTTGGGTCAACACGGTCTATCTTCTCACCAAATTACATGTCGATAGCTCTAAAACTGACGAAGATATGAGGGCGCGGCATACAGACAGACAGACAGACAGACAGACAGACAGACAGACATGACGAAACTATAAGGGTTTCTAGTAGACTACGAAACCCTAAAAATGTGGTTCTTAAGGCAAAAACTGTTTTTCTGCGTGATATTATAATTCAATGTGAGCATTTCACAATACATCGCCTTTAGGTTTTCATTGCTTGTAACAAAATGCAACACTGATTTCATAGTATGTCTCATAGTCTAAGGCCGTAAAAGATTATTTCATGTGTCTAATTACAAAAATAGTCATTTACTTCTACGTCTTCTCAAGAAAAAATAATTCATTGCGTGACTTTTAAGTCGTAAATGTCAATTTTTATATGTTAAAGTTTTTTTTATAATCATTGCATTTAGACAGCTGTAAATGACAATCATTATTCATAAATACAAGTTTTTGTGATGTACGTAAATCTCAAAAGTATAAAGCACTTTTTACAAAAGAAGGAAAAAAAATTGAAATGTTAATTGAGATATCTTTTTAGCTATAATAATGCTTCTTTTATCAAAATTCTTGCCAGAAATCGCTTCAAAACCTCATTATTATTGCACAAGAGTAGAATACAGATTTAAGAAGTTAGCATGCATATACGCCCTAAAAAATTGTTATTGAATGTCATTTACTACCCAAAAAAATTTGTGAAAATTAACTGTTTATAAATAATTAGGTTGTAAAAGACAAGAAAACAACTAAACAGAGGATAAAATTAGTAGTAATAGCCTATTTAGTTGAACTGAAATGTCTCTTTTTATTCTAGATTAAGATACCTGTGTTTTATTTATGTGCACTTTTAATTATTTGCTTGCCAATTTGCCTAAAATAATTGTACTAGTAAATTATTTTTTGTTTGGTGTTCATTAAGTAAAAGGTGAACAATTCATCGTGTATTGTGTGTGAAATGAAACTATTTTGTAATTTATGAATCAATTACTTAATAATCAAAATGTAGGTGTCCATCTTTCATGCCATGAGCATTGAACAAGTAGGTTGGTACATAGCTTATGCCGGCATACAACAAGAAAGTAACCTGCTAAAACCTTCTAGAATCATTTATTTTATTAGTAACATAACGGGTACGTGGAAGTCTCATTTTCATAACAGGAGTGACTACTTAACTTTGGGACTAATTACATAATCTACCTATTATACCTTAAATTATAAAGAACAAAAGAAAAAGAAAAGATATCGAAGCAAATAATAAAATCACGAATAAAATTATTTTTGTTATTGAATTAGCCATTAAATTGAGCCTCAAGTACAGTTCATCATTTTCGACACTTTCCAATAATACATTTGAAACTTCTTTTGATTTTGGATCATTTGGATGTTGTAAATATTCAGTATGATGATGTCTAGCTAGGTATAGCTTGACTGTCACGAAGGTACTTCAAGCTGTGAATTTTGCAACTGCTGCTGGAATGACGGGGATTTACATCACTTCTTCTTTCATTACATTTCCATTGTTGTTTTTGGAGCATCTGGTCACAGGGATGATTTAAATTGTGAAGTCTCTAATTTATTTAATTCGAAACTTGCCACAAGTTTTCCTTCGTTTTCATATTTTTAACAGTCTCAGTCGAAAATGTTTTGTTGGCAATTTCATTCAAATTGGAAAATTCTGTATGTTCTATGATCTCCACTGTGTATGGTCAAAGTTTTTTTCGCGATGACTCAAAATATGTCAGCCACTGCGAAGGAGCCCAAACAGTTAGTTCTCTAATTTAGAGAATATAGATTTTGAGAGAATTTGAGTTAAAAGATGAAAACGAAGGAAATCCGAGTAGCATCTTTTGAAATAAATAAATTTGATACTGCAACAAATAAATACTCCATGATTCCAGATGCTTCAGAAACAATAATGGAAATGCATATTGATTACAAAGGTAAAGAAAATGGGAAAGGGAAGGGAAAAAGGAAGAAAATAAGGGAATCAAAACCGTCACGTCTGTACTAAAACAGATTACCTACTGATTTCAGTTGCAAACTTCAAGGACTTCAAGCGCCTATAAGGTAATCAAACTATACCTAATTGTTATTATAATGAATATTCACAACACCGAAATGAAGCTCAAGTTGTGGATGTATTATTGGAAAGTGACAAAGATGACGAAAGTGATCAGTTTAAGTATTTGAGGTTTAATTTATTGGATAATTCAATTATTTAGATATATTTTATAATTAAGGTTATTTTCTTGTTCATGCAGGCATAAGCTATGTATATACCTACCTGTTTAATGCTCGTGGTATGAGAAAAGGACAGATACATTTTAAATGATTCATAAATTACAAAATAGTTTTATTTGACACACAATACACAATGAATTATAAAACTTTTATTTAATAACACCTAAACTTATAACTATTTATAAGTGACATTATTTTAGGCTAATCGGCAAGCAAATTATTAAAAATCTACATAAATAACACACAGCTATCTTAACCTAGAATAAAAATAAAGACGTTAAAGTTCAACTAAATAGTCTTTTACGACTCATTTCATCGTCGGTTTAGTTGTTTTCTTGTCTTTTACTACCTAATTATTTATAAACAGTAAATTTCCACTCATTTTTTGGGTAGTAAATGACATTCAAAAACAATTTTTTGGGGCGTATATGCATGCTAACTTCTTAAATCTGCACTCTACTCCTGTGCAAACGTAATGAGGTTTTGAAGCAACTTTGGGCAAGTATTTTGATAAAAGAAGCATTATTATAGCTCAAAAGACAAAAAAGATTTCTCAATTTATATTTTTATTTTTTCGTTTTTTGGCTCTCCTGTAAAAAGTGCTAAATGTCATTTACGCCAATTGAGGCCAGAGGGGTCGAAATGTTCCTTGATGAGTTTAGTTAGAAAGAAGTAAAAAATGTAGGTATACGGGTTTTCCGTTATGTTATTAAGAATAACCAGTAGGTATATATTGTTTCTTTACAGTGCGGCCGTTCGAATAGCCCATATTTGACAGCTGCCAAAATCATGTTAATAACATCTAGGTACTTATTTATCTTTAGTGACGAACCCACATTCGAACGGCCGTATTTTAAGTGAAAAATACTCACATAGACACATTAATTTGACATCTTAATGAACGGAATGTCAAAATTACATGCGAATTCTTTTAACAAATATTAGGTATTTATTATCCAATATGAGGTCTTAAATTATCCATGTGAAATATCCTATATAATGAAATTACACATTCAGACAGCTAATTATAGTATGATTAACTGGCGCAAGAGATGACTTGATAAATGCAGCTTAAGTTAGGAAATTTTGACATCACTTATAAAGCTTAAGCAACTTAGTAGGTGGGTAACTTAATTTCATATTTAAATTACCTGCATATACATACATACCTATATAACGCCTAAATCCGTGTACGCGGTCATTTACGTCTGACAAAAAGAAAGTAATTTAGAAGACAGTGAATCTGTATATCACTATAGTGACCTGTTGTCAGCGTATAAAATGGAAAATTAATAATTTAGATTAGATACTTTGCATTAATAATTTTGAATGTATGCATAAGGATATTATAATACATGGTCTTTATCAATAAAAATGCTAATGCATGTGTACAATAATAAACATTAATACATTAGCACCTCATCATCAATTTCATTATATTTACAGCCTATAGCAATAGAGAGTTGCACTGAAATGGGGAGGAAAACTAAAAGCTTATTGTAGATTGCAGCAGACGTTATGTGCCTAAATGACTTAACGACAACCAATCGATGTACATCACTAAACTTTGACATTGACACATTTTCGACCGATCACAGAAAAAAAGCACACGCGAGAGTTTTATACCATTGAACATTTTACATCATTGAACCTTAAAAAATAGTTCTTTTTTTATCCTGTATAATTTTCCACCGGCATCTGTACTGCCGACGCCACTACCAACTGGGCTACCGCGGTTCTATCCTACTCGGCAAATAAAGCAAATAGATTTCCACTAACGAATCGATATTTTCTTCCAGGCCGACGGCATCGAAGCCCAGGGTGGTTATCAGTACACCGGCGACGATGGCCAGATCTACTCCGTAAGCTACGCCGCCGGCCAGAACGGGTTCCAGCCGCAGGGTGCCCACCTCCCCACCGCGCCCCCCACCCCCGAGGCCATCCTCAAGGCGCTGGAGCAGAACGCCGCTGACGAGGCTGCTGGCATCGTCGATGATGGTAAGGATGACATGCTTACAGAGTTCACGCCTTTATCTATCCCTTGTAGGCCAAGTATTCCCAAGGAGGGTTGACGTCTGGTAGGCAGCCGGTCGTAAAATTAAGCCAAATCCTTTGCAACACGATTTTGTGTTTAACAAAATGTGTTGCGCCGACCCCAAGTAATTGGGATAAGGGCAGGAAGATGATGATGTAGGCCGAAAACTTACAATACACATGAAACCCTCGAATTCTTTAGTCGCTTACGTATTCTGTGCCAGCATAAGACGGTAAGGATGACTAATAGATATCAAAGGATACTAAATACTACTCATAAAGAAGCGATACCTACTTCCACCCACCACCTCTCTGACATATTTGCGCCCTGCCCGAAAGCAGTCCCAAGCGGTCAAGTCGTAGACGGGTTGCGACCACACACGTGCATACACGCAGGTCTGTATACACTTATGCGCATGTACCTAGTCATGTTGATTACTTCTATGGGAGTGTCACCGCCCTGTTAATATACTCAAGATCGTAAGATGTTGAAAAGATTTGTTTAATGAGCAATGCTAGCTTCAAGAGCTTTAAAGCTTTAAGTGCCCGAAGGCACTTACGCCTTCTAAATCTATACAATACATTTTTTCAAACAATCTGTTAAAATTGCTTCAAACACAAATACTTGTCTGGATTCCCATATAAATTACACAAGTGTCCATATTGTATAGTTATGTTTTGTCTAAGATAATGTCATCAAAATAAACTTGTACATTAAACTTTATAGAACTAGCTATAAACAATCCCACACTTTGAGACCACGCCCTAACAAATTAACCTATAGGTCACACTAAAATCAAACCTTAGTTGAAATCGTGTAGACCTTACCGGATCTTTAGGAATTTATGGCATTTGTCTTGCAACATAATTGATAGATAACAGCAAAACATTTTATTTCACTCAGCAAGAAACAAATCAATGTACTTAGAACTTGTGAGGAAACATCGTCCAAGAAGATGATCCCAAATCAAATGGAGTCGGCCCAACATGTTTTGTAGAGCACTAAAACATTTGGCAAAAAGATTTGGCTGTATTTTATGACCGGCTGCCTGCCTGATGTCAACCCTCTTTAAAAATGCTATTGTAGGTGGTATCACCGCCACCATGCCGTCGACTATAGTCGACAGATATTCAGCCGATGTCAAAAACTAAATGTCACCTATAACGAAACAGCCTAGGTGGACTGGGTGTGGCAGTATTCTTAACCGCTACCACAATAAAGCAGAAAATCTAAGTAGTTACCTATTTTATATTAATTTTTTGTGATTGCTGACTTCTCAGGTGCGTGAGTGGTATATGCAAAGAATCAGCACGATCTGCGCTGATTATATGGAAGAAGGCATTAAGATAGATAAACTTAATAGCAATAATACAGTCGTAAACGACAATGACAGTTAGGGTCTTGTAGAACATATAATAGCCCTTGTTAACAATAGGTCAGTGAAGGGCGAAACTATACACAGTAATGCCAGTAGCAGAGATATATGTTGAATGCGTGAGATTTGTCATGAGAAGATTTACTGAATTGTTTGAGGATAGATTAGAATCAGGTGTTGAGGACTCAATATGAAACATAGAGCGAAGCTGGGATTGGAAGAGAATATACAAACATGCATACATACATATATAATGCCTATATCGCTTGCGGGTAGAAAAGAGAATAAAAAAGTTCTTGTAATTTAAGTAATGTCACAGGTAACAATTTCAATGTCTTCAGATATTTAAAGTTAATTTTAGATTAGGTAAAATGAATTTCTACTAAAATAGAAAGAACATTGTGCCCTATCATAGAATCCTTTAATAAAACAATCACAATTACATAATGCCATTACATCTCGTGTGTGATTATCACTGATATGACATGACATGATAGTTGTCAAATCTGTTTTAACTTAGGGCAATCAATGATCAACGATTAACATTTACAAATGTAACCGGACGGACGCAGGATGCAATGGAATAAAAAACGGCAAATCCAATCCATCAATCCAAGATCCAATATCAAGAACATTTCGATAGCGCGTTTCAATATCCTTGTGGCGCCATCTTTTGAATGACGACACAAATATAGTGTTGCACTACGAAATCGCCGCACTCCCAAACCGATTTCGAAAAAAAATCGGTCAATAAATCCTGCAACTGTACCTAAAATTGAACTCTGACCGGATCCTAGAAGGAAAACAATCGCGAAACATGACGAGTTCTCGTTCATTCCCAGCATTAAGAATGGAAGTGAGGGGTCATTGCAACACCGAAAAGGCCAGTGTAATGCTAGAGCAGGCTGCAATTTGACTCGTATCTCGATGTGAACATTCCGTCGCTTAAGGTTAAGGTTGATCTGTGTGGTCTAAACCCTCATTCTGCTAAGGCTCATAACGATGTAATTCAAAATTGGACCTCAATTGCGGAAGTCATCCAAGTTTGAATATGATAATCAAAGTTATTTTGTTGTAGGTTAATTAAATAATTACAAGGAGAGTTATGTTTTTCGAGAGTATGTATGTATGTTTGTATTTATGTATGTATCTATGTATGTATGTGGACAAGAAAATTTTTTTTTCACGGGCTACAGCCCAAACGGATAGTTGAATTTTGACATATGAGGTGTCGTAAGATTCGTCTTAGCAGCGCGAGTGACACTGGCTATAGTAAAGAATTATAGATTCAAGATGGCGGATTCTTACAGCAAAATACTACTTTAAAATTACCGCAGTCGGGTTTTTTTGTTTTAATATTTTTTTCTTATTCTCTGTTCTTACCCTTTTTTTAGGCGTTGTGATAGTTATAATTGTTTATTTGTTGACGAAACAAGCGTGGATGGTTACATACTCTATGTTTATTCAGAAACCAAAATTTAATATTTTTATTACAATTAAACAGTTTAAGATTTTAGGTGTATATTTAGGTTTTTTAATTAACAGGAGAACAATTTGTTATGAGAAAATATTTCAACAGAGCAGATTTAGCAAAATAATATTATTATGAAAGAAAGAAGTTTATTTCGGTCACACATACCTAGCACAACAACAATCAAAGAAAGTCAACAACTAAATTTAAAATTTTGAAAAATATTTAAGTTATTGCGCATATTTGCCGAAAATGAACCTCACTTTGGTATTATGGTTACCGAGCTAGTTATAAAGTGCGTATGATAATTTAGTAGAATCAGAGTGTTATGAATTTGAACTTTATAGATTGTGGAGTTCTTCTTTGTGTCTGGAAGGCAGGTGGTTATTACATCGTTAGAGTTTTGAAATCGACTATAATTTAAACGATGGATTTAAGCGCTTTTAATACCCTTACTGAACCTTGATCTTTAGAATCGTCTTATTTATAATATGAGGCAAAAAAATATTAATAGATCTACCAAACAACTTCCGGTAATGAATGGGAATTGGCAGAATACTTTGACAAACACTCATCACGCCTGTATCTCTTACGGAGTAGGCAAAGCGACAAAACCCGAAAAATATCGGCCGTTTTCTCCACCTCTGAAAAATATATGAGGCCCACTTTATAAAATATTGTGTAACAACTGCTTACCTACTAGCTAACCAACCATAAATTCCATCTTTCTCTTGTCCTACTAATAATATTATAAAGGCGGATGTTTGTGTGTGTGTTTGTTACGACATCACGCTAAAACCGCTGATTAGATTGACATGAAATTTTGCACAAATATAGAATAGAAGAGTATCTAGAATAACACATAGGCTACTTTTTACCACGGAAAATTGTCTTATTCCTACGGGATCACGCATATTCCAATATTTTTGCAAAGGTGGCGTGACTGACCCGATTCGCGTTTTAAACGTTTTCGCCGAAAACTAACAGCGACATCTCTTGGCGAGTAATGCTTTTTTCCCGCGGAATAATAGGTTGCAGCGGGTGAAACCGCTGACGGGCAGCGAGTTAATCATATATTTTTTATATTTTCCAGGTCAATACCACCCTGAGCAGCACGGAGGAGCAGCTGGCGGCTTCCAGCAGCAAGGCTTCAGGAGCCAGGCCTCAGCCGGGTTCAGACAGAACTACAAATACTAAACCGCCTATACCCCTTAGTAATATTTCATATTACCAGCTAGTTGAAAAAGATGTATAAGCAATCGATGATGATAAAATTGTCCTATAGGCAGCAAATCTTACCCATTTAAAGGATCAACTTTAAATGGTTTCCCTTAGTATTTGTTTGAAAAACCAGTGTAAGTGGTCCTTTAAACGAGTAGGTGCAAAGCTTGATTCTGATAAAGAAGGATCTTGATTTTCATTGTATACAAATTGGAAACAGAAACCACGAAGCCATACATTTATCATCATTGACCACATGTTGTCTACATAAAATAAAAATGAAATCACTAGTGTAATGATATTAGAAGTACCTGTGCCTAATTGTTAATATTATTATGTACCTATATACATAAAGAGGCTGATTATTCAAAAGGTTGTCAATCGAAAGGGAACAAAAATGCTTCAATGTTCCTGTCAATCTGATGATGACGAAAACTCTGCATAAATACTCAGTAACTTTAAGGCGCGAAAGACACAGAGAGGACGTGCGACGTGAGACGTCACATTACATCTGCTGTCAGACAAGTGATCGTCATCGACTGACGTCTGTTCATACGAACGGTTTCAAGCGTCGCGATGTCGCACGTCCCACGTCTCCGTCTCATGTCTTAGTTCTCACCTGTCGAAGTTGGTAGTATCAAATAATACTTTACCTTATTTTAGTCAAGTGTCAGTGATAATGTAGAGGAGAGTAATTTTATTTATTCTATGAATAAACATAATATGAAAAATAAACATTTTGTTTTTAATGATCCTATTACATTAGAACAATTATTACCTTTCTGTTAAAGTGCGCCGTTTCCCAAACAAAAGGTAGGTATAGGGGATTATTATTAATTTATTATATCTAAAAACTCAATGGAAATTCCCGTGTTTACGGATATAGGTAATATTTTCTAGTTTACATAAAATAGTAATATTATATTTTACCCATCAGATTTCCCTGTAAAAAGCTATTTGCTACTGCTGCTAAAAACACGTTTGATTTTATTGAGAAAAAAAAACAAACTTATTAATGTAAGTACAGAGACCTTGTTACGAACACCTCATCACGGATCACATTCTCCTTGCTCGTCATCTCAATGTTAGTAGATTGTGCAAATAAACAAAAAAATAGATTATAATGTCGACCTCGGCATTATAAAATTTGGAGCATTATTGGAGCGTGAAATTGAATTGCTATTGTCTTAAGTTCACACTTCATTTTAATAAAGGAAATACCTAGTAGGTAATCATGATAATTGAGTGATAGATATAAGAAGGTACGTACCTATACAGGGAGTAACAGAAAGGGTATAACAAGCCGAATGGAGGTCAAGGTACTCATGAAACTGAACAACTTTTCCCATGGGACATGGGTCGAAATATGAAAAAAAAATTTGGACCTCCCATACAAAATCGCCGATGAGCTAATTGATTTACTATGGGAGGCCCAAATTTTTTTGAAAATAATGTGTCAAATTTTATTTTTATTTTGGCGGTCTTACTGGCCAGCAATGGTCATTGACAATACAACCTCACAATTTTAGAAATAAATAGAATGATAGGTAATACCGGGAGTTGACCGGGAGTAACAAATACCTACGTTATTGTAAGTATAACAAGCCGAAAGGAGTTTCAGGTACGCTTGAAACTGAACTACTTTTCCCATAGAACATAGGTCAAATATGAAAAAAAATTGGACCTCCAATAGTAAATCTATTTCTTTCTAGCTATTTCTTATCTATTAGCAGATGGGCTAATTTGGAGGCTTGCTATGGACGCCAATTTAATTTTTTTTATTTTTTTTATTTTTTTTACTTATATTAAAATCGCTAGGTGGCTTATCTTGTATCTGTTACAGGATGTAAAAGAATCAACTGCAAATATTTTAAGGGGTCAACCAGCACATGAATCCGAACAACTTTCCTCAAGCAACATAAGTACATCAAAATATGAAAATATATTTGGACCTTCCATACAAAATAAACTAGCCGACCGAGTCAATTTGTATGGGAGGTCTAAGGTTTTGTTCATGTTCCTTGGGGAAAGTTGTTCAGTTTCATGGGCTGGTTCACCCCTTAATGTATTTGCAGTTATTTTTACAGTTGAGAAAATAGTAAAAAGGAGTTCGTTCGGGAGTTAACGAATGTTAAAGTTGTATATCGAAAGATACAAAAGTGCTAAAGTTTGACTCTTACGTAATGTTCGGTAAACAGTGTAGAAAAAGTTTACGCCGCAGCTTGGTAAAAATCATTGAAAAGAAAATGTAGATTGCGCTTTTCATATGCTCAGGTATAAGGCCTTTTCTTTGACAGCTAAAAACCTAGTACTAAATAGTTAGTAAAATCATTGATAGATAGCGCGAGCAAAAGTTTGCAAGATCGATATCAAACAAAAGTAGCGTTTTAATAATAGTATGGTCTATATTTTTTACATGCATTTTATTACTACCAAAACGTGTTTCATTGCTCGGAAAACTGACTTACTGATTTGATTGATAAGCATGACCTAAAATTTAGTTATCATAGATCATTTTAATGATCGTTAACAAAAAAGCCCAGTGGTCAGTCATTCATCGCCATCTATCGATAATTTAACTAACTATTAAGTATAAATTTTTACTTTTTAATAGGTGTCTAAAAAGGCCTTATCTACCTATTAGATACCAACTACAATGTTATTTCTTTGATCGGACCGTTTTATTAGACCTAAAATTCTAAGCATCTGCAACGCGCCATCTATATTTTCTTTTCAATAACATTATCCTGGACAGTTCCTCATTTGAACTGGTTATCTTGAATCTACAAGTTATAGTATTGGTGCTAGTATCAAATAGTACAGCGTAGAAATCATAGAGTGCGCGCGCATGTAATAAACATTTATAAAGATTAAGTAAGTGTTTTTTCCTTTAGCTTTTAGATTTAGTTTTTCATGGCGAACATAAACAAAGAAGAAAGTGATGTAGGCTTAGAATAGCTTTTCCTGCATGCCGCGGTGTTGTGACCGCCAGTTTAGGTGACAGGCTGACAACCTGTCAATAAAGTTATACTACGTGGTTTTTCTGAAACGACACTTACATATTTGTTATTTGTTAGACTTAGCGATAGCGACTGTATTTTAACGTCCTCTCTTTGCCAACCCCGTAAGGGATAAAGACGTGATTTGTGTAAGGAGATACCTATTATTTAACTGTGACCAGGATGTGTATGGGTAAGTCTACCTATCTTAAAAAATGGTTTCTAAAACGGACCCAGACAAATCTGTTAGGTTTTTTTGCCCATTAGCTATCAATAAATCATCATAATCAGACAGCCGATGTGGCGCAGTGGTTAGTATGCCTGCCTGCCACGCAAAAGTTCCGGGTTCAATTCCCGGTGGGGTCACTCACAAAGTTGATATTTGTCACTTTGTGAATTTGTTCCCAGTCTGGTTAGGACATTGCAGGCTGAACCACCTGATTGTCCGCAAGTAAGATGGTTCCGTGCTTCGGATGGGCACGTTAAGCCGTCGGTCCCGGTTGCTGTCTATGATGGCGGTCGTTACACAACCATATCAGAGGCCTGCTACTTGCAGTAGGCGGTTGAAAAAATCTGACACAAGGGTTCATCGGGTCGTTGAACGACTCGGTGTCCCACACGAAAAGAGAGAGATCATATCAGTAAGCGGTCAGTAGGTCCGATTAATGATAGGATACCTACTAGGATAAATAATATATTCAGTCGTAATTTTTTCAAAATTATTATTTTGCTTTGTGATGCCGTAAAATAAAACACGTTACGTCCGTTTGTGCGTTATTTTTGCGCAGTGCTACCGATCGGACGCGCTAGAAAAAGAAAATGAAAACTTTTATTCAATGTGGATAGCGAAACACACCAATCACCGCTTATTGATAGTCAATTTACATTATTGAGCAATTCCCAGCTTTACTTTTATCATACAATAGTAGTTTATGCAACGGTCTTATTATGGGAGGCTTTAGAATGTGAGTGTCTGTTTATTATGATAATAGTTTGACACGAGCATTCTAATGCCTAGTTATATGCAGTTGCATGTATACACTTTTTTATCTACACTTAGTAAAAAATATGAAAAATAATCTAACCTTCGCACTCCAATATAGCGATAGCAAGCAACAATACCACTAATTGATCGACTTTACTAAGTTACGAAAATTCAAATGGAGATTCACAAAAACTAAAAACTTTTAAAATTAAACAATGTTTTTAGGTAAATATTATTTATGTAAATGATTTTAAGCACAGAATTACTAATAAATAAGTTTCAATAATTTGAAGTGACGTCCCGACTTGGTGACATTTTTTCTCTTTTTTTTCACGTCATAATGCTGGCACAGGAAATAAAAAAGTGTTTCGATATCCCAAAAAGGTAGTGCGTAATGAAATATTCGTGTTATTTCTTAGAAAAGTGTGGCGTAAAGAAAATCCCACCCAAAACATAAATGTGAATGAAAGGCTGCCAAGTTCGATAATATTGGAATGCTTCGCCTATAAAAGAAGTGAGATCTAAATAAGTACCAAGTTCCATACACAGACCTCAGTTAAAAATAGTTACAGGAATGCACACTTGATTTTTCGCAGTTTGGAAATAAGAATCTACTTTCTGAAACTGCGGAAAATCAAGTGTGCATTCCTGTAACTATTTTTAACTGAGGTCTGTGTATGGAACTTGGTACTTATTTAGATCTCACTTCTTTTATAGGCGAAGCATTCCAATATTATCGAACTTGGCAGCCTTTCATTCACATTAAGTTTTGGGTGGGATTTCATTTATTTTTGTAAGGTTTATTTTCTTTTTTTCTTATGATTAAGTTAGGTAAGGAAATATCTCATTTATACTTTACTTTGACTAAATACAAACCTTCGTAACGAATTTTAGGTCGGTACGACGATTGGAAGATATAGATAATTTTTTTGTTTTAGTTCCTTAGGGGTATGAATTTACACCTTCATTATTTTTAAAACCGACTCACACTTGGCCATTTTCAGATTTTTTCCTTTCCTACCTCCATGCCAAATTTCAAGTCAATACGACCATTGGAAGTGGTCTAGGTTTTTGATGAGTGAGTCAGTCAGTGAGTGTATAGTAAAAATAGCGATTTTCTGACGTCAATATCTCAAGACCTACAATAGGTACATTGATGAAATTTTGTATTTTAGATAAGTAAGTAGATCTCGACAGATACTAGAAATTTCAAATGCGTAGATAAAATAGATTTTGAGTTATAGGTGGGTCGAACTTGGCCCGAAATGGTTCGTGTAATATAACCCACGGCCGGTGTGTCGCTTTTATTGCTCGAACTTGGCGGACACACTGCCGTGTGTCTAGATGATGACATCGATCAAATATTTTTTAAAGGCTGTATGCTGTAAAGCAGTTGCTCATAAAATTGCCTTCGAATTTGTAATAGGAACAAGATGGCTGATATTTATCGCTAAATAAAAAAAAGTTCTGTGAAAAATGTTTTTCTGTTTCAGGACTGTTTCATTTTTAGTTGTTATTTTTATGTCCTGTATATCATCATCATCTACCTATTTATGTAATTCTAGAAATAAATACATTTCAATTATTGTAAGGTTGCTTTATTTCTCCATATAATTATTTACAATTCAATATTATAGGTGTACCTAATAATATTATTATGTTAGTACATGTTAGTATGTGTAGCCAGAGTTGGAGTTGAAGCTGCTCTGATGACTACTGGCGCTGAACGATCCTGATGATGATGACGAGGATGATCCTGATCCCTTGTCTCCTGCATGGGCCCAAGAAGCCTCCGGGTGGTATTTGCCTGAAAAATATTAAAGTTAGTTTATAGTAGATAAATCCGTTATCATAGTGTCATGACAGCATAATTTATTTAAAACAAAATGATTCGCTATGAAACCAGCCTAAAAATGCGAGTACCTAGATAATCCATACAAGTAAGCCGTCGTAGCATAGATACTACTTCTTCTTCTTTTCGAGTGGGACGCCGAGTAGTCCAACGACCCGATGGTACGCCTGTGTAATTTTCGCACTAACCGTCATCAAAGATGCCAGCGGCCTCATCTTTGGCATTGGCAGCAAGAGCCACCAGGATCTCATCAGGAGTGGGAGGTGGCACCGGCAGATGAGCTCCCTGGGCCACGAAGCCTCCTTCTCCGGCAGTGAAGGTCACGGAGTAGGTGTTGCCATCGTCCCCTTTGTAGGAGAAGCCGCCCTGGGTGCCGCCTTGGGCAGTGTTGCCGGACTCCTCGGCTTTGATGCCGTTGGACGTCTCGTAGCTGTAGTGGAAGTTTCCTGGGGGCAAAGATTGGATTAGCTAGGTATTTCGAATTCCAAGGAAAAACTAGAAAAAAATACAAAAGCACCATAAAGTTATCATATCACTCAAGTATTTATGTATCAGAGCTTTGATCAAGCTAGCGGAAGCTAATGTGCCGGCCTAACGTATAATGTTTATAAACAATAAAAAATTGTAAGACCATCTTTGGGTAGAAGAAGATTTAGTCGCCCACCGCCCTGATGACAACAACTCGCTGCTACTTCAGTCTGCCCCCGACCATAACTGATGAAACTCAGTCGAAACGTCGGGTTTGAGTAAATCGCTTAGATACGTTGCCGGGTAAAGTAACTATTATGTAGCGCAATAGCTTGTACAAATTGTGATGAGTCTGTCCCTTTTTAACCGACTGCCTCAGAAGGAAGCTTATGTTTTTCGAAAGTATGTATGTATGAATGTGTTTGGACAGCAAATTCTTTTCATGGGCTAGCTCAAAAGGCTGGTCGAATTTCTACAATTAAGGTATTATGAGATTTGTTTCAGCATCGCGGGTGGCTTTTTCGTGCGACTATAGGTAAGGGATTTGTGAGTTAATGTGTATTGCGTATTCAGTCGACAGGCTGACAACCTGTCACTATGGTGACACACAGTCTTCTGAATGACTGTCAAACTTTTCTCAGACAGGGTGTAAAATGGTCGTTTTTACAGCCGTTCAGCAAGGAAAATTGTGACGGATGAAAAACGACTGCATGTATAGTCATGGTCCTTAGCAAAAAAATACTGTTTTGCCGGCACAGTTGATGCCGCTTTGCTCAGTGATACTAGGGACCATTGTGAATGATTCTATCCGAGGAAATGAAAAATCCATCCACTGGATTTCAAGATGGCGGACCTTCATTTTTTTGTATGGCACTAAAAAAATAATTCTTCTGGAGCCCATCGTGTGGGGTATCAAATGAAAGGGCTAGACGAGACAATTTCAAAAATATATCTTTTTAATACATTTCCATTGCCCTCTTAGAAAAAAAACAACTTACATTTTTAAAAGTAGTCAAAACATGCCAAGTTTGAGGTCCAGTAGGTACAAAATGGCTGACATACAGTTTCATAAAAGTATGCCAAATGATCCACCATATCCTTAATTCTAACGTGACAAAAGGAATTTTGAAAATAATAAGATTTAATGTATATTTTGCAATGGAAAGTAGATCATTGGGAACTGCGGTAGGTTAGTAAGAACTGCTTGTGCGCCTCCATACATGTTTAAGATGCAATTCTCATCATGATTGCTTTTACACTTAAAGCTAGATTATGATGTGCCCGATCATTTTGAATCTTCGGACACGATTGTGCCCCCGCCAAGTCGAGTAAAAAGTGGCTTTGCCGTACCATATTTCTCTTAAAGCAGTTTTGGCCAAAGTTAAGACCCCTTTAACGATATGTTGGATAAAAATAGAAATATTTAATTTAGCAGATATAGAAGCTAAATGGAGTAAAATACTTAAGTTTAAGAATAGAAAAAAAAACAATTAACTATGTGATTCTATGAGAATACACAGGATTACTATTTTAAATTTACAGCAAAACAGCTTTAATTGTAGAATCATGTTAGTGTTTAGTGTATAAACATGAAATACAATGATTCTAAAGTTATTTCGTACCGACGACTTCGTGGATTGCACAACGTTTCTGGTGGAGTGGCGGACTTGGCTGTCTTTAACAAAATATATCTTGCAAGTAGTAAGTATGTGATTATTTGTTTTTGCAATTATTTAATTTCGGTCGCTCAAATAGGCCATATTTGACAACTTACAGACATAAGGTTATTTATCTTTGATGATGTGTTTTTTTAGTATGGGCTGTCAAATATGGCCCATTGGAACGACCGTACTCGAAGTCAATATTTTATGTACGAAAACTCTATTTTTTTTGCGGTAGATGTACCTAATGAGTGGTGAGACTAGCTTTTTTTTTGAGTTGTGTTTTGATGGTATCTCATATCTTTACATAAGGCTTTTTTGATCTCATTTCATTCATATACCTAGGTACATGTAATCTGAAAGTGCTTTAGAAGTTTTATGGTCCGTCGAATGAGTAACAGATTTAAGGGAATTGAATGATTTTTTGAAATATTGAATGTTTATTTAATGACTGTTTGGGTCCTTAACACACAGGTTTCAAATGTTATCCAAAATATCGTTGTTTTGGGCGTCGAAATTGGCCTGAACTGTTCCGAGAGAAACAATTTTATTTTATTTTATAATTTATTGTAGGTACCTACACAAAAACAAAAACAGGACAAATACAAAAATAAAAACTGTACAGCAGGCACTACTTACTTCTAACATGAATTTTTCTTACAGGCCTACTAAACTGAGATAGCATTCATGAGTAGAGCAACATGGTACCTATGGCTTTTTACTCAACTTGGCGGGGGCACAACCGTACCCGCAGATTCAAAATGATCCGGCACATCATAATCTAGCTTTAAGTGTAAAAGCAATCATGAGAAGAATTACATCTTAATTATTTATGAAGGCGCACAAGCAGTTCTTACTAACCTACTGCAATTTCCAATGATCTACTTTCCATTGCAAAACATACATTAAATCTTATTAGTTTCAAAATTCCTTTCGTCAGGTTAGAGTTAAGGATATGGTGGTTCATTTGGCATACTTTTATGAAACTATATATCAGTCATTTTGTACCTACTGGACCTCTAACTTGGCATGTTTTAACTACTTTTAAAAATTTAACTTGGTTTTTTTCTAAGAGGCCAACTTAAATGTATTAAAACGATATATTTTTGAAATCGTCTCGTCTAGCCTTTTCATTTGATACCCCACACGATGGGCTCCAGAAGAATTATTTTTTTAGTGCCATACAAAAAAACAAAGGTCCGCCATCTTGAAATCCAGTGGATGGATTTTTCATTTCCTCGGATGGAATCATTCACAATGATCCCTAGTACCACTGAGCAAAGCGGCATCAACTGTGCCGGCAAAACAGCTTTCGGGTGATATTTGACCGTACCCGCTTAGACTAGTAGCTGAGATGAGAATGTTGCGATTGATGTGTGGTGTGACAAGGATGGATAAAATAAGGAATGAGTATATTAGAGGGAGTTTGAAAGTAGCGCCAGTGACAGAAAAAATGAGAGGGAACCGTTTATCTTGGTATGGGCATGTAATAAGGAGAGATGAAGAGCATGTAACAAAGAAAGTAATGAACATGAATGTGGATGGACGCAGAAGAAGAGGAAGGCCTAAAAAAGTTTGGATGGATTGGATAAAAGACGATATGAAAAATAAAGGCGTTGAGGATTTGACTGGTGATAGAGATGAATGAAAGAAAAAGACATGTTGCGCCGACCCCAAATAAATTGGGATAAGGGCAGGCAGATGATGATACCTACCTTTGTAAAATTGTATGTATGACAAACAAACCTACCATTTTCACTGACTTCCTGCTCCTGTTTAACCGCTACCGCATTTTTCTCCGCTTCCTGCTGAGGCCTCCTGTTACCAGTGTCGCCTGACCCCGCAGACCCTACGAAGCTCGAGGACTGGGAGCTCTGGAAGGACTGGCTCTGCTGGAAGCTGCTGGTCCCTCCTTGCGCTTGAGGGAGGTAGCTTCTTGAAGGTAGTTGAGCTGCTGAAGCCGCAGCGAGTATGGTGAAAAGGATTGCCTGAAAATGTTATTCATATTTGCAATACAGGTAACAATTTTAACGAATTGAGGTTGTATTTATTTCGGATTTTTAAATTATATCCAACGTTTTGATCACTTTTCAGTGCCGGGTCGTGGATAGGTACCTAGACGTAAGTTATTTGGAACTTCATTGATACAAATATGATTAAAGGGTTTGACAGATACGTCCGCTAACGTTGCGCATCACACAACGCTTCGTTAACAGATGCGTTTGTCAGACTGTTTAATTTAAAACGTATTCGCATGAGATTAATGGAAATTTGTATTTTCCTAGCGCTTGCATTACGCATTGCAAAAATAACGCAGAAACGAACGTTACGTGTGTTTCGCGCCTAAGGTCGGGCTCTACCTAGTAAGCATACAGATTCTTGTGGTCCCATTTATTGGGGTATTTGTTGCTTCTTCTTCTTCTTCGAGTGTGACACCAAGTCGTTCAACGACCTCATGAACACTGGTGTCAGAAGTTTTACAACCGCCTACTACAAATAGCAGGCCTTTGACATGGTTGTATAACGACTGCCGTCTAAGTAATCTGCTGCTTTGCTGTTTACAGCAACCGAATCCGGTCCAACGTGGCTTAAGAAGAACGAAACTATAGATACGTATTGTTTTTCAAACAATCAGGTGGGTTGGCCTGCAATGTTCTAAGCAGATTGGGAACAAAGTCTCTGTGAACGACCCACCGGAAATTGAGACCGGAACATTTTGCGTCGCAAGCAGTTGTACTATCACTGTGCCACATTGGCTGTCATCATTGGCGTCGCCAGGGTTCAAAGGGTCATTGGACAACTCGGTGTCCCACATGAGAGAGAGATAGAGAAAGACTGTGTTTCAGATTCTATTGTATTCATGCTTACCAATTTCATGGTCCTGACTTGAAAGCTGTACAAGCAAAACTGAAACCAAATACTGAACTGTGACATACGAATGCAAGATGCTACTTATATACGCTCCAAATACATTGACTTTGTATTAAAGTAGGATATAACCCGATTACGTTCGATGACACTGATATTAATATGGACCTTCAAATAATTAGGTGGTTTTAGGTCTACTTTCTATAAGGTAGCGTTATATTCGTGTACATAATAAATGATACGTAATTATTTTTACGTGCACCAACTATATAAAAATGCGATAAGTAGATTATTTTTAAAGGTCACTTGCACACCTTCAAAACTATTATGTACCTAGGGGTTCTCTCTTTTATATGGGACATCGAGGCATCCAACAACCTGATGAAACCTATTGTCATACATTATCAACCGCCTACTACAAGTTGCAGGCCTCTGATATGGTTTTAACAAAAGTAACGAACGACCGCCGTATTGACACAAACCGAGATTGACACATAGGCACTGCAGGAAACTATAACAACCCATAGTAGGTACAGATCACACTACAAAAGATTAATTTAATACAAAAGTGAATAACAGTACGGCCGCTCGAATAGACCATAAATGACAGCTGTCAAAATAATATTTATGCTAGAACATAAGGTCTACTTTTCTTTGATGACATGTCTTCTTTTAGTTTGTGTTTGACAGCCGTTAAATATGGCCTATTGGAACGGCCGTTCTAAAATGGAGCATCATGCGTAATACAGGTTTGTACAGAGCAAGCCAACGGCAAGAAAAATTTTTCGATATCCAAAATGGCTTCAGAAATAAATACTCGTATAGGTATCATTAAAAACTATACTTTTGCGGGGCCCACACGTAGATAGCCGCCGTTGCTACGCCATTTTAGCGCAACACTAACGGTATGCGTCTTTCAGATGCATACACATGTCGAATCCCCCATATTCCTAGCAGCGCTAGATGGCGCTAGTGACTGGCGAAGACTTCAATACATAGTATCAAGTAAAGTCCCTTCCCGTGTCCGTATGTATGTTTCCTTATATCTTTAAAACCCCTCAACGGATTTTGATGCAGTTTTTTTTAATATATAGAGTAAGTTAAGGGGCAGGTTTTTAAATATTCTTCACCTCAAATTTTAACCCCTAAAAGGGTAAAAAAGGGGTTAAAAGTTTGTATGAGAATCATGATTTTTAAATGCGATCTGTTTCAAAATTAGCAATTAGATCAAAGAGCTAAAAAAAATGCGTGTTTCAGGGATTTTCGATTTTTATCCCCTAAAGGGGTAAAAAAGGGGTTAACAGTTTGTATGGAAAATCATTATTTTTCAATGCGATCTGTTCCAAAATTTGAAATTAGATCAAACATAAAAAAAAGAAATACGTGTTTCAGGTATTTTCGATTTTTAACCCCCAAAGGGGGAAAAACGGGGTTAAAAGTTTTATAGAAAATCAATATTTTTAAAATTTGCGATTAGATGAAAAATCTAAAAAATATTAAATACGTGTTTTCGGTTTGCGTCCTCTAAAGGGGTAAAAAAAGGGGTTAAATGTTTGTATGGAAAATCATGTTTCAAAACTTGCAGTTAGATACAAACAGCTAAAAAATTGACGTACGTACGTGTCGAAAATTCCTGAAATTTTCGATTTTTACCCCTAAAGGGGATAAAAGATGGGTTGTAGCGGGTGAAACCTCTGACAGGCAGCTAGTTTAAAATATAAACATAAAATATGACTTTACCGTAGTTGGCTTTGCTATTTATTTAATCATTATTGGGGAGGAGGCTGGTTAGGCAAGGATAACAAGAGGTCTAAAATGATAACAGGAGGTCGAAAATGCTAAAAACAACAGCTGTCCGTAGGCTTGTTTTGTATAGAAATCGGGCATTCCGCAGGCGATTCAACCCTAGTCCCGGCAAGATGACAAATTGAGTGTAAAAAGTAATTCCTAAATAGAAAACAGGTCACGTCATCTGAATTTTTGTTAATTTCTTCGATTACTTTGACATTTTCTCTCTGCTGTATCGGATTAGTAATTGAGCTATGACAACCATGTTTCTGTCACAGATGGCTCATCATTTGATGTGTCTTAATGCGATAGCACTGCGTAACGCGTAACAATAAATAATAAATACCACAAAAACGGACCTTACGTGTGTTTTTTCCTAAGAGCATTGGCGGTTCGATTGTGTAGATCCCTTCTAAAAAGTTGGCGTACATTCATTGGGTCTGTACAAACCACATTTTAAATAGTTATCGTGATTGTCTTAACCTGTTCAAGGCCAGGTGAAGGGCAAATACTCGACCAAATTGCAGAGGCAACGTACTTTTGCTGTTAGACTTTTTGATTTTGCCGCACATTATACGAGCTTTTGTCCAATTTTTGGAAAACTTGCAAAATTTTAGGCTAGGATGGAACCGCGGTAGCCCAGTTGGTAGTGGCGCCGGCATCACAGATGGCGAAGGTCACAGATTCAGTTGTGGTGGAAGGTGGAAGGGTGGTCACAGATCCTGGGGTGGAAAATTTTCCGAGTATTCCGAAATATGTGTACCTAACACGGAAGTGTTTCGAATATGGTAGGTATTCAGCTTTTGTTCGACTATTATGAGACTACTTCTACAGTAGCCTCAAGAGTCCACTGCTGGACAAGGGCCTCCTCTATTGGTGGGTATTTCCCGTACCACGCGTGGCAGGCGGATGCAGCTGGGAAGCTTTGTAGATCGCTGCTGCTTAATCCCTGGATTCATCTTTTTTACGACACCCACGAGTGGAAATGGGGTGATGGTATTCTAAGCCAGCACCACTTGGCGAAAATAAGACGTGCCTTAATTACGACCTTTGTGCTCGTAACTTACCCAATGGTTATAAGTAATTTTGATGATATCTTAATCGCCTTAAATACTTGGTTAGGTTTTTAAAAGATAAAAAAGTTATTCAAAAATATGCGAACGAGAAGTTGAGTATAAAAATTGGAAAATGTGCGATTTTTTTGGTGATCGGGGTTTTAGCGCTGCGAAACGCATGAATTAGGGTAATTCGAATCTACCTTATTTTCATACCAAAACGGTTTATGTCAAACCAATGTCAAACAGTTTGATAAACGCATTCGCTTTCGCTGTGTATTGCACAATGCTGCGTTGACGGATGCAACTGTCAAACTGTAAAATAACCGTAGAAGAAATAAATATGAAACTATATTTAGGTAAACGAAGACGCTACCATTCGACTGACTCTTCACCACCCGTAAGTAAAATACAGATAAAAAATACACTTAAAAAATTGGAAAATTGGGCGAGAAACACACGTAACGTCTGTTCTTGTTCTGTTTTTAAATAAGACAAAACGTTTGTTTAATACTATTTTCAAACTTATTCCCATACAATTAATACATATTACTGCGTCGACGGATGCGTATGTCAAACCGTTTGACATAAACCGTGTTTGTATAGGTACAAAAAAGGTGGAATAGATAGATAGCGCTGCCACAAAATAAAGAGCGCAAGTCAATACTTACTTTGTGGCGCTGCGCACAAACGGACATAACGTGTGATTCTCGCCTCTTGACAATGTGCCATAGCCCGTATCTAAAGCAACGATTGGCGAGATCCATTAATCTTAGATTCTCGTTGTATATTATGAAAAAATATATTATGACGGACTTGAAAATTTGTTCTTCTAGTTGCTAAGACACGATTCTAATTAAGTTTTGATACTTTGATGTAGCTTAATGATGGGTGCCATCAAACAATCAATATACCTAGGCAAAAAAAGTTCAACGAAAAAAATCAACGACTTACCTATATCCGACTTTTTGTGTGATCAAAGCGATGTTACCGTCTGTGAGAATAAAAATATATGATATATAGCAATATGGAGATATTGAATTTGCATATTTTTGATTTTGGTCGTTTGTTTGAGAATAAGTACGATTTTGAATGGGGATTTGGAAATCATACGGAAATTTATGAATGAATAATCGTGATTACAAGCTTTTTAATATAGACTTATGATGGTACTTGTATGCGAATCAGCGAATTTCGTCAGCGAATTTCTATTACCTATTTGTTTTTACAAAATCTTTACGATTTGATAAATTTGACACTTTTTTCTTAAGTTTTCTCAAATGCAAGAGATAGAAATAGAAACCATAAGAGCAGAGGTGTGACAAAAATATTATTTAATTTTAATAATATGTCAAATAAACATACATTGATAAGGAGATGTGTCTTCAAATACTTACTAAGTCTAAATAAGTTCTTAGAATGAGTAATTCATGCGGCTACTTATTAATACTACTTCGTCATTGTAAAAATCATTCACGATTTTTTGATTGATTGACTTCAATAGATTCGAGAATCCGAAGGTATTTTTCTGTTGAGTGAGATTATTAAAAGATTTTTTTTTGCGGAACACACCTACACATTGAATGGCCTCGGATAGTCTAGCCATCAGTATAGTTAAATATGAGACCATTTAAGTGACTTAGTCTAAACCATTTGATCTCATATCTTAATTGTTTTAGGTCAAGTTCCTACATTATGGGTGCGTGAGCAATTTGCAAATAATAAAATACGTCACGTTACGAAATATACATTTATTTATAATTTGTTACAATATTATTACATGTTACATTTACCAGTTAGCGAAGACTCCTAGAAGCCTAGGGTCTAAGTTAAGTGGATTTCGAACACAATCACAAATGGCAGGATGTTGAACTAGAATGTTCTGAACTAGTAGTGGTAACCAGTTTCTTCGTCGAAGTCCTGAACAGGGATCTGCTGAGACTGGGAGCTAGGCTTGTTTTGACCTCTTTGGAGACTTTGCTGCTGGTTGTAATGGCCGAATTGACCCTGGCTACCGAAGCCGTTTTGTCCCTGGCTGCCGAAGCCGTTTTGTCCCTGGCTGCCGAAGCCATTTTGTCCCTGGCCGAACTGGTCCTGGCTGCCGAACTGGCCGGGTTGTCCTTGGGCACCGAACTGTCCTTGCTGTTGGTACTGGCCGTTGCGTTTGCCGGCTGAAAAAGAAAACAGAGATTTTTAAAAACCTGGAGTCTCATCATCAACCCCATCTTGATTATGGCGACACCTACAAGTGGCTGCGTGTAATCCACTTTCGGGGACCTCCTTTAAAATGTGTTGTTTGTTTTAAGGCCGTAGTTGCTGTACTTACATAAGGAAATATTGAAAACAATTAAAAATCACATTATCATCTTCGATTATGTATATGTTAGTTGATTTCCTATACGTATAAACTATTTTGGCGTCGTACTTCATCTTCGATTGTTTGAATATGACAATCTAAGATGTCATTGGTTTCCGGGCCGTATTGTCATATCTAAAATTCCGTTGTTCCATTTCATCGCTTACAGTACGGCCGTTTGAATAGTCCTTATTCGATAGCTGTCAAAATCATGTTAATGTTTTAGGTTATTTTTGTTTTATTTTTCTTTGTTGACATGTCTTTTACGATGGGTTTGACAGTTTTTAAAAATGCCCTACACGAACGGCCATACTTAAGGTATACTTATCAAACTTTTGTCGGACATGGTGTAAATGGCTGTTTTTACAGCCATTTACGATCTGCTTACCCCGCAAGGGATATATGCGTGATATTTATGTATGTATGCACGTGTGAAACACTGACATTGACCGTGAATGAGCAAAAATGATTGCATGTCATTTACTGTAGTTTAAAGTATCGACCAATAGCCGAATCGAATCGCTAATACGTGTTGAAGCTTACCCACTGATGATATTGTTTGCGGAAATGCTTGTATATTGACGTATGCAGTCTTTTGGTATTAGAAAAGGAAGTATTGTCGTCCCTGCCGTTTGGTTCCGGCTTAGAATATCATTACCTTATATCATTACCGTGGGTGTCGTAAGAAGCGACTAAGGGATTTGAGAGTTGATGTTTGTTGCAATTTTAAGCGATAGGCAGACAGCCTGTCACTATAGTGATATACAGTCTTCTGAATGACTCTCAAACTTCTGTCAGACGCAGTGTAAAATGACCCTATGACACAAGTGAGTACGTGAGACGCGCGTTGCATCGATCACGGCTTACGATCGCTTGTCTATTGCGCGTTGCCTCGCTCGTCTCTTCTTTGGAGCTTGCAAGTACAGTCTGTCTCAAACGTCCTGAGTAAAAAATGAGGGCGCCACTTTGAATGAAATTGCAAAATTACCTAAACGGCCACAATTTTTGTGAAAAAGTTTTAGTTCCATTTTATTTAACGTTAGGACTTCGACAAACTGTATATATGTGTGTATCTCGCCTAAACGAACTTACCAGATGCCTGGAAGGGCGGCAGGTATTTGTTGGAGGTAGCATCACCACCGTTGGGACCGGCCTGCAGCTTGGCGGGGGCGTTTCCATTCAGGTTGTTGCTGTCGCCGCCGAAGGGGGGTAGGTATTTGTTGGAGGTGGCATCGGTCAAGCGGCTGGGGGCACCACGGGCACCGAACTTGCCACCACCGTTTTGTCCACCGAAAGCAGCGTTCTGACCACCGAATCCACTGGCAGCGTCTTGTTCGTCGCCGGCTCCATCGTCATTAGGGCCACCGAATGGAGCCAGGTACTTGTTGGAAGTGGCTCCTCCGAAGCTGGCTCCTCGGGTGGCGGCCTCGAGGCCCTCCAGACGCGCGGCTGCGCTCACGGCGATCAGGGCGGAAATGATGAACTGTAATTCAAGATAGCTCTGGTCAAAATGAGGTGAAAATCTTACATGATATATCTGAATAGATTACATTTCCCAGTAGGGGAACGGTGCAGGCTAACAAAGATAAGAAGATGCTATAAGACGCAATATTCCATCACCTTATCAGGCTGGTCTGGTAGATGGGATAGGTGCATAGAGCTTTTTGTTAAAATAAGCTTTTGTGTAGCTTAATTCAACACTAACATGGAAAAGCGATATAAGATATTTGAAACTTGATATAAAATATCGTATATTGTGCCATCTGCGAAATCAAAAAACAACTGTTTGTTTGTTCTATGGTAGAGAGTTTTTTTTCGTGATATAGCAGATGATCCTGCAGCAAAAGCTGTTCATAAAGATGCCTCCTAGAATCATCAGTTTGAATAAATGCCCGCTTGCAAATAATACACTATAGGTATAGGTATGTTCCACCAAAACCTAAGAAACAATAGAAGAGATGAGATCACATTCCTAGTTACATAGATGACATTGTGCAAATCTCATTGACAACACTAGAATAATGGCTAAACGCACATGAAGATAGCCATGTAAGCAGATAACATACAGACAGACAATTAGACTAGCCTTGACCCAGTGGTTTACTCGGTCTAGGACCTAGTTTATTATAAAGGTTTTGTTTATTTTAATTTTATGGTCACACGCAGATAAGAATTTACTTAATTTTAAGATGATTACGTTGTTATTGTTAGAAATCTAAAATGTTGCACCAATAAATTGCTACATTTGTCACAGCATGAGCAGTCAATCTGTAAAGATTGTATTAGTCGCTGGTAATTAGTTGCAAAATCTATCCCAGCGTTAGTGACCAAGATGCACTTGCACTATTTCGTAGGTCAAGTCGGCAGTACAGATGCGGAAAGCCGCAGGTTCAATACCTGAATTTTTTTGTATGTTTTCCAATAATTCAAAGGGGATACGCTGTCAGTTTACTTGTTACCGTGTCTGATGCGGGCGCGCTGGATGATCTTTTTCTAGGTTAAGTGTAAAAGTGGTTGCTTAACATTTCAGTTTAGGTTTGGTTAATTGTAAATTGTCAAATTTGTTTATGTTGTACATAAATAAAAGTAGGCAGGTACATGACTAACTTTTAGATTTTACTGTTTTTTTTTTTGCCATCGATTTTTTTTTGGTCGAAAAGTTGTCAATGTCAGGATCAGTTAGTTTCCATTGGTAAATGCATAGTCGTGCCTGCTGTGATCGGAAGCTTTGAGTTTTCTTCCCTGTCGGGGAGGATAATAGAGGAATTCTAAATGCCTATAGGTTGAAATTTTACTAGTGACCGGCAGCGGAAATTCAGAACGGGCTGTTGATAAGCTTTTGCTAATTTATTAAAGCTACAGTAGTAGCTAAGTAAATGACTTGTCAAAATTAAAAGCTATCTACTACAAACAAATACTATTGTTCTAAATCAGCTATAGCTACAATAGTGCACTGCTGAATAGCTGCAACCTACTGCTAAAATTGGGCTGTTGAGCGCAGTGCAAGGTGTTGCTTTTCATTAAACACCTTAGTCGAGAAAAACATGTTACGTCCGTTCGTGTGTTATTTTTGCGCAGCGCTATCGCATGCGTCAGGAGATTGCGACTTTCCACTTTAATTCCATAAAAATAAGGTTTACGTCAAACGGTTTGACATCCTATAGCACTGCGATCACACGACGCTGCGTTAACGGATGTCAAATTGAACAGATTGACAATTTGCGTGTAGCTGTACCAAATGTAAAAAAAAACAACAGCAAATATTTTAGGGGCTGAACCAGCCCATGAAAGAACAGCTTTCACCAAGGAACATACATCGAAATATGAAAAAAATTGGACCCCATACAGAATATGCACCAGCTGAGCGAGTCAGTTTGTATGGGAAGACAAAATTTTTATTTTAATATTCCGACCTATGTTTCTTGGGGAAA
The DNA here is from genome assembly GCA_024500475.1 of Phthorimaea operculella. Classification (NCBI taxonomy): domain Eukaryota; kingdom Metazoa; phylum Arthropoda; class Insecta; order Lepidoptera; family Gelechiidae; genus Phthorimaea; species Phthorimaea operculella. The sequence goes on from JANFCV010000049.1 coordinate 1,620,786, forward strand.
GTAGTTCAGTTATATGGGTTGGTTCACTCCTTAAAATATTTGCATTTGATTTTTTTACACTATGTTTCAGAATAAGATCGACATTCGTATTGTGGTATCGCAAAAAATACGCACAAACGGAAGTTACGTGTGTTTATAGCCTTAGTTGTCTTTTGAACCGGTAAGAATGGGGTGATGCTATTCTAGGCCTGTTCTTGGCTTACCCTGGACATCGTGCACGAATCTTCCAGCAAGCAAGTCGCAAGCTGCTCCTGCATTGCCTTTCAAGGAAAGACAACACAGTTTTAGTATTATTAGTAAAGTAAATATTTGACAGCTGTCAAACCCATGCTAGAAGACATTTTAGCAAAAGAAAAATAAACCTTATGTCATAGCGTTAACATGATTTTAACAGCTGTCAAAAATAGCCTAAGTAAATATTTCTTATCAATGTTAGTAGATATTTCTAATTAGTTGATAAATACACATAAAATTAAGAGTTAAGGTAATCTTTTAGTAGTTTATTAAAATCAAATATGGGTTGATAATTTTTTTATTCTTTACGGCATGTACAGACCGTTAACAGCCCTTAAAATCAGCAGTTATACGATATAAAAGGTACTCTTTGGTTATACGTTAACTACGTCTGACAAATATTTGAAATTGGCATGTCACTATAGCGACAGGTTTCCAGCCTGTCATCGAGAATTGTAATACACAAGAATAGCAAACCCTAGGCGCCCTAGGTACAGTGCAGCAAAAAAAAGTAGACAAAAAATGAGGGCGCCACTTTGTATGAAATTTCAAAATTAAATGGCAACATTGGCTATGAATGGCAACAAATTTAGTATGGAAATTTTTTAGTTCCATTTTATTTAATTTCTACTCTTTTTTGCTGGACTGTACAGCAAAGTTTTCTCACAAATGTATTCCCCTGCTTTCTTTCCGAATAATGCATCTGCTATATTTTATTATTTTCTGAAAACAAATCATAAATTTTTCCTTCTTATAATTCTTTTTTGAAAATAAATATATAGGGTGTTCGGCAGAACGTTGAACATACGGAAAAGGGTGTTAATACTCGTGATTCTGAACAACTTTTACTATGGCGCTACCTGCGAATTCGCAAAAAAATATTTGAATTTTCCATAGAAAAATTCATACCTAGTCGGCAAAGATGTATGGAACACCTAAAATTTTTTATGCTAATTCGCATGTGGCCTCATAGTAAAAGTTGTTCAGAATCATGATTAGAAACACTCTTTTTCGTATGTCCAACGTTCTGCCTAACACCCTGTATAATGTGTAAAAAATCAACTGCAAATATTTTAAGGGGTGAACCAGCCCATGAAACTGAACAACTTTCCCAAAGGAACATGGGTCGAAATACGACAAAAAATTTTTGACCTCCCATACAAATTGACTCTGTCGGCTGGTACATTTTGTATGGAAGGTCCAATTTTTTTCTTCATATTTCGACCTATGTTCCTTGGGGAAAGTTGTTCAGTTTCATGGGCTGGTTCACCTCTTAAAATATTTGCAGTTGATTTTTTTACATCCTGTATACCTACACGGTTATTTTTTAGTCAGTGCGCAAACTTTGCAGGATGTTTCTACTCGTGATTCTAAACAACTTTTCCTATGGGGCCACCTGAAAAATCTAAAAAAAAAATTGGGTTTTCCATACATTTTTGCCGAGTAGGTATGAATTATTCTATGGAACATAGTAAAAGCTGTTCAGAATCACGAGTAGAAACACCCTGCAAAGTTTGCGCACTGACTAAAAAATAGCCGGTATAGCGGCATGCCTTTACAGTAGGCCTCAATGTAATAAAAAAAAATTAAAGCTCTAGGGACATGCATTATTTGGGAAGAAAGCATGTGAATACGTTTGTTTGAAATGGTGGAAAACAAGCATAATTCAGGTATTCTTTAACTTTTCTTAATCGCCTCTTACGGCACCCCTGTGATAGAAATGGGGTGGTTTGAGCCGGCATCACTCGGCGCCGACGGTTAGACTGCTTGAAAAGACGGTTGTCATAGCTCGATTCGACAAAGTGTCAAAATAACCGTAGAAAGAAACAAAAATCCGATGACGTGACATGTTTTCTATAGAAATTACTTGTCACACTCTATTTGACATCTCGCCAGGACTTGGGGCGAAAGGCCTGCGGAATTGATTTCCCAACAAAACAAGCCGGCGGAAAGCTGTCATTTTTCAACATTTTCAACATCCATATTTCTGCGGGAAAGCGACTGAAAGCACTAGTTGCAAATGATGTTTGAGCGTAAAGCTCTGGATGAGCTTTTTATACAAGTGGTAACAAAATATGTCACGATCCCGTCATGGGGTAAACCAACTCATGAAACTGAACAACTTTTACAAGAAAAAGGTGTTTTTAGGGTGTCGTACCCAAAGGGTGAAGGGTGAGGCTGAGATTTCGCTGTCTGTCCGTCTGTCACCGGGGTGTATCTCATAAATCGCAAGAGAGTTAAAAATTTCACAGATGCCGTATTGTGTTGCCGCTTTAATAACAAATTAGTTACCTACTAAAAAAATATAAAATAAAGATCAGCAATAAACAGCAGCCTGCTTGTAGTAGGCGGTTGAAAGACTCTGACACCAGGGTTCATCGGGTCGTTGAACGACTCGGTGTCCCACACGAAAAGAGAAGAGAGAGCAATAAAATTTTCTTAAATTAACCCGAGATAAATTTTTTGATGCCACTTCTCACTATCAATCAATCTTTCCAAAGTTGATGCCCGATGCTCTATGATCAACATTTACACATCTTTCTAGTTTTGGAAACTTATCTGTCATGAAAAGCCAGTATTTAAAACATAATTTTCATATTTCGAAGAACACTGAACCGAAAAACGCACTGGTTTACTGATATTTTTTTCTTCTTACGAGTGGGACACTGAGTCGTCCAATGACCCGATGAACCCAGTTGTCAGGGTTTATGGTTTCATTATGTCAGAACTTTATTATAGGTGCTAAGATACAACGTTCACCACAGATTTGTCCAAAACCGCCGATCACTCACAACTATAGACGATAAAAATAATTGTTCAAATTTACCAGTTTCATGTTGGATGCCGTGACTGTATGCCAAATGTATGGTGATATGCTGGCTTCGTCGCTGGGACTGGTGTGATGTGCTTGGCTCCTCGCCTGCGTATATATACCACGCTGATCCTAATCCAGATGGTCACGTAACTGACGTAAGATTATAATAATTCTTTATGAACGTTTCCATATTAAATGCACGGCTAGATAATTAAAAGATTCATTTTTTTTATCAACTACGTGTTCGACCTCACACGTCATATCAGGAGCATTCATTAACTTTGAACAAACGACCGCTGAAAAGGTATCGATTTGAATGCGTATGTAATTGAAATTTGCATGTATCGATAGATTTTTGACAAGGTTCAATTTGGCTGTCGAAAAAGAAATGAACTAAAATGATCAATGAATGATATTTCAACATTTAAAAAGCTTTTTTTTTCTTATAAGAGGAATAATTTAGTGTGTGTGTGACACACTGGTTTAGCCCTGCCTGTTGATGCAATTTCTGTCGTGTGAGAGGACTATAAGAAGTTTGATTGTGTTTTTTAATTATCTGCCAAATTAGTGTTTGAATTGGCTTTAAATTTGGAACGATCAATATTACCCCTTCATCCCGTATGGGGTAGGCAGAGAGTCAACGACAGTAAAAATACGGTCGTTACCGCCACGTCTATCGAATGTTTGAGGGCTGTTTCAGAAATATTGGTTTTACAGCTACTTGTCGCCAAAAATTTAAACACACGACTTGTATTATATTTATATGATGTGAAGTAAAGAAAATTGTATGTGATGTGATGATGTGATTATGATTAATGAGATATGACAACTTGCGAGAAGTCATATCAAAACAATAGGTACAGTACAACTAGTTCTTGTAAAATTCTACTCCCTGTTTCTTATTCGACAGACGTGGCGGTGACGAGCTTACTTTTACAGTCGTTGACTCTCTGCCTACCCCATAAGGGATGAAGGGGTCATTTGGTATGTAAGTTTGTATGATGCAAATTTATCGGTTCAAATTTAAAACCAATCCAAACACAAAGTCGGTAGGTAAATAAATACAATAGATAAACACATAGAATAAATACAATAAACACAATCGAATTTTGAAAATTCGTTTATGCTATGGTCACCTTAATATGGTGCTGGTTTAGAATAGCATCACCCCATATGTTTCGCATGGGTGTCGTAAAAAGCGACTAAGGGATTTGAGACTTGATGTGTATTAGCGCGACAGGCTGAAAACCTGTAACTATACACAGTCTTTTCAATGACTTTCAAATGTTTGTCAGAGGTGGTTTAAATAGTCAATTTTTAAAGCCGTTTACACTCTGCCTACCCCGCAAGGGATATAGGCGTGGTATATGTATGAATCTAATCAGTTGCGAACGACTGCGGCACCTTAAATTGTTTTCGGGCAAGTAATTATAAGAATTTGTTCGTATTTAAGTCGTGTTTAGCCACGCCTTAGGTGATTAAGGAATCATTGTTAACGTTAACTATTCATTATGATCTATAATATAACAATTCGGGGTGTAAAGGACGGTGTACCAAAAGCTTCACAGTCATCTCTCTCTCTTCGTGTGGGACACCGAGTCGTTCAACGACCCGATGAACCCTGGTGTCAGAGTTTGCAATTGATCAATTGTAATCAATTTCAGGTGACAGGGTGAAAACCTGTCACTAAAAGCACAAGTTAGGGAGACGGCGCGCGGGGCGCTTTTACAGATGATCCATTGTTGATTGATCCATCCAATAAATTATTTAAAATAGTTAGGTATGTAGCTTTCATATTATATATAAAACATGTAACGTGTAGGAAGGTAATTGTATAGATGCATCATCTATACCTAATTAATTACAACCATTTTAGGGGCGTGTTTTACTCACAAAACTGAAAAACTTTTATTAAGAACCTTTTCTTTAATACAGGGTGTTAGGGACGGTGTACCGAAAACTTTGCAGGCATGATCAGACCATCGAACTGAACAACTTTTACTATGGAGCCAATGGTGGGAAACGAAAAAAATTTTCCGGCCTCCCATACAAAATTCACGATCAGCTGACTGACTTTGTATGGGAGGTCGGAAAATTTTTTTCGTTTCCCACCATTGGCTCCATAGTAAAAGTTGTTCAGTTTCATGGTCTGAGCACGCCTGCAAAGTTTTCGTTACACCGTCCCTAACACCCCGTATATGAAAATAGTATGTCGGACAAAAATTTCTTGTAAAAGTTCTACAGTTGTTTGCGTAGGAACACGCTCTTATGATAGATATTTTGTACTCAATAAAATGTAACTAAAAGGACTTTCAAAACTAGAAGGTATTTAATGTTTGTTCACATCATAACTTGCATGGCTTTAGAGCGCTTAATACATTGTCGTGCTGGTTCAAAGTTTAAAACTACCTCGTAAACTTTAAAATTAACAAATTGTCATGACCTCCAATCAAATAGACATCAGGACATATGCGTATCCTATTAAATAGACATCTTTCTACATCCAGTTTTCGTATATGGTCGTACTAACATATCTGTAAATTTGTATATAAGGTGTAAAAAAATCAACTGCAAATATTTTAAGGGGTGAACCAGCCCATGAAACTGAACAACTTTCCCCAAGGAACATAGGTCGAAATATGAAAAAAAATTTGGACCTCCCATACAAATTGACTTGGTCGACCGGTACATTTTGTATGGGGGGACCAAAATTTTTTTTCACATTTCGACCTATGTTCCTTGGGGAAAGCTGTTCAGTTTCACGGGCTGGTTCACCCCTTAAAATATTTGCAGTTGATTTTTTTACAGTCTGTATTTTGTACCGTGTGGTTCCGGCGAAGAGAAGTATAGCATCATCCCATAACTTTCCCATGGGTGTCGTAAGAAGCGGCTAAGGTGAAAATCGATATGTATTGCAGTTTTAGGCGACAGGCATCCTGTCACAATGGTGATACCTACACAGGTACACCGTCTTCTGAAGGACTTTCAAACTTTTGTCAGACGTGGTGCAATGGTCGTTTTTTAAAACCGTTTATGCTCTGCCTCCCCCTCATGGGCTAAAGGCGTGATATATGTGTTGTTTATTTTTTTCCACAAAAGTAGGACGATTATGTTATTCTTCGAAAACTTTTGTCGCCCACCCATAGTAAAATTTCTTGCAAGAAAAAACTGATAGTAAAAACTTTTCGGTATCGAGTGGGCTCTAAATTATGCATGTGTCTTTTATAATTTTGAAATGTATTATACAGGGTGGGCCAAAAGAAGTCATCCCATAGGATGTGCCTCCCATTTTTTTATTAGTCATTGAAATTTACTTCTGTTCTCGGAACTCAATCTTTTGAAGATTTAAAATTTATGTGATTATGTTTTTAAAAAAGACATTGGTCAATTTGCCACCTCCTGAGTCAAATCAAAAATGGTCTCTGAAAACCTCCCTTCTCATGTTAGAATGGCCCCCATTTCTTTTTTATTAAGTTAAAATAAGTTTTGTTATCACTGAATAATCCTTCGAAGATGTGAACTTAATGCTGTTTAAAATAAAAAATAAAGAAAGCAGTTAGATGCCAACTCCAGACTTGATGCAAGTTGGTGAAAACCAATCCACAGAATTTGGTTTTTGAACCCATTGGTCAGATCTCCAGATCTGACAACGCTAGAATTCACCCAATGGTATTTTTGAAAGCTCAAGAATACAAATTACAGTTTATAAAACTTTCAAGTCCCTGAAGCCACCTCAAACGAAAAAAAAAAACATGGTCAGGAATGTATGGAAATTAGCGTGTTTAAAGTTAAAACGTACGGTAGAGATGGCAATTTCACTAATGTCTTTTTAGAAACATAATCACATAAATTTGGCATCTTCGAAAGATTGATTTCCGAAAACAGTAGTCGATTTTAATGTCTAATAAAAAAATGGGAGGTGATTCACATAGGGTGATTACTTTTGGCCCACCTTGTACTGAATATTTTATCTCATTCTCCATTTTTTGGAAATCTTTCACAATTTCACGGTAGGCAGGTTTTCAACTGACGACGCCTCTACCAACTGGGCTACTACCGCTCAATCTTAGCCTGCAAATTAAGCAAGTGTATCTCAGCCACTAACGCGTGGCATAGCAGGGCTCCATCTACTGGTACAGTTTTTTCATTCACATTCACACATGTGATATGCACCGTAGAGAATTAATTAACTCGCGTGTCAAATCTTATCATAAAAACTTGTGAAATGTTTTTGACAGAAAGGTGTATTAATTTGACAAGCCCAGAAAAGAAAAAAGATCTAAAGGCATGGCGGCAATATGGCTCTGTCCGCACAGCTTATTTAATTCGCGTACCATGATATTTTTCTCGTGCCATATTTTATTTTGTATGAAAAAACAAGTGATATTTTCATAAAATCGCTGTGCGTATAGAGCCTAATCAAAAGTTATGTGGCGAGTAAAATTTTAATGAATCCAACATGTTTTTAATGTAATTTTAATAAACCCCTAAAACAGACAGAAATATCTTAAAATTGCTCTTCTGTAAAGTTACCAAAACAGAGTTACAATGTTTTTCTCATCGGGTTTTGCCATAGAATTAATTAGGTACCTATTTAAATACTATAACAATGTACTAACATATACAGACATTACCTCTTGTCGACGTTGCAACAAATATTTGTATTCGCAAAATATTAAAATATTTATGCTATAATCTAAATAATAGTTTTGTGTTTTAAAGGGACGTTCCAAATTATTGAGCTTCATTGGTTTAGAAGGGCATGCATCAAAATATTAACTAGTTTTCTGACCTGATGCGGATAGGACCAAAATAAAATTTATCTACACTCATTTCGTAATATTCGTTTTACGAATTAAAGCAGGTACCTAATGAACTGCATTAAGAAATATGCAGTCTTAAAAAATAATACCCATACTAAAATTTGAATCGTAATGGAACGTAATGTCTAGTATTTAAAAAAAAATGAAACGAATATGCCACTTTTTTATTTCCTGAGTCAACAGTAAGTCAAATAAAGAAAAACAAATGTTACCCGGGCGGGACGACGTGGGGACGACACTTGAAATTATGAGGACTTATTTATTATTACATCTTTGCTTCAAATAATTATTGAATTAAAATTTATCGATAAATGCTTTTTAAATTTAACAGTTGTTCAGTTTTTATGAGCCTCCATTTTAACGTTTAGTTAAAAAGTTACTTATGTACAAAAGTCGTTCAGTTGGTGGTTAAGTAGATAGGCTTACAATCGCCATAGTGCAGTGCGGAGGTTTGAATTATTTTTCATAGTTTTTCTTGTAGAGTGTAGATAAAATTTTAACCTTCCCCATCCCAGTACTACGAAATGTCAAAAAACCGCTATTTCCCAAGCGTTTTGAAACGTATTGGGAATGAGCGACCTAATATCGAGTCAGTGGTACAAAGAGGCATTTTTCTCGCTGACCCGATATCAAGCCAGTGGTATTCAAGAGGTTAATAGTGTATGCAACTGCATATAATTAAGCTCTAGAATGCTCGTGTCAAACTATTATCAGTCACTCACATCCTAAAGCGTCTCATTATAAGGCAGTTGCATAAACTACTATTAACCTCTAGTGACAGGCCGTGAATAGCATCATCCCATTTCTACCCATGGGTGTCGGTCGAATGATGAATTTAAAAAAGCTCGCAAATCCATTTGCCAAGCATTATGAGCACAGCAAATACTTCCCAATGAGGTAGCAAACTGAAGAACTAAGGCAAAAAACGTTCATTTGAGCATTTTTTTGCACAGCGCTAATTGCATGCGCTAGGAATAAATATGCGATTTTACACCTGATTTTCATACAAATACGTTCAGGTCAAACAATTTGACAGGCGCATAATATGTCGACGCAGCGTTATACGATGCACTATTAAATGCCTCTATCAATCCGTTTGACATCAATTCGTATTGTCCCATAGTAATATTGTCCTAATGTGCCGTCATCCGAATAGGCCATATTTGACGTCTGTCAAAATCATGTTAATGCTATGACATAAGGTCTATTTTTCTTTGTTGACATGTTTCCTAGTATGGGTTTGACAGACGTCAAATATGGCCTATTCGGATGACGGCACATTAACACATGCATTACGCATAGGGATTGCAATCCCGCACCTTATTCAATCCCGCGGGATTGATTTGCGGGATTGGTCCAATGTTAAAAGTCCAAGTCCAAGTGATAGAAGTTTTCACAAGATATCTCCATACTAAAATGTTGTTCAAATATTGTTAAGTAGAATGAGGAAATGTCCAGGGCCACGTAATTAAGAAGAAAGTATAAACTCATGGGATGCTTAGATATTTATTTCTTTGATCAGTATGAACTAAAAATTTATACTATGCATCTGAAAAGTGCTATCTAATTATATTTTCTTTTTAATTACGTGAGCAGTTCCTTATTTCCACACTATGCTCAGATACAAAACTATCATCTAGGTCTAGGTATTCTAACATTTTCCCCGAAAGCCATATTCCATATACTTCAAGCACAGGCTAGAGTTTGGACTTTGGGAGGTAATTATCTTTGAGGAAGGCATCTATATAAATAAATCAAAATATTGTGTCATAATTAGATTTTAATTATAACGTGCAATTTTTTTACACCATTAATACAAAAGCAAGGAAGGAATGAAATATAAATCTAAATACTCGCGTCATATTATGATCTGCAATTAAAATCGATTTAACAAAGAATCATAAAAAATATTTACGCAGAATCGGCAAGCCTATAAAGTGCGACCAATAAATCGTTAATTGGGCGTTTTAGGGGTCCGTGAACAAATTCGCACAAAATAATGCATTTGGTTGGCCTTACGGCTCCCCAAGTACCGCTGGCAAGACAATATGGTGGAGGCTAACGGCCATGTTTAAGTCAATAATTGGCTGGAGGTGGCGCAAATATTAGGGCTAAATAAATAAAAAAAAAACTAACAAATGTACCATGGTTTAACTGTTTCTGTTTCATGGTGTAAGTGGTATTACCACCATGCGGTTGACCCTAACGACAGATATTAAGCCGAGGTCAAAAACGTCCTTTTACGAAACACCCTGAGAAGACTAGGGGTAACAGTATTCTTAGCCGCTACCGCCTTGCGGGATTGCATTGCAATCCCTAAACGGAACCCTTAACAGAATAAGTAACACTACCTACGAATCCATATTAAGTCATTATAAGCCAACGTAAACTTAGAACATGATGCGTTTCCACATTTGGCTCAGAGGGTTTTTGACAGGAACCAGAGTTCACTCAGACTTGTTTTGTATTAATAGTTGGCTGATATAAGTACCTTTGGATCAGAAGCCTTTAGTGAGACTGCTAGACCACGGGTTAAAGTACCCAAGTATCAAGCAGGCTGAGAAGACCATCACCCCATTTTTTACCGCGGGAGTCGAAACTGGCGGGGCAACTTCTTCTTCTTCTTCGTCGAGTGGGACACCAAGTCGTCCGACGACCCGATGAGCCCTGGGGCGACTTAAGGAACCCAAAGATTTCCTGTGTATTATTACATATTGAAGCGACAGGCTGAAAACGATACACACATTATCTACAAATATCACATCCCGCTCTATATTCCCTGTGGGGTAGGCAGAGTGTAAACGGGTTTAAAAATAGCCATGTAGGTACACCACGTCTGACAAAAGTTTGAGAGTCACTCACAATACTCACAGGTTGTTAGCTCGTCGCCTAAAATGGCAAAACAAATTAACTCTCAAATCCCTTATTCACTTTTCACGACACCCACGGGAAAGATATGGGGTGATGCTATAGCTGGCACCACATGACATGACGGCTGATAACGACTTCTGCAAAGGCTCTCAAAATATTTGTCACATGCGGTGATATCGACCGTTTTTTAGGGTTTCGTAGTCTACTAGAAACCCTTATAGTTTCGTCATGTCTGTCTGTCTGTCTGTCTGTATGCCGCGCCCTCATATCTTCGTCAGTTTTAGAGCTCTCGACATGAAATTTGGTGAGAAAATAGATCGTGTTGACCCAAATATAGAAATGCTAAGAAAAAAATATTTCAAATGTTTTTTGGACCCCCTCCTATACAAGTGAAAGGGGGGCAAAAATTTTTTTTTTCTTCTGTAATATTGAGTAGGGTATCGTTGAATAGGTCTTTTAAAACTAAGGCGAGGTTTCTTTGAAACAAAGTCACTAATATGTTTCTGTCACGAGATATTTGCTTTTAAAAAGGGCGTTTTTGACCCATAATTTGTTCCAGCTGTAACTTCTAAAGTATAAACGCTGAAAATTTGAAATAAATATAGAATATAGCTTACAATCTGAAATTACAATGAAAACTATAACGGATATTGTACCCTTAAAGGTTTCAGAAAAAATTGAGTTTTTCTATTTGCGGTTGGTCATCATACTGCTGCTAACAAACCAGCAACAAAATTAAGTTTGTAATGCTGAAAAACCTGATATTTAAACGTTGACTACGAAACCCTATTTGTGGGCGTGTCTGACACGCTCTTGGCCGGTTTTTTACTATAGTTGACACTCTGCCTGCCCCACAAGCGATGAAGACGTGATATGTGTACGTGTCAAGTCTCATCATTTACAATATAAATTTAACCTCGTGACCTCATAAAACAGATTCCGGGTCAAAAAGGCGCGAGTTCGATTCCGGTC